>CM053753.1:20101034-20113290 GCA_028658305.1 Pachyuromys duprasi | reverse complement strand
TGTTTGACTTCTAAGGTCCCTTAGAAGGCACACACACACCAACCCCCAGGTAGATTTATCAGATAAGATACAGGCTGCCTAACTGGTGCTGGAGAGGGGCTTAAACAAACACACACACAAAAACAATTATTTATTGTTTATTTCCAATTTAATTAAGCTTTCTGTATTTTTATTTGCTACCTCTGGGGACCTACAGACCACTCTTCGGAAGCATGTAATCATTCTGCTCCAGCCACTTTTGAGCAGAGAACTATCAGAGCTGTGTGTCGTGAAAATAGCTCTGTCTACAGTAAGCAAGACAAAGCAGAGGCTAAAAAGATTTGCAGAATACAGGAAGGTCTGATGGGTCAATTAAAAAGATGTTACTTATTAACTGCAGTTATTACCAAAGGCAACGTTGTCCTAAGAATTGACAGAAGGGGGAAAAAAATTATTGTGCAGGCAGCTTCTAGAGAGGGAAGGTTCCTGTTGCTATTCTGGAATATAACTAGGCACCTCAGCTTCTCAGTCTCCCACCACCAGGATTTCTCAGTTATAACTTACTAAGACCCCACCCAACAAAATTTGCAGTCCTATCTTCGTGCTTTGGCTCCATTGCAAGAAGAGTCCAGCCGGTCTTTATCCTCCATCAAGTAACTGCTAACATCAGACAAGAGTGATTCCAGTTCCTTTAACTGGTTCATTGCCATCTATCCCTTAACCCAGTTTTTAAATCATCACTCTCTAATGCACCAAATCCCTACTTCCCCAGCTGGGAAATCTTGGCAGCATCTAATATACACAGGCCATATCCCTTATCCATGATTCTTATGTTTCCCATCTGTGAAGCAACTTGGTTATAACACATGATCTCTAAGGGTTCTTAATATTCTAATAAGGCATATCAGAGAGGCTGGACTTTACATTCAGGTGGATTTGGGTTCATATCCTGGCCCCACCTAGCTATATTGTTTGGGGGAATCACTCATCAATTAGTTTCCTCAACTTAAAAACTAGGGTGAGGCCAGGAACACTGAGAGGAGGTGTCTGTAATCTCAGCACTAGAGGAGGATGGGACAGGAGGATCATGATACAGTTCAGACCAGCCTAGACTACACAGTCAGACTCTACCTGCTCAAAAGAAAAAAAAAAAAAAACCCACCAAGGATAATTGTACTGATCAACTGCAAAAAGTGTGCAGCCTCTGGCACACACATCAAGTTGAATCACAGCATGGGGGTTTAACTTAAGTAGACCCAGCAAGAGATGGCGGAGGGTGGGAGGGAGTCACTTAAAAGATGTCTTTCTTTGCCTGATCTTGGCTCTTATCCTCACCCCCTTCTCTAGAACATCACTCCCCACTTAAGATATAATCCCTGTACTGTAATGTGTCCACCCTTTAACAGCATCCTGTCCTTCAACATGGTCCAAAATCAATGGAATACAATGGATTTTTAGTGGTCTTTGTATTTTGCTCTATGCTAACACCCAGCCCATGTTTTAGCATTTAGGATTCAACAGTGAATGTTGATAACCACCCCACACACAGATAACTAACATAGATCTGAGATAATAGTAAGATAGGTGTTTGCCCACCTACACATGCGCCACCCCGGCGCACAGGTGGCATTAGCCAACACCAATGAAGCACAGCCAAGCCCAGGTTAACCGTGCAAGCCAGCTACTGGAAATAACACCGGGACAGTCACACACTGCACAGGGAGAAAGAGCACCAGTCTGTACCCAGTCAAGTGTAAGGGCAAGTTTATAAAGACAGGAAGTTGTTACAGAGATCCAGAGAGTAAACACACGTCAGAAATTTTATAGTTCAAACATTATAGTTTCCTTTTTTGCTTCTTCAGAGCAGTTGTTTAAATATTCAGTTCACAACATAAAACTGAAGTTTAAATGTCACCAGTATCTCTCAGCCCAGTACTGCTGTGTATGTAGACCTGGCTTCTTTCTTGCTTTTTTTTTTTTTTCAATCTGAATCACAAATCTTTGATACTAGTGTAAGGGTTGGGTTTTGGTTTTTGTTGTTGTTGTTTTGGTTTTTGTTTTTTTTTTACTTTTAAGTTAAAATATTTAAAAGAGGGCATGAAATAGAAAATCACAGCCAGGCTGAGTGTGGTGGTGCACACCTGTAAAACAAGCACTCAGGGAAGCAAAGACAGACAGATCTCTGTGAGTTCAAGGCCAGCCTGGTCCACAAAGCAAGTCCAGGACAACCAAGGCTACACAGAGAAACCCTGTCTCAGAAAAGAAGGAAGGAAGCAAAAAAGGAAGGAAGGAAGACTGAAATATCTAGATTGCACGGCCTGACACAGCAACGCATACCTTTAACCCCAGCTACTCCAGAGGTTAAGGAAGGGAGTTTACATGTACAAGAACTATCTGGGAACATGATGTCCCATCTCACAAAAGTAAAAAGCAGTTCATTTCCTTCTCTTTTTTTCTTGCAAACAAAACCCTTAAAAATGAGCAATAGCACAAGCCAGACATGTGATACACCCTGGTAATCCTGGCTACTCAGGAATCTGAGACCGATAGATCATGAGTTCAAGGCCAATCTTGGAAATTTAATACGATGGAGACTGTAGTGACTCAGTGGTAAATTGCTTGCCTGCTACATTGTATCTAAAGTAGAGAGAAAAATACCTTCAATGGTAGTATATGTTCACAGATCATCTGTAAAATGTGGAACTCAGGGATGAAGGCATGGTTTAGTTATTTCTCTTACAAGACGAAGGGCCTAGGTCAGACCCTCAGATCCCAAATTTTAAAAGCTGGGCATGGTGACATGTGCTTGCAATCTCAGCGGGGAAGAGCCAGAGACAGACAGATCTCTGGATTAGCTGGTGGGCCATCCTGGTCTATTTTATGAGGCCCAAGCCAAGGAAAAGACCCTGCCTCAAAGGAAGTTAACGGTGTTCCTGCAGCTGTCTTCTGGCCGGTGAGAAGGCTCAGCAGGTATAGGTACTTCCGGCATCACTGACAACCTGAGTACAATCTCCAGCGCTCACGTGCCAGACTGAGCTGATTTCTCTAAGCTGTCCTCTGACCTACACACACACACAGACGCACACACATGCGCTCACACTTGTATACACACACATGCACTTTGCAAACTCTTTTAATCCCTTTGACTATCAAAAGAGAGTACTCAGCCAGTGTTGGAATGTGTGTGTGTGTGTGTGTGTGTGTGTGTTTGACAGAAATGCAATCTGAAAATTCAGTGACCTCTCAGCTTCATGACTGAGGTGAAAAAAAAAAAATGGAATTAGAGTGCAGGCTTGAAAATTTGATAAAATAGCCAGATTTTAATACACTGAAACTTTTTAAAGTTCCAGCTTGAGAAAATTTTATATGTTAAAAAACACATTGCAAGATTAAAAAACACTTGTTTTGAAGAATTATTATTTAAAAATTAGATAATTCCGTAAAGATCTGTTTCATGCTCTCATGACCAGGTTGGCACTGTATCCTATCCAGAAATGTGGAACTTTCTATCCAGTTCCATCCATTTTTCAGGTTGCTATTTTTAATCTGTGTTTATAGTACACTGAGGACATCTCAGTCAGTCATGTATTAAGCAAAAAAAAAAAAAAAAACCATGGCAGGGAAACACGCATGGTAGTCTTCATTGTCAACACGTCTATAAAACTGGATAAATACTTGTTAGTGTTCTGTTTTGATAAATACAAGGAACACATGGAGCTCAAAGGGAACCGTCTCAAAAGCTCCATGGTTGTTTGTTTTTGCCTCCCCCCCCAAGGCTGGCGCTACTTTAACAGCAAACAGCTAAGAATGCCAGGGTGATGGAGGGGTCTACAAATTGCCTTCTGTACAAGCATACCAGATGACGAAATAGAGTAAGGAGCTAATGTAACAGTGGCCATTTTGAGGCTAACGGCCTGAGCAAGGTGGAAGAGCTGTTGGGACTCCTAGCTCATGCCCACGGCTTGTCTCCCTGCCGTCCTCTGCAGCAGCCTCTTACTGGCTTCCTGCCCTGGCTCCTTCTGCTTCGCTGGGTTTCTCTGCCATCCACAGAGCTTTCTTCTTGGAAACTTCTCTTTCAGTCTCTTTACTTCTTTCTCAAATTTTTATCATAAATCAAAATCCTGTAACCACTGTCACTCGCTGTAGTCTGACAGATGACAAGGTGACTGATGCACACAAGACCCAGAATCAGATCAAAGTTCTCCTTCTGGCCTCACTTGGTTGACATTCTCAAGCTCTGCCACGGCACAACTTAGAGCTAAGGAGAACGGTATGAGTGAGAGGCTCAGAACTTCAACTCCACTCCTCACTGCTGTGAGAACTTTCACAGGCAGTCTTCCTAAGATGGTTTCTTCATGCACAAAATACCTGCCACATAGGGTCACAGATGTATGATGACATAGAAGAATTGTAATGAGAAAACATTTTATATATCATGAAGCACACGACCCTTTGGTTTTCAAAGTGTAGCTGTTGATGCGTTAACAACTGCAACACCTAAGAACCTCTAAGAAAATGCCAGGTTATCCAACTGGCCATAGACCAACCGGATGGGAAGTTTTCGAGACGGGACAACCACAGTCTACTTGTCAACAATTCTCCAGCTGACTGACACTTCCTGATTTGAAGATATCGACACTGCACTCTACAAGTGAGCCTCTCTCTGAGGGTCTGGATAGACTGAGCCAGCAGAGGGAATGTTGGTGTCTTTGTGTTGCCGTGACACTATCATGTGACAAACACGATAGCTTATCCTCCTTTTGTTCTTCAGTCCTTTGAGGGTTTTGCTTTTGTTTTTTTGTTTGTTTGTTTTGAGACAGGGTTTCTCTCTGTTGCCCTGGCTGTCCAGGAACTTACTCTGTAGACCAGGCTAGCCTTAAACTCACAGAAATCTGCCTGACTCTGCCTCCTGAGTTGCTGGGATTAAAGGGGAGTAACACCACTACCTGTTGTTGCCAGAAATTGCATCATTATGGTGGCTGCTGCTTCTTCTTCTACTACTACTTCTTCTCCATTTTGTTTTGTTTGTTGTTTTTGTTTTTTGAGACAAAGTTTCTCTGTGTAGCCCTGGCTATCCTGGATTCACTTTGTAGAGCAGGCTGGCCTCGAACTCACAGACATCCACCTGCCTTTGCCTCCTGCCTCCAAGTGCTGGGATTAAAGGCCTGTGCCACCATGCCCAGCCATTATGGCTTTTTTACACTACCTTTATTCCTCTCTGAATAGAACAGTGTCTCTGGGAATGAAAAGCCCTTTACTTCCCAGGTAAGAGAAATGGATGAAAAAGGATGTAAGCAAGTGTTCTCCAGAAGCAGAATGCCTGCAACTCTGCTTTGGAAAGACTACCCCAAAGTGAGTATTGGTCACTGAAGACAATTTTTACTTCCCAAAGTAGACATCTTTCCCAAAGGCAAAGTGTGTCCACAGATATATAATCATGGATGCATAAAAACCCTTAAAAATTGGCCCTGGAATATCAGGCTGAGAATGAAGAATAAACAGACCACAGAAGAGGTAGAACCAAGTGGGTAGATTGTATTTGAGGAAAGACATAAACAGGACCACATACCCATCGTAAAAATGGGTTTTCCAACACAGAGACTTGGCCTTCTGCTTCTTTTCCTTGAGCATTCTGGTGACTCATTTAAAGAAGTATTTAAACCAGCTGGTGGTGGCACACACCTTCAATCCCAGCACTTGGGAGGCAGAGGCAGGCAGATCTCTGTGAATTTAAGGCCAGCCTGGTTGGTCTACAGATCAAGTTCCAGGACAGCCATGGATAACACAGTGAATCCTTGTCTCACAAAATAAAAAGTAATTATATTGTGCAGTACAATTTAGAAAGCATTCTTATACATCCTTGCTGACGAAAGCCCTATGAGAAAAAAAAAGTCTCAGTTACCTAGGAAGACACTTGAACGTGGCTACTGCTAATATACATCATCTGTTCATAAACTATACATATGAACATATATGAATCTGGGTTTCCCAACTCTAAGCCTGCTTCATCATCCTGGTGTGTGCTTTCAAATTTGGTTGCACTCTACTGCAGAGATGGCACACGTTAATGCTCAACTCCCATGCTCCCTCAGAAAGAAGGGTGCCAGGGCTCCAGCGCCCTGGGGCAGAGTGTGAATCCCAGGCTCCCACCATTCGAGTAGGTTCCCAATTCACTCCCACTGTTTACCTCCTCCATGCTTTTAGAGCACAAGAGCTTAATGACTTCACAGATGGGCAACATTGTCAGCCATGGAAGAGAGACTGCTCCACATAATTGTACTCTGAAAATATCATTGGGGAAGTGTGTGGATGAGTCACAGAGCTGGCAGGGGAACGTCTCATAATGAACTCCACAGGGCTCTCCCGAAGGTGGCCGAGGCGTGTCCTTCCCAGACTCTAGGCTGAGGGTTGTTGAGGCCAAGCAGAAAAGACAATGCTCGCTCTATCGCTGAGGTCAACATGGTGGGCTCATGCACAGAGGTTGGGGCTAGAGCTGCTTCCAGTTCTGCTGTATGAACTAACCGTGTAACGGGGAGCCTCCAGCTCCCTGCTCTGTAATTCATCCTTCAGGACCAGTGCTCCAGTGTGACATGACGTAATACCTGCCAGGCAGCGTTCACCATCAAATCTAAGTGGAAATGTCTGATACTAAATGAACTTATCATTGTCCTCTACAAACCAGCTCTCAGCAGTGACTTGTCATCAGCCATTTTCTCAGCCATCAAGAGAATATGGCCGAGGAGCTGTCTCCTTGGCTGAGTATTTGGTTTGTCACTGTTCGTTTTTGTTTTGTGACTACACTCTGCTTTCTTCTACATAACCTTTAATAAATAGTCTTTTTCTTCCATTCTGTGAACTAACGTTTCATTCTTGCTTTACAGTTCTAAAGCCAAAGCCCTTGCTAAAACTTAGAGTTCCTTTAAGTGTCTGAGCCCATCCCTGAGAATGATTTGGGGGTCTGGTTTATCAGCATATCAGTGACCCACTGTCCTGGTCTAGAATGCATCTCCTTCAGACTTAAAGGACATAGAAAGGCACAGAGTACATACACTTTGTGATATTGCTATGATTTGCACTCTGATTTGGGAAGCCTGGAATAGACATAAGATTTTTTTTGTTTATTTCACCTTTCACCTGTTTTTTTTGTTTTGTTTGAGACAGAGGCTCACTCCATAGGTCAGGCTCACCCAGAACTCAATGCATCACAAACTGTTCTTGAAGTTGAGGCTCCTGCCTCAGCCTTCCAAGTGCTGGGATTTCAGGCATGAGGCACCATACCCAGCATCATTCCGTGTCCTGCATGCCTCGCTTCTTCTGAGGTCATCTAGATGCCCCTTGTTTCCAGGCACGCTCTGAGGAGCAAGAGCCTAGAGTTCCTTACAGCCTCTCTCTCTAGCTGAAAGGCCTCATCTCTCTCTCTGTTTTCTGCTCTCATCAAGCCAGCTCAGCTCCCTCGGCTGGTAGACCTACCTAGAATGCCTGACTCCCTTATCTCTAGCTAATTAAATCTCTCCCTTCTGCCACGGCTTAGCTCTGACTCTGCTTATCTTCCCTACCTAAGCTTACTAACCCCTTTCCCTCTGACCTCCTTCAATGACAGAGTCAGTGATTCTCTCAACAAAAAACTGTTCAGTTAGTAAAGAGAAGAAAATCTGGCAGAGGGGGAATCTAAAAACTGGGAATCTTGCTGACAAGTCATTTGCCTCTCTAAAAACTGCCACGGATGGCAAAGTCTACCTGGTAATGGCTAAATTAGATTAGTCGTCTTGGAATGTTTTTTTTTCCAAGTCATTTACTTTATCTTCAAAACATCTTCAGAAACGGCAACACTGTGGGTCTGTGGGCACATGAGACATTGGGGCAGAAGATACGTGTCAGGAGCTGACCCTGCTTCTGCGAACACTCAAGAGGAATCAAAGCAGAGGCCTCACCCACCTAGCTGTCCCCTTCACACTCGCTGTGCTGGTCAGCAGACTGAAGCACCCTATGACAGCTGCTTAATAGCAGACATGGGCCAGAATCTAGCTTTTAGTATTTTGGATGATCCAGCACCCTCCATAAATGGCTGTTTTGCTCTACTTCATAAAAATGAAACTAGGAAGTGCTGAATGGCAACATGCTACAAGATGGCAGTCTGTAAGGTCAGACAGAGGTCATAGCAGAATCCTCTTGCCTTCTACTTAGAGGCTAGGCCCCCAGTCCAGCATCAGGTTTTAACTGTCCCTTTGAAGCAAAGTTCAACTCTACCTTGAGCTTCAAGCACCTCTCCATCTAGTGTCCCTCGCTGCTTGATCATTCCAGTCAGACTCAGTTTCTCAAAATGATTATTGACTGACTTCTTGAAGTTGGAGATGTAGCAATTGTCCCCAGTGAATGTGGATCTGGACCTTATAATGGCTCATCCCTTAAGGAACTTTTCTAGGATAAAAGAGCTTCACTCCTCCCTGCGGCTTCCTAAGGTCCCCACAGGTAAAGCTCCACTGTATGGACCCCACGTGATTGTCATGCTGTGGCCAGAGATGTTTAATTGGATTCTGAACAGCGAGAAAGCAGCAGGGAGCTGATTTTGTCAGTCTTCTGACAGAAGAGCACCAGCACTGCGCACTGTGGTTACCTGGCCGCACTGTGGTGGCTGGACGGGGCGGGGGAGGGGGAGAGCACTGCCATGCAGATGGCTGTCTCCACCTGTGAGGATCCTCAGGAAATTAGGGGCAAGGGGGCGCGTAGTGACACTTCCGACAAAGGCACTTCCTCCTTGATGTAGATTCTATGATTGCAAAGAATTATAAACGCTATCCGGAAACAACGAAAAACACTCGTTTTAGCCCACTCTCCTCGTAAGCAAATTTCTCTGAGCCTGAACATTAATGATTTATTTTCATGGTGTTTCTTCTTTCTATGCTGTTCTTTAAGCCTCTGGGGTAGATCAAGACATTATGACCTCTGGTTTATAAAGGATTTGTAATGACAGGGCCTGAGTTGGCCAAGGTTACACAACTAGTGGGTAGCTAAGCCAGAACCGGGGCTCTGGCACTGAAAGAACAGAGGTGGGTGATGAAAGCAGGCAGATGTGGCAGAGACGGTGACGTTTTCAGCAGGAACACCATTTGAAGCACGACAGGTGGGCAATTCTAATTCCTACGTCTTCATTGCTGGAAGAAAATGATCCCTTGGCAGCGACAGGAAAGCAGGCTATGTTCTAAAGACTAATTTAAAATAAAGTTCCCACAGTCAGTTTGAGGACTCCTGGCTCACTAAAGTGCTGAGAAAAAAACGACTGTTGCACATTGAGCTCTGAATGGAATGTTTTTTTATTACGTTTATTTGTATTTGTATGAGCGCACGTGCTCACATGCCACAACATAGGTGTGCAGGTCAGAGGACAACTTTCAAGAGCTGATTCTTTCCTTCTACCATTTTGGTTCCAGAGATCAAATACGGTCTTCAGGCTTGGCAGCAAGCACCTTTACCACTAAGCCAAGTAACCAGCACCTAAATGAGACTTTATATCAACCTCTACTGAGGCTCAGGGAACATCACAGAAGATGCAGAGGAAAGAATTATGAGATCCAGGGGATGGGGAAGAGTACTGTGAACACTGTCTTCTAAACGGGACATGGCCATCGTACCCGTGAACTCAGACCAGCTGTGGTAATGCGTGCGCAAGACCTGCGTGTGGTCGAGCCCGTCAGATTTCAGCATGGATGGCACAGGGACAAGGGAGGCGCATCCGTTTCTGCAGGAGTCACAGTTGCAAGGAAAGAGATCAAGCCCAGGTGCTCAACAAATGAATGGATAATGACAATGTGACACTTATGCACAATGGAATATTACTCAACTAGAAAGAAACCAATGAAATAATGAAATCTGTCAGAAATGGATGGACCTAAAACGTATTAAATAGAGTGATTCAGTCTCAGAAAGACAAAAAGTCACATAGTCTCTCTAATAGTGTAGATCCTAACTTTCAATGTTTGTGTGCATATAAATAAGAAGGTAAGGGAATGGGTGTAAACTGTGAAACTAGATAGCAGACCATGAGAGGGAGAAAAGAGGGACAGGGCAAAAGTCAAACGCAACATGAAAGCAGGAAGAAGGCCGCTTGGGTGGGAGAATAGAAACAGGAAGTAGGGGAGGAGCAGGAGAAAAACAACAAAAATTCACTTTGTTTGAAGAATGAAATAACGAAACAACTCTTTGTAGGCTAATAAATAATTTTAAAATGTTTTCAGTGCCACTTTCCCTAAAACCAAGTGCAACATCCGCTACCCACTCTTTCAGTCTTGCCCAAGAATGAACGTTTGTGATTTCCCGGTAGGAGCTACGCGTTACTGAGGAAACACAAACAGTGGTTACAATCCTTTAAGAAAACTGGCTAAGTAGAGGCCAAAACGAAGACAAGAATACTGAAAGCGTTAGCGTGAGACCAAACATCCAAAGCCGCTGTGCCTTCTCAGAGACTGCCTCGCCCCTAAGTCACGTGGGATGGGCTCACAAAAGGGACACTGGGCCTCAAGAGACTTCATGTTGTAAGAGGCCACGATAAAGCTACTTCCCAATTCTCTTCCTAGAAATCATTCTAAAAACAATAAGAAAGGCTAATGTAACCATAATCTCGGATAGAAGAAGGCAATCCCGGTGAGTGCGCGTCTACAACATAACACCTGTACTTAAGGCTCCAGGAACATCTCGGAAGAGGAGGCAGGAAGCTGGTAATGGAGCCAGAGGAACAGCGAGCATACTGTGAATCATCCCTCCTAGAAAAGACAGGGAAGCTGCATCCATGACACAGTGTGCCTGCCTGAACAAGACCTGAACAGAAACCGTATCAGTAGACATGCTAATACAGAAGGAACTCTCATAAGGTCCCCACCCTGAGTCAAGGAACTATAAGCAACTAAGGACTCCTGAGGGAGGGAGAGTTATCCTCTCCCAGGGATGAGGAAAGTCCCCTTATTGGTTATCCAAAACGAAGTGGTCGGCCTGAAACCATATACACACAAGCCACAGCAAACAGACTCAGGGGGTTATACGTTTGTGTGTGTGTGTGTGTGTGTGTGTGTGTGTGTGTGTGTGTGTGTGTGTGTGTAATGCTTTTAAAAAAGAAGTCATCCATTTTAGAGGGAATGAAGAAAAGGATATGGGAGGATGTAGAGAAGAAGGGGAGTAGTGATATAACATTTTAGCTTAAAAGAACGGACAAAGAAAAGTAAATGACAAACAGATGGCAAAAACTTAGTATTTAAAATAGCCAGAAAATAGAAACAACCTAGATACCCCTCAACAGATAAATGAATGAAAAACCTGTGGTACATTTACACAATGAAATATTACCCAGCCAGGTTTTTTTAAGATTTAATGTATTATTTATACAGCATTTTGCCTCCATGTATGTCTGCGCACCAAAAGAGGGAACTAGATATCACTATAGATGTTTATAAGCCACCATGTGGTTTCTGGGAATTGAACTACGGGGCCTTTGCAAGAACAGCCAGTGTTCCTAACCTCCGCACCATCTCTCCATCCCCTACCCAGCCAGTTTTTTGTTCATGAAGTAAGCAAGTAAATGGATAGAATTAGAAAAAAAAAAATTTCTCATTCTGAGTGAGGTAAATCAGACCTAAAAAAAACAAATATGGAATACATCTGCTTTTATATGTCTATTAGCTGTAAGGTAATAACAACCAAGCTACAATCTGTAGAACCACATAGGTTAGGTATAGAGTAAGGGACTAGGGGTGGGGAGACACTTAGATCACCCTAGGATATGGGAATAGACTAGATAGTTATGGATGGACAGGGGAGGAGATGGAAAGGGAAGATCAAGATCAAGGGAAAGAGAGGAAAGAGGAGGACAAGGGAAGAAATACAAGGAGAAACAGCTAAAACCACAGGCCATTTGAGAGGTAATATAGCAACCTAATACCGGAGAATCTTCATAAAGTAAGTGCATATATGAAAGCTATCTAAATGAAGCTGCCAATAACAGGAGGGGCAGGGCACTGGCTAGACACCCATTATCACCAAATAAAGCTTCTACTATTGGGTTTGAGTTACATCTAGTTGAATTGTTGGCCAAAGGGTTACTACAGAATCCCGAAGCAACCCAGGCTGCTGCCAGGACTGTAGGTTGCTCCCCACAACCTGATGGCAAGGCCCCGCTGTTGAAGACAACACAGACACAAGTCATTGAACACGGAGAAGCAGAGCTGGTGAGTACACGGAGCCTTCACCCTCTGGGCTAGCATCTATGTATGGTACCGACGGTACTCTGCAT
>CM053753.1:20059196-20100534 GCA_028658305.1 Pachyuromys duprasi | reverse complement strand
AAGGGTTACTACAGAATCCCGAAGCAACCCAGGCTGCTGCCAGGACTGTAGGTTGCTCCCCACAACCTGATGGCAAGGCCCCGCTGTTGAAGACAACACAGACACAAGTCATTGAACACGGAGAAGCAGAGCTGGTGAGTACACGGAGCCTTCACCCTCTGGGCTAGCATCTATGTATGGTACCGACGGTACTCTGCATACTACCAAAGAAAAAAACACACACACACACCTAAACCCTTTGAGCTACAGAGGGGTCCTGCCTGCAAGATATGCTAGGGCAACGGTGGCACAAATCTTGTGGGGGTAACCAGAAGACATCTCATTTGACTTAAAGCCTGCTGCATGGGCTGGAACCCAGACCTGGCACTGCTTGGATGGCTGAGAACCTGAGATTAGACAGCCCAGGGACCTACGGGAAAACCAAATACTACTGCTTGAAAAAAAGAACAATCATAGCAACAAATGACTCCTAATGACTTCTGCTATACTCGTAGATCGGTGCCTTGCTTGGCTGTCATCAGTGAAGCTTCCTCCTGCATCAGAGGTACCACAGCCGGACACTAAGCAAAGAGTGAGAGACCTGGGAACACTCAGCCCTCAAGAAGATGTCTCCATCAAATCCCTCCCCTCAGGCCTCAGAGAACCCTGCAGAGGAGGCGATGGAAAGAGTGTAAGAGCCAGAGGGATGGAGGACACTAAGAAAACAAGGCCCTCAGAATCAACATGGTCACTGCACATAGGAGCTCAGTTAAACTGAGGCAGTATGCGCAGGACCTGCACAGGTCTGCCCAGAGCCCTGGAACTGAAGGATGAGTGGACACATGCCCCCACCCCAAACCCAGAAGCTATCTCCCATTGATGACGTCTTGCAAATGAGAATTTAAATTTCTACAAAGGATTCTAATTAGGAAAACAAACTGCTCTTAAGGGCAGACTGCATGCCTGGCAGGAGATGGCAGACAGAACTGTCTCAGTGGTATCTTTGGAGATTCTTTACGTCATGCCAAGTCTCGGCTTTTTAAAAATTTTTCATCCTATTTTTATTTTCTATATTTCCCTACAGTTACATTGCATGTATGCATATATACTCTGGCCTCCAGTTTAGTGTTTTTATCAGATTCCTGGGTATGCAAATGGTTGGGTCTCTGCATCTGTGTCGGTTTCTTGTGCCTTCTCTTGGGCTCTTTTCTTTCTATTTGTTTTCTCCTATCCCAATGTGTTGGTTTTTCTTTAACTCATTATATTTCACTTTATTTTATTTTTATCCATTGGAAGCCTGTTTGTTTTCTAATTAGTGGCAGAAAGGAGATGAATCTGAATGGGATGAGAGATTGGGAGGAACTGGAAGGATGGAGAAGCAGAAACCATAATCAGGAATGTATTATATGACAAATTTTATCTCTTTTCAATAAAAATAGTATATAATTAAACATATAACCATGTCATACTATTTGTAATTTACATAAATATAAAATATTTTAAAGAGAACAAAGCTAATTGAAATAATACCCTTGCATGGTTCTTATATTTTATCTGGCATAATACAGTAATTATTCTATGCTGACAGAAGTAAGTAAAGAATATATAATCCCTGTACAGTGATAGAACTAAAAAGATGAAAAATCAGTTGCTGAAACATACTACATTGACCCCAAAAATAACAAAGTAGGCAAAAATGCTTTCATTCACATTTTGGAAGACTGTTATCACTTGGCATAGATTTCCAGGCTGGCGCTTTTTTTGTTTGTTTGTTTTTCCTGCCTAAACTTGAAAGGCATTTCATTGTTCCTCTGTGTGTGTTTGTTTGTTTACAGAACTGGGCTGGAACCCAGAGTCTCAGGATGCTTAATGAGGGAGCTCTCTCCCAGGCTTGTTTATTTCTACTGAGAACCCTGCAGCAGGGACTGTTTTCATCCTTGAGTAAATAAAGCTTATGATTTTCCTTTTTATAAAAAGGTAGGCAAAAACCAATATAGAAAAGCCACATGAAGAACTAGAAATGAATATTAAAAAAATAGACACGTCAATAATTACTTTAAATGCAAATGAAGTAAATAATGCAATTTAAATGAATATTTATTTTGGGGTTAGACAATGATCCAACCATGTTTTACCTATAAGAGACATGCTGAATATAAAGATATATGTAAAATGAAAACTAAAGTACAAAGGAAAGAATACCATGTGAACACTGATCCCAAAAGGCCTAGAATTGCTAGAATAATCTCAACCAAAAAAAAAAGACTCAGAGATGAGGAGCATTACCATGAAAGAAATTATATTTCATAATGAGAAAATAGACATTTTACTCAGAGGCATAGCAACTATAAATGTGAAAGTCCTGAACAGCTGAGCTCAAAAACATCTGAAGTGAAAACAGAACTAAGGGGAGAAAGGAATTTGCAATCTTAACTGGAAATTTTAATTCTTCTTCCACAATAACTGACAAAATAGATGCACTATTAAAACACCAGGAATGATGGCAGTCACAGTGGTGCATACCATAGTCCTGGCACTCAAGAAGCAGAAGCAAGCAGATCTCTGTGAGTTCAAGACCAGCCTAGTCTCCATAGAGAATTCAGACCAGCCGGCGCTACACAGTGAAACCCTATCCCAACAAACAAATATTAATTAATTAATCAGGAAACTGTGGAATACCATCAACCACTTCAACCTAATTAATCTTTTTGAAACACTAAACAGCAAATGCAGAACAGCAAATGCAGAAAATATTACTTTCTGTATGTTGAATGTTCATTTAGATGGTTCCATAAAACAAGTTACAACAAACTTTTTAAAATTTAAAATCTTATTTTTGAAAGTGAGTTTCCCAATCCTATTGGTCATTTTTCTCTTACTATAGCAAAATGCTTGAATATTAGTATTTTTTTAAATAAAGAAACTAGGTTTATATAGCTTACAGTTGAATTTCGAAGGTCAAGATAGATGGTCCCAACTGTTAAGCCTCTGCTGATGGTTGCATTAAAACGGAGACATAGAAAGGGAAACAGCTGTTTGCAGAAGAGCTAGATAAATGAAGTGGTCTTAATATGAAACAGCTCACTCTTGTGAAAATCAACCAGGGTCCTGCAAGAATTCCATGAGTCCCTTCTAAGAGAAACACTTTCCAAATGATCTAATCCCATTGTATTAAGCCTCTGAAAGGTTTCCCCTCATGATTGCCATATTGTAGACCAAGCATATAGCACATGAACTTCGGGGAGGCAAACCAGATCCAAACTGTGAGGTACACAATAATATAATTAAATGAGAAATCAATAAAAACAGAACCATCAGAAAACCTCAAATATTTGAAAATTGAGTAAATCCCTTCAAACAAACAGCAACAAAAACAATGTATCAAAGAAGTCACAGGAAGAACCAAGAATATTTTGAACTGAATGAATAGACACCGAACTGTATAGAATGTAGCAAAGTCTAAAGAAATTTTAGTGTCCATTGCTTAGATTTAGAAGAAGAAAAATTTAAAATCAATGTTTTAAGTGTCCACCTTAAGAAACTAATTAAAACCAAAAGTGTATAGAGGAAGGAAACAATAAACATAGAAAAAACAGTAACAAAGAAAACAGATACACAATACAGAAAAAAACAAACAAACGTAAAAGTTGTCTTAGAGGCTGGGAATATAGCTCAATTAGCTGAGTACTTAACCTTGAGTGCACAAAACACTGCTTTGATACCCAGAGTCACATAAAGCCAGCTGGGGTGGCACATACCTATAATCCCAGCACTTGTCTCAAAAATATATATTTTTATATATATAATATATATATATATATCAACTATATATATAGTTGATTTTACTGACGATACTATATACATAAGTCCTAGCACATGGAAAAATTAAGCTTGAGCCGACTGGAAGCATCACTCATGCTGGCTAGCTTTGAGAATGCTGAAGGTGATGTGCACACTACTGGAGGAAAAAAGTGCTCCTTAATCTCAGCCAGCTGTGAACCCTGAGAGTTACAAAATGCCCAGCCTGGCAAGACAAGCCCACAGGTACAATAGTGGCATGAATGTTGTAGGAAGCACATTCTATTTGGCTTTAAGGCCTACTCCACAAGATGAAATCCATACCTGACACTGTTATTAGAGGCCAGGGACCTGTGGCTAGATAGGTCATGAACTCTAGAGAAGAACATACTACTATTATGCTGTAGATGTACATGTTTTCAAACCAACTCCTGGAGAATTACTGCTAAAGTCACAGATTAGCGCATCTCTCAACCCTCAACAGAGAAGTTCCTTTTTGCAGTAGATAGGAATTAACACAGAGACCTACAGCTGACTCAAGTGCACAGATTTAGATACTACGGAACAGTCAACCCTGATAAGACATCATTCTGTCCCTACAGTGGTTGTAACAGTGTACACAAGACCTGTGCAAGCTCAGGTCAGACAAAACCCAAGCATGCAGAAGACGGCAGGCACAAAGCCCCACCCTAGCTGAGGAGCCACTGGCAGCTGCTGGGAGAAGAAAAGTTTGTTGTTCATTTTGTTTTGGTTTGTTTTTAAGGGTATAGCTACTGGTAGGGCAATCATGTTCCAACAAATGGCTAAATATCCAAAAATATATGGGCAGCACAAACTACATTTGATGGTTTGTTTGTTTGTTTGTTTGTTTGTTTGTTTTTAATGGAGAACACAAAGTTGGATGGGTCGAAAAGGGAGGGCAGATCTAAGAGAAGCTAAAAAAAAAAGTAAATGACGATCAAAAGACATTGTATAAAATTTTCAAAG
Source organism: Pachyuromys duprasi (assembly GCA_028658305.1). Classification (NCBI taxonomy): domain Eukaryota; kingdom Metazoa; phylum Chordata; class Mammalia; order Rodentia; family Muridae; genus Pachyuromys; species Pachyuromys duprasi. The sequence continues at coordinate 20,095,770 of CM053753.1, read as the reverse complement.
AACTAGTTTTCTCTTTTAATGTTTTTAATTGAAATAGAATTGTCCTGCTTAAAGAACTAATTTGGAGGGTTGGTTTTTTCAAGACAGGGTTTCTCTGTGTAGCCTTGGCTGTCCTGGACGCACTTTGTAGACCAGGCTGGCCTCAAACTCACAGAGATCCTCTGCCTTCCAGGGTGCTGGGATTGCAGGCATGCACCACTGCACACAGCAAGAACTAATCTTTTAATGAGAAAAAAACTGATAAACTCCTAGTTAGGGTGAACAAGATGGAACGCATACACTGTCAGAACTGTAACAGAAGGGTCTAGTCTACAAATCTTCCTGTCTAAGGGTTCTAGCTCAGCATCTTTAACCAACAGGAATCAAAATATTTGAGAAAAATATGTGTCTATAATGAACATATGTAGCATTTCCTTATGTTTTTTTCCTAAGTCACATGAGACAACTATTTATATATACATTCCATTGTATTCATTATGACAAGTGATCTGGAGCTCATCTAAAATATACAAGGGGCTATATATCGCTTCTATACAAATAACTATAATGCTTTATATAATGTGAGTGAGCATTCATAAAGTTGGCTGTCAGTGGGGGGTCTTAAAACCAATCTTCCAAGGGTACTAAAAAACAGGATAAGATTAGTATCAGGAAATATTAGTTTAACAAAGAAGAAAATTAGTGAAAAATGTATATAGTTTAACAAAATAACAAATGAAATGAAATAACTACCTATGAAAATAAGACTTCCTGAAATTAACACAAAATCCAGTAGAAATCTTTAATATTTCAAACATTTAAAACTAAATGTATGTTCAAAGGCTTATATACAAAGAAATCATCAATTCCACATTGCTTCACTAGTAAATTCTATCAGAGATTTAAGGAAAATTACTGCTAATTTTATACAAACCCTTTCAGAACTTCCTAGATAATTATGCAATCAGCATAATGCTGCTGCTAAAGACTGACAGCCGCATTATGGGAGATAAAATTATATATTATCATGCCTTGTGAACAGTAGTAGAAAATTGAATCAGCAGTATAGAAAGTGGTAATGCGAACCCCAGAGTACAATAGAAGTTTAACAATTAAAAAAAAATCAAAGAATGTAATTCACTATATCAGCAGACTAAACAAGAAAACATAATATGAGGCTGAAAAGTGCTTGACAAAAATTCAACCTCAGAAACCTAGCAACAAAAAGGAGACTCCAGGCCTGTCCAGGGTTCATCAGGAAAAAGTGCAAGCCTGATGACATGAGTTTCATCCCTGGAGCCTGCTGTGAAGGATAACCTGAGTCCAGAAAGTAGGCCTCTGATTCCACACACATGTTGTGGCACATGCACATCAACATGGACACACCCACACTCACGTAGACACAAATAAACAATAATAAATATTATTATTGACAGTAATATTATTACAGTAATATTATTGACAGTAATAAATAAAAATTAATTTTTCTTTTAAACATGAAATTTCCAAGTTTGGAGCTGGGGGAAGGAGATCGCTCAGAATGAGAGCATTTGCCCTGAAGCTTGAGGCTCTACATCCAAAGCCTCAAAGTATATGTAGAAGTCCAGAAAGACAGCTACATGATAGAATCATCTGTAACGGCGATAGCCCTACAGGGAGGTGTCGGTCGGGGACTGGAAAAACCCTGGAATCGCTCAGGCCAGCCAACGAGCCTGGCATGCTCAACAGCAAAACAAGAGACAGAAGGTGACCAATAGCAGCCAAGACACTCTTCTGACACCCATACATTCATGTGGCACACATGTGCCCACACTCACACTTACAAATATATGCAACACATACCACATATGCACAGAAATAAGTTAATTTTCGAGAAAGAAAAGAAAATTCTCCAAGTTGATAAATATAATCATCAAAAAACATACAGCTAGTTAAGCACTGAATGCTTTTCTCATTTTTATTCCATACTGTATTAGAGGTACTAGCCAGCAGAATTAGACAAGAAAAAAGAAATGAAAGTGTTCATACATATAGAACTCCCAAAACAATCTACAAAATATTGCTAGAATTAATATGCCAGTCTATCAAGTTAGCAGTGTATGGTTGATGCAGAAAAGTTAATTATAGTCCTAGAAAGCAACAACTACAAAAGTTCTTAAAATAATTTCCCTTAACAGTTGCATTAAAAATCATGAAATATGCAGTGATAATTTCTCAAAGATACGTGTGAGACCCATACGCAGAAAGCTACAAAGCATGACTGAGAGAAAATTTAAATTTTCTAAATGAAAGGAGACTCAATACTGTAAATGACTACTGCGTGATTAACAACAGTTGATTTTTTTTCCCCAATATAAGTCTTTTAATTCAGGATCTTGTTTCTGGAGCTGGGTAACTCAAGTATTACTCATCTTCCTGCTGTGCTGTTCCCTTTTCCAACATATAGATGCCATCCCCAAACTTTCTGATACCCTTGTTTTTAACTGTTGTGGCTTGCTGAATCAGAGCTGTTGAATTGGAAACAAAGTCAATATCATTTCCTTCAAGGATTAATTCATCCTTCTGGGCTTAAGAGACAACTCAAGACCCATTCTCCTGGATAACAACATTGATGGGGAAGAGAGCACACACAGACCTCATCTTCCCTTGATCATGTTCTGAACTTGACTGCAGATGGTTCTGGCAGCTGCTGGTTCCTTTCTGTTGCCCTGCCATTTGTCAACCCCGAGCCTTTTTTTTTTCTTTCCAAGGAGACTCATCTCTACACTGATGTGACTGAAGCCCCTCCGCGGAGTTCCCTGGGGCCCTTCACAATGACTGCACGCCCCTTCTGAGTGATGTCAGCATTTTCTGGAATGTCAACAGTCTGGCTGCTCAGAACGGCCTTCATTCTTACAGAGGATGGGACAAAGAGCAACAACAGTTGATTTGTGGGTTTCTAGATTTTTACGGGTGCTGTGGAACATTACACAACTTCAATACAAGCTGTGCTTCAAATGCCTTTTCCCAGGGGAAGACACTGTCTCCTGAGCTGTTGGGCAGAGGCAGCGTCTACGGTTCTGGCCAGCTGCCTGCTCACAAGAGTAAACAATGCTGCTTGCAGTGCCTGGGACCGCATTGTTTGGCAGGTGAGCTGTAACACGTGCGCTTTCCAGCCTATGACTGGGTCCGTCAGCATGTGGAACCGGAGTAAGCTGAGGTATAGCTGTAGTTTTAAGAACAAAAATTCAGAGGCTGACAAAACAGCTCAGGAAGGTAAAGGCACTTGCCACCAAGCCTGACAACCCGAGTTTGATCCTGGAACCCACATGGTTGAAGTGGAGAATGGGCGCCAACAAATTGTCCTCTTACTTCCTCATGTACGCGTACATGCACTTGCACAAACACAGTAAATATGGACATACATGATAAACAAATAGGTAGATAAATGTAATCTTAAAATGGCACAAATTCGCAGCACTGACACCTCCCAAGGACATTAAGACCTAGCATATAGTTGAGATGGTGACATCTCACAGATGATCACAGTTAAACCCGCATAAACAGACCAATGGGACGCTTGTGGGTAAGGTCGTAGGTCAGAAGCTGCCTTTATATGATGCAGTGAATGTGAAGAGTTAAAATGACAAATGGACTGTTTGGCAAAGACTGAAAGAGAGGACAGGCATCCGAAGGTCACAAAGGGACAGATGAGCTGGTCATATCGCCAATCAGCTGGGGGCGTGTGGGGAGCAAGTGGCCCGGAGCCCAGCCATATTGCTCCATGGTGGGGCAGAGGAAGCAGAGCCTCCTCCTGAGGGTAGCGTCCTGAAGGCATGGCAGTCCCAGCACTGGGCGAGCTCCCGTTCTCCAGAGCCTCGATTCCTGAGCTTTGGTCAGCAATGGAGAGTGGTTTCAATATGGTCCCTTCTCACAGGTCAGAGGGCTGGGGCTGGATTCCGTACTGAGAAGAAACCTAGCGTTTAAAACCGAGCAACCTGTGGGGCCTTTCCAAGTCAAAGGGCGTGAAGACTGCCTGTCACAACCCTGGATGAAGAGCCAGAGGTGGGAGGCAGCCACGCATGGTGAACGGACGAGGTGCGAGCAAGCTGAAAGACTCAGGCACAGGAGACTTGCCTTCCAGCAACGGGGTGAGGCAGCTTCCGCTGGGTGGCTGGACACCAACCTCATTACCCTGTAGCTTGAGAGCCCCACAGTCGAGATTAGCTGTGGATCAACCCTCCAGAGGCAGATCTACAAGCAGTTTTAGTCCCAGATTGGTCAGGAAACTGAAGCTCCACAATGGGGTCAATATCAAGCTCTCTCTTCGCCACACCCCATACCCTGGTACACCAACCCCAACGGAGGGGAATTTCTCTAAGTAGTTTACCCAGAATTTCATCCTCTGATCAGTCTATGCTCAATTCAAGAAAGCACGGTTTTGTTTTTGTTATTCCACATAAAGACACTTTCTGAGGACAATTACCAACCAGAAAGATGAATGAGGAACTGGATCCAAAGCACAAGTACAAGGAGTGAAGAGAGAAGCCTAAAAGTTCCAGACAGACAAGGAGAGTTAACACAGGGGATCAAGAATTAGTTGACATTTGACTTCAAATGCGTATGTTGGAAAATAGACAGCAAAGAAATCATGCCTTCAAAATTCAGAAGGGATGCTTGCAACCTGGTATTCTGTGCACAGACAAATGCTGGGGTGGGCAAGGGGTTAGGGAATCCTTGGATTACAGCCTTTAAAATCTTACCTCCACGCCACCTTTCTCAAGAAATAAGTTACTAAGGAATAGGATAGACAAAAACAGAATGACCCAAGGGATTTAAACCCAGAGAGAAAGAGATGTAGGAAGTTCTCATATGCACGAACAAACAAACAAACAAAAACAAAAAAACAGCAGCTGTGCAATGAGCCTAGAGAGCAGAGGAAGGAAGGAGTAACTACAAGGGAAGAAATGCTGCTGACTGACCAATTACCTAGCAGGTCTGACCGTGTGGAAAGCTGCAGAGCTGGAGGAAAACAGCTAGAGAGTCCAATAAAGCAAAGGATGAACTAAGACACACATCTTTCCAAGGAAACCAAAAGGCTTTGCTGTGAGTGTGAGAACTTCTATAGCATCCTGCTCATCTCAACTGTTTCTTCAGTCACAATGGAAACATTGATTCTGGCTATTTTAAAACAACCCCAAGCTGGATGAGATGGTGCAGGACTATAATCCAAGCAAATCAGAAAGCTGAGCTCAGAGGACTAAGAGTTCAAAGCTAGCCTGGGTGACATAATGAGTTTAGAGCCAGCTTAGGCTACTTTGAGAGACCTTTTCTTGATCAGAATAAAACAAAACATATAATCTCAAATGATCTAATACCCCACCCATGTAAAGGTAATAATTGTGTTCCATCTCATTGACCCTGAACATGTATAAGACAAACTAAGTTACAGTGACTTCTGAGGAGTCGCTGAACCTATCTTCTGTGGTCACTGGAACACTTTTACTATGAAGAGGCCAGGTTGGCCCATGGGTAGAGACTACAGGAAAAGCCCCAAGGTTACCTGGAAGGAGGGAGCTGGCTAGCTCCTTCTGTTTCACCTTATCCACTCTCTGACTACAATCACATAAGATGCCCAGAGCCATCTGGTCAACCCTTTCCTATGCTGATGATGGGGACTGGGAGAAAGAAATGAGACGGTAGCTATTTTATGATACTATTAATTCAATGACTTGTTAAGCATGGAAAAGGTAAATGGAACATTGACAAGTTAACCAAACTGGGACTATATTGGGATTATGAGACAAAGAAAGAGAAATAAAAGAGAGCTAAAATTTTACCTACAAATGTCAAATTAGTAAAAAATAAAAAGTATGGTGAGTCAAAAAAGATAGTGTGGGGCTAGGAATATACTGTGTGTGTGTGTGTGTGTGTGTGTACACATGCACGCGCATGGGAGCAAATATATATCCATATACATGAAGTACTTCAAGTTTGGAAGTGTCTTACAAGGTGACCTGAGTGTACCAGAGGAGAACTCCACACCTGACTTCACATATTGAGTCACAGTCAAAACAGTAGTGAACTAAAATATTATACAAAGTAGTCCTCAGGCCACATACGGTGCACATAAAAGAAAAATGAGCTTTGTCTTTGAATATAGAAGACAAATGAGCTGTGTCTTTTGTCCAGGGTTTAAGATATGATAATAGATGTGTACAATATTCCAAAAATCTGTAGAATTTAATGTCTGAACCCAGCATGTCAAATAAAAATAGTTTGTGTAGATGTATGACTATAAACACATAGACATACACATACATGCACAGGCATACATATATATGAATGACAACATCAAAGGGCAGGTGTCTGGGGCTGTTAAAAGAGCTCAAAGGTCATGGCCTCTGAGTAAACTGCCATGTGTAGTTGACAACTATAATTCTAGAAGCCTTTGATCCCTCTTTAACTTTTTAATATAGGGTCATTTATGATTCCATTTAAAACAAAGATTTTTCAAAAACAACAGGACACAGAATACTCTTTTCTTTCCCCGATTTTCAACAAAGAAAACAGAAACCTCAGCTTCAAACAACCGCCCCCCTTTCCAGTTCTACCTGCTATAAATCACCGTCATGGACCATCAGCATGTGATAAGAGATACACATGGCCCTACACCTTAAAACACGTGTGGTTTGCTAACGGAGAAAGAGTACAGATATTCAGGAGGTGTGCGGGATAGGGTTCTCCGGCTTCGTCAGGTAAGAGTTGTGGAGAGTGGGTGCTCCGGGCATGAGACAGCAAATGTGGTCTCCAAAGACTAGCATCTGAGAAACCGCTGTGAAGATGGAGACCCCCACAGAAGCCGAGGCAGGTCGGAGCGCTCAAGTGTTCTGTTCTGTGAAATCTCAGTTAACTTAGCCCCACTCTCCATGCTTGGCCACATCTCTAAAATGCGAGCACGTGCTCTCCTGTGTATGGTGATTTGAAAGAAAATGCCACTCCCTCCCACACACACACTGGCCCACAGAGAATGACAGTATTAGGAGGTGTGGCCTTGGAATAGGTGTGGCTATGTTAGAGGAGGTGTGTGACTTGGGAGTCAAACCAGTTAACTTCCTGCTGCATGCTGATCCGGATGCAGAACTCTCCGCTCCTTCTCCAGCACCATGTCTGCCTGCTTGCTGCCATGCTTCCCCGCCGTGCAGGTAATGGACTAAACCTCTTAGACGTTTTCCTTTAAAAGAGTTGCCGTGGTCGTGGTGTCTCTTCACAATAGAAACCCTAACTAAGACACTGTGTTTCAGCTGGCCTCAAAGCCCCACCACTGATAACACTGACGATCTATCAGGAAACCCGCTGGAGCGGTGACAAAGAAAACTGACATGTGTGCCCATCACAAAACTTGTTCTGTCTTGTCTTCACATTGTGAGGCAGGTCAGAAATGGCTTGGGGAGTTTTTAGGAGTGTGTGTATGTGTGTGTGTGTTTTACACAAATTGCACTGGACAGGGCTTTCCTTTTTAATCACTTCTTCATACACTTTCCAATATACACTGTTTCAACTAGACTGGTTGACCAGAGAGCCCCTGGAATGTGTCTGGGCTGCTCCCTGTATCCCTGGGGCCACAGGAGTGTGTTGCTTTTCCTGTACGTGCTGGGATGTAAACTCAGGTCCTCCTCCTTTATCCACTGAGCTGTCTCCCCATCCCAATCACTCTCTGGTTTCTGAGACAAAGTCTCATGTATTCCTGACTGGCCCTGAGCTGGCTTTGAACTTCTGATCTTTCTTCTGCCTCTGCCTCCTGAATGGTGAGGTTATGGGGGTGGGCCACCACACCCAAATCGTGTGGTACTGGAGATCAAACCCAGCACCTCAGGCACACTAGGTGAGCACTCTACCAGCTGAGCCACATCCGCAGCCTGCCAGAGGTCTTTACAGCCCACTGTACAGGAAAGAATCAGGAGACTGAGGTAAGGTTAGGTGGTCCCCTAATGCCCCATACAAGCAGACTAAAAACGGAGGTGAAAGTGTGTATCTTGTGACTCCAGCATTGATAGATAGCCAATTTATTCAAAACACATATTTTTGGTATAATTTTATGAGTAAACCTGCCCTTTCAGTTACGCTAGATGCATGTGGTTAGAAGTAGAAAGAGAAGGCTGGTGAGAATACTCAGGTGGGGAAAGACTCTTGCTGCCAAACCTAATGACCTAAGTTCAATCTCTGGAACCTACACAGTGGAAGGGGAAAACAAAGCCGACTCCCTCAAAGTTCTCTGACCTCTGCATGCACATGAGTATGTGCAAGAGTGTACTCCCCACGTCCCCCACATCAAATGTGTTAAAATTCTCTTTTTTTAAAATTAAAAGAGAAAAAAAAAACGATTGCTAGATCCTTGCTTCACTGCACGATTCGCAGTGAAGTAGAGGAGTTAGCATATAAGCAGCACACTCTGGAGAAACTACTGTGCCCAGCACTCACTGGTGCTAACAGCAGAGAGAGCTCGGGTGAAGCAGCTGGTTAAAAAGCAGATTAACAGGGAAAGGGGAAGGAAAGTGGGGAGTAGGGAAGCCAAGCAGGGTACAGGGTTCGCATCACACACAAGGATGGTTGTCTAGAAATGAGCAAGCTATCACCTCTCAGCCTTGGAGGGAAAAAACAGAAGTCAAGAGCACTCCCAGCTGCAGATGGGAATGAAATGAGTCCTCTAGCTTAAGAGGCCTCAGGGGAGAGAAGCACAAAGACAACCGCACCAGCACCACTTCTGTGAGAGGAAAGGCCAGAAGAGAGGACTCAGTGACCAAAAAGAGTTTACCTGCAGCTGTGATGGCGCCCTCGACCACCAAAAACAGGTATAAAAACTAACCCAAAGAGGCACAGTCAAATTCCCAGATCTAGCAAGACTCAGAACAATAATGTCACAGAGCTCACTGAGCACACACACACACATTCGGTGCATTGGTGCCACATTCCTTCTGTTCAGTGGCAAACCTGGGCTCCCCAAAAGCTGAGTAACTCATCTAAGTCTATTTTTAGGTAGCTCTAGGAAGAAAACTCAGGCCTTAAGTATAAATATTCGAAAAAAAAAAAGAATCAATGTTCACATCAGTTTTTAAAAGAAAAGTCTTAAAATTCTTTTGTTGGGGACTGGGCAGGGTGGCACATGGCTATAGTCGCAATTGAATAAACTACTTTACAGAATCTTAAAGTTCAAGGTTGGTCTGGGCAACATAGAAGGACTACATCTGAGACAGACAGGCAAACGATAGATAGATAGATAGATAGATAGATAGATAGATAGATAGATAGATAGATAGATAGATAGATGATTGATAGATAGATAGATGCTTTAAGCAAAAAATTCTGTTTTTAAGTATATTGAGAGGGAGGCTCCATTTTAATTTTTTTCTTCCCAGTAAACTTTGTATTATAAAAATTAATGACAAAAGTTATAATATAGGAGAGATATAAATAGGAAACCTAGCTCTTTAGTTGAACTGTGGAATATTGTGTACTTTATGTAATTACACACTTTCACTCAACTGTCAGTGAAGTACTTGTTTACACCAACATCACTACAAACACAGGAATAACACATTGTGTTACATGTAACAACCGTAGTACAATGAGTGGACAGGAATTTCTCAGCTCCATTGTTACTGAGACCAATGTTGCTTATACAGTAGATGAACAATCTGTGGCTGCTTTCACTAATCAATATTTACTTTTTATTGATACAGTTACTTTTTCTTTCACACAGATTCTAATAAAATAATCATTACAGTAGAGTGTTACAATGACTGTACAATGGTAGCATATGTTTTCATTTTGAGTGGCTTTATTTTAAAAGATCAAAAAACATATTTTCTTTTATTTCCAGGTTTATTTGGGTCTAATAGACAAAAACTACATATTTAAGGTATACAATATGACATTTTCATTGTATGTATGTGTATATACACACCAAGACACACATACACATACATTGTAAAATGATTTCCATAATCAAGCTCATATATTTATCAGCTATATCAAGCTAATATATCTCACCTGGTTACTCTTTATTTTGTGATGGAAATGCTTGACCCATCCATTCAGCAAATTTTAAATATACAATATTACTAACTCAATCACCAACTTGTATATTATGTTTTCAGAACTTGTAAGTCTTGTGTGTGTGTGTGTGTGTGTGTATGCATGTGCATGTGTGCCATGGCACACATGTAGAGGCCAGAGGAAAACTTAAAGGAGTCAGTTCTTTTCTTCTACCACATGGTCCCAGAATAGAACTTAGACATAAAGAGAAAATCATATCTATTGTATGGATGCAATACCTGTCAATAAAAAAAAATCTGATGGCCTATAGCTTATGTAGGAAATAGGAGGTGGGACATCTGGCAGGTAGAAAGGATTCTAGAATAGAGACAGGTGCCAGAGATTCACCCAGCAAGATGTGAGGAGGACAACTCATGGTACCTAAGCAGAGGTAACCAGTCATATGGCAAGATGTAGATTAATATAATGGGTTACTTTAAGTTATGAGCTAGTCAGAGAAGAGCCTAACCATATGCCTAGGTAGTTGTAAACACATTTTGAGACATTATTCCGGGAGCTTGGGGCTGAAAGAAAAAACCACCAAAACACTCAGGTCACTAGGCTTGGCTGCAAGTGTCCTTACTTGCTGAGCCATCTCTCTATCCCAGAACTTGAAAGTTTGTACTGTTCAATATCTTCCCTTTCACTTAATCCTACCCACTAGTTACTTGTTACAATGAATTCAATTATTATTATTATTTTAATTTTACATAGAAACGACATATGGAATATGATTAAATGCTAAATATCCTTAGCCATTAGAGAACTACAAATTTTAAAAATGCTTTGATTTATATATCACCCAAATCAGAGTGGCTATCATCAAGAAAACCAATGACAACTGCTACCGAGGTTGTAGGGAAAGTGGAACTCTTATTCACTGCAAGTGAACATGTAAACTGGTCCAGCCACTACAGAAATTTGTATAAAATTTTCTCAAACAAAATCTGGAGATAGAACTAACACAGCACTCAACTCTATCACTCTTGGATATTTACCAAGGATTCTAAGTCAACAAACCACAGGACTCTTGTCCATCCTTACTTACCTATCTGGGAATAAAACAACCTAGGGGAAACAAATGAGTAGATAAAGAAAACATGGATCATATACACTAATGAACTTTATATAGCCATAAAAAAATGAAATCATAAAATTTTCAGGAAAACAAATGCCACCAGAAAGTATTGTGCTAAGTAAAATAATCCAGATTCCAGAAGACAAATAGCATGGGTTTTTCTCTTATATATGGAACCTTGATTTAAAATCATATGTGTGTGTATGTGTGTGTGTGTTATGTACATGTGTTTGAAGTTCATAAAAGTTGGAAGGAGATATTGAGAATGGAGGAACAGATCTTAAGGGACATCTTCATGGCTGGAAAATAGGGTAGTGGAACTCATAAGATAGCAGAAATGGAGACTATCTGGGGAGAGAAAAAGACCAGTTGAACATAAGAGACACAGTGGGAGTAATGAAAGAAAGGAACAAATGAGAACCAAGCATAATGACATACATATAAGAGGATGCCACAATAAAACTGCTTGCTTTGTATACCAACCCAAAACACTGATAATTAAAAAAAAAAAAAACCTTTGAGTCTAGTTACAATAATGCAAAGAAGTAAATAAGCCATCTCCTTGCAGAGAGTAAGGTGCTGGAGATATGACTTTTGAGGAGATGAGTTCAATCCCCAGAACTTACATAAAAAGTCAGGTATGTGATATGTGCTTGCCATCCCAGCACTGGCGAGGCGAGCATTCACTAAGAGTGGGAAATTGGGTAAGCAAGATTGAAAGGAATCGCTAGAAAAATCCTCAATGAACACTTTTTTCTGTGAGACCCAGGAGCACAGAAGTCACTGTCAGCTTTGTTAGCCTCATTCAGCACCATTTCTTAAACTGCAGGTCACCATCCCATATGGGATCACACAACTAAATGTGGGTGACATGAAAATTTGACAACAGTGAACGATTTCACAATGTGCAAGGGCCAAAAGATAATCAGAACTCAAATGTGTGCTGAACCCACGGTGTTTCTGGCAGCGCTAGCCCGTGTTACATCATGTGGCTTCACTGGATCCTTGGTTCTGATCACATGACATGTGCTCTGTGCATACTGGCACACTACACAGCATCACATGACACACCCACTGTGCACTGTGCACACTGGCACACTACACAGCACCCGTGAACACACCGCCTGAGATACATGGGCTGAGTCAAGATTATCCTATATTATGAATTGCAGTGATTTTCCTGTATCTATATAGTTTTCTACTCTACTAATGTAATTAAATTATGAAAAATGAAGACTGAAGTAGAAATTTGGGTTTCTTTGGAAACTCAGTTGTGTCGTGTGAATGTTTTTGTTTTGGTCCCAAGTGTGGGGTGTGGGAATGTTCCCCCACCACCTCAGAAAACATTCCCTGAAGCAACATGATGTTTGTCAGCTGGAGACTACCTCATGCTGGGGTTTTTCCAGCTAGAGGTCTTGCATGGACTTTGAGAAGGGATAAGTAGAAGCCCACAGACGGGGAGACAAGGCTTTTTGCATCACTATGCTCTTCAACAGTTCACATCACTTTGCTAGTTTTCCCAGAGAGAAAAGCTCCAGAGAACATCTCCTGCTGCTTCAGCAGACTTGTGCCACTGTGGCTGCTGTGATTTGCTGCTTTGCTGTTTGACTGGTCTGCTGGAATCTTGACAACTGAGATTGGAATTTCTCCAAAGAACCCAATGACCCTACTCAGCAGGAAGTACATAAAAGAAGTCTACAGCCCCTTTCCCTACTAATCTCCTATCTAAGGTGGGGGTGGGGTTGGAAGGGTAAAGGTGCTTAAAAACTTTAAATAAAGTAGGTGCTTGAAAAATCTAAGCCTACAGAAGACTTTGAACATTTTTTTTTACCATCATTCCTCAGGACATATCCCTTTGGACTGGACTGTGTTTGAAAGTTTGGTTTTTAAAGTTGCTGTTGTAGTTTCTGACTTTGTTTTAAAAAGAAAAAAAAAACATTCAGTGAAGTTTGGCTTGGGATTAGGACAGATTTCCAACAATGTCTGAAATGGCTTCATACATACTTCTGCCATTTCATGCTATACTATTATACTATAATAGTCATGCTATGATTGTTATAAAATTAAAATATTAATCAGCACTATAAAACACTGAAGAGCTCTGTGTCCTGCAGTACCAAATGTTCAGCCAAGACTTAATTCCTCATGTAAAAAAAAAACAAAAACAAAAAAGAACAAACATCTATCTCATTAGTATTCAAATTTGCTTTCATCTTTAATAAGTGGTGAAATGATATGTATGCGGGGGTAGAGAGATGGCTCAGTGATTCAAAGTGCTTGCTGCTCTTGTAGAGCCCAGGGTTTAGTTGCAGCACCAACACGAAGGCTCATAGCTGTCTGATATGTCAGCTCCAGGGAATCTGACCCCCTCTCCTGGCTTCCACTAACATTGTACTCATGGGGCTCATTTACATGCAGTCAAATCACACATACACATAAAATAAATGTCTTTTAAAAAGTAAAATCAATCATTTTAAAATGACATGTGTACCGAATATTCATTTAAAAAACAAATTTCTTTATGGGTTATTATCAGTGTGTGTTTTGTTTGTATTCCTATCTTTATATACCTAAATACTCGTGGTCATGAAAATTCTTTAAGATAAAAGAGGGCTGTTAGCAGAGAAAATGAAAAAAAAAAAAACCCTTAGCATACAGCATATGGCAGAAGCAGTTACCGAAACCTGAGTGCAGATGTTGTTGGAATGAGTAAAGTGAGAACGTGTACACACACTAGAAGATCTGAAAATTGAGGGCAGGAGACACTCCAACAAGCAGAGGAATTGTCAGGGGTTAAGCTGGGTTCAGAAATGCATCTGAATTTTCTTCATCCTCCCAGCGGACTCCACTCTTAACTTTCAGTTGTATGAAAAAAAAAAATCATTGCTTGAGTTGGAGAAGGAAAAGAATATGATCAAAATATAGTGTATAAGAAATCCTTAAATAAAATTAAAATATAAATGTATTATTGCTTCACATGATATATGTGAGAATTCTTAAAATACACATAGAACAGTGTTGCTCCCAAAAGATTGGTTGATGAATCAATTGGTTCAAGAATCACGATTGGGAGAGGCCTATGTGTACTTAACATTGAGTTAAGAGCCCTTCGGTGATTAAATCCCAGTGTGAAGATCCCAGGTTGAGTTAATGCTGAATCCACCTCCGTATCTCATTGCAGTGGAGTTCTAGAATGGTTTATTAGAAAATTCTGTTCTAATCCCAAGTCAAAAGTCATGAAAAATGATGGAAAAATATTCAAAGTCTTCATTTTTCCATAACTAAACCATGTTTTTATAAGAGAAAAAAACCTTCATATGTACAGAAAAATAAAACCAAAACACTGCAATAATACACGGCAGTGAGTTACAGTGAATAAGACAGAAATACGACTGTCATCTGAAACCTTCCGCTTCAAGCAATACTAAGCCACTGCCACACGGACACACGAATATTAAGGGGGGCTAGCGAGATGGCTGTGGAAGAGTACAGTGTCTGAGCCTGACGACCTGAGTCCAGTCCCCAGAACCTATAGGTGGAGAGAGGACAATGCCCACACATTGTCCTCTGACCCCCACACCTGATCCTTGCTATGCACATACTTGCACACACATTAAGTAAATGTCGAAACGTTAAAGACTATTAATGAGATGCTAGGTCCACCAGAGGCAAGGCAGAGAGTTAAAAGCCGGGAACAAAAATCCTGTAAAGCCTCCACTCAGATGTTTCACTTAGGCCAGTAAAACTGCATGAAAACACCTTGAATATATAAAACACATCTTACAAAACAGACAGTCCTGGTCTATTTTAAATTAACCATCTTTATTACTAATGTGTCTGTGTCTAGTATTTTTATTGAACTAATCCTCCCATCCTGCAGAAACCCGAGGGAATTCCTACTCTAAGTTTTCAGTGGTAGGTTGCCAAATTCCTCAGACAAGGAACTCTGTTTGTTAACCTTGGGTCTGATATCCACAGCTTCCCAGAGTATATAAGAAACAATACTATTAACTATAAAATCTAAGCTCACAAAAGAGAAAACAACTCAAAACTTAAATGCCCAGAGCAGATGCTATTTGCTATAATGTAGGTCACACTGGTCTCTTGCCTACTTCTGGCCTACACAGCACCTTCAATGGCTCGTTTATAAACCATAGGCTCCTGAGAACATGTGTTTCATACCTCACCTTATATAATCAGGTGCTTGGCAAATACGAGAGGGCTAGGGGCACGGCTCAGCAATAGAGCAAGCATGGACAAGTCCCTGGCTTCAGTCCCCAATATGAATCAAAAACAAATCAGAGAGACATAGCATGGACATACGTAAGCTGTTAGTACATGACTGTTTGAGGGGTCTCTGGTGTCAAAACAGCAAATATCCAGCCTCCCATTTCCAATGGAGGTGGTGTTTGCTGGGAGGTGAAAAGGAACAAAAGCATTAAGAGAAAAAGGGCAATCCTCCACTTTAGCTCCTGCTCGCCAGTCCAAGGGTCTAGTACTTACAAAGCACCGTGTGAATGCACCCGGTAAACGAATGCAAGCTGAACACCAAAGTTCCCTGGATGGCTGCTTTTTGAGCCATGACACTTCCCAACACCTGCTTTATGTAGTGAGGCAGAAAACCCAGCACCTTCCCTGAGCAGGTCATCTTCACCAATGCACCTTCACATTAGTAACCAGTACCCAAGCGCACACTATCTTTATGCTCTAACAGTGTCCCACTTCCTGGAGACTGGCTTTATGTGGCATGAACACTGTGCTTTCCCAAACTTGGTCAAGAATAGTTCTTTAAAAATAAATAAATAAATAAATAAATAAATAAATAAATAAATAAATAAATAAATAAATAAATAAATGAAAGAGCTTGGCAAAGAACTAGAAAAGGTTGTCTTTTTAAAGTTCGTACGAAGATTATTCTGGAAAGCTGGAAAGAGAAGGTATGCAACTTTACCAGGGAGTCAGAAAGAAAGACAATTGGTTTCTCTGAATGACTGCTCTATTCACTTCCTCTTCTAGCTATAGAAGTAGGTGGCTAGGGAAGAAAACAAGTCATGTATAAACCACAAAATGGTACTTTCTGATGGATATAACACTCCACTTTAAGCGGACTTTAGAAATTGTTTCAAATGGCTCAAATTAATCTCTAACATAGCTGTGCATTGAAAAAAAAAGCTTCCTTACAATAAAACCAGGTGTTCGTGTTGTTTTTATTAATGAATTGTGAGCATTTTTAATGTCATTAAACACTATTAAGTCACAGTCACACAATCTGTTGAAATGTTTCCAATCTTTAAAACTCTTCACTGGTTTTGCAGACTTCATTCTGTTGTATTTCTCCAAATAAGTACATGACAATCAAACGAATATCAAAAAAGAAATCTATTAAAATACTGCTTGTGAAGAGAACGGACCTTTCTCATGAGTGATATTTTTAGTGAGATGTACTTAACCTCGCTGGATGGATACTGTTGATGGGAAGAGGAATCTATGCTCTAGCCTACAGCTTGGATTTGCTGGTTTAGAACTGGGTAAGAAACTTCAACCATTCACACATGTAGGGAGGCTACCACTCCACTCTTCACAGGGGCTTTTGTAAGCAGGCTCATCTACAGAGCAAAGGGACAGTAGCATCTTTCATGTAAGTTCTTCTGTATGTAACAACTTTTTTTGCTCTATAAGTTTGTTTTATTTTCATTTTGACATTAAAGTTATATTTAAGTTTGTGCTCACATTGATATTTCTATTAAAAGATATTTTGGGAAAAGCACTGTCTTATTTATCTTTCACTTTTCAAAAGTACCTCCAAAAAATATTTTTTATGTCTGCATAATATCCCAATGGATGCATTTTTTTGTTTTTGTTTTTGTTTTTTTCAAGACAGGGTTTCTCTGTTTTATCTCTCACTGTCCTGGGACTTACTCTGTAGACCAAGGGGCCTCGAACTCACAGAGATCTGCCTGACTTTGTCTCCTCAGTGCTGGGATTAAAGGTGTGCAACATAACCACTTGGCTACATATTTTCTTTTGAAAAGGTTTCTTTAAGTCATTTTCAATTTTTTAAAATTTTTATTTATGTATGTCTCTGCATGTGTACAAACACACACGCATGTACTGGTGCCAGAGAGAGCCAGAAGAGTTCATCAAATCCTCTGGAGCTGGTTGTGCACCTCCCAAGATGGGAGTTGGGAACCGAACTCACACCCTCTGAAAACCAGCAAGTGCTGTTAATCACTAAGGCACCTATCTCTCCATCCCTGGTTTCTCTCATTTTAACAATGACTACATCTTTATTTTTGCCAAGTTTTTTGGTTACTCCTTTAAGACAGAGTCATAAACAGCAATTTCAGAGCCAAAAAAGGTATAAGCTATGTGAAGCGTTGGCCTCACGAGGCCCTTCAGCTCCTCCTCTGGCCCATTTAACTCTCACAGCTCTGGGATCCTTTTCCTAATACCTACTTCCTCTGATAAGGTTTTCCATTTGTCATCAATAGTTTTAGACTTTCCTCTCTCCCAAAGGAGATGTTAAACATCTGGGTGAAAATTACTTCTGGGGGGGAAATTTTCAATATCCAGATGGTCTTCTTTCCCTCTCAAAACTCTCTCCAAAACAAGGAAGAAAAGAAACAGAAACTTCACATAAAGTCAGTAAGCGGATGGAGAAAAGATAAATGGCTGAACAGAAGAGAGAAAGGTCAAACCTAAGATATACAAAGGAAGATGCCTGTAAAATGCAAGCTAGATTGTCCCCAGGAGCTCTAGAAGAACCAGGAAATGTAAGTATGAGCTAGAAGAGAGAGATGGACAGAGACAGCTGCTAACCGGAGATGCCAGCCTCCACCTGCCAGACTAAAGAGTTTCCCCTTCCCAGCAGGACAGATGGGCCTTTCTGCTAAAACCGAACCGGAACAGTTCAGATCTAGAGAACTGTGGCTTGAAGCATAGAGAGTTGTGTAAAAAACAGAGCTAAGTGGAGAGAAAATGAAAATCTGCACATTGACTAAAATAACCTTAGTCCCTTCCACTGCATTATGATGGCAGCCAGGCTCCCTGAAACCTCAGGCAGGAGACTAGATAATTCCTTCCAGAAAACAGTGAATGGTAGATGAGTAATACCCACAGATGTCAACATATGGGGAGCACTAATGACAAACAAGTCTTGCAAACACACACACACATACAAACACACACAAACACATGCGCCCATGCACACAACTCATTCAATACATACTTATGGAGTGATGCTGTTCTGGGAACCTAGGACTGAGAAATAAACAAAACAGAAATCTCTCTCTCCAAAGAGCTTCCATCCTAGTAGAAGAAAACAATCAATACAACAATAAATTATATAGCCTATGGAGAAAATAAAACCAGAAAATGAGGGAGGGGGTAGAAAAAAAGTGGTCACATATACATGAACGTTTAAGATCCTATGTGACATGAAGGTAGAAGGACAACTTTCTGGGAGACAACCAAGAAGACTAATGACAGAAGGGTCATGAAAGTGACTAAGCACACACAGCGGAGGCAAGAACATTTCAGTGGATGAACACAGCATAGAGAAACCTATTATTTGGTATGCATACTAAAAGAAAAATAGTCTTAAAGGATTGCAAAGAAATAATAAAGGATATTTTACCTTTTCTGTGGTAACTACAGAAAGTTTTAAAGTAGCAATCCAAGCACAACACAAACTCTTCAGGTTTAAAGAAATGTGAGACTTTGCCCAGCTTTCTGGCCTCCATCACCTGATCCTATCACCACGGACTGAGATGCCCCACTCTGCTTTCCGCACGATGACTAACCCAAATTCTATGAAAGCATCAAGTGGAGAACTATGGCAAACACCTTTCAGTTGCTACGGCACTGTTACTTTACAAGAGCGGCCGGGTGGCTTCCCAGGAAAGGAGGAACCTGTGCTGATTTCAAGCCTAATAACTTCATATGATGATAATTAGAACCATATCTACAAGCCATGAAAGGAAATGCTTGTGTCTGCTTCCTCCAAACAGCAGGAAAGAACAGTGTGGCCACCTGCCCTGGAATCTTGATTTCTGGCCAATGGAAGAGCTCCTTTCCTTCCTGTGAGTCCAGCCCTGCATAGAGTCACCAAGCCTGCCTCCAGCAGGACAATGCTTCTTGCTGTACGGTATCCCCACCAACCCATTTGGCTCTACCTACAAAGATGAGCCAAGATGATGCGGTCCATCTGGAGGGCTGGAGGTCCTTGCCATCATTCCCATGGTGTATAAACAGTGCCCTCAGTGACTCTCAGGGCAGACCAGAGGAATACAGCGGCAATACACGGTTTATGACTATGGTGTAGCCTTCACGGCTTGGAAGCCCCTTTATGAACAATGTCACATGTATTAAGAATGCCCACACACACATTTTCCACCACAAAGGGGAATAACTTTCTTTTCCGGGTCTGGCTTCTCTTCCATCACACATCCTCTCAAGCTGAGGACCATTAGAAGAACAGCTTCTTTGAAAATCTGGATAATGGCGATTTAGTAGGATTTACATTCATTTTGCTGTCATGGGAGATACTTAGAAGGCTCATGGTCACCTCTGCTGATGCTTTCTGTCCTGACCTAAGAGGAGCTTCCAGGAATAGTCTCAGTAGCTCTCCACTGGCTCATCGAGTGTCTCTGATGTGGAGACACAGAACTAACACCAGGTCCTGATAAGAACCTGCCCAACCGCACCCAGCAGCAGATTCATGAGAGCAGCAGAGAAGCAAGGCTTGAAGTGAGCGCTACTAAGAGCTGCGAGTCTATAAATTATCATCCCGGTTATCAGACATGTAAAATTATAAATAAAGATTGTGTTAATCAGCCTTCTGTCACCAAAACAAAACACCTGACATATCTAATCAAAAAGGAGAAAACATTTACTTTCAGCTCATAATTTTGAGGCCTCCAGTCCCTGATTGGTGAGCTCTGCTCATGTTGGGCTTATAATGAAGGACAAAATCATAGGAGCATTAAGCAAAACAAAACTACTCACCTCACGGCCAGAAAGCACAAGGGTACAGCAAGGAAGGGGCCAGGAGTCCCAAATCCCATTCTATGGCATATCTCCGGTGGCCTAGATGCCTCCCAATAGACCTCCACCTCTAAGAAATTCCATCACCTCCCACATACGTGCTCACACCCAAAAATAAACATATTAATTAATATAAAAATGTTTAAATATGAAAGAATCTCATCACTTAAGTCTTAAGATACTAGAAGTTGCCTCAAACTTGATAGCACTTATAAACATCTACTTGATAATCTGCGATGAGCAGAGATTATGTTTATAATTAATTATTAATAACTCTAAGCTCTCACTAATAGGAAGAAGCTAATCAGTCGTGCTAAGGCTTCCTTGCTAATCTCTGCATAAAATGATGCTTCCTGATGGTTAAGGAGTTGATCAGAATGTGCTGCAAAGGTGACATGGAGGTGGTCAGGCTGCTGGCACATGTTTAAAATCCTGCTGTTTCTGCTACCATGGTGTTCACATGGTATAAACTGTTAGAATTCTGTTGTCATTACTTTTCCCATTGTAAACAAGTTTCCATTTGTGCTTTCGATTTTGATTTATTATTAAGGGGAAGGCCTCCAAAATGAGAAAGGTCTTGGCCCCACGACAATTGAATCTGCCCTGGACAGAGCTTAAAGAGATTTGGGATGTCTCAAAGAAAGCAGAACCACTCTCTCCTGTCTAGAGTAAATTTTAGGAATTGTAGGGAGTCTCATGGGTGGTGTGAAGGACTTAACACTCTCTCTTGGGGGAGAAAGAGGCCCACACACCCAGAACCATCCCACCTTCCCTTGGACTAATCAATAGGCATCATATTAATCACATAGGTGAAAAACATATTCCCTTAGACCCAAATCTAGACCAAAACTCCTTTTTACATATAAACACGTACTTTTGTACAGTTTAAATATAGACTGAGGGTTTTTTTAGGAACACAACTAAGAAAGGAAGATCATACTTTATTTTGTTTGGAACTTGACCAACTGCTCACCATTTCAGAAAAATCACAGCACTGACAAGAGTACTACTTGCTGTATTTGATCGCCAATAAAAATGATAAATGAAGCCCCATGCTGCATACTCAGAGCTGTAGCATTTGAAGCTGTCACATTTACAGGGATTCTACATATAGCCGCAAGCATCTGCCTACTTTAATATGTCTTCAGGTGCAGGTGTATCTAAAGTACACACTGCTTAATGCAAGATCCTTTCATTTCTTTTTATATTGTAGTTGATACACTACACTGATTTCTAATTATATGTGTAAGTGACTTACGTTATCATTGAATTTCATTTTAGGATAGGAAAGGAAATTTTTCAAGTGAATGTGATGGCACAGGACCTGGTATTGTTGAAAGCTGCTCTCTACATTCAGGGACCACACCACTCAACCAGATGATCTTCTAAAATGTTCTGAACGACAAAGAAATTCATCTACAACAGTGGAATATTGCTAGGTATAATGGTACATGTGTGTAACTCAGACATGTAGGAGAGGGTCATTAGTCCCAGTTCACCCCAAGTTACATAGTGAGTTCCAGACCATGGTGGCCTACAAAAGACGTCCCTGTCTGAAAAATAATAATAATAATAAGGCACCAAAAAAAGGGGGGGGGGGCAGGAGAGAAAGGGAAAGTACAGTTGTTATGGCTAAGTATTAACAGCTAAGTTTGTCTGACTTGCCTTATTCGTTTGAAACGGCAAGATGTCAAAGGAAGTGTTTACCTCGTCCAGACTGCCAAGAATATCAAAATGGGAAAAGTTGAAGAGTAAGAGTAGAGATGAGGTAACAAAACCCAATATCACTTCCCCAGCTTCACTCTCTTCATAAGTGTCAAACTTGTGAATAGTCCTACAAAAGAAAATAGTCATTTACTACATGACCCCCCAGTGGTGACTCCTCTGTGATCAATGCTTTCCACCTACACTGAGCCTCAGCACCACATCTGTCCCAGGGTACACCAGAGGGAGGAGGCACCGATGGTCACAAGACCATTGCAAAGGAGCTGTCAGAGAGTTAAAATTTAAGAGAAAGCCCACAAAGATGGCCATGGTTACAGCACTTAAGTCAGGCTCAAAATATCAATCTCCTGGCTACAAGATTCTTACAAAACAAAAACAAAAAATACAAGCAAAAAACCTAGGTAGTTTTCTGAAGTAGCCCAGCAATCTACATTACAAAGAAGTGAGGGTCTTCCCAAGAACCCAAGGGTTAACAACAAGAATGAAGAAGGCAGCAGATAAGCCATCAAAACAAGAGTAAGTTTAATTCCAATACAATTTTGTGAATCAGAAAAACAAACCATAAAACTGTATTCAGTGGGTAAAAGTAAACACGCATAGGGCCTGTGAGACAGCTCAGCCTGGAATAGCACTGACAACCTGAATTCAACACCCAGAAGCAGCTCCCTCAAACTGCCTTCTGACTTCCACACACACGCCTTGGCATGGGTACCAACCTCACACAGAAAAAAGAAAGAAAGAAAGAAAGAAAGAAAGAAAGAAAGAAAGAAAGAAAGAAAGAAAGAAAGAAAGAAAGAAAGAAAGAAAGAAAGAAAGAAAGAAAGAAAGAAAGAAAGAAAGAAAGAAAGAAAAGAAGAAAGAAAGAAAAAAGTGTAATTTCAGAAACAGGCGTAACATGGTTTAAGAGAGAATGACCCCATAGCCTCATGTTTGAATACTTGTTCCCCAGTTGATAGAACTGTCTGGAGGAGGTGTGTCACTAGGGGCAGACTGAAGTTTCAGAAGCCCAGGCCACTCCCAGTAAGTGCTGTCAGCCCCCTGCTTGTGGATCAGATGTAAACTGCCTGCCACCACGCTCTCCACCATGATGTCCATGGACTCGCCCTCTGAAACTGTAAGTACAACAAACTCCTTCTTCAATAACAAAGTAGCTAAGACATATGAGTGATAAATCCTTTCACATATTTTTTTAAAAATGCTTAAAACTAAACTTTTTGTAGTCTAACAGAAAAATAAATAATGTAAGACCAAACTTCCTGTCATCTGCCACCATCAACTTTGTTACAATGTCCCTGTAGCTACCGTTCCTTTTTTTCAAGATTTAAGTATTTTTATTTTGTGTATATGGGTGTATGGGTAGTTTGCCTGGATGAATATCTGTGTACCACACTGTGAAGTGTCCACAGTAGCCATATGAAGGCATTAGTGTCTCTGGAGCTGGAGATACAGTTGTCAGCCAACACCATGTGGGTGCTAGGAGCTGCTCTTGGGTCCTCTACAAGAACAGGATGCTCTTAACTACTGAGCCATTTCTCTGGGCCTGCTACTATTCTCAGCCTCAAAATCACATTCTGAGAATATTCCTCACCTCTCACTTTGAATACTCAGTTATTAGATTCTTTTCTTTATATTCTTTGCCCCCAGTGAACTATCTGCTGCTTAGTTTAAGCCCCCTCCTAGTTTGCTTAGATACGTTGAAGCACCTTTCTTTTCTTTACATACCTTGCCTGATACCATTCAGCAACCATTATATCATTCTATCCATGCATTTATTTGTTCACCCCTTTCGTTTACATGTCACATACCCACACCATTACATATCAGACAATGGGGAAACAGAGGAGCAAGCAGAGTCCCTCCCTGAAGACATTACTTTGCAGATACAGATATAGACAATTCAGCAAACAAATGGCATTGCATGAGCTTTTCCTGGAAAGACAAGAACAAACATTGGTTCCCTCAAGACACAGCACCAAAACCAAACCAAAGCAACTGCTCCACAAAAGTCAAGCTTGGTGGACTGATGAGCTTATTGGGTTTACCTACAAAGCATAGGTGAAGGAACTAAGAGTCGTGTGGGCAGTCCCCAAAGTAACTGCAGCACCAGAAAGCCTCACCTGAGCATAAAAACTTCCCCATAGCAACATGGGCGGAGTTTCCCCTTGAGTTAAGCTTCCTCATTATATACACCATAGCATCTCCCGAGACTACAAGACCATGTGTAGCTTGATCAGAATTACAAATGCCTGCATAGGAGGTGTCACCAGGCAAGGCTGGACTCCCAGGTAAGTGTCTAATGACCATTCCCACCTCACCTTCTGTGAGGGAAAGTCACAAGCTTGACCTTGAGGGATGCATGGAAGTAATTATACTTGCTCTGAAGAAAATGGCAATGGCTGTTAATCTTGGAGGGCAGAGTGCCACAGTCAGAATTCACAGTGTCTTGCTGTGTATGACAAGAAGGCTGTGGAGGGCTTTGGCAGTAGGTTTTAGTTCGGTTGATGGGGTGCAAGGTAGTCTTCATTTAGAGAAATAAGTGAAACCTCAAGAATAGACTATCCAGTTCAGCAGTCAGTATGTAGACAGTATTATGGGATTGTCATGTGCTTCACACCAGTCATGACATTGTCATGTGACCTTTGAGGGGTCATTTTAGCCAAATCCTTTACTCAGTGTGTTCCTCTCAGTTCCAAGTTCACGGTTAGTAGTAATAATGGCAGATCAGTCGGCTCTTTGTTGCAGTGACAACTGAGAGAAAAGCAAAGGAAAGCTTGGGTGGTGGTTTGAGCAAGAATGGCCCCATAGGCCCGTAGATCATAGGGAGTGAGATCTGGACAGGGATCAGAAGGTGTGGCCTTGTGGGAAGAAGTATGTCACTGGGGGGAGGCTTTGAGGTTTTATATGCTCAAGCCGGGCCCAGTGACTTTCTCTCTGCCTCCTGCCCACAGATCCAGATATAGAACTCTCTGCTACCCGCCAGCACCATGTCTGCCTGTGTGTCACCATGCTCTTATGACAATAATGGAACTCTGAAACTTTAAGCAAACTCCAATTAAATGTTTTCTTTCATAAGAGTTGCCGTGGTCATAGTGTGGCTTCACAGCAATAGAACACCAACTAACACAGTTTCTTTTATTATTTCAGGGCTTTGATGTTTAGGCCATAACTGGCATACTCCCTTTCTGGGAGCCTGTAGTAAGAGATAACATCATGGCAACAGGAGCTTAGGTCAGAGCAGTTGCTCACCTCACCACAGCCAAGAAGCAGCTGGGGATAACTTCTGAAGGCGCCCCCCACCCCGTGACCAGCTTCCACTAGCTAAGCTTCGCTCTTCAGCCACCTTGCAAACAGTGCCCCCAACTAACAAACAACCAAGCCTTAAATGCATGAGACCGTGGCTGACATTTCATATTCAAACTGTAACAGATTGTGACCTGTTTACCTGAGCTATGAGCAAAGTTCTGTTTGGGAAGATTTTGTTTACTTACTGTGAATACTTTAATTTGTGAACACCACAACACGTACATTCACAAGAGTTCACATGGTTGTCCAATGAATAAAAACCAATGTTTGAAAAACAAGCAAACAAACAAGAACCAGAGAGATGGCTGAGGGCGTAAAGGCACCTGCCACCAGCCTAATGACCTAATTCGATCCCTGGAACCCACATGGTAGAAGGAAAGCATCGATCCCTACAAGCTGCTCTCTGATCGCCACACATGTCATGATACACACACACACACAAAAAAAAACCGTAAATAAATAGATGTAAAATAAATTTTAAACAAATAACTTAGATTCCGTCACAAATACAAGGGTGTGAAAATAAGGGAAGACCCAAGAACGAATGCAGGCAGCTCATTCCAGGTAGCATGTGCCTAGGGTGGAGCTCTGGATGGAATGAGGCAAGAAATACAAGGGGAGGGGAGGGCAAACAAAGAGGGGCACTAAAAGATATACCAAAGTGAATCAAGTTCCATACCCTGGCGCTCAGGCCCTGCCTCCTAGGCTCTGTCTCCATCCACCAGCAAGGTAGCTCCCACTTTCTGGCTTTTCATACTGCCACTAGCTGTGCTTACCCAATTCCTCACTCCTGAGCTGCTCCAAACTTGACTGATCTTCCACACATCAACATAAAACACACTGAAAAAAACAGACTTCAATTTTAATTCAACAAATGAGCCCGGCAGAGGTTGTGCGCGCCTTTAATCCTAGTACTTGGTAAGCAGAGGCAGGATATATGAATTTGAGGGCAGCGTGGTCTACAGAGCAAGTTCCAGGACAGCCAGGGCTACACAGAGAAACCCTGTCTCAAGAGAGAGAGAAAGAGAAAGAGAGAGAATGAGTGAGAGAGAAGAAAAATTCAACAAATGAAATCCAGGAGTGATAGATGGATATATTAATAGGTTGAAAATAGAAACAGCATGAAGTATTCTTCAACTACAGAAGTAATCACCAAAGAGTTCTTGTATACTGTAATGCTGTTGGTTTATATTTTAAGAACTACTGAGAGGGAGAGAAAATAAAATATAACATTGCCAGTCAAAGGCAAGTTAGGAATAGAGTCATCCTTCTCCACTGGGTGGGAATTAAGGCGGAAGTGGTACTCTGCTTACTAATACTCACTCACTCAACACACCAATTCTTAGAAACATATTCCCTGCAAAGCAAGGTGCAAGAAAGTTGTTCATCAATGCCATCCCCCAACAGGCACTAAGTTTGTCCCTGCACCAAGCAATACAGAGACAGTACGGTGAGGCCGGTGCTCTGAACAAGCTATCCTTGAAGACATTGCTTCTGAATGGGCAAATTGTCCCCCACTGCTAACACTGACCTCACCAGTCTGTATGGGTCACAGAAAGCGACTTCGGAGTAGTGATGTGATGTGATGATGATGTATTTATGAAGTTATAGCGGGGAGAAAAAGTATCAGAAGTCTAGGACTCTGGTACTGCTTCTGTCAATGATTTATAACATGGTTGTCTGACATCACAAACATACATTTTGGCTCTTGATTCCTCCACTTGAAGTAACAGGAAGTAGTGAACCACGTCATTCTAAAGTTCCCTTACCTCAAAATAAAGACTAATTATCAGTGTTGGTGTTGCACAGCTAGTAGAGCAATTACATTGTGCAAGGAAGCAGGTGTGCTTATTGGAGTGAGGACGGGGGTGGTGTTACTTTTATGTGGTCCACAGTTCATGGTTGTTACATTCAAGTATCAATACTGCCAAAAGCCATGATGTAGTGCAGCATTTCAACAGTGGGGCACAGTAGTGATGGCTCAGAGTCGAGAGAACTGAAATATCACAATTAAATAACCAAGACCACATTACAGGTGCATTGCAAAACACACTGGCAATTTGCTTCAGACTGTTTACTATTTAATCTGTCTCTGCTTGTTCAGATGGCGTAGGACTGTATTTCTCCCTTACCTCTCTTTAACCTTCCTAATGCTGCAACATTTTAATACAGTTCTTCATGGTCTGGTGACTCCCCAACCATAAACCTATTTCTGTTGCTACTTCATAACTGCAACTCTGCTACTGTCGTGAATTGTAATGTAAATATCTGGAATGCAGGCTAGCTGATATGTGATCCCTGTGAAAGGATTGTTCAATCCTAAAGAGGTCAAGACCCACAGGTTGAGAACTACTGCTCTAGTAGAAAGCATTCATGTTTGGTCTACTTACCGCCGGCGTCCCCCACTGGCATATAAGATCCAAGAGGACAGGGACTTTGTCCCATCCCTCGCTACGCTCAGTGCCTTGAACTGTGTTGATACAAGCTAAGCGTTTAACAAAAACTATTGATTTGATAGATGGGTGCTCGCTGCTCTGAATTAACATAAACTGTTTCTCAGATTCCGAAGAAAATTTTCACAGAACTCTTCTAACTGTTAAATGACAGAGAACCCAATGACAGGTTGGGATAGGATCTTTCTGTAGCTCAGGCTAGCCTCAAACTTGGCCTCAGCTTCCTGCATGCTGAGATTACAGACACTCACCGATATGATATGTTAAATAAGAATGTGTGTATGTGTGTGTGTGTGTAAAATATATGTGTACACATGCATGTGTGGAAGCCAGAGGTCAATGTTATCTTTCTTCTTCATCACTCTCCACCTTTTTTTTTTCATCTTAATTTTTGAGATCATCTCTTTCACTGTACCTGGAGCTCACTAGTTGGCTGAGCTCAGTGGTTGGTTAATGAGCTTGCACCAACGTCTCCACCCCACCCTCCAGCACTGAGAGCTCAGGGCCTTATGCTCAGGGGCAAGCACTTTTCTAACTAAGCCATCTTCAAAGCCACTCAGATTTGGTTAATATAGAGTCAAGCAATAAGAATAGAACAAAAATGAGCAGTAATTGCCACTATGATTGGGGGCGGGGGGGAGTGAAACTTTGTAGACTTCACAAGAAGGAAGGTTGGTGTTCAGTGTGACAGAACTGTGTGATGTCATACAAGACACGACAAAAACAAAAGGAGAGACTTTGCCTCCAAACAAGATGAGAGAAGAGAGCCAACTCAGAAAAAATTGTCCTCTGGCCTCCACGTTTGTGCTATAGCACAATTCCTTGCACGCTCACAAATTGATCACTTTTTAATTAGACTTATTTGTCCTATTTTATGTGTGTGTGTTTCCTGAATGCATGTACCTACAGCACATGTGTGCCTGGTACTCAAGGAGGTCAGAAGAGGTTACTGGATCCCTGGAAGGTGGGGTTCCAGGTGGCTGTATGCCACCAGGTAGGTGCTGGAAAAGAAGCCCTGCACCTCTGCAAAAGTTGCAAGCACTCTTAACTTCTGAGCCATCTCTCTAGCTTCTCTTAAAATTTTTTTTAAATAATAACCTCAACTGACAGAGAATCTCTCTCCTGATAGTTGACTTATGTAGTACCAGAAGGTGCTATGCAAGCTCTAGGAGGAGAAAAGACTTCTCCGGTCTCACCCAATGCTAGGCCCTGTATGCTAACCTGCATGATACCAACCTGCATGTTAAGGTGTGCCCACTGAGGGAATAGTGGCCCAACAGTTATGGGAGCAACCAGTCACTTTCTGGTTGAACCTGAAGCCTGCTCAACAGAAGAGACTGCATGCCTGGTAATGTAAACGAGGTCAAAAGCCCGTGGCTCAAGAGCTTATCAGCTGTAGGAAAGAAACTGCTGTGGTTGTTTTGCTAAGTGGCCAAGGTGCTGAATATAAGTAATATTGTGAGTGCTCAGCTGTGAATGAGTCATGTCTGCCCACAAACCTCCATGGGGGCGTAGGGAGCACTGTGGAAGAGGGGGAAGCATAGGGAGCACTGTGGAAGAGGGGGAAGCGTAGGGAGCACTGTGGAAGAGGGGGAAGCAGATGGGAAGGAGAGCTGCACAATGGATGACTTCTGCACATGGCGTGGCTTTTGTACACACGAACTTATACCAGTGGTGGTTATGCCAACAAAATCTGTACAAGATCAAGCCAGTCAAAATTTCCAGCATGGATGGAGGAGGGACCCAGGGTCTGCCCTTGGCAGAGTTTTGATTGGCAGTTGCTGAAGGGAGAGTCACTGTCCCGTGGGGCCATGGCTGCTGTAGGGTGCCCACACTCCCAGTGGAGGGCTCCACACCCATGCTCGTGTGGGCAGCACTAGTTAAGTCTCACATGATTATTAATAGCATAATAAAGGGCAGACATGGAGTTGAGAAGGAGACAGGTGGGGGGATTAGAGGCAGTTGGAGGGAGGTACTAGTGGAAAGATATAATCAAAATATATTGTATAAATATATGGGAGTTTCCAAAGAGCAAACAAAAACATCACTTAAAAATAAAATTTCTTAAAAGATTAACATTTCGCCTCTCAGATGAGATATGGACAGTCTTTCCTTGCATCTCCAAGATTAATTAGGGCCATTCCTATAGTAGCT
Organism: Pachyuromys duprasi; assembly: GCA_028658305.1. NCBI lineage: Eukaryota > Metazoa > Chordata > Mammalia > Rodentia > Muridae > Pachyuromys > Pachyuromys duprasi. The sequence continues at coordinate 20,065,959 of CM053753.1, read as the reverse complement.
ATTTAATTAGAGTTTGTCGATTGACAGAATTCCAATAAAAGACCTGAACTTCTATTAAGCACAGACAAACCCCACTAGAAAGTAAAAATTGCACAATTTTATTTCCCATCCATCTTTTGTGCCTTTCTCATGCCTGCTGATGTTAGAGTCCAGAAAAAAAAAATGTATTGCCAACTAAGTCATTGCCTCATTAGGAAGCAAGGTCTGAAACCAATTTTTCACAACAATGACTTGTTAAGTGGTGAAAAATGCAGTGTTTAGTCATGGAGAAAATAAAGACAGATTCACCGTGCAATTTGTGTGTGTGTGTATATATATATATATATGCTAAGAGATGCGAATTTAACAAGTGAAGGGAGCTAGTATATTATCAGCGTTCTCCTTCGAACAGAAAAACAAGTGCATACCTTAAGACACCAAACAGGAAAGTTTCTTCCCCACCCCTCAGAGCCCTACATTCCCATATTTTCTTAAATTCAGAACAAATATTGGCCTTGCAAGAAGGTGAAGAATCTCAGAACGCAGGGCGTGCAATGCTAAAAACAAATCTCCCCCCTGAAAGACAAAACTGGGTGAGCATTTTCTGGTGAGGGCCTGTGGTGAGCAGGCTGTCAAGGTTCCTAGTGACTCCTAAGCTCTCTGTGAAGGACACCAAGGACCTAAAGCTGAAGGGAGAAGCTAGAGAATCCTAGAGTGAGAAATCAAAGTCAAACAGACCAGACGTGAGGCCTCATTTTTCGTAAAAAGTATCTCAGGACAACTCTGTGAGAACAAGTTCTGTCCTACTATTTATGTGGCCTCTTGAAGATAAATGGATGGGAGAAAGAAATGATTTGACTTCATCCAGTGTGACCACTGAAAGAGAATGGAGGGCTGCATACCAATGCTTTAATATCTGCTTGCACACAACAGAAGACACCCTGCCATCTTGCTTTCTACGGTCCAGAAGGCGTAGTGCAGTGATTATTGCTGCTGTAGCGTAATTGCTTTCTCCCTGCTCCTGGCCACAGAGTTTAACCATCGACTCCAACAGATTAGTCAGCAAATTCACACCATCTATCACAACAGAGGCCAGGTCAGAGAACAGAAGAGGTTCCACCCAAACTCGTCACTCAAAGAAAAGCAATCCCTAAAACAGGTTCTCCAAGTGAGTCAGCTTACCACATCAGATCCCGGAGCGGGAGGGAGGGGGATTGTTCTGTTTTGTTTTGTTTTCTTCCGTTTTTCTGTTTTGATTACTGCTGGGTTTTGGTGGTGGTAGTGGTGGTGCTGATGGTGTGTGTGTAGAGAGACCAGAGGAAAACATGAGGTATCCTGTTCTATCACTCCTGCCTTATTTCCTCAAGAAAGTATCTCTCACCAAGCTAGGCTGGCAGCCAGCAAGCCCCGGAAATCCTCTGCAATGCTGGGATATGGACATTTCTGCAGCCTCAACCAGCATTTTACTTGAATTCTGGGCATTTGAACCTAGGTCCTTATGCTTGTACACCAACCACTCTTACCTACTGAGCCAGAATATCCTTAGTCTCCATATCAGATTCCTAATCTAAAAACATGTCAGCAGGCAACAGAAGGAATCCTGCCAAAGAGTCTCTGGGGGCTGTTATCTCTGACTCCAGTGGTCTCATCATGGTTGTTGCTAAAGAAAAGTGGAAAAGAAGATTTGGAGCAGCACAGCCCTAACTTTGTTGTTGTTGTTTGTTTGTTGTTTTCTATGAAAGGGGTTTATTGGGTGGAGATGGAGAGGGAGAGCAGGGAGAGCGGGCCATGATGGGGGAAGAGAGAGATAGAGGAGAGGAGGAAAGGGAGGGGCGCCCCATAGCAAGAGAGAGAGTAAGAGGAGGAAGAGGAAGAGAGGAAGAGGAAGAGGAACAAGAGCCAGCCCTAACTTTGTAATGTGCATGTTTCGTTCCCTCCTTTTTCCCTTCTAGCTCTTGGAGCAGTCTAGTCTCTGCCACAAGAAGGAATGAAGTACTTACCGAGGCAAGCCCCAACATGGACAAACCATGAAAGTCAGACTTGAAAGTAAATAAATTGTATAATTTCATTTACTTAAAATGTCCAAATCAGGCAAACCCACTGATAATCACAGTATATTACTGGTTGCCAGAGATGAGGCTGAGGAAAGGTAGAAGCCACTGTCAGAGAGTATGAAGTTTCTCTGGGAGGGGGAAATGTCCGAAAATTGTATGTCAATGAATGCTTGCACATCTCTGTGAATGGAGTGAAAGCCGCTAGGTTTTACACTTTAAGCAGGTGAATGTTACGTTTCATGGATTATATCTCGGCTGTATAAAATGCTGGGGAAATAGAGGGGTAGTGTTTGTAAATGAAGTTTCCAGAAATAATTTAAGGTAAAATAGGAAACAACCCAAAAACCAGGCCTGCGTTATGAGCTGAAGGCCTGGGAGACGCCACGGAGCAGGCTTGAGAACACACCGATCAATCCCTCTGCTGCAAAAATAGCTGACTGGTAGGCCAGACGCTGCTTCTCTGGATTTGCTGCCACACTTGTGCCAGGCTTCTGCTAGCTGCTTCCAATGACTGAGCACAACAGGGCCACACTTGCAGGTTTATTCCAGTAAGAACCGGAGTCCTCCAACACCCAACTTTGGCTCCAGGATTTCCCATCTACCTGGCACCTCAGAAGTTAAGTACTAGCTCTTCACTGCAGGCCAGAACTCATGGTGGAAAAGGCAATCACACTGACCTCATTAGTATTTACAGAGATGATGAGACCCTGAGTAATCAAGGGTTGGGTGAGTGGGGCAGTCGAGGGAGTTTGACATCCTACAATGGACAGCTAATACACCATGGCTTTCCAGGGGCAAAGCAGGTGGACAGCCACACGAGGAAAGAGGAAGAGGATCCAGGGAAGAGGATGCACTTCTTCCTTCCCAGTGAAGTCACCTCCCTTATTCAATGCTTAGGCTCAAGGCAATTTTCTTTACTTCGTGACTTTAATTTTATTGTTGTTTTTAAACAACATTTTTACTAATTCCTAAGTTCATATGATGTATTTTAAACAATTCGTTCTCCTCCCAACTGCTCCCATAGCCGTCCTCTGCAACCTCCCATCCCTTCCCACCCTACTTTGAGTTTTCCTCCAACTCCAGTTTAAGGCCATTGTTAGAGCTCAAAGCTACTGCCCAAAGCAGATGAGAAGGTCAGAATCCTAGGCCGTGACCGCGCAAGGGTCCCAAGATCTTCCCCACTCCCCTGCCAGTCCTTTAGAGGGTCTAGGGATTTTACTACTGACGTTACATTCTCTGTTGTGGACATAGAGAATTTCTAGACCTACTGAGAACTATTGGACACAGACTCTAAGTTAAATCGATACTTACAGACCTAAAACTCCATGGTGGACCATGTGTTGTTATCTTATTAGAATCCTGGTCACAAGTTTTTGAGCCTGTGTGGCAGGATTCCTGTCACAGTGAAGAAGGCCATGTAGGAACTCTGAGATATCCCCTGTGAGCCAAGATATTAAATAAAGGCAACACGTCTTAATTGTGGGTGGAGGTAGAGTACTCCCATCTAGAGACCCCCAGGATGCAGGGCCTATCATATTTCCATTCCGTTCTCTAGTCTGGCCCCTGCAAAAACTGACTAGATCCCAAAGGAGGCCTAGAACCACACGGCCACAAGCTTGCCAGCCAGAAGTCCTCACTGCTGCTGCTGGGCTGTGCGCAGCAAGAATGACACACGGGCTAATCAGGCTTTGGAGACAGGATATGCGGACAGGGATTTGGAAAATGCATCCTGTTCCATCCTGCATTCACATGAGACCAATGACAATCTACACGGAAGGTGGCCATATGCCAGAGGCTTCGGTAAGACACGTGGGGGCAGGATGCGGAAAACCAGCTGCTATTCCGTGCATCCCTCCAGTGAATCAAGCACAGTCCTGATCAGGACTGAATCCTGTGGTTGGTGAACTCCACACCTGAGAGACGTGCTCCAGCCCATATCATGTGACAGGAAGCTGCCAACTGTGATCCAAGCCCAGAGCAGGAAAGGCCTGCCCACCCTGTACCAAAGGCCTGACCAGCCACTTGTGTTATACAGTTCGGAAGACTCTATGACATAGAAGTGTTGGGGATGGACAACATGCAGAGCCTGTGTGGTCAAACCCCAGAGGGAGAATGTCAATATCAGCCCTTGGGATATTGGAGTGAGGCAATGCTCCTGCAGAGAACTACATGTTCTCTGGAAAGTAGTTCTTGAGAGTCAGAGTGCTTGTCCCTGAAGCAGATGAATAGCCACACCTGCCCATTAAGAGCTGGATTCTGTTGAACATGCCAAATGAAAACTGTGTGTCAGCCCCAGCAACGTGCTGTCACAGATAAAATGATACCTCTGTGACCCAGCCTGAGCAGGAACAAGGCTCAGGGATGTAGCATGAAGTGGTTACCCAGACTGCATCTCTCCACCACATCATGCCAACAGGTCCCTCTCAGCAAGAATTGGCTTTGAAGGAAGACAGAACAGGGGAAAGTCTTTCCTGTGGATGGGTTCTAGCATCTCACAGGGTCATGCACCTTGTAAAGAAGTAAAAATAGCCTTGAAGTGAAACCATTTAAAGATTTCTGAGCCATAGCCAATAGCCTGGCCATGCCTCGGGAGTCTGAAAAGATGAGGATAGTGCTTCCTGGCCTTCTCTTGCCTCAGCAATGGTGTGACTTCATCAGCTAGAGGAGTATGATTGCCAAGGGCTCAGATCCCTCAAAGTGAAAATCTGAGCCACACAACCAGCAAGTTACTAAAACCTACCAAAATGGCGGTTGAGGGTGAGAGAAGCTTAGAATGGACAGTAGAGAAAGGAAAGGATGGGAACCAGTCATGACCCTGGCCCAATCACAAAGAGAGGCCCTGGAGTTTGTCTCACTAACCTCTTTTAATTTTCCCCTTAGAAAGAGAAGCTTAGGGAACTATGAACAAACACTCCCCTGAGAGAGATAGATCTGTGTATGGCAAGGGGTGGACACTGGCAGCCACAAATATGGTGGCCCATAGCCTCTGCAATAGAGTATGCAACTGACTAACAGCTCCGCCCTGTGATTAGGCCTGTGGGATATCAAGCAGGCTCATTTGGGAAGACACAGAAGTCCCAGGAAATGACACTGCTGGAGCACTTCCCCCCGCCCCCCGGCCTGGCTGAGCCTCTTTTGGAAGTGTGCTGCAGGCTAGGACCCTCTGTCCCCAATCCTGCTTCGTTCCTTTCCTTACCCCACAAATGTAACCCGATCACAGTTTGTGCCTACAGTTCCCTCTCCCCAAGGAATCTCTTGTGTGTCTAATCCCATCTTGGGATCTGCTTCCTGGTGGACTCCAAGTAACACAGGTTGCCTGTGTCTGGGCTAAAACTGAGTGGAGAATCACTATGTGAACAAAGCACTTTTATGGCTAGAGAGAATTTTTATCATTACCCACTCTTCCCAAAATAGGTGTCATTATTACCTCCTGCAGGGAGTTGAGTGATTGAGTGGAGTGCACTAACTCCCATCTGAAGCACTAGAAATGATGAATGGGCTAAATCTGAAAGCTGTGTGTTATCAGTTCTCTTTATCCACTCAATTGCTACTGGGTAGACAGCGTGAATACCTGCACAGTTCCCAGCAGGCACTGCCAGGAGTCTTGGGACTTGAAGACTTCTTCAGGGTTTCTATGGAATTAGCAGTCTTAAATAAAACATTGGTGATTTGGGACCTAACCAGAAAAAAAACCAGGCAAGCCCCCTTGTTACAGTAGGAAAGCTTTAAGTTCCCACCAGAGCCAATAAATGCCAGGCCATTCATCTTAAGTCCCTACCCAGTGAGGCTTGGCATCTTATTTTTAATAGCTTCCCATACAGCCTTCCTGAGACTCTCTGATCATATCTGGAGGCTTCTCTGATGTGCCCTCGAGTGTGAATGAGTGGTGGAAACCAAATAAACTGTCTCTCTCGAGGACTGAACACTCTAAAATGTTTCAGTGGGAACTCTACCACCTACTACTTACTAGCGGATATCTCCGGGATACAGGAAGCAGTGCTAGGTAGCTGAAGCTTTTCAATCAGGGGTCATTTTCCAACATCTAATGACCAATGGGAGCCTCAAAAGTGACAGACAACAAGCAGGACAGGAACTGTCACGCTCTAGAAAAAGAGTCTTGATGGAACATGTGTAGTCAGGCCCTGTTTTTTGGTCTCCTAAACCTCAGAAGCATTTAGTCCAGGTTTACTGTTTGCTCTTTAGTATGAAGACAATCACATCTGGCTGGGGATGTAGCTCAGTGCAAGTGTAGGTAAGGCCCTGGGTTTGACCTCCAGCAGCACAAAAGAAAAAAAAAAGGATGATAACTTTTATTTTTGCGTGTGTATGAGCATATATGTGGGGTACACACATGTGTGTAGAGACCCATGACTGACATTAAGAGTCTTCCTAAGCTGCTCTTCATTTTATTCTTCAAGACAGGGTCTCTCCCTTGAACCCAGAACTATTTTAACTTGCCAGCTTGCACCAGAAAGTCCATCTCTGTCTTCTGGGCACTAGAAGTACAGGTGGGCCACCATGTCCACCCTGCATTTACATGGGTGCTAGGTTTCCGAACCTTCACATTTGTAAGGCAGGTATTTACCAACCGAGCCATCCCTCCAGTCCCTGATCACATCTATTTTATCATCCAAAGCAGAGAAGTCAGCTGGTATTGGGTTGAGGTGCTCCACCTACTCTCCCTTTACAAAACAATCTCTCCTGGCAGCTACCCCCACAGAGGTCGCCCA
>CM053753.1:19984517-20049143 GCA_028658305.1 Pachyuromys duprasi | reverse complement strand
AAAATGAATAAAGTATAATTAAAATATATATATAAGCAAAAAAAAAGAAATAACAGTTCTGCTGTGATTCACTATATGATCTCGAACAGGCCAATTTAAAGCCTATCTCAGGTTCTACTCTCTGTAACAAAACAGAGTCCATTTGCTTTCAAGGGATAATTTTCTTCCTCTCCTTGAATCTATCGGTAGCAAACACTTCAATAGTAATGGCCCTCCTCCATTCATGCTTGACTGTGGATGGGCTCATTCTTGTATAGACCTGGTGCAGACATCCAAAGCTACTGTGACTTTGTGATTAAAATGACTCACACAATTTTACTACACAGCCCTTCTTCTTTTCTACTTTTTTCCATTCTTTTCACCCTCTCTTCCACAATGTTCCTTGAGCCTTAGTATGGTATACATAATTTGTTTAGGACTCAATACCTTGTTCAACCATGAATCTATGCACTCATTGCCATTTGCTAGGAGACTTTGCTGATGAATGCTAAGAGTAAAGTTTATCTATGGCTATAAATAAATCTCTAGGGAGCTACTTGACATATTATTATCAATTGAGCTTAACAACTTTATTCAGTTCCCACTGAGGACCTGATCTTCCCCACCATGACTTGTTGTGTTTTTTTTTAGCCAGGTTTCCAGTACTCGACATGCAGTCCTTCAGTGGACTAGACCTCAAATCCAACCAGAGAGCCATTGGTTACTCCCTGTGTGGTGCAACTATTGTACCAGTCTGCACCTCTTGCTTGGCAATTTGATCTCTGGAAACCAAATAAACAGTAACAACAACAACAACATAGCTTTACTGCTTTTTTTTCACTACTTAAAAAATTATCTCTCTTGATATTGCATTTGGGATCAGAGGTTCTTTTGCTTTAATGGCTGAAAATTTGAAAAATGTTGCAATACTGCTCCGTGACCTTCACAGTTTCAGATGTGAAATCTGTTGTCCTTTAAACTGTCTTTACTGAGAGTTGGACATTTTTTGAGCTACTTCTAAGAGATTTTTTTTTCTTTCTTGTTTTTCAGAAGTTTAATGACATGTCTCAATAAATATTTCTTTGTGTTTATTTCACTGGGGCTTACGCAGTTCTTGAGTATGTAGGTTTTCTCTTACCAAACTTGGTAAATTCTTAGCGACTGCTATTACTTCTTATGAATACACTGTCAACTGTATTCTTGTCCTTCTTTCCTTATAGAACTCTCGTGAAGTAAATGTTCATTCTTTTGTTAATGCTCCATAGGTCTCTAAGGCTCTGAAAATTTTTTCATTCTATTTTCTCCTGAATGTATAGATAGCTAAATTCCATCAGTCCATTTTCAAGCTTATGAGTTCTGTTCCCTACCCTCTGAGCCAACATTCAATCATCCAGCAGAATTTTTATTTTAATTACTAGATTTTTAAATTTTATGGTGTCTATTTGATTCTTTTTTTATAACTTTCTTTGCTGACATTATACATATTTTTGCTTATTTAAAGAAAATTTGCAATTGATGGTCGAAGCATTTTTTTATGATGGTGACTAAAATCCTTGCCAAATAATTTTAACACCTGATTCATCTCTATATTGGCATTAGTTCATGAGTTTTCCTTATTTGAATTGTGGTTTTTCTCATTTTTTTGTGTAAAAGATCATTTTTGCCACTTGATATTTTGCTTATGGTACTTGTTAGATGAGTCTTGATACTACCTAAATCCTTGTAAGAGTTAGTTTCTATGAGTGTTTAGTTTTGAAAGCCCATACAGGGATGTTCTGATCAACTTTGTTCTTCTGATGCTGACAGTTTCTGCTCAGTTCTTGCTGAGGTCATCTATAGAGCAAAATGCCAGTCCTTCAGCCACCTGCTATTGCAGAATGATCTTGTGGGACCAGGGAGTGGAGCAGAAGCCACCAGCCTTAGGTCTCTTCATGCCAGTGGGTAGAAGGCAGGTCAATGCACAGAGAAAATATATTGAAGGACGGAAGTCTTCAATAATCATTTTTTTAAAAAGTGTAGCTATAAAATTTTTACGTATGATGCCTTCAGTGTATGGGTTCTTAGAATGTGCAACTAAAAGGCATTGCATTTCACATCTTGGTAAGGATGAAGCCTAGAGAATGTCCTAAAGTAGATAAGACCCGTGCATGACCCAGAGTTCAGAAGAATGATAAGACAGATCTAGAGATGAGCAAGAGAACATATGTGTTCAGAAATTCACAGACCAAAAGGAGAGGGACCAAGTCAGTCTTGTATGTGTCCCTAAGAGTTGTACAACTGTGATCTGTGAGCAGTAAGAGACAACTGATCATCCAAAACTGTCATTCTCTTGTACAACATGGCTCGCCACAACATTATTGTGTGAAATATTTCATGGGTACAAATGCTATTAAGAAACATAAGAGACACAGGAACAACTATTTGGAGAGAAAGAGTACAGAGGGAGAGAAGAGTATAACCCTTCCACAGAGACGCCACACTTGAACTTCTACAGACTAAATAACAGCAATATATTTTGAGTGAACCTTCTCCATTTCAATTATAAACATGTGCCAATTGTGTAAATTATTGAGATTTACCGTGACATTTTCATTCGTGTATATGTCATGTGTTAGTTATGTCCACCATCCTTCTTCTAGCCCTTCCTCTCCTCCTTTCTCTTTTCCATTTTCTTACTAATAACCATTCTGATGGTATGATAGCTAGGTTTATATCAACTTGACAGAAGCTAAAGAAAGCTCAATTAAGAAAATGTCTCCATAAGATGGGGCTGTAGGCAAGCCTATAGGGCGTTTTCTTAATTAGTGATTGACTGGGGAAGGCCCAGCCCATTGTGAGTGAGGCTACTTCTGGGTTGGTGGTCCTGGGTTCTATAAGAAAGGAGGCTGAGCAGGCCATGATCAGCAAGCCAGCAAGCAGCGCCCCTCCATGGCCTCTGCGGTGGTTCCTGCCTCTAGGCTCCTGCTCTGCTTGAGTTCCTGATGAACTGTGATGTGGAAGAGTAATCTAAATAAATCCTTTCCTCCCTGGGTTACTTTGGCCATGGTGTTTCATCATAGTAATAGTAACCCTGACTACAAAAAAAAAAAAAATGGATGTGAGATGGAATTTCATTGGGATAGCTATTGGGTTTTGTTTGTTTTGGTTTGTTTGCTTGTTTAAGTAAAGTATTGCTATGCGTTCAGGCTGCCCTTAAACTCAGAAATATCCTGCTTCTTCCTCCCAGAAGCTGGGATTACAGGCATGCACCCCAACCAGCTTTCTTTGTGATTTTGACCTGTATTTCCTTCATAGATAAAGATACTGAGCAGTTTTTTGTTTTGTTTTGTTTTGTTCATTATCTGAGACAGGATCTCACCATAAAGCTTTGGAATTTGCTATATAGACCAGACGGGCCTTAAACTTGCAGCAATCCTCCTGCCTCGGCCTCCATAATTCTGAGATTATGTATGTATGTCATCATGCCCAAGCACTGAGCATTTTTTCATATGGATTGGTCATTTTTTTATTCTTTTGAGAAATGTCTGTTTGGATTATTTGCTCACTTACTGGTTTTTATTAATGTTTCTAAGCTTTTATATATTTTGAATATTAATCTTCTGTCAGATGAATAGTTGACAAAGAGTTTCTCCCATTGTGTACGCTACCTATTCATTCTGTCATTTCCTTTACTGTGCAAAAGCGTTTTAGTTAGATGAAATCTCACTTAACAATTCTTCTTTGTTTGCTAGTTTCTCTTCGAGTCCTAGGAAACCTTTGTCTGTGCCAACATCTTCAAGTGCTCCCCCTGTGTTCCTCCACTGGTTCTAGAGTTTGGGGTCTGTCACAACTAGCTTCAGTTATCAACTTGACTCACACTTGAGAAGAGGAAGCCTTTGCTGAGAAACCGCCTCTCTCAGGTTGCTGTGGTCACGTTTGCGGGGCATCTTCTTGATAAAGTGTGGCCAGTGTCATCCCTGGGCAGGTGAGTCTGGGCTGTATAACAGAGGCAGCTGGAAAACTATGCACGGCCCCCGAAGAGCCAAGGTAGTGGAGGAAGCCAGTCAGCAGCCTTCCTGACGGCCCCTGCTTCAATCACGGCCTGGGATTCCCTTGATGATAAACCCTTCCCCCAAGTTGTTTTGTTTTGTTTTTTTTTTGTCAGTCACAGAAAATCAGACTAATACAGGATTTTACATGAAGGTCTTTGGTCCATTGTGAGTTGGTTTTGTGTAGAATGAAAGATGGAGATCTAGTTTATATCTTTTTCATGTGGATATCCAAATTCCCCACAACACTTGAAGAGTCTCTCTTCTCTTCTCTCTCTCTCTCTCACACATACATTCTAATTTACTAGAATTACTATCAATTCAGTTTTTTTTAACAGATCTTGCCTAGTGTTAATTTGTAAAAACAGCATAAGACACTGGTCATCTGTAAATAGTGTGTAGGTGAGTGTGTCACAGCAGTCCATCTGTCTTCACATTGGCAGAAGCCTTTCCTATGAGGCCTTCACAGGGGTCTGGGCACCTTTGGGAGCCTGAGCTAGAGCTGAAGCCTTGGCCTTAGCTGGAGCTGTGGGCTCTGCCTTGGTTTGAACCTTGGGCTTTGGTTAGCAGAGCCTATGACCCTTGGCCATGTAGCTTCGAATCTGCTTCCCAAGCTTGGGGTGAGTGATGAAAGCCAGATGGCTGAGTTTGCGGCTGGGGCCCTTTGGCATCTTGGGCTTAATGGCCACAGGCTTCAGAGGGGCCGTGATGCCCTCTGCTCGTGCACTCACTGCCTTTGCGCTATTTGCCAGCATCTTCTTCAGGCCTTTCTTGTTTTGCTTCTTGGCAAAGCACATGTTCCTCAGGAACTTGGAATCCACCCCCTTAAGAGATTCGTATTTTTGTGACCGGGGTTTCTTGATGCCATTTCTGTGCCATTTGAGGTACTGGTTGTGTGTGGTCTGGTTCTTGGGCTTCGCCATCCCTGCATGGTAACCCACAGTGCCCTATTCAGATTTTTTTTTAATTTAGTGTGTAATTCTATTGAATCTCTGAAAAGATAAAATGATTTTGATAGAGTCTTACCATATATTCAAAGAGCTTTTGAAATGTAAAATAAAACTTAAAATGTAATTTGATTGGGCTGGAAATGTAGCTAGGTGGTAGAACATTTACCTAGCACATGCAAAGTCCTTGGTTCAATTCTCAGCACCACAAAAAAATTAAAGCTCAACCTGAATTATTTACTTACTGATATGTTTTTCAACTCTAAAAGCAGGTTCTCTCACCTGGAAAAATGAGACATTAAAGAACCTCAAAAGACAGAAAATAAGTTATTTCAACATGTCATATTAAAACTTGGGGGCTTTCAAAATGGGCCGATGGGTAAAATCACTTACTATCAAGCCTGACAATTTGAGTTCAATTCCCAAAACCTACATGGTGGGAGGAAAGAAACTCCCATAAATCACACACACACAGAGAAAAATAATTTTTGTTTAAAAATCATCTTTACAGAATAAAGGATCTGCTATACATTGTCAGCAACCTATGTGATACACTGGTTTAAAAAAAATCAAACAGAATTTCAGATGACTGAGCTGAACTACAAAGCTGCAAAGTTGAACCTTTTAAAAAAAAAAAGAAGGTGTCTTCCTGCTCGTCCATAGAAAGCCCCTAAAAAGGTCTTGGGTGGGCTGAGCCCATCATAATGATTGAAGACCAAGTTGTACGGTGGAAATAGCTCAGGGGTGATGGAGATAGAGACAATCTCAGAGAAGATGACACAAAGAGGAACAAATAAGGAGACACCAATGACTGCTTCTTGTGTACAGCCTGACCGGTCTATTCCTCTTAGCATGCCTGCGTAAGGAAAAGGGCTGACTCATCTGGAGAATGATAAATAGAACAATCACAGGCATTTGCAAAGTATTGATTTCCTTAGGACCTCCAAGGTTTTCATGGTAATAATCTAATTTGTAACCAAGCAGCTCCCATGATGAGCCTGGTAGGCTTTCCCTGCACAGGTCTGGGTATTCTGCACACCTCATGAAAAGGGAAGCTGGAGAGAGAAGGCACAGGCTTCAACGAGACCACATGAAAGTGTTCTCAATGCCTGGCCTCTGGAGGACGCTAGAACAAACGACTTCAGATTACATGACGGGTCATGGTTGAGGCAGTAGCTGCCTCCAATCCATCCTCCAATCTAATTAAGTCTAAATAAGTGTTGCTAATATAATTTAAAATAGGAGCACAATTGTCAGACGGTTCTTGAAAGAAATAATGCACAATGGAGAACAGTAATTTAATGATGCCGAAAGCAGGCACTTGTTTGCTGTACACCAGGCATGAATCTAAATACTTTACATGTAATTCATCAGTAAGCTCCACAAGTACCACTTGATGACCACTATCTCCCTCATCCACAGAACAAAACTGAGGCAAAGAAGTAACGAAGAGGAGGGAAAGACTCAAGAATAAAAGCTGGGCAATCTAGCCCCAGATTCTTAGCCACTATTCTATGCCACCCCTCAATACCATTCCTATTAATAACCATTCTCCCGTGATGCTAGAGTGTATCTTTAAATTTGGGGTTGCAGGGAGTGAGAAAGGAATACTTTTTCCTCATTTTTCTCAAAATAAGATCAATTTCTTGTTTGTTTGTTTGTTTTTCCCCTCTTGGATGGGGCTTGCCCAGGCTGTCTTTGATCTCCTAGTTCAAGTGATTTTCCTGGCTTAGTTCGCCAAGTCTGGGATTGTAGACATGGCACCATGGCCAGCTAATTTCATCTTGAGTTTGAAAGAACAAAAAGATACATTCAGGCCTTATAGATTTGGGAGGAAGTTTTGGGATGGCAGTTGTCTTCATAGGATTATGAGTTGTGTGCCAAAATCCATATACCACATATATATACCACATATATTAATTTCAATTTATATATATTTCACATCACAAGGAAAAATAAATATTAAAGTAGTTGATGTTGTTAGGGTAAGATGGTACTGAGAGAAAATAAGACACCTGCAATTTACTGTGGAACGCATCCAAAACTACCATGGATTGGAGGTCAGATGGAAGGAAGAATGGGTGTCCACGTACGTGATGAGGAAGTACAGTAATAGCTTCAAAGCAGGACTTTCGGAGAATAGCATATAATCACGACCTGGGTTAGGAAACAAGTTTTTCCAGCTACATAAGAAACTCTGCAGTGTATCCTATATTAGTTGTAGCCATTCGCTCCCTTTATCAAGAGATGACTTTTGTGCCATCTTGTCGGTTCATCATTCAAGCATGCATCTCTAAACACAGTGGCAGCTTGGTTTGAGTCCTTTTAAACTTAATAGATCTTCTTAGTACTTCTTCTTCTTCTTGCAGTGTATCAGCTTAAGGACCTAGGCCATTTTTACCTGTGATGTTTTCTACATTAGAGACTTTGCTGGCCACGTCTTCCTGGTACCTTTTAACACTGCCCTCTGCTCTCTTATCGCCTGAAAATTAGTGCTGAATACAGATTGATGAGCCTCAGATTTCCGTACCTTTATCAAAGTTAATTGATGGTGTGTTCTTTCACCAGATGACTTGACGTCTGCTTTTCACCTTTTCTTAAAAAAAAAAAAAAAAAACCAAGGTGAGTACTTTTCTTGCATGCGTGTATGTGCACCACATTCGTGCCTGGTGTCCACAAAGGTCAGAAAAGGGCATCCATCCTTTGTGGAGTTAAGATTGTGTGAGCCAGTATTTGGGTTTTAGGAATTGAGCCTGGATCATCTGCATGAGCAAAAGTGCTCTTAACCACTGAGTCATCTCTCCTGTCCTCACCTTATTATTACTTTTATTATTATTATTGGCAATAGCTTGCACTCAATACCTAGGTTCACTGATTCATTTGAAAGAGGGTAAAATATCCTAATTCTACCCCACTGTTTTTATTTAATAGCCAACTATAAGGTTCAAAAGGGAAAGATAAAATAAACAATGGACTTATTTTTTTACTTACAACTTCCTAGTAATAAACGTGTATATATGTCATCCTCAAAAGGTGGATTCCTGGAGATTGTTGCTTTTGTTTGCTGTTTTGGTTTGAGGTTTTTTTTTTTATGTATGTTTATTTGCTTGCTTATTTGAAAAAGGTCTCACTATGTAGACTTGGCTGGCCTGGAACTCTCTGTGTGAACCTGGCTGGCCTCAAACTCATAGAGATCCTCCTGCCTCAGCCTCCTAAGTGCTACAATTAAGCACACATGTCATCACATCCAGATGAAATCCTAAATTTAAAGCTCAACTTGTTGGGTTTTAGCCTTCAGGAGCCTCTTTCAATGACCATAGATTTTTGTCCACAACTTCAACCATCTTTGATGACTTCTCCACTGTGTGGTACCCAGAATGTTCATCTCCTATAGTCCCCACCTCAGACCTAGAACATCCATTTATCCAAAGAACCCCATTTTTTTTAATTTTTGTCCTTTTGGGGTTTTGTGGTTGGTTTGTTTGTTTGTATTGGGTTTTGAGACAAAATCTTGCTATGTAAAACATCATCACGGTGTAGATGAGTGAGATTGGCCTCAAGTTCACAGTCCACCTGCCTCTATAACCTGAGTGCTGGGATTACAAGCAAGCTCAGCCATGCCCTGAACAATGCATTTCGAGAGACTCTAAACTTGGAACTACGGCTATTTCCTAGTGTGTTAAGAGATACTTCAGTAACACAAAATAATCCTTGTTCTCCAGGTTTGGGAAGATGGCAGGGGTAGAGTTTCTCATCAGATCCCCCAGAACTGGAGTTACAGGCACTTGTGAGGTGCCATGTGGATGCCAGGAATTGAACCCAGGTCCTCTGGGAAATCAGAGTGCTCTTAACCACTGAACCATTTCTCCAACCCCCTCTAAATAAAGGTCCATGGGAACAATTTTTCCAGGTTCTTGCAGGCTGATCAAAATTTTTGTCAGTCTCTCTGTATATGAAGCCCCTTGCTCATATGTTCTTTCTTGGAATATCTTAAGTATGTTATTTCATTTTATTCTGGCACACAGTTTTGTCATCAAAGGATGATAATAATCTAATTTTCTTTGTTTCATAAGTCACATGCTTTTCGTACCTAAAAGCTTTCATGAAAGAATTTGTTTTCTTTAAAGCTCAAGAACTATTGTGTAATTTATCATGGTGTTGGTATTCTGGGTCAGCACGCTGAGATGCACCCTGTGCTTTGCCGTGCAGTTCAAAGCACTCAGGAATGCTAAGATGTTTTCGTGACTCCTTTTTTTTTCGCTTGTTCCATTTCCTTCTCTTTGGTCTTCCTCTCCAGAATCCCCTGCCATTAACGCAGAAGTTCTCTTCTCTGCTGTGTCTCTCGCTTCTTGAAAATGTCCTTAATTGCCTTGCTCCTATTTGGTTCTTAAGTTCTATTTCTCGGGCTATGAAATGCCTCAGTGGGTAACAGTTCTTGCTGCCAAGCTTGGCAACCTGGGTTGGATCCCAGGGATCTGTATGGCGGAAGGAGAGAACCGACTCCTGCAAGGTATCCTCTGATCTCCCTATCAGCACTATGCTGTGTGTGCCACACCACATAAATAAATAAAAGTCAAAGAATAAATTAAATATGTGTTTAAAGTTTTACTTCTCTCTTGCCTTCTCTGTGTCTATTTGA
This sequence comes from Pachyuromys duprasi, assembly GCA_028658305.1. Lineage (NCBI taxonomy): Eukaryota > Metazoa > Chordata > Mammalia > Rodentia > Muridae > Pachyuromys > Pachyuromys duprasi. The sequence continues at coordinate 20,039,550 of CM053753.1, read as the reverse complement.
TCTAGTGTCTCTTTGGTTTGGTTTTCATGTTTAAAGTGAAATTATCTTTTCTTTTCACTTGTAGTTCCTTCTTGAAGTCTTCCACCCACCTCTCAGTTTTTCTAATTCTGATGCATGATATTTTTGTAATGTGGACATGATGTGTTCTCTCCAGGCTCATGTTTTGAAGGTTTGCTCCTCATCTGCTAGGTCCAGTCATTGAGAGGTGACTGGACCTTTGAGACTGTGACCTAGACAATGACCTGCTCCCTGGTGGCATCACTGGGAGATGGCAGACACCAGGAGCTGAGGAGGCCTTGCTGGAGGAGAGGGAAGCTGCGGGCACACCGTGGCAGAGCATATCCTGTCCTCCATCCGTGTCCCTCCTCAGGAGGTAAGCAGTCTTCTCTGTCTCGAAATCTTGCCTCCATGGGGTTTCCACCTCACCAGAAGACCTGGCAACGCAGTCAGCTGACTGAGTACTAAAGCCATGGGCCAAGAAAGCTCTCCTCCTTTCGTCTTTCTACAGTATTTGTCACACAGCCAAAAATATGAGTGACGCAACATTTTTCTCATATGTTTTGTCATTTTTATTGCCTTTTAGGTTTTTTTTTAATACTGTTACTGCACTCCATCTATCCTTTGGGCATCCATTCCAAAGTACTTTGTGTCTATATTCCCCCTTATGCCGGAAGACACTGAAACCCAGACAGCGTGATGAGGCTAACCAACGGCCATCTGGTTGGATTTGAAGACTTCTCCACAGACGGGTGGAGGAGGACAACTCACCCCGGGTACTGTAAGGCCATAAAGCAACGCAGGTCTGAGGAAGCTGTAGACCCAGGCAGGGAACTCCTGATGTGTAACTAAATTGACAAAGCAGTAAACTGAAGGCCTTGTCAATGGCTACACTTACACCCATGGACAAAAGCTGCTCTTGCCTTAATCACAGAATCTTCTCCTTACAGGGAATAGCAGTGAGTGCAGAGAGTCATGACTGCCCAGGATGCAGAGAATAAACAATGGTTGTAGGCCCAGGCCTAAACAAGATATTTAGACCATGCCCTCTAAGGTTCAGGGAACACTGCAGAAGAAGGCGTAGGAAGTATGTAAGATCTAGATGATAGGATAAAGGGCGAGGACTCTCTAGACTCAGCACAGCTACTGCGATTATTAACTCACAGCACTTAGTTTTCTACACTGGACCAGTGCAAGACTTATCACCAATAAGCCAGAGAAGGAGGAGGGGTTCATAAGGCCCTTCCTACCCTCTGCTTTTGAACCATTCACTGTTGATACACTCTGGGAGAGGTGGGATTATACCCATTGTTGAGCCTGCCAGGTTCCAAAAAAGAGCTCCAAACCCAAGGTCACACGGAAGGCTCTGGTTAAAATCAGTGGGTCACAAAACAAAAACGAATATAGTGAAAGTGAAAAAGAAATTTGTGGAGAGCAAGGAATGTGGTCGATATACGGAGGTGGTAAGGAGAATAGTTGGTATGTATTGTATACATGTGTGTAACTATTTAAAAGCAGAATTAATCAACAAAAGAAAAATCAGTGGTTGGTCACTCAAGTTCGCTTTTAAAAGTATGATGAGCAATGTAATTTCAAAAACAAAGCTGTGGGCTGTTGTTTCCTTTGGAGAAAAGTAGAACAGAAGTTTGCAAAACTTTAGGTCAAGAGTTCCAAAGTAGGCCATCCTTGCTCAGGACTGGAAGTTTGTTTCAGGCAACTTCTCCCTTTCACACTTCAAAAGCAAATAAGCTATCAATGTCAAAAGAAACTTCTCCAAACAACACCCTTTCAAAATGCCTGATGAGTCTTGTTTAATTTCTTCTTCAGTGTCAGCTCAGTCTCTGCTTTGCTATCTTCCTTACAGACAAGAATGATCTCTGACTCCTTCATGCAAATTGAAAAGAGAAATCACTGACATTATGAATTAATATAAAAGGGCATGTCTAAAGCAGATGCTTTTCAGCATCAACAGTGAACATATATCCCCGCCTTTATTTAAGTGTTTGATCAATTTTTGATGTCAAACAATAATATTTAATTAGATATTTGTCTCTCTTGACATAAAAGGAACTTACAGAGAAATAAATTCAACAATTTCCCATCAATAAAAAAAAAAAAACTTTGCCCTCAAACTGTTTTAATCATTTGACTCTTAAAATGCAAGCCAGGCTTTATCCCAGTATGCAGGAGGCAGGGGCAAACAGATTTCTCTAAGAGCAAGACCAGCCTGGTCTACACAACAAATTCCAGAACAGCCGAAGCTACAAAGAGAGACTCTGTTTCAAAACACATAAATAAATAAAAATAAAATGCAAGCTAGAGGCGATGAAATGGCTCAGCAGATAAAAGCACTTGACTCTCAGTCTGAGAGCCTGACTTAAGTGTCAAGAACATATACAAAAAGGAAGGTACAGACTCAAAAAGTTTTCCTCTGTCCTACATACACACACACACACACACATCAACCCTCAACACTAATAAATAAAATTTAAATTTTTTGATGCAAGTGTCTCCACAATTATTTTCCACTTTCCTTAGACTGAAAACAAAATGTACTTGATTGTGATAAATTTAACAATTTAGGTTAATATAAATATTAAGATAAATGTTCATGAACACCAACCCACCCACAAAAACTTCGATTCAAAATTTACCTTGCCTGCAAGATGTGCAGGGACAAAAATAAAGCAAAGGGAATGTCCAACCAATACCTCATCCAACCTGAGGCCCATCCCATGGGAGAAAGCCAACCCCTGACATGATTAAAGATACCCTGCAATGCTTGTAGAAGGGAGTCTCGCATAGCTGCCCTCCGAGTGGCTCCACCAAGCAGTTGATGAAACAGATGCTAATATTCACAGCCAAACACTGGGCGAAGCGTAGGAAGTCTCGTGGAAAAGTGGGGAGAAGAATAAAAGCACCTGGAGGGGACAGTAGCTCCACAAGACCAACAGAGCCAACTAACCAGGGCCCAGGGGCACCTGTGGAGACTGAAGCACCAACCAAGGACCATGCATGGAGTAAACCTAGGCCCCCTACACAGATGTATCAAATGGGCAGCTTAGTCCTCAATGGGTTCCCTAGTAAGGGAAGAAGGGAAGGGGGGGAGGCCTGTCTCTGACATGGACTCTATTGCCTGCTTTTCAATCACTTTCCCCTGGTGTAGCTGCCTCACCAGCCACAGGGGAAGAGGATTTGCTCAGTCCTAATGCAACTTGATATGCTAGGGTGTAGGCGGCTCCCTTCTCTAAGGAGTAGGGAAGGGGGGACAAGGGAAACAGGGAGGGAGGGATCAGGAGGAGAGGAGGGAGGGGCTATGGTCAGGACAGAAAGTGAATAAATAAATAAAAATTTAATCTTAGCCAATCTGATAGGTGTAAGGTGAAATCTCAGGGTTGTTTTGATTTGCATTTCTCTGATGACTAATGAATGACATTGAGCATTTCTTTAAGTGTTTCTCTGTCATTCAATGTTCCTCTAATGAAAATTCTCTGTTTAGCTCTGTTCCCCATTTTTTAATTGGATTACTTGATCTGTTGCCTTTTAACTTCTTTAGTTCTTTGTATATTCTAGATATTAGCCCTCTGTCAGATATAGGGTTGGTGAAGATCCTTTCCCAATCTGTAGGCAGTCATTTTGTTCTGACAACAGTGTCCTTTGCTTAACAGAAGCTTTTCAGTTTCATGAGGTCCCATTTATTGATTGTTGCTCTTAGAGCCTGTGATGTTGGTGTTCTGTTCAGGAAGTTGTCTCCTGTGCCAATGAATTCCAGGCTAAGATCAAAAACTCAAGTGACAACACATGCTGGAGAGGTTGTGGAGAAAGGGGAACCCTCCTCCACTGCTGATGGGATTGTAAGCTTGTACAACCACTCTGGAAATCAACCTGGCGCTTTCTCAGACAACTAGGAATAGTGCTTCCTCAAGACCCAGCTATACCACTCCTAGGCATACATCCAAAAGAGGCTCAAGTATACAATAAGAACATTTTCTCAACCATGTTTGTAGCAGCTTTATTTCTAATAGCCAGAAGCTGGAAACAACCCAGATGCCCCTCAAATGAGGAATGAATACAGAAATTGTAGTACATCTACACAATGGAATATTACTCAGCAATAAAGAACAAGGAAATCATGAAATTCTCAGGTAAATGGTGGGAACTGGAAAAGATCATCCTGAGTGAGCTATCCCAGAAGCAGAAAGACACACACGGTATATACTCATTCATATAGACATATAATACAGGATAAACCTACTAAAATCTGTACACCTAAAGAAACTAATCAAGAGGGAGGACTCTGGCTAAAATGCTCAATCCCCATCCAGAAAGGCAAAGAGGATGGACATCAGAAGAAGGAGAAAACAGGGAATAAGTCAAGAGCCTACCACAGAGGGCCTCTGAAAGGCTCTGCCCTGCAGAGTATCAAAGCAGAAGCTGAGACTTATGGCCAACCTTTGGGCAGAGTGCAGGGAATCTTATGAAAGGAGTGGGAAATATTAAGACCTGGAGAGGACAGGAGCTCCATAAGGACAGCAACAGAACCAAAAAATCTGAGCACAGGGGTCTTTTCTGAGATTGATACTCCTGCCAAGGACCATTCATGGAGATAATCTAGAACCCCTGCACAGATGTAGCCCATGGCAGTTCAGCCTCCAAGTGGGTTCTATAGTAATGGGAACAGGGACTACCTCTGACATGAACTGACTGGCCTGCTCTTTGATCACCTACCCCTGAGTGGGGAGCACCCTTACCGGCCACAGAGGAAGACAATGCAGCCACTCCTGATGAGACCTGATAGACTAGGATCAGAAGGAAGGAAAAGAAGACATCCCATATCAGTGGACTTGGGGAAAGGCATGGGTGGAGAAGGGGGAGAAAGGGAGGATTGGGAGGGGAGGGAGGGAGCTACAGGAAGGATACAAAGTGAATAAAGTGTAATTAATAAAATTTTTTAATTTAAAAAAGAAAATAACCATCTTGCTTAAGATATATAAAAAGTCCAATCTTTTGATTGAATGACTCAAATCTCTGAACATTTGTATACACAAAATTCTACTAGTACAGTAGAATTATATGTCATTAGTAGTAGTTATAGTATAGTATATGCAGACAATGCTACTTTAGCTCTTGCCACCTAAATAGAACATTAGAACGGTCAGAGAAAATCTCATGACTTTTTTTTTTGACAATAGCTTCTTATACATCCCTCCATCTGCCCGTGTTCATTCCCAAAGAGTCAACAAAGGCCGCGGCGCTGTCCTTGGGCCACAAGGCACTGAGCAGTGGTACAGAAAGCACTGACAACACAAGAGGATTGTGAGGCGAGGGCCAGAAAGAAAGGGACACGGGAGAGCAAAAGAGGAAAACTAGGAAAAGATCAAAGGGGCGTCCTGGAATGAGACAAAAATAAAAACAAATGTTTAAGCCTTAAAAACATGAACTCTACTTGCTGAAGAGACTTCTGCTCTTCCTGTCACCATCCTCAGGCTATGGCGGCAACGTTTACTTTGCCACTATGTGCAGAGCGCTACCCATGAATCCTTCATTCTCCTTACAACTCTCCCAGGGAGCCATTCCGCTTAACATCACAGATTTACTTATATGTAAATTTCAAAGCAGCATTATCCATAAGGTCCAAAAAAATAGCAACAGTCCTAAAACCCATCAACTGATGAAACTGTAAACAAAATTTGGGATATATATATATAGAAGAGATTTTACTCAACACTAAGAAGAAATTTATTGAAACATGATAAAACATAATTAAATTCCAAAAAGACTATGCTATGTGAAAGAAGATGGTGAAAAAAGATTAGCTATACTACGAGGTGTAAACATTCTAGGGTCAGCGCATCCATAAAGAAAAGAAAAAAAGATAAGGTGTGAAAGCAAGAAGGTGAACTAGGAAGTGACTGCTAAGAGGGCTGGGATCTCTGTGGAAGTGATGAAACTCTTCTATGGATTGCAGGGATGCCTGCACAATCCATAAATATACTTAAAGCATTCACCAATGTACTTAACTGGAACTATTATAAGACACATGAATCGAATATACAAGTCATAAAAACAGTATTTTTTTCAAATCATGGGCTGACTAAAGCCATCACAGTTTGGGAAAAGGAGCCCCCCCCCCCATCAACAACAACCCACATCAGCACATATGTGAGCACACTGAGCACATCTTCTTCCCTGACAAGACTGTCCCACCAGAGGGAAGTGATCAAGTAGCAGGTCACAGAGTCCATGTCAGAGACAGCCCTCGCTTCCCTTCCTAGGAAACCCCATGAAGACCAAGCTGACCATCGGCTGTGTATGTGTCAGGGGCCATGCGTGGCCCTTGGTTGGTGCATCAGTCTCTGAGACCCACCCAGGGCCCAGGTTAGTTGGCTTTGTTGGTCTTATTGAGCTTGAGCTTCTTTGCCCTCTGGGTCCTATTCTTCTATCTCCTGGCAACCTAGCTCCTGGTCTCGTTTCTATCAGATACCCAACAGCGATGCCCTGCCTTTAGCCAACATGAGATCAGAGGCCTAGGGCTCTCACCTTCCTCACATACCCACACTGTTCGCCTCATGAAACTGCTCTTCTCCCATTTCTTTCTACGTCCCGGTAATACCTAGACCAATGGTAGCTCAAGTGATTGACTCTAGGAAGGTAGCTGAGGTGAGAAACTGACTAGAAAAAAAAAACACAAAAGAATGTCTTTTCAGTGATGAAAACAGTTTACATCTTGATTGGAGTGGTATTTTCATTGGATGTGTAATTTGTCAACATTCACTGAACTACATTATGATTTGCACTTTGTGTAAATTGTTTAAATGTTAGCCAACAAGAAAATGACAGTTTAAAAGCATCGTTGCCTAAAACAAGTTTCCCTAAAGGCCTACAACTATCAAAGGCTGATTCAGACAGCATTCCTCAGTGGCCTCAGGCCACCCTACAAATACTCTTATCACAAGCGTTAGCTTAGCCTGCTACTCACACTGCTACTGAACTTATTTATCTATCTCTCCAAACTATAACCTTAGGGCAAAAAACAAGTCTTGATGGTTGTGCATCCCTAACAACAACTACACCTTTACGGCATCTCCATCCTCTTGATAACGTCAAATATTGGATATGTAAAAATAAAATGTATGATACGTGGAAGATGGCGCAGGAGTTAACAAGATAGAGTTCTGATATTTTAATACAACTAGAAGGGAAGCGAGAAGGAGAGGAAGGGAGGAGAATAAAGCAGAATCACCAACTGCAGTTGGAATCACCTTTTGAACCACTGTACCCTTGGCTTCATCACTCACCCCATAGTCACACATACGTAACCCCACACCACTGCTTCCGATATCTTCCTTTTAAATCTAAACCAATATAGGGGCTTGGGGACACCTTCCCAGTGAGTTGGCCTGTTTATTCCCCCTTTGACACCAATAAAAGTTCTGAACAGAGGCACCTAGAACTGCCGCTGTGTCCCACGAATGTTCGGTCAGCAGGAATGATAGCAGGTCAATTTGCCAGGGAAAATTTTTTCCCCTTGCTTCTTATTTAGACAATTCACCCTAATCTCTTCAAAACACATGTCTAAGGGAGCTTTGTCATCCCTATAATTAACCTAATTTAGATAAATATTAGTCACCAGAAATTTTACTTTATAAACTTAGCTATGGTTGAATGCTTCAAGGAGGCCCTAATGTGCTACAGGAATCAAGGAAATGTTAACAAGCTTTGACAGCTTAGCAGGTGCTGCAAGGAGACTGGAATCCTAAAAGAATTGTAGAACAACGGTGTTCTGTCCCTTCGGGTCATCATCTTGCCACTTGTTCACATATTTATTGACCCACATGCCTTCACCTAGGTTGTACATCTTCCCTCTGCCCTCCCAAGTGAGCAGCTCCACCCTCTGAAAGACCTGTCAACAAAGAGCCAAGCTTCACCTATTCAATGGCAGAACTGACTGAGACAGATCCGCTATTCTCATTATCAACCCTAAAGATCCAAAAGCTGAAAACCAAAAAGGTAATTAGATGTGAACTCTTTTTTTTTTTTTTTTGGCAGTGCACCCTGGCCTGAACTAGCATGAGATTATTTGTGTAAATTTAGTGTAAATAGACTGTTTGGTGTAAAAATTCACCACTGTCCAATTACAGAGCTCTGTCCCGGGCATGTTGGCAGTGTTACATAACAAACACCATAAGCAAAATATTACCTTTCCAAAATCCAAAAATGTCTGAATGCCAAAACAATTCTGGCATCAAATGTTTTAACTATGTGATTATGAGCTTAAGTCTACTTGAATGGCAACTGAATTGATTTGTTGTGGTCACTCACAATGACACTTCTGGGTCTACCTGGGCAGCAAGGGGTGAGACCCAGTTGTCTGGTACCACTGTTCCTGTCTCAACTCTTGAGGGAGCCGATGACACTCAGGAGGAGCAGCATAGCTGCGACGTGGCTCTTAGAAGCAATAGTTAGGTGATGGACTGACTAACTGGACCCTGACACACAGCTGTGAGCATGTCCATACAGGCCTGTCCATGGTAAAAGAGCCTGTCAGAATAGTCACAGTTAGCTCCAAAACATCAACTCAGGTCCATAGATTCTTGCCCCCAACTAATCACCAAAACTTGTTGGCATAATATGCAAATATTGGGAGATTTAACAGAACAAAAAACCTGGTATTGAGAAACTCCTCAGAACAGGATACACTGCAGCAGTGTAAACTGAATGGCTTTTTAGAAAAATCAAACATGATCCTGCAACCAGTATCTAGAGCCAAAGATCTAGTATCTCTATTATTAAAGAACATCCCATCTTGGGGAGGCAGAGCCTGGCAAATCTCTGTGAGTTCGAGGCCAGCCTGGTTTACAAAGCAAGTCCAGGACAGCCAAGGCTACAGAGAGAAAACCTGTCTCCCAAATTACTGTTATCCTCCCCCAACCAAGGAGAGCCACATCCTTAACAAGAGTCTGGTTTTTCCAACTTGGCTGGCCTAGGAGGCATCCTTCTTTTCTTCCTTCCTTCCTTCCTTCCTTCCATCCATCTTTTCTTCTTTCCACATACTGGAAATCAAACCTAGGCTTCTTCCATTAAGCTGTATGCCCAAACACAGTTTGATATTGTCTCTAGTGCTGAGAAGCAAGGCCAGAAAGTCACATAAGCTAGTCAAACACTTTACCATTGATCTCACATCCCAAAGCCAACTTGATCTTTACATTTAACTTCTCCAAATGTTTTGCCTTAAGTTGGCTGTTAAGTGATAGCCAGGTTTCCCTCCTATCTTCTGAAGGTGGAATGGAGTTAAACTATAGCCAGCACATGAAACTCAAGAACCACTCAGCCAGGCAAGATAGCCAACCTGAGCTACATGAGTCTCTCTCTCTCTCTCTCTCTCTCTCTCTCTCTCTCTCTCTCTCTCTCTCTCTCTCTCTCTCTCTCTCTCTCTCTCCTCTTTCTGTCTGTCTCTCTGTCACACACACACACTATTCTGACTTGGAGTTACCTAAAACAAAGCCTGACAAAAAGTTGGTTATGATGGTTCTCAGGAGGCTGAAAAGCTCAAAGACAGGCTGGGCTACAAAGACCCTATCTAGAAAAAAACAATAACAAAAATTAAAAGAGTATTTCTTCATATACATGTGTGTATGTTTCCTGAATGTATGTATGTACACCACATGTGAGGCTGGTGCTGCAAAGTCTGTGAGCTGACATGTGGATCTTGGTAATCAAACCCCAGTCCCCTGGAGAACAGCAAATGCTGTTAACTGCTGAGGCATCTCCCCAGCCCCCAAAGGAAATTTCTTTACATTAATCAAGAAATCAACATTTGCATACAATAAATAACACAGAAGCTAAGTTGAAACAAATTGATTCAACTATATATAATTCAAAACTTGTAAAATACTGTTTTAACAAGGTAAAATTAATATACCATTTTTAAAGGTGCAGTACATTCATAGAGTCCTATAACAAACACCAGTACTCAACTGCAGAATATGTCTTTCCCACCAGATGTAGTATCACATGCCTGGAGTTCCAGCAGTGGGAGCTGGAGGTAGGAAAATTGGGAATTCAAGGCCAGCTTTGGCTACACAGCAAGTTAGAAGCCATCTGGAATACAAGGTACTTTGCCTCAAAAAAAATTGTTTTTATCTCATAAAAAAGCAGCCCTTGTACTTTACCAGTCTCAATCCTTCCTTCCCCACCCCCTGGCAATAAGTCTCCATAGATATACCCATTCTGGATACCTCATATATACTATATAGCCTTTTCTATTTGGCGTCTTAGCATGATGCAGTCAAGGTTCACCCACTGCAATGTCATGTATGAAAATTTGATTTCTTTTTGTGACTGCACAACCAAATTATAAAGACGTAGCACATTTTCTTCATCTGTGCAACAAAGGATAGACATACAGGTTATGTCTTCCCTCTAGCTATCGGGAACAATGCTTCTATAAACATTTGTGTACAAGTTTGTGTGAGAAGGTATGTTTTCAATTTTCCTGTACATACCAGGAAACATTATGCAGCAATTTTAACATCCTGAGGAACTACCAGATTATTTTCCAAAATGGCTACAACATTTTGTGTTGCTACCAGCAATGTATGAGGTTCCAATTTCTCCCCATACTTGTCAGTCCTTTTAGTCTAATACTACCATTATTATTATTATTATTATTATTATTATTATTTACTTACTATATCAATTGTAGTGTATGTGAGAATTTATTCATTATTATTTACTTCCCTAATGAAAATTGCATTTGTCACACAAAGCCTTGTCAACAATATCAGCTGCTATGATTTTATATTTAAATCATTGCACCATAAAAATATAAATGTGTGTATTACACAAAAATACATATTCTTATATAACAGAAATTAGTTTTTAGCAAATTTTATAATGTATTTTGTAATTATCCTCTCCGTCCTCTTTTGCCCATAGAAGATTAGGTTCTCTACAAGCAAATGAGCGAATGATAGTTTAAGGTAAAGATAAATGGCCACGTGAGCTGTCTGGAGGGTTAGAGAGAGAAACTAGAAATGTTAGAGAGCTTAAACACAAGGGTACCTTCTTCAGTCTTTGATTAAACTCTGGCCACTTGTCCACTCAATCTAAGTTTCTGAGAGGGAAGCAGTTAACTCAGGAATGATTAATTCAATATCTTCCTGATCGTGCGCTTCTTTTCTGGGAACATAACACAGCATATTCCAAAAGAAATAAGAATTAAGAACTATGAGTCTGGGCTCTGGTTTCACCACTAACTCTATAACCCCGGAGATTTGCCTCACTTCTCTGGGCCTTTGTGTCCTAACTAAGGGAATGATAGAGCAGATAGAGAAATGAGAGAGAAAGGGAGGAAGCAGGAGAGAAAGAAAGAGTGGGGAAGGAAGGGAATATGGGAGGGAGCAGCCAGGGAGGGGGGAAATGGGGGGGGGAGCATGGAGAAAGAAGAGGGTGCCCTTCAGATCGTTAGGGCCTGCATTCTGGAATCTCTGTGCAAATCTAGGCAAGCAGCACTGTCCCAGCCAGCGCTCCTGTCTGTGCTAGCTAACCTACTGATAGCACTCCTGTCACATTGACTTTGGTAGCAGTGAATAACGCCCCAAACAAGCTCCTCTCTTTGTGGAATCTCTACCCAAGAACCAAGCATCCAGACATCTGAAAGAGAGGACGTTTCTATGCCAAGCTCACAGATGGGCATGAAGCTGTCTCCCCAAGGACCTCAGGGAAGATGTGCAGAACAAATGTCCCTTGGAAATCACCATGTGAGCCCCTGGATGGAGGAGCTGTGTCATCAGAAGAAGAAAATAGAAGGCTGTTACCATTTCACATGGTGTACAGCCAGCCAGTGTGCATCAAGCAGAAAATAATCAGTTTTTTTAAATGTTTCTATTTGTGCCATTTGCCTGGGAAGGGACTATCTCTATATGCTGACAACTTGTGCTGTAAAACTATTCCTGTTCCTGGGAATACAGCGGGGCACAAAATGAAGCCCCTAGATTCATAAAGTCTGCAGGCGACTGGGGAACTATGTGTAAACAACTATGTGTACATGTGTGTATACATGTAGGTGCCTTATGTACATATGTGTGCACACCTATGTATACGTCTACTTAACTGTAAGTGTAAGTGTGTGTGTGTGAGTGTGTGTCCACTGGTAAGAACAACAAGTTGTGTGGAAGATGCAGGGGAAAGGCTGGGAGGAAATTGCTGTTATAAACAGGGCATGTTAGCTGCAGATGTAGATCATTTGGTAAAGTGTTGCCTGGCATGCACAGAGCCCTGGGTTCAGTTGTCCGGTACCTCATAAACTAAGTATGTGATGTACACTTGTAACCTCAGCATTTAAGAGGTAGAGACAGGAGGATCAGAAGTTCGAGGTCATTCTTGGCTGTGTAGCAAGTTTGAGACCCATCTGGGGTATGTGAGACCCTGTCTCTAATTCGATAATTAGGGATTGCGTTGATTAAGTAACTAACATACAAACAAAGAATTGAGCAACAAGGACATGAAGCATCTTAATAAAGAGTATTCTAGGCAGAAAGAACAGTAAAGTGCAAATTGTGAGGTGTATGTTTGAGATGAGAAATAGTAAGCAGGCCACCGTCTGACTCAGAGACATCAAGGTAGAGACTAGCAGGAAGGATATAATAGGATGAGGGAAAACCATTGGTTGTAGGGCATGAAGGACAATGTATAGACTGTGGCCTTTATTCTGAGCATTGTGGTGATCTAGTGAATGAATTTTAGCAAAGAGAGACATGACTCAACTTGCCTTAAAACAATCTCTAAAGCTAAGAGTGCCCGTAGAAGTGGGGGCAGAAACACCCATCAGCAGTTTATAGGTTGCCAATGGGCTAGGGAGATGGCTCTATGGGGAAGAGAGATGGCAAGACAGACAAGAAAATCTGACTTTGAATCTCCAGCACCCACATAAAAGCTGACATAGCCATGCCTGTAACTGCAGCATGGGGGTGGGGAGGAGGCTGGGGGGGCAGAGACAGACAGGCAGAGGCAGATCCTGGGAACTCACTGACCAGCCAGAGTAGCTGAAACGCAAGCCTTAGGTTCAGTGAGAGGCTTTGTCTTAAAAAATAACTTGGATAGCTATAGAGTAAGACATTTGAATCCTTCTCTGGCCTGTCTAAATTCACACACACACACACACACACACAAGCCTTTATATACACTACCTACATACAACACACATGAACATAGATAGGCTTCCCTAGGTGTGGCATCTAGGAAGGTACCAAGGAGCTGGATTCTGGGTAAATTTTGGAAGAAGAGCCAGAAGAATGTGGCATAGATGCAATGTGGGGCGGGTGTGAAGAAATGAAGAATGACTGCTAAGTTTCTGAGCTAAGCAACTAGAGAAGAAGCTGTGGTTGAGAAAAACAGGGGCGGTCAGGAGAGTGACCCCCAAGGTCAGTTCTGGGCATGCTGATTGTGCAGTGCATGTTGGAAAGCAGAGAGAAGACAAACAAATAGTTCTGGAAGTGGAGGGAAAGTCCTTGCTAGGGGGATAAATTTAGGAGTTGGTGACATCATTTCCTGGCTAAGATCAAGTGTAGGATTTGATGGCAATGTACAGCATTTAAATCTATAAGCCTGTGGGTGCTTGGGGAATGCCTGCAAAAAAGAGATCTCTCAGCTGAGGGGTAAAATCTCCCCAACATTAAGAGAACAAGAGAAGGAGAAAGCATGGAGGAAGACTGAGAAATGTACCCCAAGAAGCATAGGAAAGAGAGGGTGCTCTGAATGACAGATGAAGGAAGAGGGGTTATCACTGATCAAGACAAGAACTCAAAATCATAGGGGTAATGATTCCATTACAGAAGATGCCAGAAATGGGCAGATCCAGGCAGGTGGCAGTAGGTGAGTGGTAACCAGGAGCTGGGGCTGGGAACTAGAGAAACCCATGGTGGGTATGAAGTTTCTTTTGGAGAATAGGAAAATATTCTGGAATTAGAAATGTTGGCATAACTGCATTTTTATGAAAAATAAATAAATAAACCTAGTTGTAGTAGTTCATACCTATGAGTTGAACACTCAGTAGGACCATAAGGTTAAACCCAGCCTGGGCTATAGAGTGAGACCTGTCTCAAAAAAGAAAAAGAAAAACTACTAAATAGCACCTTAGAAAAATGAGTAGAGCCAGCCCCGTGACACACGCCTGTAATCCCAGCACTCAGGGAGGCAGAGGCAGGCAGCTTGCTATGAGTTCAAGGCCAGCCTGGTCTACAAAGTGAGTCCAGGACGTCCAGGGATACACACAGAAACCCTGTCTCAAAAAGAAAGAAAGGAAGGAAAGAAGGAAGAGGGAAGGAAAGAGAGAAAGAAAGAAGAAAAGTGAGTAGTATGGTATATAAATTAGATCTCACTTCTTTAAATATGCAAAAAACTGAAGCCTCAGGTTTGGCCATGAGATTTAGCTTTGTGGATACAAAGGACAAGTTTGACAGAGCTGGTGGTAGTCGTTAGCTTGGAGAGAAGGAAGGGGGACAAACAGTAGCATCAGAGTATGAATGTCACTGAAGCACACCCGCTGTACTGAAACATGTTCATAATAGGACTCACAAAGAAATCACAGATAAAGAACTGAGAATCGGGTTCAGAAATGAGAGGCCAAAAGCTCACTGTTTTGAGACTAGTAATAAAGGAGGGAAATCCTCTTACTTCTTCAGTCTGAAGCGCTCCACTGAGTCCCCAATAGAACATGAGGGTAAATGTTTCCCTAAAGAGGGAAGTCTAGCTAGTCCATGCACACCAGCGTTTGGGGACCTTTAATGGATTAATGGATCTATGCTCTGATCCTCAGCACCTACTGACACCTCACAGACTTTACAAGCCTCCCAATGAAAGAAGACACTACCCTTCACTTCTGAAGTCATCCTGGCCCCTCCTCCCCCAAGATCACATTGATCTGCCTCCAGCTTTGGCTGTTTATCTGGCCCCATGAGAATACAAGAAGCAAAATCCAGATCATGAATTGAATCCTGGTTCAAGCAGAGTTTTAAGAAATTACTACAGGGGCTGGGAAGGTTGTTTGGTAAGTGAGATGCATGGCTTGCAAGAACACATATTTAAGTTTGATTCCCCAGGTGGGGGAGGTTGAATGCAGGGTATGGCAGCCTGCATTTTTAATCCAAGAACTGAGGAGGCAGAACCAGGTGGATGGATCCTGGGGCTCACTGGCCAGCCCACCTAGTCTACTTAGAAAGTTTGGAGTCATTAAGAGACCCTGTCCAGAAAAAAAAAAAAGAACCAAGCGCAGTGGCACATACCTGTGATCCCAGCACTCTGGGGAACAGAGGCAGGCAGATCTCTGAGTTCAAGGCCAACCTGGTCTACAAAACAAGTCCAGGACAAACAGCAAGTCTCTCCACAAGAAACCTGTCTCAAAAAACAGCAATAAAAAAAGTTGTACAGCACTTAAGGACACACACATACACACACAGGTTGATAGAATTAGAAGAGAGTCCCTGAGGAAAATAAGTTTAGCAAAGGAGACGGTACAAGACAGCTAAGAAATGGAACAAAAGGAGACCCCTGGGGAGGGACAGTTTCCTGGAACAAAGCTCTAGTGCAAGCATCAGGCAGCTTCCCCAAGCGCAACCAACTGTATGTTCTCCCAGTAATAGTGTGCCAGAGAAGAGGATGTCTTAGCAGAGAAAACCTGTCAGCTCACTTGTTACATTCAAGAGAAGCCAAGACAAGAACCTGAAGCACTTCCTGTCCTTAGGGAGCTCTTTTGTGTCCAGATTGCTTTCTCTGGAAGCAATGTTCACTCTTTACCAATAACATCTCTGCTTCACCAAAAACGTCTACCACAAAGACCTTTCTGTCATTTTTTCAATATGCTTAGCTTTTTAAAGAAGAAATAATAGAGAAATCAAGTCCATAATTCCATTGCCCAGATACCCTGTTTCTCTTTTTAATGGATATAAGAAGTAGAAACCTTCCCCCAGCACTAAGTTCTATCCTCTGAAGATAACCACAGCCCTTTATCTTTCAAGTAAACTTCATACGTCTCATAAATATTTGAATTTAAGTATTTCATGCGCAAACCCCAGGATACTTCAGGCCTCTACCTTGCCCTTTATGCTTCATACCTTGCCAATCCTTGCCAGCACATTTATTTCAATGGGCAGAGTGCAACTTTAGGAGTGCTTTGAACTTTGTCATATCTAAGTCTCATCAAAATACAGTGAGAAAAGAATACCTCTATTTTACAGATAAGAAAACTGACCCAGAATGGGATTAGGTGGCCTGTCATTGGTCTCAGGAGAGATGGACCTTTAGGTAACAGTAGACGTTGGTTTCCTCTTACTCACTGTACCACTGCGCCTCCCAGTGGCGCTCGGGTGCCATTTCTGGCCACGGCGCCACAGTTGCCAAGCCTCTTCCTCCTCCTAGACCACCAGTTCTAGGAAACCTTCCGTCTGAATTAAAGCCGTCCCACATTCTAAGGTAAGATGTAGTTTTATCAATTTAGGAACACTGCCTGGATCACCAGGAACCATAGACAGGAGAGCCCAAAGACCCAAGATAGAACCAAACATAACTGGGAAAAGTTAGTGAAATGATTCCTAATGATGTCTGCTGTACTCATAGATTGGCGCCTAACCCAATTGTCACCAGAGGGGTATCATCCAGAAACCGATGGAAACAGATGCAGAGATCCACACCCAAATCTCACTCGGAGTTCAAGGAACCCCACAGAAGAGAGTAAGGAAGTATTGTAGGAGCTGAAAGGGTCAAGGACACCATGAGAATGGGGCCTACAGAATCAACTAAGCAGGGCTCATACGGGAAAACTGAAGCAGAAGCATGGACCCTGTATGGGTATACGCTAGCTCCTCTGCATACACCTTATGGTAGTATAGCTTGGTGTTCTTGTGGGACCCCTAACAGTGGGAGGGGAAGGTGTCTCCGACTCTTTTGCATGTACTTGGGACCCTTTTATTCCCGCTATGTTGGATATTCCTGAGAGGCTTGCTCTTTTTATTTTTATTTTTTTAAGGGAAACAGAGAAGACATTGATCTGAGGAAGAGGGAAGGTAGGGGGAGGGACTGGGAGGAGGGGGAGGGGATGTGATGTATGAGAGAAGAATAAAAGTTAAAATAAAAAAGTTTGGGTGGTGGCATATGGTAATAGTCCCAGTACTTGGGAGATCGGGAGTGTAGGAGGATGAGGCACGGAAAGATTGCAAAAGAAGCTGCAAAGGAAATTGGAGACCATTCTGAGCTGCATAGGACTCTGTCACAATGCACAGTTCAAGAAGGCTTTAGCTGGGCATATAGCCCAGTACCAGAGAATTTGCTTAGCATGCGTGAAGCTCTAGGTCCAATCCCCTGGGGTGGGGAGGAGGAAAAGAAAAAGAAAGACTGACCTACACAGTGGTATGCTCTTGTTATGTAATCCCATAATTTATAAGGTAAGGAGGTAGAGGATAAAAAGTTCAAGGTCACCCTCACATGTATAGGAAGCTCTAGGACAGCCTGGACTGCAGGATATCTTGTCTCAAAAATGCAAATGAATTCATTAAATTTTTCCCATTGAAAATGTATTCAGAGTCAGGTATTAAAGTGTATGCCTGTAATCCTAGCAACTGGAAATCAGAGGCAGGAGAATTATTCCAAGTTCAAGGCCAGTATACATCTTGAGTTCCAGGCTAGTGAGGGTTATACAGTAAGAAGCTATTTTTAAAAATAACTCAATTTAAAAAGATACTTGAGATTTGACATAGACTACCATATAGTTAATTGCTTAATGTCAATTTTTACCTACACTAAAAATCGAACCACAGAGTCAATTCTGTTTATGGCAAGAAGGAGTCAAATATATACAGGATTCATTCTGTCAATTAGTCACTTTTACCTTCAAGATAGAAAATAAACCTTAGGGGCAGACTAACTTTGCTCTGTGGCTTTGAAGCAGCCACAAAAAGAAATGCTGTCTTCTACCATTTTTTTCAATCCCCCTATTCTAATTAGGGTGTCCTTTCCTGAAGAGTCCTAAACCTCTATCCAAATGAAGTTGACATATAGAACCATCATTAAATAACACCAAAATACTTAGCAGCTTTCTTCACATAGATAAGGCACTGTTAGAGGCTCGAGAGATGACCCAGTAGTAAAGAATACTTGCAGCTCTTCCAGAGGACCTAAGGTCAGCTCCCAGCACACCCATCAGTCAGTGCACAACCACATGTAACTCAAATTGCAGCAGGTCTGACAGCATCTTCTGGCTTCCACTGGCACCCACATAACGTGGCAGGTAACAGTCCCACTTCCCAAGCCAAAGATGCAAAAGAGTAACTGTTTCAAACATTTCAAAGAGGTAAGCCCTCTTTTCAGTATTTAATGACAAGTTGAGAAGGGAGGGGAGGAAAGATGTAGTAATGCGGATGTAAGTTTCTCACCTCTAAGGCCTTTTCTTTCCTGTCCCCAACACCAATCCTGACTTACCTCAAAAAGGGAAGGATGTCTCTAATATGAACGCCCCTCTCTGCTGAGTGCTAAGAAGAAACAGTAGCCCAGGAGCTTGGAAAGTGGTGCTGCAGTATGGAGATTACACTCTTGAAGCAAACCTTCAGAACCGCACAAAAGCCCCCCCCCCATAACGATGTTAAGGAGCAGAATAAGGATGGTGCTGAATCTGCTTCCCTAACCAGAAGTACGTTGTTTGTTGCCTATCACCCTTGTTATTGGTACACTTTCAACAAAAGCCCTGGCTCATAAGGTTGTAAAGCCTGCTGGGTTTTACATGATTCCCACTAAAATATGTTTAGCTTCGTTTTGAAGACTATTATGTGAATTAGGTGTTTTGCCTGAATGTATGTATGTGGGCCACATGTATGTCTAGAGCATGCAAAAGCCGGAAAAGATGTCAGATCCCCCTGGAACTACCGTTACAGATGGTTGTGAAGGCCCATGTGGGTGCTGGGAACCAAACTTGGGTCATCTGCAAGAGTAGCAAGTGCTCTTACATACTGAGCCGCCTCTCCAGCCCCATTTATCTTTTATAAGGATGTTGTTTAGAGAGCTGGGTATGGTGGTACATGCCTTTTACCTCAGCAATCAGGCAGAGACAGGTGAAGCTCTGTGAGTTCTAGGCCAGCCTGGTCTACAAGCCAGCGCTAAATAGAGAGACCCTGTTTCAGTGTCCCCAACCCCCAAAAAATGTTATTTAGCCTATGCAAGAGTGTGTCTCTGATAATACAACCCCCACCTTTCCTCAGACTAGCAAGTCTGAAAACAAATTCCAAACTCAGATTCGGATTCTATCTCTTCTGAGGACTTCTTCCTTAGTAAATAGTCCTGATTAATGAGACTGTGGAGAGCCATTTCTCCAAGTCTGTCTGCTGTGGGAAGCAGGCTTCAGTGGCCTGTCTGCCCCATCTGATTGCACTGTTCCTGGCTTTTAGAAGGCCGTCAGGAAAATATGCCCAGGAAAAATTGCTGCCACTCTGTGCTGGACCAGCTCACTGGGCAGCTTCTTGTTACCTAGCAATATGCACTTGTCCTTGGCTAACAAACATCCTCACTTTCAAACACAGATGCACAGACTCAGCATTTTTTAGTCCTAACCTCTGATGGACTTTTCCTTAGCATCTGGCATGGGTTAAGAGGCACTGGAGGGCTGTGGATTGCAACATATGGGAAGTGTGAACTGCAGCACCACCATCTACTTCCCAGACAGAAATGGAGGTGTTTGAACAGCCACCCCAGAGGGAAGGCATGGGTTTGCAAGAAGGCTGAACCATATTCCAGACACAGGCCTTCCAGCAGCCATCATGTCTTTCACATGGTGCCAGGAGTTTCACAGATTGTCTCCTATTTGTAATATAAATCTACCACTGACAATCCAGCGATGGGGGAAGGACCCCACTGTTGAATGGACCGTGATGTTAATTTTCGTACATTTTCCTCAACATCTGTGAGGCTAGGGTGTGGTTATTTTTAATTATTTTATTTCTAAAGCTTCTGGATAAGAAAACAGATCTAGAGAAGTTATGCGATGTCTCCCAAGCTGCCAGCCATCAAATGGAGCAGGAAATCAACTCTAATTTAGAATGCTTTGGTGCTGGGTATCTTAAAGACACCGATAAGATACGATGTTGCCTTAGTCCATCAAAAAGAAGGAAGAAAAAAAACATCCTTTCCAAGAATGTCCTGGTGCTCAGGGACCAGGCACGGTAGCATATGCCTATAACCTCAGCATTTGGGAGGTAGAGGCAAGAGGAACACAGGTGCAAAGTCATCCTCAGCTTCACAAGAGAATCAAAGTCATCCTGTGCTACCTGTCTTTAAAAATTAAAAAAAAAAAAAAACTTAAAAGAGAGAGAACCATGGGAGAAGTAGCTATCATTAAAGGCCTTGCCTTGAAAACAGGAAGGCCTGAGTTCAAGCCCCTGAACCAAGGCAGAAATGCCAGGCCTGGTGTCACACAGGTACACCAATAGCCCTCATGCCGGGTAAGTGAGAGCAGGAGATCCTCATGGCTCAACGGGCAGCCAGACTGACTTAGCTAACGGTGAGCTTTAGGCCAGTGAGACACTGCTTCTAAAGGAGTGGTGACTAAGACTGCTCTTTGACTTTCACATGTGTGTGTGTCCATGCACATGCTCACACACACACACACATACACTTTCCCACATTCACACATACTCATGCACATACACACTCACACGCACACACAAATGCATAGATCCTTACACATACGTAAATAGCACATGTGCATTTTTAAAGATTTTTTTATATTATGTGTAGGAGTGTTTTGCCTGCATGCATGCATGTATATATATGTATGCAGCGTGCGCATGCTTAGTGCCTAAGGAGGCTGTAAGAGGACATAGGATTCCCCAGAACTACAGTTACAGACTATTGTGAGCCACCATGTGGGTGCTGGGAATCAAAGCTGGGTCCTCTGCAAAAACTTCAAGTGCCCTTACCCCTTCAGCCATCTCTCCAGCCCTGTGAAGCACACCTTTTTAAAGAGGAAAAAAATATTATTCAGGAACATCACCCCAAAGAGAATCTATGTTTTGCTCTGAAACAGGCCTCCAGAAATACAAGCAGGGTAAGCCTTTTGACCTTTTAGATTACCCAATCTGAGTTCTATAAAGATATTTTGGGATTTGGGGTTTAAAATTAGTAATTTAGTACATGCAAGTATATGATGGTGACAGTCTTAAATAAAACTGGATTCAAAACCTGTGCAGAAATTGAAAGGAACACTAGGTCTGTGACTTTCCCTCTACTTTCAGAATGCTATTTTCTCTTCATCGCTGTTTTAAGAGACAGGTAACCAACCCCAAGGAAGAAGATGATGAAGAGGCACCCACCGTGGCTGTGGCCAGCTGCTCCGTGGGCAATTTGCTTTGTTCACTCAGCCCTGAAAACTAGGTAGATATGATACATGTAGGCTTTCTGTAATCTGAAAGTTTTTGTTTCTCAAAATTTCAAAATTGAAACTTAATCCTTCCAGGTGTGGTGGTGCACGCCTTCTGTCCCAGAGGCAGAGGCAGGTGAAACTCTGTGGGCTCTACCCAGTAAGTTCCAGGCCAGCCAAGGCTACATAGTAACATCCTCTCTCAAACAAAACTTAGTCCCCAAAGCAGTGCTGTGTGGAGATGGAGATCTGAGAGGTGATAAGATCATGGGTGCAGATCCTCATGAATGGGATTAGAACCCTTTAAAAACTGGGATTTATTAGAACCCTAATAAAAGAGGCTTAAGGGAGAACTTCTTCATCATGCTAATAGGTTAACCTTCTACCAGCCTTAAAAAGAAAGATAAAAATGAATCAACTTTACCTCTGAAAACTGTTTTGATACACATTCTCCAGTACGGAAAGACAAAAATCCAAACAGTGGATCTTTTTATAGTCAATGATATATTTTTAAAAGACCTTTCTATTCTTATCAGAGAAAATGCTAGTCAAACTTCAAAAAGCAGCCAGTACCTTTGGGAAGATCAAAGACTCCTTGCTCCTTTGGGGACTGGCAAAGTACAACACTAAAATAACCTGTCTGCAGCTGAGCATGGTGGCTCCTGGCTGTACTCTCAGCATGCAGGAAGCTGAGACAGCAAGAGCATTTCAAGTTCAAAAACAGCCTAGACTGCAGAGTGAGTTCCAGGCCAACCTAAAGCACAGAGTAAGGCTCTGTCTCAAAACAGCCAAAGTTTACCTGTCAAGCCAGTTCTGTTGATCTACGTCCAACATGTAGAAGGTACAGGACTCTGCTTCTGTGGTATGGCAGATGTCTTGGGTGCCTTTCCCCCAAGAGCTGTACCTCAAGAGTTTAAGAATTTTATATACATAGAACTAAGGTATAGTTTAGAGGAAAGAGTGCCTAGCATGTGAGGCCATGGGTTCAATCCCCAGTAGTGCCCCCCCCACAAAAGAAATCAGCGGGTACGAGCATGACAACCCCAGCTATCACGCAGAAGGCCAGGCGTGGTGGTATGCTGTAATCCCAGCACTGAGGAGCAGAGAATGGAGACTGTGGGGATGAAGTGAGTGTGAGGTTCAGTGAGAGATCCCATCTCAGAGAACAAGGTAAAGAGTGATAGATGACATCCAGTATTAACCTCTGGTCTCCACAGGCACACCTGCACACACGTATACAACACATCCGTACAAAGAATTTTAAAATAAAAACAAATTTTGTGTATGTTCTATTATTATGAACTATGGATGGGCATTTTTTCCACTCAAGGCTCAGTTCTCAATAGAAATTTAGCTCAACCAGACAACTGAAAGGTTCGAAACTTTGTATGTTCTCCTGAGTGTTCATTATTGAACACTGAGAGGCCATCAACACAAAGAGACAGAAAACAGAGTCACTGTCAATGAGAACAATTTCTCTATAGGAAAGCACCCATTTAGATCAACAATACTTTGGACACAAGGTCTAAATATTTACAGATAAGAAATTCCAGTTCCCCCAAATTTCTTAAGGTAAAACTGCATATATTACTAAACAGTTCTCTTATGCTTACTTTCAACATGAAACATTAAAGAAATAAATGTGCTTTTAAAACATTCTTCAAAAGATAAATGAAAGACTGAGAAATGTCTAAAAAGTTAAAGAAACATACATTAACAAATGTATTTTCCAAACTCAAGAAAGCTCTTTTATGAAGAAATGTTGCTAGTTTTGTCTGCTGGAATATTTTATACAGTAACATTACCTTCTACACCATGTGCTTCTAAATTCTCAGCAAAACTTTTCTTGGTAGCTTCAAATCTTCATCTTTGTTAACAGTTTCTAGAGCTTGCAAAGGTATCCAGCTAATGCAGTCACAAAGGGGTGGGGGGGGGGCTTCAGAGAAGCACAGGGCGACACAAGAGAGCTGGTATTTCATTACAGTTCTGCCCAGATCATTGTTTCTAGGAGGTAACGTATACATTTTTAATTCTTCTTCTGTTCTTGAGCAATGTAAAGAGGACCACACCTGACCTACTTCTGTCTCTTATCACAGTCGCCATAATTTTATTGTGCAAGAAAAATTGGTTATCCTATTATATTTTAAGTCAGTGATTATTGGGTGGCAAAGCATAATATATGTCTTTCTCTTTATTAAATACGTATTGAAAGTTCCTTCTAAAACAGGTATTCTTCCTTAAGTTCAAGGCTACAGGCAACATACAGATGAGCAAATGATTTTTCATATATTATTTCTGCTGTGATATAATGCCACTGAGTTATATCACTTCAGTAACTCAAAGTGAGATTTACTATATTCTGTTTCACATCAATTTATGTAAGTGCAAGTGAGAGAGAAAGAGAATTTTCTAAATCTTGAGCCCTTAGAATAAATTAATTCAAGCTAAACAAAATATGGTTATTCCAGAAATCATATGAGTGTGGTTTATCTAATAAAACTTTCCAGCACAACTTATGCCAGCTTTGCTCCAAGTAGACCTATGTTGAAAATCCAAATTAAAAAAGAAAAAAAATTGAGTGCCTAAAGAAGGAGAAACTGTGGCTTTATCTCTGAGTAGTAGACTATATTGAAGATATATAATTCATCTTTATCTGAGTTCCTGGGCAAATTCAATCCATAGGAATGCAACATCTTGTCAATGCCTTGGATCTGACAATCTTTAGGTTAAAACTCATTAAGTAAATTAAAAACAAATGTATGAAAAAAACATTAATTTTGTTAGAAAAACAAATATTGATAAATGAATAATGTTAATATAAAACTTGGGACACAAGAAAAGACTCTGAAGAGAGAGAGTATAGGTTGACACTGCCTCAAAGTCACTGAAAGAGCCTGCAGTTTCCAGAACTGACACAGCAAAAAGATACCTTTAATCAAATTCTTCCTATTGTGTTCACTTAGAAACACATTTTAATTTGTCTAAGAAGAAAGGAGAGACAAAATTAAAGGTATTCTGAGAGTATCTGTGGAATTGACACAGAAAAGCAAATTTTAAATGACAACCTCTCACTTTGCTTAGCAAATTGCTTCATGATGTAAATGCAAAATCAATTGCTTAATGGTGTAGTCAGATTTTTTTCTCTCTTTAGCCACTTTGTGACCCTGCAAATTTGTGGCTGCAACTGATTGTAAATTCAGAGGTATGACTGGAGTTCTTTTAAAATTTTGACTTATTTTCAAAGCACAAAGCAATATGTTCTGGTAAGTCATATGCTTAATTTCTGTTTTGGGTTGGGGAAGAGGAGACAGGGTTTCTCTTTGTAGCCCTGGCTGTTCTGGAACTCGCTCTGTAGACTAGGCTGTCCTGAACTCGGAGATCCGCTTGCCTCTGCCTCCTGAGTGCTGGGAGTAAAGGAATGTGCCACCACCGCCCAGTCAGAGCGGGAATGTGACACTGAGTTTCTAAACAACTTGGGTAATATAACTTCTTCAGATGGACAGTAAGGTAAAAAAGAGACCCCAACATGAGTAATTCCTCAAACCCAGCAGGCCTACCTCCATTCATAGAACACTCAGAGAAGGACACTTCCTCTCCCCAAGCAGGCAGCTCCATGTGGTGATTCAGTCTACAGCCATCACTTCCTATGTTATCCGGTTCTTAATAGCCCCACCATTGCTGCCTGCCCTCACTGAAGGAAGAGGAAATAAGAAATGTGGAAGACCATGGGCTCCTTGAAAGCCAAGCCTGAATTTGTACATACCCCTTCCTCTAACATCCACTGGCCAGAATCCAGTCATAGAACCACACCTAAGCCAAAGAAGCTGCTCAGCACAGTGGAATAGATAAGAAGGGTTGCTCCAGGCAAGTCAACCAATTTCCTCATGCCTTGAGGTTCATTTCTTTATAAGCAGTAGCTACATTAACCTATGAACCACCTTGATGACAGTCTGTCAATTGACTGCGTTGCTGTCATTTAGAACATTGCTGTGATTCTGTTGGCAGCACCTTATGTTGGATTAAGTAAAAGGCACAAAACTTTCTACCCAAGAATATTATCAAAAATGCTGTAAGTGTAATTTTGTCTGGAAGCCAGTGGATCAAGTCAATGCTGCTCTAACGCTGCCCTGTCTTCTTTCCTTCCTCCTGGAAAAAGCATGTGTATTTCTTTCCTATACCCCCCACCTCTACCC
Organism: Pachyuromys duprasi; assembly: GCA_028658305.1. NCBI lineage: Eukaryota > Metazoa > Chordata > Mammalia > Rodentia > Muridae > Pachyuromys > Pachyuromys duprasi. The sequence continues at coordinate 20,013,963 of CM053753.1, read as the reverse complement.
AGCACGTGTGTGTTTGTGTGTGTGTGTGTGTGTGTGTGTGTGTGTGTGTTGAATGTAGTGAGAATGCACATGGAGTGTCAAAGTCAGTGGTCAACTTGGGGTGCATTTCTCCAAGTGCCATATGCCTGTGTTTGTTGTTGTTTTGAAACAGGGTTGTTGTTTAAGAAATTTCAATACAGATTCTCAGCACTGGGGTTAAGAGAAAAAGGGGTACTTGGTGAGAAAGTTAGATACCAAGATGTGATGTGAGTTTCTCAAAGGAGAATCACCCTCATCTTGATTTTTGAAACAGGGGCTTTTGATGGCCTGGAGCTCACCTTGCTGGCTGGGCTAGCTAGTCCCAGGGAGTTACCTGTCTCTGGCTCCCTAAAACTGGGATTATAAGCATGAGCCACTAGACCCAGGATTTTTTTTTTAACTCAAGTTCTGAAATGGAACTCAGGTTCTCATGGTTTCAAGACTGAGCTATCTTCCCTGTCCCAAAATGTGTATTTTTGCTCCAAAATCACCAGTCTAAACCAATTCACATATTAGAACTCTAAGAAAACACTTAGCACCTTAAAAAAACTAGTATAAACTGAGCATGGTGACACAAGCTTATCATAGAGAAATTTTATTCCAGCAATATGGCTGCTCTGGCAAGAAATCACATCTGTGTGATCCAGCTGGAACCTTAGTACACACCTTTAATCTCAAACTATGACTGCAATTGAGAGACAAAATGATGAATCAGTTAAAGATTTGACAGAATGAGTCAGAGATAAGGTACACCAACTCTCACGAGAACAGACAGGCAAGAGAAACTACTTAAGCGCAGCACAGAGAAAGCAGAGAGTTGGTGGAGACAGTACAGTAGAGTTTGGTGCAAATACGTTGAGTACAGGTGAGAGTTTGCACAGTTCAGTTCATGGAGTTCAAAGGCAGCTTTTCCAAGCAGAGCAATTCAGGCAGACCTGGACAAAAGCCAGTTTGAGGAGTTTTGAGCCAGAACAGCTGAGTTGAACCAGCTAACCAAACTTCAGAAAGAACTAGAAAGGGTGATCTTATTCAGGATTAAATCTCAAAGGCTAACAACATTCTGGGCCTAGGTTCACAGACAGAGGCTGGAAGCTGAAGCCTTCAAGGTCCAGGCTTGCAAAATGTTAAATAGCATAGAGGCTAGAAGCTTCTAGGCCTAGGCCGAGGGATAGTCAGATAGAAAACACTCTAAGCTCAGCCCAAGCCATATATATTTGTAAAGCTTGAGTATGACTGTAATCTCATCCCTTCTTCTAAAGAAATATAAACAATATTTACACCTATAGTCCAACTACTTTAGCATCTGAGGAGGGAAGATCATTAACATCCCAAGCAACAATGGGAAATCCAATATTAAACAAAACACCTTTATAAAATATTTTAAAATACAAAAGCTCAACACCTTTAAAGGAAATTAAGTAATTACTCTTAATATCATGTAAGGACTAAATTTTGAACCTCATAATAAGCTTGCAAGCTCTTGAATACTAATCACCCAAAAGGGGTTAAAACAGGTATCAGTAATGAACAGTGGCACAAGTTTCACCCACATGCAGCCAGTGTAATTCAAGAGTGAGCCACACAGAACAGTAACAAGACACATGATCTACCTGGACACGAGAGCTCAGCAAATGAGTCATTATATGACCTTGGGAAAATAAGCTTTCAATTCTCCTCTTAAAAATGCAAACAGAAATAAAGATACTTCTAGAATAAACCTTGGAAATTCTAAGAGGACTGAGGTGAGAAAGATAAAGGGAAAAAGAAGACAACAAACATGTGTGGACATGTGAGGAAAGTTGTTAAAACTAGTATGTTTGCTTTTAGAAAACATGCAAGCTAAGAGTAAAAATATGTAAAAAAAAAAAAAGTAAAAATATGTTACTGCAATTAAATCAGGTGTCAAGATAAGCAAATGTTTTATAAGAGTTAAAATTACTATCTCTTCTCTCAGATTTTTGTCTCAGATAAATAATGAACATATCTGGATGTGGTGATAGTCTACATTCCAGCACTGGGATGGGGAGAGAGGGGGATCCCTGGGCTTCGGTGGCCATCTAGTCTAGCTAAACTGGGAGCTCATGGTTCACGAAGAAAGACCTGTCTCAAAAAAGTAAGAGAGCGAGCAACTGAGGAGGACATCTGACTTCTACCTCTGGCCCCACGTGCACATGCATGCATATCCACCTGCCATAACATGAACACATATGGGGGCACACAGAGAGAAAACAGCAAGAGAGAAAAGACAGAGACAGAGGGCAAGCGAGGGGCTGGGGGAGGGAGGGAATGTATGTACATACTCCTATGAACAAGCACATCAAACAAAGCAGTATCTCCCAGGCCATATGGCAAGGTCTCTGGATTTTACACTGGGAAACTGAGAAAGCTATAATTCATTAACAAAGTTATACAGATGTTATATTTGAAACTAAAAGATGGTGCTCAGCTTGTATGCTCTGAGCATTAGACCCTATTAAACCTTATGCAGACTAGGTGCTCAAATTCACAATGACCTTCCTGCCTCTGCCTCCCAAATGCTGGGATTAAAGGTGTGTGCCACCATACATGGCATTGTCTCAGAATTCTGAGTGGCTGGAACTACAAGTGTATGCCACTATACTCACCTTGACCCCATAATTTTTAATGGCAATGTCCTCATTTCCTTTCTGGTTGATGTAGCAAAATATCTTGACACTTAAAACTGAACATATGCAGTCAAGTTTCATGTTTTACCACAACGCAGCTAAGCACAAAGAAGGGGTGGGGTTGAGTGCATTTTTAGGGTTTAAAATATTTTTTTTATTTAGCTTTTAAATCAGTGAATCCATGTATGGAGGCACAAACTTGTAGTCTCATCATTCAAGAGGCTGAGACAGGAGGATCACAAGTTTGAGATCAATCTGAGATACACACAGTATATATATATATATATATATATATATATATATATATATATATATAGTTATATAGTTATATATAGTTATATATAGTTATAGTTATATATATAGTTATATATATAGTTATATATATTGTTATATATATATATTGTTCAAGACCAGGCTATCCTCAAAATAATAACAATAGTAACAGGGCTGAGGAATAAAAACCTCATAATGACCTCCGTTCTAACCCCAGAACTCATGTAAAAATGTAAGGTGTGGTGGTACATTTGTTTTCTTAGCTCTGGGGAGGCATATACAGCCAACTCTCTAAGGCTCACCCACCAGCCAGCCTAGCCTAACTGGTGAGTTTCAGGCTAGCTTGGGCCACACAGCAAGGCCTTGTCTCAAAAACAAAGCATTTGGAACAGAATTTTCTATTCCAAAATATGAAAGTTTGTGTAAATGTAACTTTTATTTGCCTGATATAATTGTGTTCAGCTTACTGCTGAATAAGCTCTCCCTTTCTGAACTCCGGATGGCTGGCTCAACTCAGCTGTTCTGTCTCAAAACTCCTCTCCAAGCTGACTGATACAAACTGGGTACTCTCAGCTTTTGACTGAATTGCTCTGCTTGGCCTCATACTGTAAGGGTAGAAAATTTTAACTTGGCCCTAAACGCCCTTCTTTGTTCCAGGACTGAGAAGTGCAAACAGTCCCTAACCGTCCCCTAGTCACCACACCTGGGCACAGCCAATCACTGACTCCCCCCTTTAGAAAAATCCCTTACCCCTAGACCCCCTCCTGTTTTGCAGTCTTTGCCTTTATAAACTCTGTGATTCTGCTGCTCAGGGCTCGGCACCACCCCCTGCGTGGGAGCTGTGTGCAGAGCCACAGCATGCCGGCTACTAAGTAAAACACCTCTTGCTGTTTGCATCAAGCTCTGTTTTTGTGGGTTATTGGGTTCTGGCGTCTATCCCGAGGAACGGAGGGTCTCCCCACCTCAGGAGTCCAACAATACTAACTTTGGGAATCTGTTCTAACCTTCTGTCTCCTTCTCATTTTAAGGCTTGTCTATCTTCGCTTGTGTCTAGTGTGTTCACTCTACAACCTGTCTCTGTAAAAATGTTCAGGTAAAACTTAAAACTGCTTCTGTCTGTCTCTATCTCTGTCTCTGTGGTTCTCTCTTTCAATATTCTCACAAGAGCTGGGCATATCCTATCACCAGCTCATTCTGTCAAGTCTTTCTCTGATTTGTCACTTTGTCTGCCCCTCAATTAGACATCACTTTCAAATATGGCTGCTTCCTTCTATGAACTAACCTTACCTCCATTGTTTGAGCTTAAAGGTGTGTACTAAGGGCGTGTCTGTATCCCAGCCAGATCACATTTTAATCCAGGGCATGTCTGCATTCCAACCAGATCACATAGACCTAGAATGTCTTTAGATGTGATCCCTTGTCAGAGCAGCCATGTTGCTTGATTAAAATTCCTGTACAAGTTTGCTCTAGCCTTGCTTACTCCAAAATAGTGGATTAAAAGGTGTTGTAATTCCCTGAAGAGTCATGAATAAGCATCTGTTTACTCCAGAAAGGGAACAAACAACAGAAGAAATAGTTGCCCCCCCCCCCAGGTCTAACTTGCTTACTTACAGGTGCATGGATGAGGAATTATCCAAGAGTTCCTCCCTTGGGATTTTGCCAGGCCTCCTAGGTGGTCTCTGGTGACCTTCCCTTCCCTCTAAGGGAGTGTTTGACGACCCCAATTTTCTGACAATCTCATAGGTGATCACAACTGCTCTGATTTTAAGACAGCAACAGTTCAATTGTGCACGGGGGACATTCCACAACAAAAAAGAAATATCTTGGATTATTTTAGAAAAAAAGTCTACATAAGAAAAAGAAAACTAAAGGCAGTATCACTGATTTTAGTATCTAATTTAAAAGAACATAGTAAGGGGTGGAAAAATGGCTGCTCTGTTAAGAGCGCTTGCTGCTCACAAACGCTTATTAGCTCCAAGGGGCTCAGCCCCTCCTCTGGCCTTTGTGGGTACCCCTGCACACATATGTTGGCATAAACTTACACCAGCACATATGTGCATATATAAATAAAATTTTTAAATAACATTAAAATTAGCATACAGAGGGAAACTAAAGGTACAGGAGGTTAAGAGGCTCCTGCCTTCTACCAGTGAAAGGCAGCCCAGATGTGGAGCAAAGGATCCCAAGATTCTGATGCCAGAATCCTCCTGACTACTGTGGAACTTTTAGCCACTGAGTCTTCCCCTTGGGTCTGAGTTAAATCATCAGTTAAATGGTAGGTTCCCACCTCACCATTGGGCTGGGAAGCAAACCTCTACCCTTACTTTACTTTCCCGAGGAACACCTATTCATCCAAAGCACCAGGTCAAACGTCCCCTCCTCCTTGAAGCCTTCCTACTTGTAGCGAAACTTGAAAGTCAGCTTGAAACATTCCGAGACCATGTTCTCAGCACAAAGAAGATGTATTTGCCCCAGAGGGACAGAGGGCAGGGATAATAGACAAAGACCAGAGATGGGGGGGAGTAAGGGAGATAGGTAGTATCTGACTCTCTGGATAGAGAGGAGACAGACATGGCCCATGGTAAGTGACAGCTATAAAGGTAAAATGGGAAACCCTGTGTTAGGATAAGGTGTTTAATTTAATGAACATGTTAGTTAGGTGAGCCAAAAGAGGCTTTTGATTGCTGGACTTCAATATTTTGATAGCTGGACCTTGGTAGTCAGCCTCAGGAGGAAGAAGTGGCTAAATAAAGGAATAGCTTTAGACATGTAATCTAATGTTTGCGTTTTTTGTTGTTCTTTTGTTTTGTTTTGTTTTGTTTTGTTTTGTTTTGTTTTTGCAAGGCTTTTAGCAAGGCAGAGGGAATCGGGGAGACAGGCAAGGCCTGACAGTTACGTTCTGGAACTGGTTAGTCTCTTCACTCCCTTTTCTGGGTCAGATGGAATTAAGGGCTCCACCCTCTGGAAATCAAAGAGAAATGCCCAGCGTGGGGTTATTTGTTTGCTTTCAGTTTCTCCCAGAGCAGAAACAGAGTTAGAAGCTCAGAACTGGGAACTGCTCTCTAAATTCAATAAATGTGTACACAAGGGAAGGGTGAATAAATAACAGGTTGCTTTCCCTGCTTTTGTACTTGCTTCACACGTGATTCTGTAAAGAATGTAAAGTTTGTCCTTCCATTAGTAAATGATCTTGGGATGCAAAACCATAAACAATACAAATATGTTGTGGTATTTTGATGAAAGTGTAAAGTTTGTTTTTTCAAAACTGTTCATTTGCGCCGAGGTGTCTTCAAAAAAAGAAAAACGTTGGCTTTTAAAGGAACTCGGTGAAAAAGGCTGGAAACTTTGTTTTACTTTCGAGTAGTACCTGACCCCTTAAGATATCCAATAAATGTTTGCTTTTTTAAAGTGATATACCTATTATTTTAAATAATGAGGGTCTTTATAGAACAATAGAAATATTTATCTGGGACCCAGATGAGGAAAAAGTCGAGCGAAGGACAGACCGAGTCCTGTGTAGTTAGTTCTAAGCAGGCCAGTTTGGCTGCTTTGAAACATTCCTTTCAAAAAAATCACCAAAGCGTTAACAATAAAGCTGCAGTCTGAGGTCAGAGGTACCAATCGCTTGTTCTGAGTTTTCTGAACAGTCCAAGGAGACCTCATTTCCACAGCAGCATTTAGATTCTGCGCCAGAACACGAGACAGGTTCTGTGCTGGGGTCCGGCCCCACAGGCAGTAGCCGGAGCGCTCGTGGTCCGAGCTCAGATCCTGCCAGAGGACAGGACTCCGTCCTAAATCCCCGCCTCCGCTCCGCCGTGCAGGCACGGACGCCAGTTCCTTCCGGCAGATGCGGACCTAAGCAGATCGGAACCAGGCTTCCGGGGCGAGAGAGCGGCGGAGCAGAATAGCTGAAGTACCGCCCTCTGCAAGGCCCGGCGGATTAGCGGAAGTGGAGGTCTGACTGAGCTGGGGGAACTTTGCCTGCATGGCACTTTCCTGTTCTCGAGTCCGCCCCCGCCAGAGGGGCTCGGCTCCGGGATCCAAGATGGAGTCGTTGAGTCGAGCTGGGCAAGAGATGAGTCTGGCGGCCTTGAAACAACACGACCCCTATATCACCAGCATCGCAGACCTCACGGGCCAGGTCGCTCTGTACACTTTCTGCCCCAAAGCCAACCAGTGGGTGAGTGAGGCCCAGCCACGGCGGACGCCAGCCTGGCCGCTGCCGCCTCTTAAAGGGGCCGCGCAGGCAGTTTAGGATTGGGGGTGGGGGAGTGAAGCAGGAGACTAGGACCGCAAAGGCAAGGCCAGAATCTCTTGTAAAGGCTGGGCCAAAGCCAAAGGGGGTAACGGGGTGAACGGGATTGGAGGAAAGAAGCACAAGAAGTAGACTAGAGACAGCAGGGAAATCAGATGGAAGGGAGGAATGAGGCAGGATCAGTCCTTTGGGGTCGGTTCTGGGGACTTGAGTGATTTACCTTCTTTACAGATTGCATTGGCAGGATATGAAACAAGTTAATTTTTTTTTAAGTGACTGAAACCTGTGTTTGAGACTTTGAGGACTATTAGATAAATTACACGTACTTAATTACAAAATCCACCCCTCTCTCCCAACCGACCTAAATGAGACTATTTAGATTTGAAGCTTTAAAATCAGTTTCAAGAGTTAGTCCAGCTTTAATCGAACTACTCTCTATCTCCGGAGTTTGGGAAAGATTTCAAGGAAGTTAGAGACAAGGCTACTACAGTGAGAATTGGGTTCCTTGGAGACCGTTTGCAGGGAAAAGAGACCGGTGGTATGACCTTTTTTGGCCCACATCTGAGTTCTTTTTGGATTTTGTGAGTGGCGTGGAGTTCCAAAAGTTACATTGCCTAATCACGACTCTGGTTAGCCTCAACTTGAAGCACCTGTAATTGTTTTTGCTTACATGGTTTCATTTTCTTGTGATAGACTCTTCCTAATTCATTCAGCTATTAAAAAGCCTCATGCTTTTTTTCGTGTTTTTTTTGTTTGTTTGTTTGTTTGAAGTCAGAGCACTACACTTGTGCTTAAAACCTGACTACACTCTGTTACAGCAAATGAAAGAAGACTCGTGGTTTTATTTGTTGCAGTGCAGAAAATCAAACCCAGGACCTCATAATGTTAGGCAGGCGTTGAACCTCTACCGCTGGGCTATATTACCAACCCAAGTTACAATTTCCTAATCAAATGTTCCAGTGTTTATTTTTAAAACTTGCCAAGTTTTCTGAAGGCACAGAATGGTTTCTCTCCAAAAATAATAACTTGTGTCTGGTAACCACAAAATTTGTTACTCATGAAGATATTCCTAAATTCTTCGGAGATGAAACAAAGTATCTTATAAGAAAATTTCCTGAGGGTTTAGCTTAGTGGGGCACACCTGTGCATCAGAAGCCCCAGGACCTGAGTTCAAAACCCTGGTATGGGGTTTAAGGAAGAAAGTTTCCATTCTTTTTCTTGTAAACTTTGATAGACTGTTAATGTTTGTTTTTTGTTTTGTTTTAAGTTGCAATACACAATACCTTGACCAGAATATTAAGATACCTAGTTGAAAGGTTTTAACTTTTACAAAGTTAAAGCTGGAACTAGAAAGACAGCTCAGTAGTAACTAAGAGCATTTGCTGCTCTTCCAGAGGTCCTGGTTCAATTTTCAGCAATCACATGATGGCTCATATCCATCTGTAACAACAGTTCCAAAGGATCCAATGCCCTTTGTTGCCCTCAATGAGCTCCAGGCACACATGCGTTACACAGACATAAGTGCTGACAAAACATACGTGCACATTTTCTTAATTAAAGAAAAAAAACTTAATACATGAAAATAAAAAATAAAGCTAATTTTGTGTGTGTGGGTTTTTTATTGTTTTGTTCTGTGTGGGTTTTTTTTTTTTTTTTTTACTGGTTAAAATAGGAAAGTGCTACAGATGTATACATTGTTGGATTGGACATTGCATACACTTGCATAAACACCTATAGGATTGAATATATAATTTGTTGTTTTTTTTTTTAAGTGACTTGCTTTACCTGTTGAGAAGGGATTAATCTGAGCTGGGTGTGGTTGTGCACGCCTTTAATCCCAGCACTCTGGGCAGCAGAGGCAAGTGAATTGCTGTGAGTTCGAGGCCAGCCTGATCAACAAAGTGAGTCCAGGACTGCCAAGGCTACACAGAAACCCTGTCTCCAAAACCCTTTCCCCACAAAAAAAGTGATTAATTTGGAGGTGTAGGTGATAGCTCAGTGGATGAAGTGGCCCAAGCATGAAAACCTGAGGTGCCCCACATAAAAAGCTGGGAATCACTGACCAGCAAGCCTAGATTAATCATTCTGCTTCTGGCCACTGAGACCCCCTAACTCAAAAGAAGAAGGAATGTTACCTGATGTTGCCTGCTGATCTCTACACAGTTAAATGCAAACACCTGTATGCATTCACACCACACACACAAACACTATTGATTTCACAATAAATAAAACAAGTTGGCCTTAAAGCATTTATTCTCCACTGAGACCATTTGGCTTTGTATTATTAGTAGAAAACTAACAGAATTATTGTCTGTTACAGGAAAAGACTGATATAGAAGGGACCCTATTTGTATATCGCAGGTGAGTTTTTTTCAGCCTGTTTCCATTTCACCTGAACAGTGAGCAGTGCAGTATGGTCCATTTCAATTGCATACTTATCTTTGAAACCCTCCTGTTTGTCTTCCAGTTTTCATCCATTCAGGCTGTGCAGTCCTAGATGTTTTTCATGTCACAGCCTGGCAAAATTGTCTCAGAATAGAATGCCTTTTCTAATTAATGCATCCCAAAGATATGCGTACCCAACTATCCCATGGTAAAAGAATACGTACATATGAATGTCTGTGAAGGCTGGGCATGGTGGCACAGGCCTATAGTCCCAGCACTTGGGGAGGTGGAGACAGGAGGATCTCTGTGAGTTCATGGCAAGCCTAGTCTTCAAAGCAAGTCCAGGACAGCCAAGGCTACACAGAGAAACCCTGTCTCAAAAAAAAAGTGAATGTTTGTAAATCAGTACAATACACCTGTAAAGTACCTGAGACATCAGTCTTACTGGTCTGTAGTTTCTAATGACAATTTGTCTTCTGTGACTGGTTCTGTCTTTTTTCCACTTCTTTCCCAAAGTTCTGGGTTATTCATAATAAATGTGTTTTACTTTAAGCTTCTCTGAAATTTTGCAATGTTTACAACTTTACCTTGTTTGGCAACCTAGGGGCCTAAAGGGCAGCCCACCCTTTCTGACAGTCATGGGACACTTGTATTCCTAGGTGCCTATAGGTCTTGTACTTAGAGGCAAGCCCCTGCCCTTGTTTGTTAGAACTTAGAGTGGTAACAAGATTACTGATTCTTTTTGTACTATTGCTTTTTGGACAGCCTTCTTCCACTAATTTAGTGCTATTTACTGCTGTTCTAAGTGTTAGTGCACAGCTCATCTTTTCTCTTTAAATGAAATTATTTTGATGTTTGTATGCCAAGCTTCTTTCTTTGACACTGTTTTCTGCTCGTTTTCCTACTCTAAAAAAAGGTCGAACTCCAATCTCTTCATTAGCAACCCTCACTATTATTAGAATAGTAGTGTCTGTAAATTTGGGGATATTTTCAGGTCTAATTGTTAAAGAATAGGACGGATCGGTTAGTTGTAGAAAATGTGAAATTTGGTATAGTAACCTCATTTAATAAAATTCATAGACTTATAAGAAAGGGAGGCTTAAGAGCCTCTGGGAACTCAATATTTATATGACTTGGATAAAAGTAGACTGGAATGTCATATGGTTACTTTGCAGGAATCAAAAAAGAAAGCTGCATTCAGAGTTTTTGTGTGACTTTGGGCACGGCCATTAATTGTGCTAAGCTTGTTTCTTAATCTGTAGAATAGAATTTCCTTATCTTCCAATGATGTCACAGAAACAAACGGAACTATGAAGTGTAGGGTTGAGGAGTGTTCAGAGGATTGTGTGTAGAATCCCCTTGGTAAGGAAACTAAGAGCATTCTTACTATAGACGTCAATTCCATCGAACTCAGGAAAAACAAACAAGGACCTAGTTAATGAAAACTTAATTGCTGTAATAAGTGACAGTCGTAGACAGACTTGTACCATAAGAAAAAAGAAAAGAAATGGTGCCCACAGCCTGGTGGTGGTGTATACCTTTAATCCCAGCCCTTGGGAGGCAGATGCAGGCATATAGAGCTCTGTCTCAAAAAACAAAAAGGAAAAAAAATGTTATTTCTTCCAGCATTTATTTATTATATGCTTACATCAATCTTGGCATACATGTATGAAGAAAAACAAAAGGCAAAAATCCTCAATTTTACGTAGTTTACATTCTAGTAGTGGGAGAAAGATGTTAATCAGAAAAACAGTAGATAGATACTGAGGTGAGAAGGTGGCATCAGAGCAAATACTTGCTGGAGGTGAGATGGTGGTGCTGATTTGGATGCAGTAATTCAGACAGAGGTCATGAGATAGAAGCACACCTGAAGGAGCCCAGCGTGAATTAGGAAAGACACACAGGAGATGAGGTAGGTAGGAACCTTGGTGACTTTGGCTTTTATAGTAAGGAAGTGAATCCATATGAAGACAAAGGAGCAGAAGAAGGAAATGGGTAACTTTTTTTTTTCCTGAGAGTTGAAGCTTAAACCCAGGACTTTGCTCATGCTAGGCAAACACTCTACCTCTGAGCTGTATCCCCAGCCTTGTGTTTTTGTTTATAGTTTTCAAATATTGTGTCATGTGATGTGGTAATATAGGGGTTTCTTTTTAATGAGAATAAAGTAGTAAATAACATTCCTGCAAATTAAAAAGTGTTCCCTTTCTTTAACTCTCAGATCGGCTTCGCCTTACCATGGTTTTACCATTGTCAACCGACTGAACATGCACAATCTGGTTGAACCAGTGAATAAAGATTTGGAATTTCAGCTCCATGAACCATTTCTTCTGTATAGAAATGCAAGCTGTGAGTATACTATTTACTTTTAACAGAGTGACTTTAGTTTCAGGACACTGGATTTTGGAGTTTCAGATTATATAAAATATGGCCTAAATTCTTGGTAAAATATCAAGCCCTTTTTATGTATTAATCTGTGTATGTGTTGCCCATTTGTGGAGGTCAGGGGAAAACTTGCAGGAGTTCTCTTCACACCATGTGTGTTCCAGGTATGGAACTCAGGTTATCAGTCTCAATAGCAGGGCCCTTCACCCACCGTGCCGTCTCACCAGCCCAAAAAACACACACTATGCTAGCTCTAAAATTGAAAAGACCTTTGAAAGTAACTAACAGGTTATTTTAGTTAACTATATTATCTAGCCCAATTGTTAGCATTATATTTGTTTCTGTTATGAAATATTTCATCTTTTGTTTTGTCTGTAGCACTGAATTCTTGTCTGCTCATGTCCCTGAGCAACAGACCTTAGTCTGGCTGACACAAAACGGGAGCAGATACTCACACTTTCCACAGAGAGGGTACTTTGCCATGATGGTGACACTTTTCAGCCTACTAGTTTAACAGAGTGTCTAGTAGGTACCAACACTTTGCCAAAAGCTGCTGTGCTTTAATGATGGAGAGTAATCAACCTGTGTAGGATACACAGGTAGCAAGATTCAAAGGTACGTGGCACACGTTTAGCTGCAGAGTTCCTAGTCCAAGGTCTTGTCACACATTTCTACAGATTCTAATAGTGATTGAATTCAGTCGGCAAACTCAGAGTAGCCCTGTCAAGAGAGTAGAGAATAGATGTTCCTCACCTCAGAGTGGAATGACAGCTGATAAAGCTGCCTTAAGTTGAAGGTTTGTCAAACTACGCGCTACCAAACATCACAGCTTGGCAACACAGTACACTGCAGAGTGGTGGTTGTTCTGCTGGAATCACATGGGCGTGGGAGCTGCGGCTGGCGTTGCTGTAGAGCACTGACAGGGGGACCCACTGTGTTACTCTCGCCCCGAGGAAACGTAAAGGCCAAACGGTGGCTTTGTTTTTTTCTCAGTACATACTACTTCGACAACATTTTGTGGGCAAAAAAAATCTTAGATTATCATTAAGTATGGGACCATCTGTACAAAAATGTATAGTTAAAGGATGAGGATATAGCTTAGTGTAGAATTCTTAGCATTCATAGGCTTTTGGTTAGTTCTCCAGCAACATACACACACACAGTGTACATTAGGTATGCTAAGTACACATTGGGCAGTATGAGTGTTAGAAGTGTGATTAAGGACAGAGGGGCACTTTGTTGTTGACCCAGTAGAGATATCAAAACAGAGTGATGATTTAGAAAGCTGAAAGCCTTGGCTGTCCTGTACTTGCTTTGTAGACCACTCTGGCCATGAACTCACAGAGATCCACCTGCTTTGCCTCCCTAGTACTGGGATTAAAGACATGCACCACTACCGCCCAGCATTTCTTGCTTATTTATGTTTAAGTATCTAAGTAAAATAGAATATCCTAAAAAAAAAAAAAACTATCAAGTAATTCCCTCTCAGATTTTAAATCCTACAGCCATCTTAGAGACACGTTTGAAGGTAGGAGTGGGAGCATACACTCCTAACCCCAGCACTTTAGAAGCTGGGCGGCCGATGCTCTGAGCTCCTATCTCAAATATCAAGCAAAAACAGCTTGTTTAATACCTGTAAGTTCAGGATTTATGTGAACTAGGAAGAACAGAATGTTACAAATGGCTGTTTATGTTAAATTTACACTGAGGGAAAATTCTTCAAAAGAACTTAATAAATTTTTAAAATAATTTTATTTTTCTGTACATTGGTACTCTGCCTGCATGTGTGTCTGTGTGAGGGTGTTAGATCCCTGGCACTGGAGGTACAGTTTTGAGCTGCGAAGTAGGTGCTGGGAATTACACCCAGGTCCTCCAGAAGAGAAGCCAGTGTTCTTAACCACTGAGCCATCTTACTAAATTTTCGAGATAAAATCAGATTAATTCTGCTTTTTCCTGTTTTGACAATTCTGTATTGCTTCGCCTAGTCATTAGGGAAAATCAAGAGCCTGATGCACCTGGCTACCATGTAACCTAAGCCTGAGTCTGTCAAGTTAGAGTCCTGTAAAACTGACTTCTACTGTGCATGCTGGAGATGGATCACACATTTATCCCTAGCACTTAGGAGGCAGAGGGGATTCGGTCTCTATTTAAAGCCAACCTGATCCACACAGGCCAGCCAAAGCTACATACTGAGACTCTGTCTTTAAAAACCAAACAAATAAGCAAATGGAACCCAACTTACCTAAGTGTGAGTTATCTGGGAAGTGATTCTCGAGTACATGTGCAGAAGAAATAATGGCAGATTTATAAGCAAACAAACTATTGTCTGGTTTTATTATGTGAAAACTTAGCTATCTAGACTATAAAGCAACATAAAATTGTCAGTTTTGTGTAAGTTTAACTCACTACAGTATCATAGATTAGTAGACCTTAATCATCAGCAGAATTCATAACATTGAGATACTCTTGAGAAAAGTGAACTACTGTTCTTTAAAAGTGTAGAAACAAAGATTTCCTTGCTTGAACAGAGGACTCAATTATGCCAGCCATGCCCCTGGGGGCAGCATAGAGTGACCTGGGGTCTTAGGATTCTCTTGAGTGTACATTTGTCTCAAGAGTCGCAAGCATAGCTTTGTCAGGTCAGAAAGCTGTTGAGTTGTTTGGGGATTTGTCTATTAAATAAAATGTTAGGATCTGATTATGCGTATGGGTAATTATACCAGATCCTGTAGCTGTTCTTTCGTCATTTTCCTACGGGAGATACCGCCAAGATACTTGGCCCATTTAACTCAGATTATACCTTTATATCCAGCTCTTTCTCACTCAGGTCAAGTTTAGCATTAATGTGGGAGGAAAAAACAAACATTGAACTATAACTTTTCTAATTCTAAACTATTTTATTAAGTTGATTCATTTATTTTTAGCTCTTCTTTATACAAAATACTTGCTCACCTACTCCATTCCCAACAAAAGGTAAAATGTTAGAGAAGATACTTTCACTGGATTTAGTGATTCTCATGAATCTTTGAGAAATGCTTTATTTTCATTCTGTCTAAGTCTAAGACTTTTGGTAACTACACAGGGCTTTAATTGAACTTCAGTGAAGAATTGGGTTGCAAACTCTGTGGGTAGGGAACAGTGGCAATGTTCCTGTCTTTATCTCTGTGATTCCAAACTTTAAAAAGATGAAGAAATGAGATGCTCCATGTTCAGAAACTTGTTCAAGAGTTCTGAAGGTAGTGAAAGATGTAGAGGCTGCACTGCTGCTCTGCAGAGCACCGCTGCAGCAGTAAACCACACAGTTGACATGCTAGAGCACTCTGTCTGCTAGAACTCTGCAGTGATGGAAGGCTTCTGTGCCAGCAACGCCTAACGCTGACCACCTGCCACAGGACTAACTACTGAGAGCCAGGGTGTGGCTCATATATGTAAAGAATGTTTTCATTTGCTTAACCCATTTGAATTTACGTATCTTTCTTCAGTTGTGCTTGCCATACTGAACAATGGAAGTCTAAAGCATGAATCTGTACTCCTGCATACTTTTTATTGTGTCCTATTTAAACAAGACATTCACAGCCAGGTACACACCTGTAATCCCAGCACTCAGGGAGGCAGAAGCAGGCGAATCTCTGTGACCTTGAGGTCAGCCTGGTCTACAGATTGATTCCAGACAGCCAAGGCTACACAGAGAAACCCTTTCTCAAAAAACAAAACAAAACAAAAGACATATACATAGGAGACTTTGATGCCCCCTGTTTAGTCATTCGGTCATTTCTTCTCAAAATTTATAAGTTATTTCTGCATCAAAAGCTGCAGAATAAATCCCTAACAATGACTTTACCATGGTAGTGCTTTCTTAGACTGGAGTTTGGTTTGCAGACAGTTCCAAGCTTTGCTATCTTACTGATTGTTACCTTATATAAATCACTTAAACCTGACCAGCTTGTCTTCAAAGGGTATGGAGAATATAAGGTATTTTGCCAACCACTTACGAATGTCAACTGTATTGGACTCTGTCTCCATATTAGACTCAAACCAAATGATCTTATTAGTGAAACAACTGTAAATACCTAAGTGTTCCCAAGATTCTCTTACAACCCAGGCTTCTCACAGGAACCACGAGCAGGCTGCTGCTCTGAAAGTTTTCTCTCCGTTCTTCCTCCTCCTATTTTTTACAGTGCTAGTTCTCAAACCCAGTGCCGTACACATGCTGAGCAAGGATTCTGCCCCAAAGCTACACTCAACCCTTTTTGTTTCTCTTTACAAATGTGTTAGGAACCATTGCCAGACAGCTTAAGATGTATGTTGAAAAATATATGTTAAAATTTTTGTTTAAGTAGTTAAATGTTGGCTGAAATTTGAACCCAGGGCTTTGTAGAGTTTAGAAAAAAGAAAATTGAACACAGAAAAAAAATGAGATAAGGAACAATGGTGAAGAAGAAAGGGGAAGAAAATGGTGAGGGTCTGGAGAAATGGCTCATCAGTTTAGAGAGCTTGCTACTCAAAAGAGGACTGGAACTTGGCCCCAGTGCCCTCATCAGACAGCTTGTAGCTGCCTTTGACTCCAGCTCCCGGAGGACCCCATACCTCTGGCCTCCGCGTCGTACCACTCACTCACTGACACACAACACACATATAATTAAAAATGATAAAAAATCTTTAAGAAAGAACGATGATTAAAGAGGCAAATTGAGACTGGAGAGATGGCTCAGTGGAAAAGATCACTGACTGCTCTTCTAGAGGTCCTGAGTTCAATTCCCAGCAACCACATGGTGGCTCACAACCATCTATAATGGGATGCGATGCCCTCTTCTGTTTGATGCCCCTTATGTCATTCAAGCATACAAATAGAGCGCTCATATACATACAAATACATAAATAAATAAATCTTTAACAAAAAGAAAAAGAGGCAAATTGAGATAGGCAATGGCTGTATAAAACAATGAAATGCCTAGTTGTAATAGAGGTAGTAAGCAGAGCTGAGCTGTGGAATATAGCTCAGTGTAGAATAGCTCTTGTATTGCTTCCTGTGGTCAAGATCTACAGGAAATAGAGAAAAGCTGAAGCAAAGGTTTTGAAGAGTGGTCACATAAGACAGGAGCTTTTCACACTGAAAGCATCCCAAGATTGAAATGAAGCATTGTGACTCACACCTATAATCCAGCACTCTGGGAGGCTCCGATACAGTGATTGCTACAATTGCCTCAACTACAAAACAAAACCCTGTTTCTCAGGGGAAGAAGGAAGCTAAGTGTGGTGGCGCATACCTTTAATCCCAGCACTCAGGAGGCAGGTGAATCTATGAGTTCAAGATCATCCTGGTCTACATAGTGAGTTCCAGGACAGCCAGAGCTACACAGAGAGAGACCCATGTCTCAAAAAGTGGAAACGAATAAAGGAAAGGAGAGAGATGAAGGTAGCTAGATTGATTGGCTGTAAACTTAAGTGAAACTATGAATGATTCATTGTGCGGCTGGGGAATAACTCAGCAGTAATGCAGTTACGTAGCGTGAACAGAGCTCTGGCTTTGATCTAGGATAGCCACTGCATTTATCCTGTCAGACTACAAAGAGAAAAATAAATAAAAACTCCAAAATAAAATGGCAGAATAAAGCAGTAATTAGAACAGTTACATGTGGAATTTGCATGTGTTGTTGAAAATGGAGACTAGAATGAGATGTATAAGGCAAATTTCAACCAAGAAAAACTGATGTGACTATATTAATACATGACTGACAAAATCACAGGGATACAAATATGAAGTTTTGAACTAGTTTGTACCTAGGATGTGTGGAAGTTATGAAATGAATGTTAAAATTCATGATTATTGCAAATTTCTATAAGGTTATGGGATAGTAAAGCTCTCTAGAACAAGCGGTTTGGAAAGAAAAAGAGAAAATCTCAATAAGAATGAAAAAGAATAGAAGTGAGAACAGAAATTAATTGCAGAAAGCAAAAACTGCGTTGCAACAGAGTAGACCCACAAAACAAAAACCTCATACAAATAGAGTGCTACATCAATATGTAACATCAACAATAAAAATAACCATAAGAGAGATAGTTGCCCTGTTTGGAATATATATCCGAAAGTATTTTTAACATAGTTCTTACAAAGTAGTGAACTTTCTGCCTGTGAGTTTAACACTTAGATGAGAGGGAGTTTCCTAGAAATGTCCCGTTTTACAGAAGTGTCCTCAGGCCTAAGCAGATGTGAATGGGCAGCACAACGTATTGTCTAATGATTTAAAACTCTCCCCATTGCATCTAAAACTCCCAGGGGCATGTTCAGTTGGGTAAATGATACTAGAACAGTTTTCTGTGTGGAGACCAGACTCTGAAAAGGCAAGTTCAGATCAACTCCATTTCTGGTCTGTCACCGCAATAAACTTGTCTCCTTTGGCTCTGCTTCTGGATGTGGAAATCTGCTTCGTTATCTACTGCTCCTTAAGCAACTTGCCTTGCTAATACTTCTCCTAGACCATGTTTTTCCCCAATGCCAGGGGTCCCTTGACTGCTGCCCCAGTGGACACCTGAGAGTTACAGTGAAAACCTGGAATCGGTTATTTGATGCATGTGTGCACCTATTACTTGATGAAATACTGCCAAGAATATACTGTAGGATTTGCATTCTGAGCAACAACCAAAAAAGAACAAACAACTATTTTTCTTCCCTACAGCTAGATTGTTTGTAATAACCCAGTTAATTGCAAATATTAATTTTGTGATACCTTTGAGCTCTGTGGAATCAATTCTGGCATTCAATCATCTTTTATGCAAACTATCTCGTAATGATTTCCTTTGACAAAAACTATCTCAAACTGCTTTTTGCTTTGTTTTTAATTAAACAAAGATGATCACTTAACTCAGATAATGCAAATTCAGTAGTATTTATTAAATACTAGCATCATCTGCCTAGCACCTTACCAGATGCCATGCCATATAAATTTAAAAACTGTTATGTACTTTCAAAGAACTTTCGGGTGGAGGGGCACTTTTTGGTTTTTGTTTTGTTTTGTTTTTTTCTTTTTGGTTTGGTTCTTGAGTTCTCTCTCTCTCTTTTTTTTTTTCTTGATGAACATTACTGAAATGTATTTGAGCTTTCAGTGACTTTTAAGTCTGTCTTCCTCCGAAGGCTTAAGATTCTTAATGAAGCCATCAGTGATAGCTCATGTCTGTAATTCCCAGCACTCAAGAGCTTAAACAGAAGGACTGTCCAAGGTTGAAGCCAGGAAGTATCAGTCAAGCAAGGACCGTGTAGTAAGACCACCTCCCTCCACCCCTACCCGTGCGCACGCGCACGCATACACACACACACACACACACGGACCCACACATACTCTTAATAAAGTAATGCTACTTCATTAAGTCTGGAGCTGTATGTGTTTAATTTTTGGACAGCTATAGAAAAGTGGCAAAAAAAACCCTGATGATTTAAGGTCTGTAACTTAAAAGATTTATCAATTGTAAACTTGAAAGATTATTAATTAGTCTATGGTGCTGAAAATTTGATCTATCAAATGTGCTATTTTGCATGTTTTTCTTAGTAATTTTCAATGACAGTATTTACCCATTAATTAGAAAAAAAAGTTACAGATTTTTCTCTTCTCACCCCTAGCCTTTTTCTGTATGGGGGGAAGTAGAGTGGTAGTTTTAACCAAAAAAGAACAGTGATTATTTTAAGCACTTTATTAGACTTACAGGTTTTACTAAGAAGGAATTCTCTAAACCAAAACCTTTCTGGTTTCCCCTACTCACCATGTGAAGGTGGCTTCTGGAGGCTGCCATCCTAATTTTAAGATGTTTTCTATGATACCAAATAATAAAGTCCTTTTCTGGTTTCCCAAGAACACCTTGATGTGTCCTAATTTTCATCTCACCTGACACTTGTAAACAATCATAGATCTGTGGTTTCTATAAAGCATCATGGAAATCATCGTATCTAGATAAAACCCAATCTGGAATCTACCCAGAGAGTGTTACTGACATACAGCCACAGTCTCATATGTTACTTACTCTGTAGCCTTCCTAACAACAATCAGTTACCCACAAATATAGCTGATAGGAAAAATATAACTGTTTAACTCACCTGAAAAGGCCTGGGAGAAGGCCTCCTTGGTTTCCACTTCACTCACAACTTTGCCTTTATACCGGGTATCAGTCTCTTGGGAGAGAACATTTTTAATTAAAATAAGATCGCTAGAAAATGTTGGAAGGTTCATTCCCATAGTGTTGAAAATACAGCTGCCAAGTGGAAAGTTTCAGTGAAGAAATTTGCGCTGCTGTTTCTGTCTTTCTCCTTGTCCTTTCTCAGTTCAAGGGCAAGTCAGAACAGTAGAGACGGTAGGTAGCTGGTGGCATTTGGAACAGATCTTCAGACTTAAAGCACAGTGCAAGAAGTTTCCTCGCAAGATGAGTTTATAATTTATCAAGTCAAAAAATGTGAGTTCTACCTCCAGACTGGAAAAGGAATTTATAAACAATTAAAAAAAAAAAAGTGCAGCAGTTCACTCTTTGTGATCTCTCAGCTCAGCACAGTGGTGCTCGCAGCCAGAGGGAGGAGGTGGTGTCCAGCCACTGCAGCCCTGAGGTTTGTATGATTCTGTAATCAGAAAGAAAGGACCTGTGGCCACTGCATTAGCCTGGCCTCCAGAACCAGATAAGGAAAGAGCCTCTTCGCTCTTGCCACAATTATAGATTGAAGACTAAAACACCATGAGAACATAAAGGACTCAGACTGGGAGCTGACTCTAAGGCTGTGAGGTCAGACGCTGTGAAAGTGTATTGCTGTCTCGTTGTATTCTAGTAGAGTTGCTACCAAATGCCCTCTTGATAATTTTTTGAGTCCTTGAACATTTCAGAATGTTCAAAAGGATTGTTTTTGTTATGATTCACTGATTACTGGCTTTTTCTCCCCTAAGGTATTTTATCGGGTAAAAGCAACTTTTATCTTTGTGTTCCAGTGTTATCTTAGTTGTAAGTTAGAAAATTATATTGTTTAATACATTCTTTGAATTGTTTTCTTTTGAGAAGTTACAAAGCACTGTCACACCTAGATGACAGAAATATGTAAGCATATATTTATATATGAATATATATTTTGTGTTGGGTTTACATAAAGAAGTTCATTACTGCTATAAAAATTGAAGCACAAGATAACTACTAGCCCAAGAACTAAAGTGGGCAGCATAGACCTAAAACTGACCTCTGCATGTTCCAAGCCCTGGAGGTTCTAAGCAGATCTCTGTTACCAAAAACTCACTTTCTCCAGGCATGGCCAGCTGATCTTTTTAGTTAAAGAAAATACAGGATAAGCATTTGCTACCAACATACAAAAATTATATATTTGATTCTTAGCACACACCCCTGGATTAGTTGTTGTTTTAAGGTATAGAGACTCACATATCTCTGGTTGGCCTTGAAGTCTCTGTATTACCAAGGATGACTTTGAATTGGTGATTCTCCTACCTAAACCTCCCAAGTGTTAGGATTCTAGGCATGCACTACCATGTCCTGTTCATGCAGTATTGTAAATGGAGCCGAAGCTGTGTGTATGCTGGACAAGCACTCTACCAGCTGAGCTACGTGACCAGGTTGGCCTTGAACTCACAGAAATCTGTCTGCCTCTGCCCCCGAGTGCTGGGATTTACCACCTCTTAAGGCACTTATACTTAAAACTCCGATTTGGATTTGGATGATCTCTTTTGTTGTTGTTGTTTTAGCTTTTGTTGTTGTTTGGGTTTTTTGTTTGGGTTTTTTGTTTTGGTTTGGTTTGGGTTTTGGTTTTTCGAGACAGGGCTTCTCTGTGTAGCTTTGGCTGTCCTGGACTCGCTTTGTAGACCAGGCTGGCCTCAAACTCAGAGATCCACCTGCCACTGCCTCCTTGAGTGCCAGAATTACAGGTGTGCACAACCACACTCAGTTTTGGATGATCTCTTAATAAACTAGTAAGAAAATGTATGGAAAAGCAGAAATCAAGAGGAAAAATAAGAGAAGTTTGTGTGTTAAACCATAATTAGACCTATATACCAATGTTCTTGTTGTTATTGTTTTGTTTTTGAGACAGGGTTTCTCTGTGTAGCCTTGGCTGTCCTGGACTCACTTTGTAGACCAGGCTGACCTCGAACTCACAGAGATCAGCCTGCCTCTGCCTCCCGGAGTGCTGGGGTTACAGGTATGTACCACCATGCCAAGCTATCCCAACATTCTAACTGTAGATTTTTGGAAGTCTAAGAAACAGGAATTTGCACCTGTAAATGCCAAATGCCATCTCCCATTCCTTTTCTTTCCCATCCAATATATTAAAATGGGAGATTGGCAGAACATAGAATAAGTACATGGCTAGTGGGTGGTGGTCATGTCCAGCATTGTGTCACACTCATAGTCATGTATAGCATGTCCTTTTGAAGCCCTGCCTTGAATGGTGAACACTGTAATAATGGTGACCGTAGTCTTATATCAAGTGAAAACTCTATTATGATTCTTCCCCTTTTTTTGGAGTTGCCCATCATTTAAGAATAAAACTTTAATAAATGGGAAGCATCAGTCATAATACTTTTGAATTTGTTTTCCTAATTCCCAAATTCAATGGCCGTTTCATGGGTCTGAATTCCCCTCTGAGATTACATGGCTCCTCAGTATTTCTCTGATTTTGAGAGGTTCCCTTTTAAAGCAAGCTGAGGGCCTTGCAGAGTAGCATTTTTAAGTTACATGGTTCAAATCTTCCTCCCAGTGTTCAGTAAGTAGGTAACTGCACTTAGATCTTAGGATTGGGGCTCTTTCTCTGCCATGTTAGGGTGCTGCTCTGAAGTGACTGTTGTTTGGGCCGCAAGGAGTAAGCTGCTGCACCCCTGCTGCCAGCCTTCCGTGCTGATGCACAGCGTCCTCTGACCTAAGCATTCGCAGCCTGCCAAGTGTCTCCAGTCAGAACCAAAGGCCAGGCTGCCTTTGCCTCTGTACAGGGCCTGTCAGCTTTACCCCTCTCTGAAAGGAAATGATCTGTCAGTGTAGAGACGTGTTTTCTTACTAGCTGGAGCAGACTACTGTTTATATAGCAACGTTCCGTTTCTGACTATTAGTGTATTTGGTTATATTGAAAGCCTATTTTTTTTTTGTTTTGCCTCCTAAGAAATCTTAATATCTGTAAGTCATTTTATTTATGCATGTGGGTGTGTGCCTGAGTGAGTTTATATGCATCATGTATATATACATGTTTCCTCAGAAGTCAGAAGCTGTTGGAGCCCCTGGAACAAGAGTTACAAGCAGGTGTAAGGGTCTTGTGAACTGAATTCAAGTCCTCTGTGAGATCAGTGAACTGTCTTTATCCCTGAATCATCTCTTCTATCTTTGTAGCTATTTCCACTGTCGGGAGTTGGTTTGTTTTTGTTTTCACAGTACTAGGAATTGAACCTGGGGAATGCCCCGTATCCCTGGTCCCCACTACCCAACCCGCGCTGGACAAGTGCTTTGCTGCTGAGCTGCATCCTTCCGCCCCGAAAATTCATGGTTCACGCAAGTAATGGGGCAGTTAGAGGACATCGTGCAGGGAGTTCGCTCTCTATCATCTGAGTTCCACGGATTGGAATGAGGTCATCAGGCTTGGGCACAGTGCCCTTACCTACCAAGCTATCTGTCTAGCCTCCAGAAGTTTTATAACTCAGCACTACCACCAGAAGCCCTCCTTTTCTACTTGGCTTTGAATTAAGAAAAGTACCAGCCTCCTCAGATCCTTCTAGAATGTAGATTAGGTATAAATGATAAATGAGTCAAAAAGATAGCATATATATATATAAGAGGGAGTTACAATAGCTCTAGAACTCTTGAAGGTTTTTGATGAAGTCTCCAGATTACTTTGAATTTTCTTGATCTTGTACTGTATACAGCTTAAATAAAGCTGAATTAAATGAATACCAAATTATAATAAGTAGCTTGGTCCTCATAGAGGACTCTTTTGAGAAATAGACATTTTCCCCATCAGCTTTTAAGTTTTTCTCAATTTTAGATAATCCAAGTGCTTTCAATGATTTTTTTTTCCCCCTACAGTTTCCAAAGGAAAGGGCCCTCAGTTGAAAAGTAGGAGAAATACTTGATTGGGGAGATTTTGCATCTTAATATGCAAATCTCATGGAAGTACAACAGTATTGCATTATACTCGTCACCTTTTCTGTGACTGCCATTATCTGTGATGACTTGGGATCCGCAGTCAAAAAATATGGTGGGTATCCACCAACCAGTTCCCTTTGGTATTGAGAAAAACACTTATGGAACAAACACAAATCATTATTTGCTATGGCAAATTACAGTGCATTGCCGAAGGCCTCATCTTCTGTGAGACAGTCACCAGAGGTTATCTCAGGGCCCCTCAGCATGAACTGCGGGCAGTACGTGTAGCCTTTGAGTGTAGGTTCTCTAAGACTTGACTTGGGTTTAGAGACAGGTTCCTCTGTGCTCTCAGCTATCTGGGAGACTTATCTGTTTTTCCTCACTAGTGGCAATGACAGGCTTAGTGGCAGCTCCCTGAGCTTTCTTGCCAGTTACGTGCACTGAGCTCTTGATATGTTGGCAGACAGCACTGATTCTTGGATGCGTCTCTGAACCTCTACAGGTCTGCTTCTGGCAGAACTGAGTGTGACTCTTATCCTTTGCCCATTAAGCTATCATTCTGGCCTCCTTATCTGTACTTCTTCTGCAGACATGCCTTTGAAAGTGTTTGGTTCTTTTTTGGCAGTTTATTTGATAATGGACAAGTATAGAAGCAAATGTCTTATTTCTAAATTGCATTGGATTTCTTAAAAGAGGAAGGGGTAACCTAAGTGAAGATTTGCCTCAAGCTGACAGCTGTGATGAAATTACTTTTGTTTTCAATTTGAAATTATTTCTAATAGTTTAATTTGGAATTCCTGGCTCTTTAACTCAGAAAGAGCTTTCTGTTACTCTCCATGCCTGATGCATTACATATTTTAGGCACTTTGTCAGCACTGCAGTTTTCATGGCTGTGTCCGGATGTAGATTGTGTAGTATATGAAAATGGAATCTTCTGTATTTGGGCTTTAGTGTTTTAGGTGTTCTGAGCCAAGGTTGGAAAGAGGGATATTTAAAGAAAGTTGATTGCCTGTAATTGCCATATATGGAATCTTTTGAAAGCCTTGTGTGATTTACTCTATACTGGGGTGAGATTTAACTTCTAGACCCAGAAGAGATAATGCGTAATCATTTTCTCTCCAACAAGGTTACATCTATGTTCCTACAATAGAGATGTCAAAGTCGAGTTAATTTGTTTGTTTTTCAAGACAGCTTTTCTCTGTGTAGCCTTGGCTGTCCTGACTCTTTGTAGATTAGGCTGGCCTCCAACTCACAGATCAGCCTGCTGCCTCCCAAAGTGCTGGGGGACTATAGGCATGCACCACCACGCCCAGCTTAATTTGTTAATTTACATTATGTAACACATTCCAAAGTTTCTTGTTCATTGGAAGCTGTGTGCAATATTTTGAAATTCTGTGAGTAGAAGAATTGGTTTTAAAAAATGGGTCCCAGACATGGAAAGCAACTTCCCCTGTCATAAGGCTCTGTGGCCATACAGGGATGGGAAGGTTTAGGGCATTTTCAGTGTCATTGAGGTTTTCGGGGCCAGAACATGGAACCGTGTAAACAGGGTAGGGAAAAATTCCTTTTCATGTTCTTCATTCATTAAAATGAAGCCATTTGCTTATTCAGTTTATTTGTATTTTAATTTACATAGCAGTAACAAAATCTGGCTCAGCAGATTCTCAGATCAATCTGCTGTGAAGTCTTGCAGCAGAGTGGTCTTATTCAGTATGCAACAAATAATTTCCCATCAAAATAACTTTTATTAATTGGCATTATAGATTGGCATTATAGATTTGATATATTCTAATATCTTCACAGAGCTTGTTTAATATTTGTTTAAAAGGGATTTTAAAAACTATTAGGAATAAGAGCTCTTCATGTGGCTCAAGTTAGTTTCAAACTTAATCTTCCTGCCTCAACCTCATGAGTGAATTATTAGGCAAATGCCATGGTTACATCCAGCTTTTAATAACACATTTATTTTATTTTATTTTTTACAATGTATTCACTTTATATCCAAATTGTAGCCCCTTCCTCATCTTCTCCCGGTCCCTCCATTCCTCCTCCTTCACCCCCAACCCTCTACCCTAGTCCACTTGAGAGAGGAAACCCTTTTCCCTTGCCATCCGACTCTAACCTGTCAAGTGTCAACCGGCAATAACACATTTTTAAATTTACTTAAAATTTGTTGAGATATATATTACATGGAAAATAATTTTTAAAGAAAAAGTTTGATGCTAGCCTAGAGTATTTAGTAAGACTCTGAAAAAAAATAAATCACCACCACCACCCTCATTTCTGGTAATATACTATTTATCTGCCATATTACATGCATGAGTAATGTTTAATACAGGACATTTTTTTCACTATCCAAAAATAAATAAAATTTATTGAAGCCAGTGTGATGGTTCATACGTACTCAGTGCTTGGGAAGCAGAGGCAGGGAAATCAGAAGTTCAAGGTCAGCCTGGGATACACATCTAAACAAAAACAAATTTAATAAATAAAAATACAAAATACGTGAGTGAATGTGTATTTGTGTGTTGAAACAGGGCCTCGTGTATATCAAGTGAGCCTCAAATTCTGTGCAACTGAAAATAACCTTGAAATCTTAATCTTCCTGCCTCTACCTCCCAATGCATTCACTGTCACACTTGGTTTGTGCAGTGTTGGGAATCAAACCTAGGACTTTTTGAATACTAGGCAATAACCCTACCAACTGAGCAACACCATCTCTTGTTTCTTTGTAACGAGGTCCTGACTGGTGTAGTTCAGTCTGGCCCCAGATTTGTGATTCCCCTCACTTCAGCCTCCCAGGTGCCAGGATTACATATGTATGCTACCACTTCCAGCTTCATGCTATCCTTTTAATATGCAACTTTAAAATAACTTTTTCTTTGTGTTTCTCTAGTCTTTAAGTGTAATTGAAATTCAGTACTTTGGCAGGAGGTTGGGAGGTAGCATACATCTTTAATCCCAGCACTGTGGAAGCAGAAGCAGGTGGATCTCTGAGTTTGAGGCCAGCCTGGTCTACACAATGAGTTCTAGCATAGCCAGGGCTACACAGAGAAAAGCCTGCCTCTATACAGAGAAATCCTGCTATAAAAAAGTTTTAAAGGTCTGGCTCACCCAAGTCCCTGTAAGTTGTCCTTTGGCCTCTGTATACATGCTTTGACACAGATATACGTAAATGTAAAAAAAATAATAATAATCAAAATAAAATTCTTTAGTTCTGTGTTACTTTTAAAGCAGTGAGATTCAGATGCCAAGTGTGGGGTGGCAAGACAGGTGCTCTAGAAATGCACCTGTGTTTTAGTCCTAAAACTAATCTTTTTCTCTGGTTTATTAATAAGTCACCTAGTTGTCTTTAAAACGTGTAACACAACTTGAACAGTCACATAAATGATCTGTCTCTTCTTGGTAAAATACAACTATAAGCCCTGGAGATACTATAACGCAGTCAAGAACTCTGAAAACTAGACAGAGGAAGGCGATGGGGAGTGTGACAGACATACAGACCAACCCAGCAGGAAGATGTCTCTCACTGTCTTAACTTGATGCAAGCCTTCTTAGCAACAGAAGGTAGCCCAGGTAGACTTGGCGTCTCATAGATTGCATGGGACTTGTGCCAGCAATACTAGGCGATAAGCAAACCTGGCAGGAATTGATTGGAAGCTCTGCTAGTAACAACTGACCACAAGGGAGGTGCTCTCCCTACCTCCAAGAAGAAATCAAGATGGGAGTGACAGAGGGCTTATGTCTCCAGTCTGGACTGGGAGATAGTTTTTAAGAAGCCTCAAGGGCCATGGTAAATGCCTGCCTTTCTGTGTGGCACTGGCTAAGAACGTGCTGAATTCCTACTGCAAGAAATTACAAACAGCCATGTGTGCTGGCACATGTGTGTGATCCTAGCACTTGGGAAATAGAAGTTGGAGGATTAGTAGTTCAAGGCCAGCCTCAGTTATGAAAAACCTTATCTAAGTTTAAAAAATTAAAAAAGGAAAAAACTACAAAACTCAAAGCATACAAAACGGAGCAATTTGTAAAGATGAGAACACAAATCAGTGTAATTGGAGAAAGTGAAAAAAATCAGTGAAACAAAAATCTTGTTCTATCAGAAAAAACAATACAATCGATAAAATGTTTAAGGAAACAAGTACAGACACAATGAGAATTGGGCGTAGTACCACGTGTATATAATTCCTGCAATGGAGCCTGAGACAGGAAGATCATGAGTTCTAGGTAGCATAAGCTACAGAGTGAGGGCCAGTTGCAAAGAACAAAAGTAGATTTGTCTCTATTAGGGGAAAGTAGATATTGCAAATCCTGCAGCTGTTAAGATATACGGGATTTTATGAACAGCTACATTCATAAACTTCTGGTGACTTAGAAGAAATGGAATAACTACTTAAAACTCACAAGTGAGGACACTCAACCAAGATAAATAAATAGCATGAATACTGCTGAACCATATTAAAGAAATTTTATTTGTAACTTACAGGTTCCTGAAAAAATCCAGGCTCAGATTATTTTATCAGAGAATTCAAAAGAATTAACACTAATGTTAGTGTCTTCTAGAGAGAAGGAAACAAAAGAATAAGTCTCAAGGTTTTTGTAACATCACTATTACCCTAATACCAAAACACAGACAAAGGGAGAAAACTACCAGCCCATTGCTTTTTGGTTTTGTTTTTCATTTTTTAATAAACATAGACTCAAAAGTCCTCCACTAACTACTAACATACCAAGTACCTTAACACATGAAAAAGTATACTCAATGCCCTGGGGCCTCTATTCCAGAGATGGAAGGTTAGTCCACAGATGGGGTCTAAACCAAGTTAGTAAACTAAAGAAATAGCATATGGTTTTATTTTGTTGGTTTATTTTTTGAGGCCTGCAACTAGGCAAGTGCTCTATACAGTTCAGCAGTGTACCCAGTTCTCATGATCACTTGTGAGAAAAATAAAATTTTTTTGTTTGTTTTTCAAGACAGTTTCTCTGTAGCCTTGGCCGTCTTGAACTTGCTTTGTAAACCAGGCTGGCCGCAAACTCACATTGATCCACCTGCCTTTACCTCCACCTCCCTGAGTGCTGGAAGTAAGGCCTGCGCTATCATGCCCCGGCTGAGGAAAAAAATTTTAAAGACCATTCAACAAAATCCATTGTTCATTTCTTATAAAAACTCAAATTATGAATAGAAGTGAACTAATACCTTGGTGAAGCATACATACAAAAACTTAAGCTAATAATTTTTTTGTGTGTGGTAAAGAACTAAATGCTTTTCCCCCTGAGATCAGGAGCCAGGCAGTGATGTGCATTTCATACTTCTGTTCAGATTATCACTGAAGCTTGTGACCACTATGATGTGTCAAGAAAGAAAATACCTATAGGAACTCAATCTGTC
>CM053753.1:19959284-19984417 GCA_028658305.1 Pachyuromys duprasi | reverse complement strand
ACTGTAAGCCACCCCAATTAAATGTCTTCACAGCAATAGAAACCCTAACTAAAACAGTCTTAAAGTACAAGGCAACTCTACTCATTATTAAGGCCTATTTTATAACTGTTCTAATCAAGGCATTGTAGGAATAGAGAAATAAATGAAAATGAATAAAAGAATTCAGAAACAGATGCCTACAGAAGGTTCCACTGCTGTTTACAAAGCTGGAAAAGCTTCCTGGCTATTGTTTCTGAGGAAAAGGCTATAGTAGATGATGTGATGGTTAGTACTCTGTCAGCCTGTCGGGATGTGAAGTCACCTAGGAGACAAACCTCTGGGCATGCCCATGAGCAATCTAGATTAGCTTAATAGGCTTGGAAAGACTCATGCTAATGTCCAGACACGCAAAAAAAAAGTGTAGCAGTCAGCAGTATTCTGCTTCCTGACTGGGCGCAGTGAGACTAGTTCCCTCGAGCTCCTGTCCCAATGATGTGCCTCCAGGTGACTGCACCCTGGTAGTACTGGACCAGCTGGGAGGCTGTCCCCAGCCATGAGTTTTGCTTATTTTGACTTACATCTTCTATACTTTTATACACCATATCCAAAAACTGCTGTAATCGCTTATTTATATATTGCCATCTTTAATGATAAAGTTAGTTATCTTGTGACAAAAAAATTTTAAGTCTTTAATTGTGTGGATCATCATCCTGGGACTAAGAAAAGGTAGCAAGCCGGGGCATGGTGGTGCATGCCTGTAATCCCAGCGCTCGGGGAGGCAGAGGCAGGCGGATCTCTGAGTTACAGGCCAACCTAGTCTGCAAAGTGGGTCCAGCACAGCCAAGACTACACAGAGAAACCCTGTCTTGAAAAAAAAGAAAGAAAGAGAGAGAGAGAGAGAGAAAAAACGGTGGCAAACAAGTGTGACTTGACTGATGTCATGTATAAACAGTTTATCGGTTATGTCAACCAATGTGTGCAAACAGTTATTTTTAAATTTTCTTTTAAAACTTTTTTGTAGTTTAATTTTATTCTATTTAAGATTCAAGAAACTCATAAATTCTGTTCCTAGCCAGTAAACTTAGTTTTCAGTTATTAAGACTGTTTGTATTTTCTTGTTAATTTGGAATCATCATCAAAAAATGATTATTAGTTTAATTGGCAGTTTTTCTTTCTTGATAATATGTAAGTGTGTATCTGTTAGTTAATGGCAGATTGAGTTTTAAAACTGTGCGTGCGTGCGTGCGTGCGTACTTTAACTGGGGTGACACCAGTGCCCCTAAGCTCTATCCCCAACTGACTTGATTTTGAGACAGCCTTGCTTAGTTGCCCAGGATGCCCTGAGCTAGCACTCCTCCTGTGTCAGCCTTCAGTGCAGTAGGGATTCTAGACATGTTAACATGCCTCACCTGGCTTTTGTTATTAACGTCTTGAGTGTTTTCCTGATTTTAATGGGCCTTTGGGGGAAGCTCTGTTTCATTTTATTCCTTTTTCTTTAGAATGATTACAATAATTTGAGGATCTGATGGCAAATCCAGTTTTATATTGTTCATGAACTCAAACTTGAAAACTTAATGCTTATCTTTTTCTTTTCCTTTGTTTTTCAAGTGTCAATATACAGTATCTGGTTTTATGACAAGAATGACTGTCACCGCATAGCAAAACTCATGGCTGAGTAAGTATTTATATTATTACATAGATTAATGAGACATGAAACATTACTGTGATCCCAGCTTCTCTTCAGTTACTAACTTCTCCTAGTTAATGTATAGAGCTCTTAATTTCCTTTTTATTTCCAAAAGTTTGACAAAGGCAGAATTTTTTTTTCTAAAATTACCTATAATCAATCCTACTGGTCCTGATATATTTACAAATGTCTGATCCCTTTTAATTTATGTGTGTGTGTACTCTAGATTGATGTGTGTGATTTTTATTTACAAGTGTAAGAACATCTGCTTAATGATTTAATGTCAATAGCATCTTTTTAGGTTATTAAATTTTCTTTTGTAGCACTACTCTTGCCAAATCAAAGTTCTGTTTCTCTCTTCGAGGCTTGTATCTATGTGTTTGGAAGAAAATAATCTTAATTCTTTAACTGTAAGTTTTAATTAAACATCCTGAAAGTATATTAGTTTACGCAGTAATTTCAATTCTGGGTATGCTTACATGTCTTTAGAGGGTACACAAACAAAGGCCAAGTTATAACCCAGGACTAATATGTCCTGACTAAGTGTTTATCTACTTACTGTTCAGTCCTCTGCTGAACAAGCAAGCTCTGGCTGTGAGCTTACAAGGCAAACCTGTTGTATTTACTGCTAGTTGCACCTTACAGGGCTTTGCTGCCTGTAAGCTAATAGTCAGTCTTACTGGAAAAAGTATTGGCTTTCTGAAGCACATTTCCTTTTAAAACATTTTATTTGTGAAGTTATACTACTTTACAACAGTGTACTCAATTTATAAAGTAAAGATTTCTTCTGCTCATGGTTATAGAAAGAAAAACTGCATTTCTTTAAAGCAGCAGAGGGTTGAGGATGCTGCTCCATGGTAGAGCGCTTGCCGAGGCTGTCCACATCCATGGAGATGGGAGTGGCATAGTGTCAGGAAAGACAGTAAAGAGTTTTATGGTCGTAGGGTTTGAAAACATGTACAGGCTCACCTTTCTTAGAGGATCACAGGCATTTCAGCATAAAGATGCAGAATGGGGCTGTGGATTGCTCAGCAGGGGCCCTTGCTGTCCAAGTACCAGGCCTGAGTGCAGTTCCAGCGTCAATGCTAGAGACAGGCAGAGCCCAGGAGCTCGCTGAACAGTTAGCCTGTCGGAACCAGTGAACATCCCAGTTCAGAGAGATTCCATCTCTGAAAGAGCCTATACACGAGCGTGCAAGGGTATGCACGCCTATACACTCATGTGTACCACACACACAAACACAGAATGGAGCTAGACATGGTGACACATACCTATAACCCAGCACTGGTGACTCGGAAGCAGAAAGATCACATGTTCAAGGCCAATATAGTAAACATGAGGTTCAGTCAGCCAGGGCTACATAGTGAGACTCTCTTTAAAAAGAAAATAAAAGTGATGGGAGCCAGAGAGATGGCTCAGTGGTTGGGAGCCTTGGCTGCTCTTCCAAAAGATCAAGTTTGATTCCCAGCACCCATATGGCAGCTCACAACTGTTCCAGGTAATCAAAACAACCAGGCAAACAACCCTGTGGCAGCTGGGTTTGATGGTATGTGCCTATAATCACAGTACTCAGGAGGCTTAAGCAGAAGTCATTGGAGGCCACCTTAGTCTACATAGGAAGACCCTATCTCAAAAAAAAAAAAAAAAAAGCCTCAGACTGATTCTGGTATCTTTTCTATGTGTGCATTTGGACACATATATTTGTGTGCATGGAGGCCAGAGGACAACTTTGGGTGTCATTCTTTGGGTGTAATTTTTTATTTAATTTATTTGTTTTAATTTACTTATTTTGAGACAAGTGTCACTGGCCTGGAGCACACCTGTCTCTGATAGCACTGGGGTTACAAGCATGCACCATGATGTTATTTTGTATGTCTTTGTGTCTGAATGTGAGGATATATGCATGTGTGCACTCCTGCAGGTAGAAGCCAGAGGTTGATGTCTTGGTCTATCATTTTCCAACTTATTGTTTGAGACAGGGTCTTTGACCGAACTGGGAGCTCCCTGATTACTCTAGGTTAGCTGCCAGTGAATCCCGGTCTACTCCCCCTTGTCTCCACTTAGATTCAGAATGTACACTGTTGCACCTTGCTTTTGACATGGGTGCTGGGGATCCAAACCCAGCTTCTAACATTCCACAGCAAGCACCTTATCAATTGAGCAGCTCCTTGAAGCTGGGTGTGGTGAGGCACGCCTTTGATCCCTACACTTAGGGAGGCAGAGACAAGTGGATCACTGTGAGTTCCAGGACAGCCAAGGTTACACAGAGAAACCCTGTCTCCGGAGGAAAAAACAGAATGCCAACTCCCATCTTTTTCATGTAAGCTCTAGAACTTTAACTCAGGTCCTTATGCTTGCAAAGCAAGCATTTTACCAAGTTAACCATCTTTTAAAAAGGTAATGTTGTTTAACCTAGTATTCAACGATGAACATCATTGCCATGCATGCACACACACACACTAATTAGGAGTCTTGGGCAGGCAGTTCAATTGACAGAGTGACCTGGCACTTTTACTGTGCTCATGTTACTCTGTTACTCATGTCCTTCAGTATAAGCCTTTTGCTACTGAATTGTTTTACTGTCATCATTGCCTGTGAGTTCTCAGTTAATTTAGTTACCAAGTGAGACTTGTACCCATAAAATCTCATGGCAGGAAAGGCCTATTCACTGCAATTAGTGACTGAAATCTGAATGCACCTTTTCATTAGTTGCATTATTAACGTCTATGCAGGAAATGAAATACCCATGTGGTCCCCATCCAGCTTTTAGTTCCTAACATTTTACTGAAATTGCACAATTGCTTCAAACCTTTTCTATGTTGAGGAGCAAGAGTGCTTTTTAAAAATGTAAGCCTGTGAAAAGAGTTAAAGATCCCAGCTCTAATGATAGCATTCTTAAGACTTTGCCTTATACAATTCAAAGTGAAGAATTAAAGAAAGTACCAATTATTTATAATATGGTACATACTCATAACCACCCTGAGTTTGATCACGCTTAGTGCAGAACCTTTTGTCTGCATATAGAGAGTTCACCAACATCCATTTTCAGGGCTAGTCCACAGTGTACTGTTCAGTCTTCTATGTCGTGGACATTACTAAAATGTCCATGAGAAAAGGAGATGCTTGAATGGATTTCTTAATATACCTACTTGAGCCATCTCCAGAAAGGGATTCTGTGTCTTTTTAAAGGTAAGGGGCTGTTCACTGTTGGGAATGAAATGGTGACATGGTTAAATCATGTATTTATGGAATGAAGTAACTAAGGCTCTTGGTCTGTCACGAGGACAGTGTCACGAGGCACTCTTACTTTGTCCTTGGAAAGTGGACAAAAGAGTGCTGGGGTCCAGTTGTGTGAAGTGGCCTTTCTGGAGCCTGTTTCTCCTCCTACAGTGTGGTAGAAGAGGAGACACGGCGAGCCCAGCAGGCTGCTCGAGATAAGCAGAGTCCCAGCCAGGCCAATGGCTGCAGCGACCAGAGGCCCATTGACATCCTGGAGATGCTAAGCAGAGCCAAGGATGAGTATGAGAGGGTAAGTCTCTCGGGCGCTGACCAGGGAACACTGACAGACGGGAGGAGGCCTGCTGGAGTCTTAGAGACTGGGAAAGTTACCCAGTGCCAGAGCAGTCATTAGTTTAGAAAAGAACAAAATCTGTGACTTCATCTGCTTTCCTAGAGTACTCGGTTAGGAAGAAAACTTAAAATGCTTTTTCTGTTCCTAGTCATTATAGAATTACTGTGGAAGAAACGGTCTTGGAGGGTGGAAGTTGGTGCTCAGTGGGTGTTTCAGAGAGAGCTTCACAACTCCTCTATCCCTGCCGTCATGCTCATGTGCTAGATGGCCCTAAGAATTTATGTAGGCTTTAAAGAATCGTCTGGTAATTTGCTCCCATAATAGTAAATGGCACCTTTGTGTTCTATAATTGACCTTATCATTTGGAATTTTACTCAAATGTGAAACTTTTCTGAAATTCAGTGTTTCTATCTCTTGTTTGTTTGGAGGCATGGCCCTTTCTTTTTGGGTTTTTTTTTTCTTTCCTTTTTTTGGGGGGGTTGTTTTGAAAGTACTTTGTATCTTGTTTGTTTTTAGGTTTTTTGTTTGTTTTGGGGTTTTTTGTTTTTGTTTTTGTTTTTGAGACTGTGTCTCACTCACTGTGTGGTCCTGACTGGCCTGGAACTTTGTAAACTAAGCTGCCCTTGAACTCACAGAGACTCACCTACCTTTGCCTTGGAGTGCTGAAATTAAAGGCATGTGCTACCATACCTGGGCATCTCTTCAGTTTTGCTTTGTATAAGTCAACTGATAAATTTTTCCTAAATGGTAATGAAAATGACAATTGTGGTATGTGAGTTAATTTTTTCAGCTTGTATTTACAAATTGCTCATTCTGCCAAACAGTAGATGTTAATTTGTTGTTTTCTTGTTGCTGTGGTAATGGAGTACCCTGCTCGCTTGCTTGCTTGCTTACTGTTTATAGACAGGGTCTCTTATAGGCTAGGATGGCCTCGAACTCCTGATTTTTCTGCCTCTGCCTTCTGAGCACTAGGATTGCAGACATTCACAACCACCCTAGCAAGTAATCGACACTTCTTGACAGTGTCTCAAATCTGACTGTTGGAGAAATGTCATAGCATTTCCCATACTCACTGGAGAAAGACTCAGGCTTTCTACTTCTGGACTTTTTCCACAGAATTATAGCTGCGACCACCTTATCTTCCACTGTTGAGTCAAGGGCCTTTTATATTTTATTTTCTCTTTGCAAATCTTCAAAAAACAAAGTGTGAAAAGGGACTATCTAAAATCGTGACTCCGAGCTGGCTGTGATTACAGGCTTCTACTTAAAATCTCAACATAGGAGACTAGGGCAGGAGTGCTGGGCCTTTGAGGGCTACAGAGTGGGACCCTGTCTCGGAAAAATAAAAATAAGGACCAGCAAAATGCTTCAGTGGGTAAAAATACCTTGCCACACAAGTCTGACAGCCTGAGTTTAGACCCTGGAACCCACGGAGGAAGGAGTGGACAGATTCCAAAAATTGTTCTCTGACTTCAGCACACCCTGCCATGGCATATATGAACCCACACATCATGTACACACTTGCACAACCATAACAAATAAAATAGCAAAAATTTGAAGAATAAATTATATTTCTGCTAGGAGGGTGGTTCATACCTGTAACCTTAGCACTTATAAAAGCAGTAGGAGACAGGCAGGAAGACTCTGCCTCTCCCTAAGCCCCCAGCCCTGCCCCCCCCAAAATAAAGTTAGAGTATTTTTTTTAAAGTTAATACTAGTTTGTAGGTAGGCTATTAATAATCTCTGAAAAAGTATCAGATTGGTCAAAAGAATTTAAATATGCTAAATATTGTTAACATATCTGCCCCTCCCCCTTTCCTGCCCTCCTCCTCTCTCTCCTCCCGAAGACTTGGGCCTCCATGGATACAGAGGCAGTGGTCTCACAGTAGCGTCAGGTTCGCTATAGCAGCATTTTTCACATACTGCCTTTTAATAGCTCAAGAATTCAGGGAACAGGGTTTGAGAGAAGTATTCTAGAAGGTAAAAGTTTCCTCTTAAAAAAGCAATAATGCCAGCCTGTGCTAACGTGCACACCTGTAATCCCAGCACTCTGGAGGCAGAGGCAGATGGATCTTTGTGAGTTTGAGGCCAGCCTACTGCACAGATCGAGTGAAGGACAGTTAAAGCTACACAGAGAAGCCTTCTCTCCAAAAAACAAGAAAAAAGCATTTTCACCTTCTAGTGCAGAAATATAGTTTAGGCCTATGAAGTGTTTCAATTTGCACCAAATTCCTCAGTGCCTCATGGGTAAATAGGAACAGTTGCTGTATCTATAGAAATTAAATATTGGTGGTTGGTGAGAGACTTCAGCAATTAACACTTTCAGAGGGTCCAAGCTTAGTTGTAGTAGCCATGTG
Source organism: Pachyuromys duprasi (assembly GCA_028658305.1). Taxonomy (NCBI): domain Eukaryota; kingdom Metazoa; phylum Chordata; class Mammalia; order Rodentia; family Muridae; genus Pachyuromys; species Pachyuromys duprasi. The sequence goes on along the minus strand of CM053753.1, from coordinate 19,976,823 downwards.
CTGACTTACACTGTTCGTAACTCCAGTTCCAGGGACTATAACTCCCTCTTCCACCTTCTGTGGCACCAGGAATGCACACCATGTACATACGTACATGCGGCCAAATGTTCATACACATGTAAACAAATCTTTGGGTGAGGAAGGAAATTAGGGGCTGGAGAGATGACTCAGCAGTTAAGAACCCTTGTTGCTCTTGCAGAGGACCCAGCTTCTGTTCCCAGCTCCCCCATGGTAGCGCACCACCATCCGTAATCCCAGCTCCAGAGTATCTGGTGACCTTCTGACCTCCATGGCCACCAGTTTTGCACATGCTACACACCCATATATTCAGGCAAAATGCTCACATAAAACAAATAAATTGAACAAGGCGTGGTGGTGCACGTCTGTAATCCCAGCACTCAGGGAGGCAGAGGCAAGCAGATCTCTATGAGTTCGAGGCCAGCCTGGTCTACAAAGCCAGTCGAGGATAGCCAAGGCTACACAGAGAAGCCCTATCTGGAAAAACCAATCAATCTAAAAATGCATTTTTAAGATATTAAATGTTGGGAAAGGAGCCATCTATAATAAATCATGATTCTTAAAAATAAAATAAAAATAAGGGTTTTTATTTATTTTGGTTTGGTTTGGTCTAAAGGCTAATTTAATTTTCATAGATCCTGTCTCATAATACCCTGTATTGTTTCTCATTGCCTTTCTGTTCACATGAGCATTGATGGTAACTACCCTGAGTGGTGATTGGATCAGAACACCCATGAGACAGAGATTAGATCCTGCTCGGTGGGACAGATGCTGCCAGGAGTGGCCTTGGCTCCTCTGGCTGAGAAGGAAAAAACCACAAAAAGAAAGCTTTTTTCTTTTAACACTTTTTATGTTGTGAGCCTGCGCTGCAGCTATATTGAACCCCTAAGACACCAGAAACTCTAGTGTCAAGTCTAAAACTCTGATAAGGTTTCTATTTTCAATTGCTGCAAAAAGCAAATCATACAGAGAGCATCTTCTATTGTAAAGAACATTTTGAAATGCATAAGATGTTATCCAAGGTTAGATTCAAATGAAATGTTTAAAGATTTATTAACTCTTTAACATTTTGTTCCGAGTTTTCTTTTTAAAAAAAAATTATAAATAAGCATAGCTTCCATAAGTAAAGTTGTTTCTGCCTTGTTTGCCTATTTTATTGTATGATCTGGCATTAGAAGTTACTCTGGATGTTGTAAGTGACTATTAATATTTACTAATAATTATCTTTTAGTAAGGCTGCTGTTAGTCCTAAGCAGCTGTATAACCAAATTACCACACAGAGACTGGGTTTATTTAGTTAACCTAGGACACAATGCTGGGCAATAGTTACTCCCTCCTAAACCTCCAAGCCCTCATAGTTTCCTAACATTTAGATTTTACACATTATACTTGCTTTTTGTGAAATCTTAGGTCTGGTTCATTCTCTCCATGCTGTTCCGTGATCTCTCTTCCAGCTCTGCCTTCTCCAAGTTCTCTCTCACCTTTTCTTCTCTTACTCACTTCCTGCCCTCTAGCCCCGCCCCTCTTTCCTGTCCTCTAGCTCCTCCCAGCTCAACATTGTGTCTAGTTGCTTTATTTTGTCCTGTTTACACAGAGTTGAGACAGGATGCTTAGAATACGTATCACAATGCAATATCCAGATTGAAACCAGAGGGGGGGGGGGATAAATCAGCATTTGAATGAACAAGGGTAAGATGTATACATTTCAAAAGAACATTATACCAACTTCGTGTTTGGAGAGCTCTCCCCAACAGCACGTAGGGCAGATGGTCCCTCTGTTTCTTTTTGGTAGACTTGGAAGATTGGCAGCCAAGGGAAGGGAGGATAAGCAAGGCCTCAGAGTTAGTGGGATTTAATTCCAATTTTAAATCTTCCCTATTCACTTTATATAAGACAATCATCTTTTTATTTATTTTTTATTTATTTATTTATTGGTAGCATCTCACCCTGTAATCCAGGCTGGCCTCAAACAAATGACCTCCTGGCTCAGCCTCCTGACTACTAAAATACAGGTGTACACCACCACACCCAGCACAAATCCAGCATTTTGCACAGTATTTATAAAAGACTGTTTGAAGCTTGACACTCTGTAAGCATGTTCTCTATAATCCCTATAGTTTATTTTTACCAGCTTGATAGCTGAAAACACAGACCTTTACAGCTAGCCCAGTTTGCATTGTTTTTAGTCACAGGACATAATCCTGGATTTTGAACAGTATTTCTAATTTTTCTTCAAAATATAGGCAAGCAATGCATAATGCTATAGAAAATTTTATGCCCAACAATTAGTAAACAAAAGGAAGGAATACAGTAATTCTGCCAGCTAAAAATAATCATTGATAATACCTCATTATGTGCCCTTCCAAAAATCTGTCTGTATATGATCTGTTTGTGTTAGTTTTACTAGCTGTTTCTTTATGATGTATTCTTTTCTACAGTTCTACACTTACATTGGCAATAGCTATTCATCTGATGTGAAGTTCCTGTGGGATTTCATTAAATAAAATACAACTTTTTTTTTTTTTTTTGATACAGGGTTTAACTACGGTAGTTGTCGATGGCTTGAAACTTTGTAGACCAGGCTGGCCTCGAACTTACAGAAATCTGCCTGCCTCTGCCTCCTGAGTGCTGGAATTAAAGGTGTGGGCCACCATGTCCAGCTGGAACTTTACATAAGTAGTACCTAGATTAATCCTAGTTCTTTTTCTTAGACCTCCACAGTGCAATCCTAGAGCTAAGGTGCCATATAGCTCTTGATTCTTTTCCTAAGATTAACTACTTCAAATTACCTAGGTTAGCCTCCAGACTCATTATGTAGCTAAGGATGACCTTGAACTTGTACTTCTCCAAGTGCTGTAATTACTGGTATATACCACCATACCTAGTTTATGGAATAATGACTGAGCCTCCTTAAATTACTCAATATTATTCAAATTACCCTCCAACAAAGTTGTATGCTATTGTATGCATCTCCTAAGCCTTATGGCTAACTGCCATCATTAACACAGAGAAGAAAAACCTTCAACAAAGGCCCTATATAAGTACCAAAGCTCCCTGAAATACTTTAGAATAGATAGTAAGGCGCCCATAGCCACAAAGCCTATCTCACAAGTTCTTTACAGATGGCAAAGTCCAGTAACTCAAGAGCCATGTGGGCCATAGTAGAACTGAGGCCTACTCATCCCTTGTTCCCCAAGTAAAAGGGTAATTAGAGCACAGTCTCAGCCAGGGGTTGCCAGGTGACCTGCTTGAGTCCACATAACCTAGCCTCTCTGAAAAATGACAGATCTGCATTTTTTTTCCTTAAGGAAACTCCCAGTTTTGAATATTTCTGAGCATTATACCTCCTGCTTTAAGATATTTTTAGGAACAATGATGTTTCTCTAATATTCAGTGTCTTTCATTCACTATAGTGGGGTCCATAGTGATTGAATAATGACCCTATTCAAAGAGCAGTGTGTTAGATTAAGGTATGGCGAAGCCTTTCACAGACTGTTTCACCCTAATTCGCGTGGTGACAATGGTGCTAGGCATAGCTGCACATGTCTGTATTACCAACTCTTGAGACATGGAGACAGGGAGACCAGGTATTCCAGCCCAGCTTGAGTTACATAGTGAGTTTCAGGCCAGTTTGAAGGGACCCTGTCTTTTAAAACAAACAAAACAAAAAGATGTTCTGAAATAATATGAGAATTATCATTTGAATAGGAAAAGTGCAACATTCTATCCGTTTGTGTGATACCCAGAGTTCCTGTTACTATGTTGAGCACGTTTCTGAGCAGTATAATATCAAGAAAATTACTTTTGTTGTTGTTGAAATTGTTGTATCTCTGCAATGAAGTTTGGAGATGTTTCTTGTTTTGTTGTTATTTTTGTTGTCTTGACGTAGAGTACTTCAAAAAGCTGGAACAGATATTTCAAATGTAACTTAGGTTTCCACAATGTCATAATTGCATGTATATCCAGTGATCACATAAGGGCTCTTGTGGGTGTTGCCATTGGTTGTTTATTTTGAAGTTCTGGTCTTTGAATCCACCACCTTGGATATAGTAGGCAAGCTCCACCAGTGAGCCACAAACCCAAGCAAGGATTCTTTGTTTTGTTTTGTTTCCTCAAGATGGGGTTTCTCTGTGTCACTTGGCTGTCCTGGACTTGATTTGTAGACCAGGCTGGCCTCAAACTCACAAAGATCTGCCTGCCTCTGCCTCCCCAAGTGCTGGAATTACAGGCGTGGGCCACCACACCCAGCTAGGATTCTTTTTATTAACAAAACTCTTTTCACCTGCAGTACCCCTTTAGCAGGTTTGAATTTAAATGCTATTGAAATGATTGGATGTCCATACACATACACGTATACACAAAATGAGCCTTAATTGAAGTGTAGTATCTTATGCAAATTCAGCATAGGTTTGACTAGGGTAGTTGTGGATGGCTTGGAACTTACTTTGTGTTTGCGTGTATGTCTATGTGAGGGTGTTGGATCCCCTGGAAGAGGAGTTACAGGCAGTTGTGAGCCACCATGTGGGTGCTGGGAATTGAACCTGAGCCCTCTGGAGAACCAGTCAGTGCTCTTAACTGCTGAGCCATCTTTCCAGCCTCCAGATAAGTTTGGGTTTTGTTTGTTTGTTTTTAAGAATGAGAAGAGATGTCTAAGTAGTTAAGAACCCCCGCTGCTCTCACAGAAGACTCTAGTTCAGTTCCCAGTACCCACAGCTCACAATATCTGTAGCTCCATCTCCAGAAGATTCGGTACTCCATTCTGACCTCCTCAGATACCAGGCACACACATAATGCACATACGTATGTGCAGGCAAAACACTCAGACACATAAAAAATTTTTAATTACAAATGTTACATGCTCAGCAATGAAAAAGGAATTAATGATTGATACTATAAATTAGTTTGCACAAATCTTAAAGGCTTTATACCAAGTGACAGAAGCCATTGCCATGGTTATATTCCATTCTACTTAGAATTTTTGAAAAGACAAAACAATGGCAGAGAACAAACCACTGTTTTCTTGCGGTGGGTCAGAGGTCATGACCTTAGTGGGCCATCACAAAGGAGCACTTTTGCATTGGTGGCAATGCTTTGCATTCTGGCTGTAGAGGCAGGCATACAGGGAGGTCTGTGTCTTCCAACAGTGAAAGGCATCCTGTGTAACTTAAATCATGGTAAAATATGGTAGAATAATTCTATCTTTTCCTTAAAATGAGTGATTAAAGCCATAACAAGTGGACCTACCACGTAGCTTCAAATGTGAACCGGATTTTAGACAGCCATCCTTCTTCAGATGATAGACTTTTTCTTTTAATTCTTTTCCAAGAATCAGATGGGCGGCTCAAATATCTCCAGCCCTGGGTTACAGCCAAGCACTCAGCTCTCCAATCTGGGAAGCACCGAGACTCTAGAAGAGACACCCTCTGGGTTACAAGAGAAGGTTCGTACAGTTAAAGCCATAGCTTTGTCAGAATCACAAAACAGTCACATTTGCTAAGGATTTGAACCACTTTGGAAGTTTGCTTCACTTGTCTGTCAGATCACATGTGTGACATCATGACATGTACCCAGCTCATTTCCCAGGCCCATGACATTCTCATCTGGACTATGCAGCAGCCTCCTTTCTGCTCCCCTCGCTTTTGCTCTTGGTACTGCCTTCTCCGTGCTAAGCCAAGCCAGCAAAATTAGGCTGGCAAAGCCTAGCTTTCATTCCTCTGCTCTCTCCTAAGGATCCACAGGACTGCACCCGGATTCTGGCCCCTCCCACTCCCTCTGCCTCAGTTCCCACTGCCTGGCTCACTGAGTCCTGTCACTACAGGACTTTGACCTGGAGTTTCCTCTTGGTTCGCAGTACTTTTCTCCCACGATGTGTCCACTTCCTCCTTCTGGTCTCTCGCGTCCTCTGTTTAGTCAGAGCCTTCTCTAACCTCTCTGCTTTCTAGCCTCCTGCTCGCATTATTTTTCTCACTGACTTTAATTAGTTACTAGAGTCTGTTTTGTTTTTTATTCACTGTCTCATGCTAAATGGGACTTTAGTTTGTTTGCTTATTTGTCTCTTGTTTTGTTTTTTGTTTTTTTGAGTCAGGGTCTTACTGTGTAGTCCCTGCTTTTCAAATGCTGGGATGAGAGGGGTACACTACCACACCCACCCAGGACCAGCAGTTTTCTCTCCCTGTTCAATATAAATATTTATTAAATTGATTCATTCTCTTTATAATTGGTGCTCTGATAAAACAACAGATATTAAGACATTAAACTTTTTCTGTTAATTATATTTATATAGAGTGATAAGTGGTATAGAAAGAGCCAGATGTGGTAGTATACACCTGCAATCTCATCACTTCAGAGACTGAGGCAGGAGAGTCATGAGTTTGAAGTCCATCTGCTATATTATACAACTTTCTCCGGGCCACCTTGGCTAACAAAAGCAGATTCTATCCCAATAATAAGACTAATATATGTATATATATTAGACAGAAAGACTATGTCCTCATCCCCTATTTTGAATTGAGAACATCTTGTAAAGTGTGGTATGCTGTCATATCAAGGATGTTGACACAATCCACATGCCATCATGCTTATAGTTTCTCAGTTTCACTTGTACTCATTTGTATGGGTATGTGTGCCCTCCATCAGGAGCTTTACACACTCACCACAGAGTCATGATAGATACTGTCTCAGTCCACACAAGGATCCTGTGTGTCGCCCTTTTGTAACCACATTAACTTCCCAGTCATGCCCTTTTTCCTACCCTCTTTTCCTTTTTTTTTTTTTCCTCTTTTTCATATTTTGGCTTTTTGAAACAAGGTCTCTCTATATAGTCCTGGCTGTCCTAAAACTCGATGTGTATACCAAGTGGCCCCAAATTCACAGAAATCTGCCTCCTAAGTTCTTAAAGATGTGCGCCACCATGCCCAGCTCTACCCCTCACCATTTGAACCCCTGCCAACCACTGATCTCTCTTTGCAAATGAAGAATGTGAATATTAAGCAAACTGAATGATAGTGTGTGGTCTTCTGAGTCTTTCATTTAGCATAATTGCTGTATGTGTCATGCTTACTTCCTTCCCCCTCGAATTGAGAGGGTTTGAACCCATGCACACTGGACAAGTGCTCTACCACAGATCAACATCCCAGCCCAAGTCTGTGGGTGATAGAGCAGTTCCTGTTGGTGCCCCATACCTGAAATATTTGAAACTGGAAGCCTCTTAAATGTGAGGGTTTCTGCAAGACTGTGGTGGTGCACACCTTTTATCCCCACACTTAGAAGACAGAGGAAGGCAGATTTCTGTAAATTCGAGGCTAGCCTGGTGTAAGGGCTGTCTTGAAAAAAAAAAAAAACATTGTTTTTTTTTAGGGCTTCCTCAGGCTTTAGAATATTTGCAATATTGTGTGGGTGTGTGTATAGTGAGAGATCTTAGAGTAGGACCTAAATCTAAACCAGAAATTCACGTGTGTTTCATATAGATGTGGCCTGATAGTAAAACTACAAAATAGTTTTCAGTGTGCTTTTGTTTAACTTGGACTTACCACATGAAGTGCGTTTTCCATCTGTGGCTTCTCATTGGGACTTAAAAGATTTTTGGTTTGGGGGCATTTTAGATTGTGGGTTTTTAGATTAGGAACTCTCTCAACCTGTATAACTTAGTCTAACCATTTTGAAACATTTCCCTATTAAAGGATGTTTGGGTTGCAAGCAGATTTTTGGCTATTATGAATTAAGCAACTGTGCATGTTCCTGTGTTTGTCTTTATTAGCTTGTGTTATACACATTAACAGGATTGTTATGTTACAATTATGTATATAATGTATACCAATAAATCTACCTTTCCCCTCCAGCTTTGTTTTTCATTTGTTTTGAGGCAGTGTCTCATATAGCCCAGGCTGCCCTCAAACTTTCTTTAAAACCTAGGATTACACTTGAACTTGATCATCCTGTCTCTACCTCCCAGAAACTGGGATTCCAGGCATGTCCCACCGTGCCCATCCCTACATGTTTGTTTGCTTTAGAGGAGTGTGGGAAATGTGCACATGTGCATGGAGGTACCTGTACGTACATGAGGAGGGCACAGCCCACCTCAGCTGCCATTCCTAACACTCCATCTGCCTCTATATTTTACTTTATTCCATCTCATTTTTAAGCAGAGTTTCTTGTTAGCCCACAGCTTGCCAAGGCTATCTAGGCTGGCTGCTAAGTCCTCAGTATTTGCCTATTCCCACCTGCCCAGCACTGGAATCACAAGTGTGCAAAGCTGAGAAGAAAAACCAGAAGTTTGAAGACTGTGTTGGCTGCATAGCAAGACTGTCTCAAAAACACAAAATAAAATAGCATCTTTTTTTCAGCTAAAACCAAGGCATTATAAAGCATTAAGATTTGGATATTATCAAAAGCTGTGTGATTGTCTAAACAATTACAAATCCCCACAGAGAGTGACTACAAGTCCCTTACACAGAGATTCTGTAACACTTATTTAATAACACTGCCATCTAGTGCTGAATCACAAAAATACATTTCACTTTCCTAATTCACTTTATTCTTTTGGTACTCTTCCCCCAGTACTAGGTTACACTTGGTCTAAAGGTTGGCGTGTATGTGTGACCATGTGGTTGTTAGAATCCACACTAACTTGCATTAACGGGTTTTGTTTAAGTTGGGCTGGGTTGGATTGGGTTCTAGGGGATAGTCTCATCCAGCCAGGAACTCAGTAGGCAGTTGAGGGTGAATTTGAACTTCAAATTCTCTACCACCATCTCCTAAGTCCTAGTGTTATACTTGTGCTCTCTCTGCTCCTAGTTAGTTGAGTGGGTTTTAGGGTTGAGGGGGAAAGGGAAGTTGGTTGGTTGTCTAGTTTAGGACATACTTTGTTGCCTGGGCTTACCTTAAATTTAGGCTGATCCTCCTCCCTCAATCTCCCATCCTGGGATTATAGACATAAGCTACAACATTCAAGTTCTACTCCTTGGTTTTTTTTGTTTGTTTGGTTGGTTGGTTTTTTTTTGGCACAGAATCTTGATCCATTTTGTTTTATTGTAAAGAATTTTTTTTTAATTATTATTGGGCAATCAGCAATCAGAAAGCAGGATTGCTGAAAGCTCAGGGCTGGAATACATATATACAATAACCAAAATCTGAGATATATGTAACTTGTAGCTTGGTAGAACTGTGAAACAATTGTCACAATTATGTTTGCTGTTGTTTTGGTTTGGGGAGGTTTTTTTGTTTTTCTTTCTTTTTAGTTTTTCAAGACATGGCTTCTCTGTGTACCCTTGGCTGTCCTGGACTCGCTTTGTAGACCAGGATGGCCTAGAACTCACAGCGACCCTCCTGCCTCTGCAAATGCTGGGGTTACATGAATGTTCCACTGTGCCCAGCTTATTATGTAATTTTTTAATGTTTACAATTATGTAAATTTTCCAGTTAATAATTGAGAAATGAACCTTAGTGTTTTTTTTATTATTGTTGTTGTGGGTCTTTTGTTTGTTTTTTAGGTACTGGGCTCTATAAAAGCAAAAATAGAAGAAACAGAACCATGTGAATTTATTTTTACTATTATTATTCCTCTTCTATAATTTATAAAGCTATTTTGACGTAACCTCAGTATATAGGAAGATCTCTCTGAGTTTGGGGGCCAGCCTGGTCTATATAGTTTCAGAACAGCCAGAGCAATGTAAAGAGACCCTATCTCAAAGTAAAAAAAAAAAAAAAAAACACAACTCTAGATTCAGAATCTTAGAATCACACTTTATAAGGCCACAGTAAAAAGAGGAATAAAAAACTCTACTCTTTATGCATTTGACTGTGCTAGGTAAGAGGTCTACCACTGAGCTGCTTTCTCAACTCCAATCTTTAGTGTGACTATCTTCCTGTTTCCTTCAGGATTCTGTAATTTGAGGGTGTGGAAAGGCCTGGTAATGAGTGGTTAAAATTGCTTTTTTTAGGTTCCTGTAGTACAATGCTAACTTTTTATCAAAAGCAGCAAAAGTGAGTTACTTAGAATTTGGTGCCTCTCACTGACATCATTTCCCAGTATGTTACTAACATGGGCACTTTGCCATGGGTAGCTGTGTTGTGGTAAAGCCCCTTAACCTTAGCCACATTCACCAAGGGAAACAAAGGAAACACTAAAACTGTCACTTGGAAAGCAATACAGAACTTTGTTACTAAGCAGATTTCCTTCCTAGAAAGACCTAGAGGAACTTTGATAGACGCTGATCTGAGCCCCTGCTGCATCTTAGGTAGCTCCAGGCTTTGTTTTCATACTCTGCCCTTGCTTCTGCATATTGCTGTGTAATGGAAAAGAATTTTGGTTACATTGGTTTCCGGAGATTTCTTTGATTGTGTCATTTGATTTTGTTTTTCAGTCTGCTCCATCTGGTCACAAACATCTGACAGTAGAAGAGTTATTTGGAACCTCTTTGCCAAAGGAACAACCAGCAGTTATGGCTGTAGAGTCAGAAGAAGTAGAGAAGCTGTCGGGAGATGCATTGCAAAAAGAGCCCAGCTCATTCCGCCCATTTCCCTTTGAGCAGTCAGGGGGAGCTCCTCAGTCTGAAAGCCTGGGTGCCCATTCTGCCGCTCACCATGCAGTCCAGTCTGAAGTGCCCACCCCGGTGCTAATCACTCCTGCCTCCATTGCACAGTCGGGTGAAAAGCATGCCCCGAGCTACACAGTCCCCCTGACCCCTGTCCTCAGTCCTACTCTGCCAGCTGAAGCTCCTACCACACAAGTTCCCCACTTACCTCGAAATAGCACCATGATACAAGCCGTAAAGACCACACCTAGACAGAAATCTCCACTCCTGAACCAGCCAGTCCCTGAGCTAAGCCACAGCAGTCTCATTGCTAGCCAGAGCCCCTTCAGAGCCCCAGTGAGCCTGGGGAACCCAGCTGGCACAGCCCTCCCAAGCGTTGATCTGCTCCAGAAACTCAGGTTGACCCCACAGCATGACCAAATACAGGCACAGCCGCTTGGAAAAGGTGCAGTGGCACCCAACTTCTCTTCGGCAGCTGGCCAACTGGCCACCCCTGAGAGCTTCATAGAGCCTTCCTCGAAGACTACAGCAAGAGCAGCAGTCTCTGCCTCCCTGAGCAACATGGTGCTTGCTCCAACACTCCAGGTAACGACAGGAGCAGGAGGTGTGGAGAGATGAAACTTCAAAAGTGATACAAGATAGTTTTGTGCGTTTGTCTTATTTTGTGTACCAGCCGTGCTCTGCCAAAGTTGTAGTGCATGTATATATCTGCCTGTCTATCTCCATGATGTGTTAACTAAATTTGCTGCCTGTTTGTAACTGAATTTGTGGGATGGAGAAAGAGTTTCGCTATGGAAACAAACCTAGAGGAGTTAGCACTGGAAGATGAATAGGGGAGTTTGAGTTATGTACTTAGACTTTGGGAAGGCATTGAGAGGTTCTGAATGAGGGTTAGGGATTTAGCTCAGTGGTAGACCACCTACCTTGCAAGCACAAGGTCCTGGGTTCTGTCCTCAGCCCTGGGGATGGGAGGGAGAAAAGAAAAAGAAGGTTCTGAATGAAGAGTGAGCGACTTGTTGAAACTGGCAGAAACAGGAATCAGGCCATCCATTACAGAGCAAGCTGCCACTCACTCTGGCCTGAGCAGTAGGGGCATGGGTCGGGCAGTGTGGACAAGTAGATTTTTTCAAATCTGTAGTTGGTAAGGCTTCGTGGTAGATTGGTATAGAGGGGAAAGGAGAAATTTGTCTAACAAAGTAATTCCTACATAGCAGATTTACAAATGAGAAAATGAGCTGAGTTGGCATGCGTGGTACCTGGTCACAGCTGGAAGGGAGGGGGCTGCTTGTGACTGCTGGCTGCTTTTCAGCGTTTGGGTCTGACAGCCTGAAACGAGAGACCGTCTGCCAGTGAGCAGCTTCTGCCCTGTGTGTGGGTGTCACGGGCCTGAAATGCTCCTACTACTTTTCTCTTGCTTTGGTAAAATACAAAAAGAAACATTTGGAAGAAAGTTGCTTTGGCTTTCTGGTTGCAGAAGTCTTTCCCACCAGTTTATCTGAAAGCTCAGGCAGTGGTCTTCATCTGCTTCCCCACATTCCTCCCTAGAAGTCAGCACTGAGCTCTTCATTGCTGCCTGGCAGAGACCACTTACATCTGTGTAAATACTCATTTATATATCAATGCTGACTTTAAGGTCTTGTTCTTGCCTGGTATAGAGGCACATGCCTTTAGTCTCAGTAGGCGATCTGTGACTTCAGGTCCAGCCTGGTCTACATAGCAAGGTCTAGGCCAGCCAGGGGTGTCCTGTCTCAAAATGAAAGACCGGGGTCTATATTGAGTTCCCTGTGTTTGCTGTACAGCGTTAATTCTTTCCCAAAGGCCGTGACAGGGCACACCTATAATACTGTAGCTAAGAAAGTGAGGCAGAAGAACCTCAAGATAGAGACCAGCCTGAACTACCTTTGACTCGAGACAAGAGGAGGAAGTTCTTTTCTTTTTCCACTGCGTAAGGACAAAGCTGAGGGGAAAGTGCCACTGACCAGACTGGAAGACCCTTTGAAGAAGCTGGGGCTGGGCTGCAGTTACTAGTGGAGCCACTCGCCTGTCGTGTGTAAGGTCCTGAGTTCACCTTTCAGCACTGCAGGAGAAAAAAGTTTTAGTTGTTTGTTCTCTACACACTCAGCAACAAACACAGGCCTGGGCTACCCCAGCTCTTACAGGAGATTAATGGTCCATGCCAGGCGTGATCGCACAGACCTCTAGCCCCACTGGCTTGGTGCCACAAATGTTAATCTCAGCACTTGGGAGGTAGCAGAAGGCAGATCTCTGAGAGGTCCAGGCCAGCCAGGACCACACAGTGGAACCCAGTCTCAAAAAGACAGATGTGTAATCCCAGCTGCTTGAGAGGCTGAGGCAGGAAGCTTGCAAGTTCAAGGCCAACCTCAGCCTCTAGACAGGTACAGATTCCAGGGCTGATGATGTGTCTCACTAGTAGAATTTGCCCCTTCTGCACAAGCCCTGACGTTGGTTCCTGTCACACTTAGAGTCACCTGAAAGGTTCTGCCCACACACCTTCACAGGGGACAATGTGGAGACTCCACAGGAGCTGTGTCCAAAGCTCTTATTGTGGAGATGAGTTGTTGGTTGTTTTGTTTTGTTTTGTTTTTCTTTAATTGATTTTATTTTTTACATAAAAAGTTCAGTAAAAATTGGATAAAGTAAAATGAGTTGTTGGTTGTTTTACCAACAAGTTCCTCTCAGCCTCTGAACCATGATTTGTTGATAACAGATCTGTCACCAGTAACTAATGGAAGCTTGCTGTATCTTTTCATCTTTTCTTCCCATTAAACATTTCAGTCTATGCAGCAAAGCCAGGATCCTGAAGTATTTGCCCAGCCTAAGGTGTTACCCAGTGCCATCCCGGTAAGGACATCCCCACCCCACCTTCCCACCCCAAGTATGTGTGTACATGTGTATACCCATGGGAAGGACCAGAGCAGACATTAGGTGTCTTCCTTAGTTGTTCTCCACATAACATTGAGTCAGGTTTCGGGTTGAGCCTACCCAACTTGCTGTCTCCACCTCCTGTGCCCTGGGATTGTATGTGGGCCACCACACCCATCCAGATTTTTTTACTTACATGTTCCTGGGGATCCGAACTTAAGTCCTCACACTAACCTAAGGCAGACATAGCAAGCATATAGCCCACTTAGCCATTTTCCCAGCCCTAGGACATTGTCTTTTTCTGAAAAGCACATTGAATGGTTTCAGGTCCTGCTGGTATGGGGTGGGCTCTAACCTTCGTGAAAACCTCGAGCGCTCAAGCGCAGACCTGCCCCAGGTGCCTCCGTGCTGTGGCTCACAGGCCTTGTTAACAGTGTCTTCTTGACTGTAGAGGGCAGGGGCCATCGTGCATCATTTGTAACTGGGTGGGTGCTTGGCATATATCAACCTGGTTTCTAGAAGAGATACTCCTTGACTGGGGAAAGCAAAGGGTCCCAGGAGACAGCACTGTTCTGCCACAGTTCCTCACTTCCAATGACAAAACCTCAGCCTGTCAACTTCACTCCTCCTTTCTTACACACTCATGTTCATGCATGTCCACCATTTCCCTTCACACACCAACCTTGGTAGACACAGTTCTCCCATGGCACTTGCTCACCTGCTATGAGCGCTCACCTGCTCACCTGCTGGGCGCTCGGCCTCACACCTGTAGTCCCAGAACTCAGGGAAGCAAGCAGCCGGATCTCCAAGGGTTTGAGGCCAGCCTGGTAAAGGAGTCTGGGACAGCCAAGGCCACAAAGAGAAACTCTGGCTTGGAAAAAAGAAAAACAAAAAAAAAACGAGCCTGTATCCCTCTCCTGGATTTTCAGAAGTTAACCTTCTGACTTTAGGTTAACATGTCCTGTTGTAGTCATCAGCAAAAGCACTCAGCCCAGTTTTATACCAAAAAGCAAGCTAAAAAAGCTGGAGAGTTAGCTCAGCAGCGACTGAGCACCATTGAAGCTCTTTCTTGAGGATCCAGATGTAGTTCCCAAGACCCATATAGCAGCTGTCACTCCAATTCCAGAAGATCCAATGCCCTCTTCTGGCCTCCGTAGGTACTACACACACATACACAGGCAAAGCAACCATACAGTCGCATAAAATCTTAAAAGGGGCAGGGCGGGACAAGCTAGGTGGCTCAAATGCCAAACCTCAGATTCCAACAGGGTGGAAGGTTAAGATCAACGCCAAGGTTGACCTCTGGCTTCTTTACCTCTTCCATAGACCTCACAAATATACAAAGTTTGTAAAAAGAAAGAGACCAGACATGGCGCTGCACCCCTTTAATCCTGCACTTGAGAGAGAGAGAATTCTGGACCAGTCTAGACTACATAGTGAGTTTCAGGCCAGCAAGGGCTACATAGTGAGACCCTGTTGAAAAAAGAAAAAGAGAGAGAGGATAAAAGAGTTGGTGTTTAACCCTGTTCTCGTCATTCTAGCGGCGCTCCTTAGATGTCCCCTTCTGTGGGCCTGGGTGCATGCTTCTGTACTGCAGTTCAACGTGACTGTTACCCTGTGCTTCCTCGTAGATTGCAGGCCCTCCATTGGTTACTGCAACAACCACAGCAGTATCTTCAGTCCTGCTGTCCCCCAGTGTGTTCCAGCAAACAGTTCCCAGGTCCACAGACCTAGAGAGGAAAGCAAGCTCCCCCTCTCCCCTCACTGTTGGAACACCAGAAAATCAGAGAAAGCCGTCCATTATTCTCAGCAAGTCTCAGCTCCAGGACACACTGATACATCTAATAAAGGTATGTAGGCTAACAGCTTAGTCTTCAATTTTGTGTCCTAATTTTTAAAAAGGCGTATTATACGTTGGTGCAGATTCAGAAACCTGCCTGGAGCAACTTCTCTCTTCCAGGTATATCCTCCTGGTGGAATATGACTGTAAACTCTACCTGTCACTGTGACAGTCTTTCTGGGGATGTTATTTGGGAACTTTTTACAGCAGTCACTTCTGTTGAGGATGTAACTAACTGCCACTGTGCCTACCTCCCCCATCTCTTCCAGAACGACTCCAGCTTCCTCAGTACGCTTCATGAAGTTTACTTGCAAGTTCTGACCAAGAACAAGGACAACCACAACCTCTGACTGGAGTGCAGTCCACGTGGCGGTAGAGAGAGGGCCCACCTCAAAAACAAGCAGGCTTCCTCACGGACCATCTGACAGCACATGGAGCTTTGAGAAGCCTGGGCTTGAGCCCGAGAGAGCCTTGTTCCTTAAGGATGTTTTCTAGAGACATTGTCAGTGATGATGGAGGTTTCACTGTGAAGCATCACCAGCAGACTTTGTTTGACAAAAACAACAAAAAAGACCATTGTGTTGAGTTATGTGGGTGTTTTCATCAGCTGTTGGCAAGTGTGTGGAGTGAGGAGCCTGATTGTCAGCTTGCTTTCCAGGCCTGGGGAGGAGCCACCAGCCTTGCAGCAGAGCTCAATGGAGCCCACACCCTCCCTCCTCTTCTGCCCCTAGAAGCTCTGAACTGAATGTCAGCTCCACAGAGTAGCTTCAAGTTTTAAGGATCAGAATTTAAGTTGATTCTTTGGAAGGTATTTGTTCAAGGGAAGTATATTTTCTATGAGCACCCCGCTTGGGCCTTAAAACCTCTGGGATTTCTTTGTGTTTCAGTAAGTGACCCTGGTCCTGCCATGTGCAAACTCCAGTGAGGCTGTTTGGTTGGGGCCTGACTGGGCTCTGTGGAGGAGGCTTCACCCCTTTGAAGCAGAGGCTGGGGCCGCACACATCCAGATCCTACCAGAAGGCTCCACTTTGGTGAACCTCAGCGGCTTAAGTGTCAAGTTTGTGTGTGAAGCGCAGCCTTATTTCCTTTTCTGTCTAAACACAGTTCAAGTTCTTGTTGATTGTTTTCCTTAACACTTTGGCAAAAGGACCAGTGGACCAATCTGACAAAGCCATTCTGGTTCCATTCCTCAGATGTGCCGAGAGCAGTTTTAAAGCTATGCAGAAAAGGGAGCTGCACTCACCCTGCCCTCCCTGTAGAGTCTGGAGGCAAAAAGCAGGTGTGAGATGCAGGGCCTCACAGTGTACTCCTAGGCTGCCAGCTCGTCCAGCTGCAGTGTGGAACTGTGTAGATGCTTTGTGATGCTGCTATTGATCTGCCATGGTTTCTATTTATTCTTTTATGGCATGTAATGGTGTTTAGTAATATTTTAATGTAGAACTTGATTATTTCAGCAATAGTAATTTTGAGATATTCTTTGAATGAAAAGTGTCTTCGTTTCTATGATACAGGTCATTTTGTAGTATTTAACCAACTAAGATGCACTGCTTCCTTTCTGAGCACTATTTAATGATGGGTAAAAACCCAGTTGGCTCAACCAGCTCGCGTAAGGATTCGCTGTGAATAATGCTGGCCAATGCAACAGTTCACTGAACAGTTGCTTAAGCTTTAACAGGAACTCAATCAAAGGCTCATCGATTTCTTTCTAGCTGAAATTTTAGAAAATTACTTATTAATTACTTATTTTACTTTGGTCTTAGTTTTTTAGCCTAAAGAATACTTGGATTGGCGTGTGCTGATCTCAACATGCTTCCTGGACAATATTTCTGCTTCTCAGTTGAGTGTCTTCTCTTGCTGTCTACCCAGTTAATGTGTGAAGTGTGCAGAATTCAGGGAAGCTTAGACTTTTTCATACTCAATTAGGGATAGTTTCATGATAGTGTGTAAGTTTAGCAACCAAAAATTAATTGTTCATGAGTCATCTAAGAAAGATAAAGTTGTAGCGAGATGCTGACTGTTGCTGACAGCAGGAGGTGATGGTCAAGGAGCCACAGGGCTGTTCTCATAAAGTGAATGCACCTGTAGGTTTGATCACTCCAAGTGTGGTCTCAGTAGACATCAGTAAACAGATGAATCAAAGCATTCTTCTTCCAGTGGGTGTTTAAATTTTGCTGATGCTTTTGAGTGTGTATAATATTCAGAGAGGGTGAAGAATGGGTACCCTAAGGAGCATCTGCAATCAGATCTGTTACTTTTCACCCTTGAA
>CM053753.1:19856288-19953078 GCA_028658305.1 Pachyuromys duprasi | reverse complement strand
CACACACATGCATGCACAGCCACATATGAGTATTTACATGCTCATGATTGTAAATGTGTAACTTTTAAAATTCTGCATTTATTTATCTCATCATGCACGTACATGCTACAGCACACAAATAAAAGTCAAGAGCTCTTTCAGGAGTCATTCCCACACTCTACCTTATGAATCCTGGAGCTTTAACCCAAGTGGCCAGGCTTGAGGGCAAGCTCCATCTCTCTAGTTCCAACAAAACTTTTTAAGCAATAACGAATATGATTATAGCTCAGTGGTAAAACTCTTGCCTAGAATTCTCAGAGCTCTGGTCCTGGTACCACAAAATAGAAAGAGCAAGAAATGTTAAAACCTCCCTCTGTAAGCACTGTTTAAAACAAAGAAGATACTGTAGCAAGGGGTGATACAGGCCTGAAAGGACCTACAAAGCTTAACAGCTGGGCTTGCAGCTCAGAGGTAGAATGCTTACTCAGCATGCACAAAGTTCAGGGTTTGAACTCCAGCATGAAGGCATAGGGCAAGAAAAGAAAGGAATGGAGATAAAAAGAAACTGAGATCCTCATCTCTCATTGAAATTATAAAATGGTCGCCACTTTGGAAAACAGTCGGGCAGTGTTTCAAATGATTAAAAATTATAATGGCATCCCGGTTTGGGGTGATGGGGTGCATCCCCGTAACCTCAGCACTGGAAGGGTGAAGGCAAGACAGTTTGAGTCTGAAAAAAGGAAAGTACAATGGCCATATGACTCAGTAATTTCACTCCTGGGTGTACACCCAAAAGAACTGGGAACACGCCCACACAAACATTTTCCCATCACCATTCAAATCAGCGCTCACAGCAATGGGCCAGTACCAGCGGCCCTCAGCTGGTGCTGGATAAACAAAGCGTGGCCTGTCCACACTGGAGAATGTCACACACCTGTGAAGAGGAAGGCAATACTAACACATGCTGTGAGACGGATGGACCTTGATGACGTCGTTCTGAGTGAAAGAAGCCAGACATAAAACCCACATGGTGTGTGTATGCCTCACATAAAATGTTCAGAATAGGTCACTACAAAGAGATGATGACCACGGAGGTGGAGAGAATGGCTGCAGGTGGGTCCGGGACTCTTTGAGGGGCGGGGCCAGTATGAAAGGATCTGAAGAGTGAAGACGCTGCCACGGCTTCAAGAACATACCTGCGGGATCTGAAAGCCAGCTGGTGTTTGTTCCCAGTTCCGTTCCTCACAGTGACACTACTGGAGGGCCAGCAAGACAACTCAGAGAGTAAAAGCGCTCAGTACCAAGCCTCACATCCTGAGCTGAACTGTGGGAGCCACAGGTGGAACGAGAGAAATGGCTCCCGGAAGTTATCTTCTGACCTCAACACCTGCGCCACATACACACGCCCACCTGTGAAAGTAGCCGTTTTTAAAGTTAAAAGGCGTGGCGGCACACGCCTTTAACCCCAGCACTTGGGAGGCAAATCTGTGAGTTCAAGGCCAGCCTGAACTGGTCTTCAGACTGAGTTCCAGAACAGCCAAGGCTACCCAGAGAAACTCTTTCTCAGTAAATAAATAAATAACAACAACAAATAACAATAAGCCAGGCGGTAGTGGTGCACACCTTTAGTCCCAGCACTTGGAGGCAGAGGCAGATGGATCTGTTTTACCTAGTGAGTTCCAGGACAGCCAGGGTTGCATAGAGAAACCCTGTCTTAGAAAAACTAAAACAAAACAACAACAACAAAAACCAGTAATAACAAAACCACCGGATTTGCTGATGCATGGAAATGGCTATCGTTATTATTGTTTTGAAAAATATGGACTGTTTTGCAAAATTCCATGTCATCCTTGCATAGAGGCCGTGCTAATCTCTGTATGGCTGGATTTTTGTACAGTGCTGGGGAAGTGAGGAGCATTATTCTTAAAGACTTCCTTTGGGTCCAGCGCAATGGTGGTGTGGGTAAAGACACTTGCCATGAAAACCTGAGCACCTGAATCTTGAAACCCACACACTGGAAGCAAAGAACCAGGTTCTCTCTCTTTCCACGCACACATATACATATATGTTTGTTTTGATTTAAAAAATAATGACCCCACTGCTTTTTGATGGCAGCTAAGGTTACTCTAGTGAGGTGACTTAAGGTGAAGCCCCAGATATCTTCCGGTTTGGGGAAGACAAATGATTACAAGGTTAAAGGTTAGAACTTTCATCTTTACCCACCTCACCTCTTGGAAGTGAAGAGGAGGCTTGACACTGAGCTCGACCACATCTCATAGGGGCTGAGGTGATACAGTTCAGTGACAGAGTACTTACCACCATTCATGAGGCCCCTGAGACCTATCCCAGTGGCACAAAAATAAGCAATGCTCTTTAAAAAGCAGAACAAACAAAACAGAATCTCTCTATATAGCTTCAGCTGACCTAGAACAAGCTATAAGGACCAGCCTGGCCTTGTACTCAAAACATATTTGTGAATACTTCTTTTATTTTATGAGACAATGTCTCTCTAGTTAACCCTGGATATCCTAGAACTCATTATGTAGACCAGGCTGGCCTCAAACTCGCAGAGATCCATCCTTCTGCCTCTGCCTCTGTACCACCATGCTGGCTTTGCCTGAGTACCCTGGGGAACTGGGTATATAGCTCGGTTGGTAGAACCCCTGGCATGCATGGAAGCCCTGGTTATGAGCCCCAGCGCCACAGAAACCAGGCATGATGGTGTATTCTGGGGGTAGAGGCAAGAAATCAGAAAGTCAAGGTCATCCTTTACCACAGAGAGAACTTGAAGTCAGCTTGGGCTACCTGAGAGCCTGTCTCAAAATTGAACAGGGACTGATGAGATGGTTCTGTGGGTAAAGGCACTGACCCTGCCACCTGAGCTCCATCCCCAGAGCCCACGTGAAAAGTGGGATCAACTCCACAAATTTCCTGACTGTCACATCAGCCTCCGTGTAAAACACACATGCACATTATGCATAGAAGCATGCAAAAGCCAGGTGGTGGTGTCCCAGCACTTAGGAGGCAGAGGCAGGCATATCTGTGAGTATGCCAGCCTGGTCTACAGATGGAATTCCAGGATAGCCAGGGCTATACAGAAAAACCCTGACTCAAAAAAGAAAGAAACAAAGAAATAAAGAGACAAAGAAACAAAGAAGGAAGGAAAGAAAGAAGAAAATAATAAATAGATTAAAAAAGAAAGGTGAATAAAATTCTAAATAAACACCCTTGAACAAGATTTGATGAATTTCCAGGTTGCTGAACACATGGATGCTGAAAGTGGTACCCCCTAGAGAGGGTATGGGACTTTTGCATCCCAACTCCTGACCTTGCCCTATCCATTCCCCCATCTGGTGTCCATCAGACTTCTTTATAACAAAAGGGCAAATGTAAGGAGAGTGTTTCCTTGAGTTTGTGAGCCTTCCTAGTAAATTAATCCATCCCCAAGAAGGGTTAGTGGCTGGTCAAAAGTTCTGGAAATCCAGACTTGTGAATGGAGTGGCCTGGGACTGAGCCTTAGCCTATGAGATCAGACACTCCCTCCAGATAAACAGAGTCAGAAGGGACTGAATTCACAGAGCCCAGCTGGTGGGCATGTGCTGCATTGCTGGTGGGAGAAATCACCCATACATTGTGGTGGCCAGAAAGCACTTTGCTTGGATTGTTCCCCCTGAATTTAGTATACTTTAAATCACTGCATTGTACACCGTAAATGACATAGTAAGCTCAAGGCCAGCCTGGGCTCCACGAAAATCTCTTTGTTTGTTTGTTTGTTTGTTTGTTTGTTTGTTTGTTTTTTGAGACAGAGTTTCTCTTTGTATAACCTCAGTTGTCTTGGACTCTCTTTGTAGACCAGGCTGGTCTAGAACTCACGGAGATCCGCCTGCCTTTGCCTCCCCGAGTGCTGGGATTACAGGGGTGCACCACCAGATGTCCTAGAGTAGCAACTCTGTAAAGTTCCTCCAGTTCCCCCTCTCACTCCACATCCCTTTGCTCACTGGCCACAGGAATTGTGCTTGTCAACTTTGTCAACTGGACACAAACTAGAGTCATTGGGGAAAAGGGAACCTTAATTCAGAAAATACCTCCACTGAATGTCCTATAAATATATCTGTAGGGTAGTAATAATAATACTTATTGTTATTAGCATTATTATTTTGCTATTGTAATTTTGCTATTGTTATTAATGATTGGTGTATGGGGGCCCAGTCCACTGTGGGCAGTACCCTTCCTGAGCAGGTGATCCTGGCTAGTATAAGAAAGCAACTGAGCGAGCCTGAGGAGCAAGCCAGTGAGCAGTTCCTCCATGACCTCTGTTAAGTTCCTGCTTCCAGATTCCTGCTCTGAGTTCATGCCTTAGCTTCCCTCCGTGATTGACTCCAATCAGCATGTATAAGCCAAATAAACCCTTTTATTCCCAAGATGCCTTTGGTCATAGCAATAGAAACCTACAGAGGATGTGGCTCCAATAACTTCCCTGAACCTACATCCCATTGCTTGAAAAGAGCGTTGTCTGAACATGCTAGCAGATTTCAGATGCCATGGCCCAGTGGTATTTGCTTCTCTCAGATGGAAACTGAGCCCCCAAGGCTCTGACCCAGCACTGAGAGTCTGTCAAAAAAGAGGAACCCAGCCTTCGTTACAATGAGCATTCTGAGAAATACCCATTTTACAGATGCAAAGACTCTGAGACCCAGTGATCAAACAACCATCCGACACTGAGCAGACTTTCAGTCCCTCTCTCTGAGACCCTTCTCAGCCAGGATGGGACCTCACAGTTAGAGGCAAAGGTGACTGAGCCAGCAAAACCAGCCTTTCTGGAGAGCTCTTTGCCAAATACATCCAGAGCTCTAGAAGGACCACCACCTTCTGACCCAGTAGCGTCTTGTATGGGGCTCTGGTTCACAAGTCATGCCACAGGGACAAAGACACATGTAGGTGCCCATCATGGTGAAAAGAGGAAAATGGTCCAAATATGGATGATGTAGGCACAACCTAGTGGTTGGAAAACCACATGCCCACTTAGAATAATATCTTTGTGGCTAGTGACATAGAAGGCTCAGCTGGTGCTTGTCACCAAACCTGACCACCTGAGTTTGATCCCCAGGTTCACATGGCCTAATGATTCCTGAAAGCTGACCTTTGACCTCCACTGAGGCATGCCCTCCTCCCACCTCCTACATACACCAGGTTAGTTAAATTAATTAAAAATGTTGTGATCTTTGAAATGCTAGGGGGAAAACAGAAAAGAAATAGCATGTTCTAATGATCTTGATAATTTTTTTAAGAACCGTAATAGCAAACACACACTGAACAGTGACTATTGATTTTCAGCCTTTTGCAGCCACTGAGGTACTTAGATAACCCAACCCTATTCTGCAGCAACTCCTAGCTCAACCTAAAAATCAATATTCATCAAATGGACAGGTTAACAAGTGGTCCTCTTTGTGTGAAATTGTCCACGATTTTAGTTTGCTTATGAGCTTTCTATATGTCCTGAGTATGCATGGTTTTGTGTTCTGCAATGTACTGGGATTGAACCCGGGGCTAAGTAAGCACTCTGTCACTGAGCTACAAATACAAATCTTTTTTTAGACCAGAATGGCCTTGAACTTAATCTCACTGGGTAACACAGGCTGGCCTAGAATTCACTGCATAGCACATGCTGGCCTTGAACTTGCTATAATCATGTTGCCTCATCATCCAAGTGCTTGGACTACTCTTTTGGCTCTTCTCCCTTAAGGAGTTTTTATTATTATTATTTTGTTGTTACACATCTTTAATCCAGCACTTGAGAGATGAAGGCAGGATGGTGATGTGTTCAAGGTCATCTTCAGTTACATGAGTTCAAGGCTCGACTGAGTTACATGAGACGCTATCTCCCCTCCCCCCTTGGTGTTTTGAGACAGGGTTTCTCTGTGTAGCCTTGGCTGGACTCACTTTGTAGACTAGGCTGGCCTTGAACTCACAGAGATCCAGAATGCTGAGATTACAGGCATGCACTACCATGCCTGGTGTGAGACACTATCTTAAAATGCAATAACAACTAATAATAATAATTATTATTAGTTGTGTTATTTTGTAATACAACAATTATTATGTTGTAATAATTATTATTATTATATAATGTAATTTTTTCTTTTCTTGTGAGACAGGGTCTTACTAAGTTTCCCAGGCTAGACTTGAACTCAATATGCAGACCAAGAGGGCCTCAGATATCTGGAATTATAGGCCTGGTTCATTTTTCAGGTTTTTACAATAAGCATATCTTACTTTCATAATCAGAAATTTAAAACTTTTTTTTTGTACATAATTCTATCCAAGAAAAATTAGAGATGGTCTCCTTCCCAGGTTCCTTATCTAAAGAGGCATTTCCAGAGCTGAAGAGATGCTCAGTAATTAAAAGCACCTGACGCTCCTGCAGAGTCTCCAATTTCAGTTCCCAGCAGCTATGTGGTAGCTTCCATCCATCTGCAGCCTCAGTTCCAGGAGATCCAGTTTTTCCTTCTGGTCTCCTCAGACACTAGGCACACACACGGTGCACTCACACACACACAGGCAAAACAATCATACACATAAAATAAAAATGAATAAAGCTAAAAGAGAGAGAGAAAGAGAGATCCAAAAACTGCCTCTAGAAGGAAACCCTGGTATTGGGGAGACCAGTGGGTTCATTAATCAGTCTACTAGCCTTAGTCAGGAGCTCTCTTTGGAGCCCTGTGGGGGGTAGTGCTCGGCACTCACCCCATAAATACTCATCGCAGGGCATGCTGGCCAGGAGCTCTGGCTGTGAGTCAAAGGAAGTGTCCCAAGGCCATCGCCACGGAAATTGGCTTCAGTACAAGGGCTGTGCTGGCTTGGGGCTCACAGCACCCAGCTGAGGCATGCCCCAGGAGTCCACACATGGGCCCAGGGCCGCCAGAGCAATGCCAGGGCTGTCAGTCAGGAACGCAGCTGCTAGAGGCCATTCACGCCTCATCGGTGCCCACTCAGTAGATGGTGGATGGAGAGCGGCAGATGTGTCGGAGCACATCAGGGTAGCTTCACCCTGAGCTGCATCCGGACAGGGTAGGGACATGTCCACAGCCTGGGGCTCTACTCTCAACCCCAAACATCCTAGGCAGCAGCCTGGCTTATGAAACACAGACACGGCTTTACATAATCATGGGGAAAGGAGAGCGCACGCTTCCGAAGGCCCCAACCTCAGGAGTAGGTTTTTCAAGATGGAATTGTCTTTTGCTTTCTTCTGATTATAAAAGCCAGTTGTGGTCATTGCCACCAAATCCCTGAAAGGAAAAATAAATAAATAAATAAATAAATAAATGAATGAATAAATAAATAAATAAATAAATAAATAAATAAATAAATAAATAAATGAAAGAGTAATGGGTAAAGAAGAAACTGAGTCTCTCTCTGTCCCACCCTTCCAAATCTCCCTAGGCTCTGAGCCTGTCCTTGCAGCCTTTCCGATTTCTGCTGAGTCCAGGTGAATGGCTGTGAGCGTGGTGTGTGCGTGTGTTTTAATTTTTTTTTTTTACTACATTTGTGTAGTGAGCATTCCAGAATTTTGGTTTCTTTAAAAACACAGAAATATTGTAAGGATGTGTTTCTGTCTTAATCCCCTGGGGATATGGGGCTACTTTGGACTGCCCACAGCAGCTGACTATCATTGCCTCGTGCTCTAGCAGAGGCATGGTTTTGCCAGCTGCAGACAGCTTCTGTGATGGTATGACATTTGGAATTCTGGGAACTTTTCAGAGGGTGTATAAATGCTAAGGCCCTGGGAGGTGGGTTTGGTAGTTGTTGTTCGTTCAGGGGGGATTGCGTGATATGGATGAAATGGGGGAGGAGTAGAGATAAAGAGTGGGAAAAAGAAGAACCCACAAAGTAACAAAGTCTAGTTACACAGACTTTTTGTGTGTGTGTGTGTGTGTGTGTGTGTGTGTGTGTGTGTGATGGAGAGGTCAGAACAACCAGCAGAAACAGTTCTCTGCTTCCACCATGTGAGTCCCAGGCCTCAGACTTAGACTGTCAGGCTTGGCAGCACCTTTACTCACTGAGTTATCTCTCCAGCCTCCCTTGTCCCTCTAAATACTTTAAAACATTACTCTATTTTATTTTGAGACATGGTCTCACTATGCAGCCCTGACTGTCCTGAACTCACTGTGTAGACCAGGCTGGCTTCCAACTCACAGAGATCCACCTGCCTATACTGGGATAAAAGGTATGTCACCACTTTTTGTTTTGGACATATACATGCTTTTCTGTCTCTTGCTTTTGTTCTGATAACAGTGTGCAGTGGACAGCTCAGCTCCCCGCTCTCCCCGAACCCCGTGTGGCATAGAAGCTCAGTCCTTTTACCTCAACTTTTGAGATTACAGGTGTGTGCCAGCCCTCTGGAAGCAAAGCACTGAACTCAGGGTTGTCCAGCTCCAGCACCCCACATCTGAGCAGGCTGGCTGCCAGAATTCACAGAACCCCAACACCATCGCCTGAGGGTCTTGTTCCCAAGGCAAGTGCTAGGCCCAACCCTACAGAGACAGGCCTGAGGGTAAATGTGATGCAAGTAAACTGTGACATCTGCTGGGGCCATGAAGGAGCGGCGTTTCCCCATGGGCCCTTCTGCTTCCTATTCCCCAGTCAGTGTGCTTTAGAAAGACTCCTTTTCTCAAGAGGTTTAGAGCCAGGCATAACCCTAGCACTCAGGAGGTTTCAAGGCCAACCTGGGCTACATACAAGACCCTGTGTTTAAGAAAAAACAACTTTGGAGGTCTGGTCTTCTCTCTTGCACCAGTCCCTGCCCACTCTCACTCCAGATGCCTGTCGAGGGGAAGTATCCCTCAGGACCACCTCTTGGCATAGAGTTCTGGGTCAAAGGACATGAGCCCTGCCAGGTTTTGGCTGAGAAAGCCTGAGCCTCCGTGTCTGAGGTTCCAGTTCAGGCTGGTAGCCAGAAGACTAGTTTGACCCAGGGCCTCGGTCGAGGCACCGAGGCTATTCAGGGGTTCAGGAAGAAGCTGCGGTGACATCACCAGCTCTGTAGAGAGAAGAGGAAGACATGGGGCCAAAAGGGAGAGGAAGCTGGGTATCAGTGAGCATTAGAGATGATGGTTTGCAGCTGGCTAGTGGGGTGTCCTGCCAGAGTGCATGTAAAAGACTAGGAGGGCGGGGGTGGAGGTGAGGACCTGTGACACTGTTTGACAGAATCAGAGATGAGTGAAAGAGTGTGCGAAGCCTGGGCTTCCTCCAGCCTGCTCCAAATGCAACATTCTCCCACGCCAGCTGCCCTGCACAGCCTGGCCGAGCAGGGCGGCACTTCTTGCTGAGGTAGACTCGGAGCGCAGTCGCTACACATCTCATTCCAGGCAACCTTTCCCATCCACCATCACTATCCAGGCGATGTCCCCTATAACCACCCAATAGCAATATTGGGGTGCATGCTGCCCTCTTGGCACCCCTAGTCGCCTCCTGGTACGTTCTGGTGGCCACGGATGTTCCAGGGGGAGGTTGAGGGAGCGTTAGAGTAGGGCACTTGCTCTCTAAGGGCGGCTGCCCTTCGTTGGAAGTCCTGTGTGTGTCCTCCAGTGACCTTTGCTGTCACCTGATGCTGGCAGCAGGATGGCTGTGCCACTTCCTACCTTCCAACAGAACACCTTTGTGTCTCAAGGTGGAGAGTCAGAATGGAGGGCATGAGCCACAGCGGCCAGATTCCCTCCTGAGACACCTTTCTGACACCTGTTGTTGGGTGCCACCCTGACACTCGCTGGCTGTGTTATCTCAGACAGTTTACAGTAATGCTTTCATGTCAGGGACCTTTATTGAGCCCCTACTACGTACGAGAGTTCACCGTAGTTTGGAAGACGAGACCCAGAAGCTGGAGCTTTCCTCCTCTGTTCTCTGGAACCGATGTAAAATAATTTGGTGGAACATGCCTTTAACCCCAGCACTCCGGAGGCAGGGGCGAGTGAATCTTTGCGGGATTGAAGCTAGCCTGATCTACACTGTGTGTTACAGACCAGTCGAGGCTACATATAATGAGACACTGTCTTCAAAGAAAGAGAGAGAGACGGAGAGAGAAAGGAAGGAATAAAGAAAGTGCAGCTGGAAAGGCAACCCCGCTTCAGCCCCCAGCAATGAGCGATGCTAAGAGAAGGGCTTTACTGGCTCCAGGTACATCAGGAGCAAACATTTAGGTGGGAATGGGCTTGGCAAGCTTTTGTTTTTAAGACAGAGTCTCCCCGGCTGACCTCAAACTGAGTCCTCCCGGCTCAGCTTTCTGTATGCTGGGGTTAGGGTGTACACCGCCATGCACAGCTGAGTTTGGTGTTCTTGTGTACGTGCTTCTGGGAGTGCATGTGTACATACATGTACATGCATGTGTGTGGAGGCCACAGAAACCCGGGTGTCATTTCTCCTGTGTTATCCACCTATCTGTAATGTAAGTGGTTTTTTTTGTTTGTTTGTTTTGTTTTTTTGAGATAATGTCATTAACCTGTAGCTTGCTAAATAGGCTAGCTGGACCAGCTGGCCAGTGAGCAGCGTGGATCCACCTACTTCTGCCTTCCCATTGCTCAGATTTCAGATTTCACGGTCACATATACCACACTGGGCCAAATCTAGGTTCTCATGCTTGGGTCCTCTGACAAAGCAGCAGGTGCTCCTGACAAATGGAGCTTCACGTACTAAAGCAAGGGGAGACACTGGTGTGCTGAAATGGATGGGGTGGAGGGCCACAAGAACAAGAAAATGGGAACGAGGCTAATGGGTTTATGCACTGCATTTTTTTCTAACAGTGGAGGGAGGCCACTGGTGGACAATGGTGGGAAGCAACTGGAGTTTTCTCCTGTAACCACAAGGAATATGAACAGGAGGCTTAAAGAATCTGCGGTGTAAGGGAACGGGATCCAGAAGGGAGCTGGAAGCCAGGTCTTTCTCCCAAGTCAAATGTGATTTATTTAAAGACCCAAACCCACGGGCAGGAAAACTTCCCCAACAAACAGGATGTAGGCAACAATTCCAGAATCAAGATTCTGATTCTAAAGCTGACCTTGGGGAAGACTAAAGGCACTGAAATATGGCAGAAATCCAGGGTGAACGGAACCCAGTTGTGAAAGTAACTTTTTTCACAATTTATTTTTAATTTTTATGTACATTTGATGTTTGGCATGCATGTATGACAGTGCAAGATTGCTGGATCCTCTGGAACTGGAGTTATAGACAGTTGTGGTCTGCCATGTGGGTGTTAGGAATTGAACTCAGGTCCTCTGGAAGAGCAGCCAGTGCTCTCAACTACTGAGCCCCCATAAAAGTAACTTTTGTTTTCCAGATGTGATTGTCATCTTGGAGGCTTACTGCATCCATCTGCTAAGTTAGGCCCAGTCCTGGGAGCTTCTGGCCTCCATACAATCTTATCTAGGCCTACAACGTTTTCAGCCTCTGAGACTTACTGCTGAGTAAGCTCACGGTTTCTAGTTCTCTCTGAACTCTGACTGGCTCTAGCTCAAGCTTCTCTCCTACCTGGCTGAACTGCTGGCTTCTCTCAGCTTCTCTCAGCTTCTGACTGAATTGCTCTTCTTGGTCTCAGACTAACTCTAGCAATGTGTTCTAGTCTTCTAGCTTTTTCTCATTCTCTGGCTCATTCAGTCTTTACCTGTGTCTAACTTGTTCTGTCTGCAACCTCTCTCTAGAAAACTCTCCCAGTAAAAACTGCTTCTGGATTCCATGAACTGATGAACTGCCACAAACTCAGCTCCACTTCCTGCCTCTCAGCTCACTGACTCTGCTGAACTGCCTGAACACAGGCGACTAGAACTCAGAGTACTGCATGCCTCTGTCTCCGGAGTGTTGGGATTAAAGGCATGTACCACCACACCAGGAACTAAGCTTTTCTTTACCTGAAACTTGCTCTGTACCAGGCTGGCCTTGAACTCAGAGATCTGCTCGGCTCTGTCTCCTGGGATGAAAGATGTGTCTGTATTCCAGCCAGATCACACAGACCTAAAGGATCTTTGGATGTGATCTCTTGCCAGAGCAGTCATGTTCTGAATTAAAGTCATGTTCAGGATTCCTTAGTTGCCTGTAGATCTTTGTGTGTGTAGGGTTGAAAAAGAGCAAGGATGGATATATGGATGGGTTTGGAGGGAAGTAAGGGAAGGGAGAAATGTTGTAACTATAGTATAATCTAAAAAAAGAAACCTCAGATGTAAAGAAATGAACACTCAGAAATAAAAAAAACATATGCCTTTCTAGCTTATTTTTTCATTACCAAATAGAATATAATTTTCTACTGTTATAAAGAGGGAGGAGGAGGGAAAGTTACTAGCATCAGTGCCATTGGACAGGTGGAGAAACGGGCTAAGATTGCTGCCCTCAGGGCCACAGGCCTGGTAGGCCCGAAGCGTTCCAAGGTTTGCCTCCTTGCCCAGTTGGTGAGCAGCCTGATGACAGAGTGGCACTTGCCGAGGCTCTAATGGTGGAGCATTCTGAGGCCACATCACTCCAGTCCTTGGCAGACAGGCACCAGGAGGGCAGCCTCTTTGGGCATGGCCAACAGTAGCCAGGAGCTATAACACACACCACAGTCTGACTGGGAAACAGGCCAGACAGGGAGGGGGAGGGGTGCTCACTAGCACAGGGCCCTTTGTTTCATGACTCTGAGACTGAGCTCTGTGGAGCACGCAGAGGCCCTGGATTGAGGCTGGACTAGTACGTTCCTCTGCCTCTGCCCAGCACCCATTCACAGGCTTGCCTTCATCTCCTCTCTGTAAAATCAACCTCTTCCTTCGGAAACAGTATGGACCCGAATGTGTGTCATGGATTCAATGAGACAGATCCAATGAGACTGTGATGGCAATGTTTTCTGTTACCTCCACTCCGGGAGGCCTCATTCCTCCCAGCTCCACCAGGTCTGAGCAGTGCTCCTGGCCCTACAGACCTCGAGGCAAACCCGGTTAGCTCTCTGAATCCACTGCTGTCTGTAGGCTCTAGTAGTCTGAGACCAGCCTGCTCCTAATAACTTCTCAGTACTGATCATTCCTGGCAGTGCATATTCATTCCCGTGCCCCGTAAAGTCTCAACCTTTTTCTTAGAAAACTGCGGAACTCTTGAGCCACGCTTAGAATCTGGGGTGGTGGCGAAGTTACTCTGTTGCTACTTCCAGTGTGAGTGGTTAATTCCAACAGAGCGCTGTGTCCACACAGACACGGCGGCCCCGGCAGCTTGCAAGTAACCACTAAGCGCGGGGCGGGGCCAGAGGCCACTCGTCGGCCTGGGGTGATCCGGCGCCCCGCCCCGCCCCCACCCCGCCTCCGTGGGCGGGTCCCCAGGAGTCTTAACGCGCCCGCCCGCAGCGCCCGGCCTCCGCCACCGCCTGTCGCCGCCCGAGCCTCCGCCGGCTCTGCGCCTCGCTCCTCTGCGTCCTCGCCCTCGCCCGGCCGCGCCATGGAAGGTTACCACAAGCCGGACCAGCAGAAGCTGCAAGCCCTGAAGGACACGGCCAATCGCCTGCGCATCAGCTCCATCCAGGCCACCACCGCGGCGGGCTCGGGGTGAGCGCGCGCTTCTGGCGGGGCGGGGAGCCGGGTGGGTCCCGCGGCCTCGCCGGCTCCGTGTCGCGCAGGACGATGTCGCCACGAGGGCGGCGGCGGCGGGGCGCGGTCAGATGGCGGAGCTTCCCGCTGCTCCGGGGCGGCCGGGTCCGGCCGCGTGGGCCTCGGCCTCGCGAGCGCCTCCAGCCGGCCCCGGGCTTCCCGGCTCCCGCTGCACCCGGGCGCGCCTGCTGGCTCTGCGGCCGCACGCCACCATGACTGCCGGCCGGAGCACCCGGCGCACGTGCGGGCCCCGGCCCTCTCCAGCAGCCTGTTGGCTCCACTGGCTTGCAGATGGGGAGACTGAGGTTCCGGGTTTTTATCTCTTGTCCAAGGTCAGCCAGAGCTGGGATTCCAGCCCTTGCACTGTAAGCGGAGAATCTGGGTAGAGCCCACCATTTTGCCGGAGACTTGGGGCCCACCCTTCCACGCCGCTCTCCTCGACACCTACTCCTATTCCTGTTATCTATGGGTTGGGGTCCTGCTTTGGAACTCGGGGCGCTGCTGAGAACTCCAGGGTGGGGGGTGGAGAAGTGTCTTGGGCTCAACAACCTGGGCAAAGAAGGCTAGACCAGACCCGAGATAGGAGGTTGGAGTGAGAGGCTGGGGGAAGGAGGTTGGCGAACCATGTAGAATGAAGGGGCGAGGCCCACGAGGAAAGGAAGTCCTGGGGTAACGGTGCTTACACACTGGTTTCAAGGAATTCTGAGGTCTCTGTTGGGCCTCTGATGGGTCTCTGTTGAGACCATCGAGACAGAGGTGTGGGCTTCTTGGGATGGTTTTGGGGACTTGGGCAGGGAAGGTTCAGGAACCCAAAGAAGCCTTCTGGCCAGTTCCAAATAGGACGTATCAAAGGAGTACATTCCTCTGGCCTTTTATTTAGTGTGAGTTACTTCCTACCCCTCATGCTTTTAAGACAGGATGTTCTCACAAAGTTTGGACTGGGAGCCCCTTGCCACTGTACTTCCCGTGCATGCTTTGGACCTGTTATCTCTCTCGGGTTTAGATCGTTGCCTACAGTTTTGGGTGTTTCCAAGTAAAGACTTGAGTTCCTTTCATCACTGTCCTCTCCTTAGCTTAGCACAGAGTAGGTCTTCACATCCTTTATTGTGTTCTCTCATGGCTTGTTCTCTCATGGCCCTTTACGACTCCCTTCAAGTGTGAAGTCTAGTCAGAGAGGCCGAGCAGTTGACTAACTGGTACCTAAGCACAGCTGAGCGATCTACAAAGCTAGATAAGCATACAGGCCTTGCCAGGATCTGGGAGCAGCTAAGTGGGTATTCCTGAGGTGACACAGAAACCTTGATTTGCGTTTTGATAATCAGTCAACACATGAAGACATCGAAATGCCGAGTGTGGAGTGATTTGCCCAGACTGGTAAGCAGTGGCTATTTAGTGCTGCCTAGTGTGGGGCTGGCCTGTAAGAAAGTTCTCTCGAACACATGAGCAACATGAGGCTGGAGAATTAAGGAGCCAGGGAAAGTCAAGTGTGGCTTGGAGAGAAATTAAGTAACATTTACGGCAATAAAGAGCCTTACTTCCAAAGCAGGGGTGGTCTCCAGGGGAGAGATTGACATGGAAGTGTTACAGTGTAAACACTAGGGTTTACATTGTAGCCTTAGGCGGCCACGGAAGTCTAAATGTATCCATGTGCAAAATGGAAGAGATGGGTATGCAAAATACCGTGAATGTGTTTGCTTTGGAGTTCCAGTCTATATTTAGGTGCAGGAAAGTGCTACTTGGAGAAATCTTGTTTTTTAGAAGGAAGTAACATTGCTTCTCAACCCCTGTCACAAGAGTGATTTTGAAATATGTGTGCAAGGAGTGTATGTACAGAAAGACCTGAGACAGAAGTGTGTTTTGGCTCCTGTGTGTCTATTTGAAGACTCACTGCAGTGAGAGGGTTCTACCAAGTGAAGGCAGACGCCTTCCTGAAGTTCTAACCCAGGCACTTGCACACAGCTGAACTGATCACCCAATCAGTAGGTCCCATCTTCTGGGACAATTTGGGATCTGGTAGAGAAACTTTGGACCAGCCTTCACTGACTACCCACTGAGGCTGGACATCCTATCAGTTAGGATCCAGGTTGCTGGTTTCAGGATGGCAAGAAGTCCTGACTGGACAGCCTTCCTGTATTGCATCATCGGCCCTCTTCGCAATAGACCTCAGCACACTACAGAAAGTAAGCACCCTGGCCTCTGGGGAGCTGCGTGGACAGAACACTCACGGGGGACTTTCTATTGAGGCAGCACCTACAGTGGCCAGACTGTTCTCGGGGGTCATCTTCCACATGAGGAGGCAGCTGTGGCAAGGGTCCAACTCACCAAACTTTAACAAAAGGAAGGCCAATGGAGTCAATGGCCTTGTCAGAAGTGGCCAGGTTCCTGAGGCTGGTTGTAAAAGTTCTCAGCCCTCACCTTGCACCGCTAGATTGTGTTAGCCAAATGGAGTTAAGTGCCATCTAGGATGCACCAGAGTCAGGCCTGATTTAAAGGGAGGGGTTAGTCTGTGTTTTGGGGAGAGTACGTGGGAGGATAGGGTGGGCCCACACCTGACTTGTGAGCACGGGAGACAGGTCTAGCCCATCTCTGCTCTGAACAGCCATGTCCTTGTCAGAGCCTCAGTTTCTTCATCATACAAAGGATGGTTAGTCTTTCTTTTTTCTTTCTTTCCACTGCTATAACAAGATACATGAGGCAGTCAGTCTACAGAGAAAAGTTTTTTGTTATTGTTGGTTTTTGTTTTCCAAGACAGGGTTTCTCTGTGTAGCCCTGGCTGTCCTGGAACTCACTTTGTAGACCAAGCTGGCCTTGAACTCATAGAGATGCTTCTGCTTTTCAAGTGCTGGGATTAAAGGCATGTGCCACCACTGCCGGAGGGGCAAGGAAAGTGGTTTGGTTTGGTTTTGTCTATTTTGGTTGGCTTGTTGTTGTTTTGTTTTGTTTTAGAATTCCTTATTTTATGTGTGTGTTTTGCCTGCGTATATGTATGGGTACATGTACATGCCTAATGCTTGTGAACCTCAGAAGAGGACATTGGCTCTCCTGGAACTGGAGTTACAAATGGTTGTGAGCCATCATGTGGTGCTAGGAACCGAACTTAGTCCCCGGCAAGAGCGACCAGTACTTTTTAACCCCTGAGTCTGCTCTTTAGCCCAAAGAAAAGGCTGTTAGTGTTTTTTGGTTTTGTTTTGTGTTTGGTTTTTTTGTTTTGGTTTGTTGTTGTTTAAACTTACAGTTTTAAATGGAAAAAGTCCAATAGCACGTGCAGGTAAGGTTCATGGTGGGAATATGTATGAGAGGAAGAAACAAAGCAAAACAGAAAGCCAGAGAGAAAGCAAGCGGGATCTCACACACCTTACAGTACCTTCAGAAAGCATAACCCCAGTTCACCTGAGAACTTCCAGTCACCACCTCTCTAATTTGAGACCAGAATGCGGAAATAGCATCCAAACCCTGGCTTTCAAATCAAGTCTTTTAGGAGTGAGGCTCAGGTTTCAGCGAGAGGCCCTGGAGTCCCACCCCTGCTTGTTGAAGTGGTTGGGGTTATTTCCAGGATCCCCAGAACTAGTGTTCAGGAGCATTCAGATCAAATGTGCTGAAGACCCTCTCGGGGCTCTTGCCCCTTCAAGCACAGTCGGCTTTTTTGAGCAAACAAGGGCTTTCAAGGGCCAGCTTCTCCTTTTAGGCTGCCTCAGGCCACTGACTTCTGCCCCTGCCTGGCTCCGACTGAGGCAAGAGCACAGCGGTTGAGATTGCCCCAAGCAGCAGCGTTTCTCAATTGAGGGTGAAGACACCTGGCAGCTCGTGCACGACTGGGCTCTCTGCCTGGGTGACCTCTGAATCAGCAGAGCTAACAGCCAGTACTGCTTGAAGCTGGGGACAAGGGCTGGGCACTGGAGGAGAGGCTGCTTGCGATGACCTCGCGGCTTCCTGTGAACCAAGCTGGCCTCTAGACTTGGCCTGGCATCTCCAGAGCCTGGTCCCACAGATTCAGGAGGACTTGTCTTCCCTAGGTGTCCAGCACATCCCTGGGGCTGGGGATCAGAACAGAACTGGGATTTTTTCATCCACGAATGGGAAGGAGTGTGATGGCTGAAGGCTGTGCAGCTTGTCTGGGAAGTGTGGACACCTGCGAACTTCCTCCACCAGGGGTTCCCCACACTGTTCCCCTCCTTCCACAGACACATCTGTAACAGCTCTGTGGACCGGCACTTTGCAGAGTGAAAGGTTTCAAATGTACACTTCTGGCTCGTACTGTTTTTGAGTGGTACCGGAGAATGGACCCAGGGCCAGGCAAGTGCCCTGCCACTGAATTGTATTCTCAGATAGTTCTGAGATTTTTTTTTTTAATCCATATAATCATCAAAATTAGTGAATTTATCACTTCTAATTTTAGGGTATTTCCTAGCCTCCAAAAGACCTCTCCCACCCATCTGCAGTTTCTTTTCTTCCTCTTTCCACATGAGGTCTGATTTCCTGTCTCTGTAAATTTAAGCCTTCTGGATATTTTCTCATAATGCAATTGGACAGAATGAGGTCTTTTGGGTCTGGCTTCTTTCACATGTTATAATATGCAGATTTGTCCATGTGGTAGCATGATTTTTTCATGCTTCGTTTCTTTTTATAGCTCACTAGTCCCTTATATGTCACAGATTTTGCTTATTCATTCACTAGTTTCTCTTACCATTTTGCTTTGGCCTAGCCCTGCTGATGGAAGCATTGGGTCCCTGGACAGGTCACTTGGCTTCTGGGGACACTCCCCACCTCAGTGAGAAGCACCTTATAATAGTTGTTACTGATGTTATCACAGATCAAGTCTATTATATATGTATCAGAAGAGGCAAAAATGGGACAAAGATCTGAAGAAATGGTCTGAGGTCCAGGGTCAGGTTTGTTCTGAGTGAGAATCAGCTCAGTGATTTAGAGACTTCCATATGACAGCCTAAATTTATTTAGAAACAAGGTCTTATATAACCCTGTTTGGCCTTGCAAGTGCTGAGGTTACCACACCCAAATTACCAAACACACAGGGGAGGGAGAGAGGCGCATTAAAAACTCAGTGAAAGCATGAGGACCTGAGGTCAGGTCCCCAGCACCCCTGTAACCCCAGCTCTGTTAGGTCCCCAGAGGCTCACTGGCCAGCCTGTCTAGCCAGTTGGTGAGCTGCAGGTTCAATGAGAGACCCTGTCTCAAAAAAATGAGATGGGAAGTGATAGAAAGAGGCAATTTGTCAGTTTTTTTCCTTATCTCCTGTTATCCCAGAAAGCCACCCTGAATGTGCCTTTATTCTATTGTTTTCTTTATAGTGTGTATAAATTACATGTGTATACATTCAGGAACAACATGGTCCTCTCTGTTATGTCTCTGGTGTGCTTTTTTTCACATGCTATGTTTGTGAGGTAACATTGACGCTGGGTCTGTAAAGGATAGGTCACACATTGCCACTGCTGTATAGAACTCCACTGTGTTTCATCTATTCTGTTGATGCCTGCAAGGTTGGTTCCAGGTTACTGTTGAATATGGGAACATTCCTGTTTGTTCCTCGGGGTGCATTTGACACATATGTTTGAATTCCTATGTATGTTCCTATATATTAGCTTGCTGGGTCTTGGAATATGCCTATCCCTGGCACATTCGTTCTGTGTGGCTAAGTGGCTCAGGTTTTCTGGGTAAGTTACATTGCCCCAGAGCTTTTTCTGTTCCAGGTCTATTTACATTAGGTAGATCAGAATATTTACCATATACTTGTGCCTTGAGTTCTATTTAAAGCAACAGCATTGGTGGCACGTGCATTTCATCCCAGCATTTGGGAAGCAGAGGCAGGCAGATCTCTGAGTTCAAGGCCAGAGTTCTAGGACAGCCAAAGCCACGCAGAGAAACACACACAAACAACAACAACAACAAAAACAGGGTCTTACTCAGGCTTAGCCCAGGCTTTGAAATTGTGATCTGCTTGCCCCAGGCCCTTGAATGCTAGGGTTACAGGCATAT
Organism: Pachyuromys duprasi; assembly: GCA_028658305.1. Taxonomy (NCBI): domain Eukaryota; kingdom Metazoa; phylum Chordata; class Mammalia; order Rodentia; family Muridae; genus Pachyuromys; species Pachyuromys duprasi. The sequence continues at coordinate 19,933,519 of CM053753.1, read as the reverse complement.
GCTGCCGAGCCTTGCTCTAACGACTATGTCTGATATGCTCGTCTCGTTTAAACAAAAAAACAACAACTCACCCAGGCAGTGGTGGTGCATACCTTTCTAGCACTCTAGAGGAAAAGGCAGGCAGATCTCGGTGTTTGAGGCCAGCCTTGTCTACACAGTGAGTTTCAGGACAACCACAGTTACACAGAGAACCCCTGTCTTGAAAAACCTAAAAAAGAAAATAGAAGTTGGCTAGATTTTCAGTCTCTTCTCTCAACTACTTGACCACCCTCGTGAGCTAACTTTTGGGTTGAAGTGTGGTGTGGTGTTAGAAGGCTTTGCTCAGCAGCGTTGGGTCCAATACTCAGTACTGCCCCTGAAAAAAACAGCAATAATTTAGAAAGAACTAAGCTCTTGGCTCTAGTTCTTTACATTACGTATCTGCTTACTATTTCATGATTTCCTGGGGTTTTTTTTGTTTGCCTATTTATTTATTTTTTTTTTTTATGTATATGGATGTTTTGCATGCAGTGCTGACAGAGGCCAGGAGAGGGCGTCAGAGCCCCTGGTCCTTGAGTTGCAGATGATTGTCAGCCTCCATTGTGGGTGCTGGGAACTGAACCTGGATCCCTTGGGAAATGCTGGCAGTGCTCTTAAGTTCTGAGCCATCTCTCTGTTTTATGTTTAATCTTTTTCTGGGCTTGAGTGTTAGCTCCTACCTTATAAGCATTAGCACCTGAAAACACTCAGAACCTAGGTAAAGAAGCTGGGGGTGGTGGGATACGCTCATAACCCTGTACAGGTGGATTGTGGGGCTCACTAGCTTAATCGGTGAGTCCTGGGCCTCTCAGAAATCAACCAAGGGGGACAGGGCCTGAGGAAAGACCATCAAGGCTCTACATATGCATGCACACCTGTACACCTGAACACATACCACACGATCTTTTTTCTGCTCTCTTTAAACTCAGTCCCCCTGAATTTGAGCAGCCTGATCTTAGCCGCCCTTTCCAGCAACCCCTTGGGTACTTTTCTTTTGTAGATTTTAAGCAATGGAGATGCCTCGGTGAAGCATCTGATTCATTCACCAAGAAACCCTGAGGCCCCTTGGAGGACCCTCTCCTGCAGGGTTGAAAACCGACACCAGGAATGAGTGCCACCAAGGATGCTTGTTTGTGATCTGGAGAAGGCACTGGGTGGGAGAAGGAGGTGCCTGGGAGAAACATTGCTTGGACCTGGCTCCAAACTGCACAACTCCTGGGTGGACTGAACTGATTGAAATTGCAAATGGCCTCTTTTTTAACAAGCAGTCAAGTCTATTAGTAATTCCTGTGCAGTACAAAGTAGGTGGAATAGTAAATACCTCCGCCCCTCATCCCACATCTGCTCAGCCTGCATCTCCAGGTGGGCCATACATAGCACCTGCAGGCATCTGGCTCAGGCAGCCTGGAGTGTACGGAGTGACTTGGATGAAACTAGAGTCCTGGCCGGTAGGTGAATAGTTGAGGGCCCTGAGAGGTTTGGCACCTTTCGGCAATAGCCTAATGGCAGCCGCCAGTTTGCATTAGCATTAGTTTTCACGGGGTTCCCCAAGCACCTCTTCATGGCATCCTTATTGATAAACAGAGAAGTGGAGCCTCCGGGAGATGAGTGCATCGGACACCCCACGTGATGCAGCCTGAATCTCCCACTCTGAAGGCACATGGGGTTTTCTTAGTGGGTATGAAGACTGTCAGCAGCTGGCCAGATGTGTTTGCAGGTATCCTCTTCAGGGCCTAGTAAGGAGAGCTTAAATCCACTTATCAACGTGGGAGACTTCTCACCCCCCTCTACGTCTCCTCTGTGTGAGCCTGGGCATTCCTCTGGCACAGACATCACTGTGCCATGCCATTTCTCTGAGAGTCCTTCTTGGTTTGGCCATGCAAGAGTTTCACGTGTGGTCAATAGGCAGAATCCCTGCACCTCTCTGGGCATATCCTCCCCCATTGGAGCTTCCTCATAACAGCCACGACATTTCCCATCCCCCCTCAAATTTTTATTGTGTTCATTTTTTTTAAAGGTTTATCTTTAGCTGTGTGTATGGGTGTATGATTATGAGTGTAGGTGACCATGGAGGCCAGAAGATACCAGAACCCCCAGCACTAGGATTACAAGCAGCTACCAGTGTGGGTGCTAGGATCAGAACTTGGATCTTCTGGAGGAGAAGGGTTTTTTTGGAGGCGTGTCGTCCTCCCCCCCCCCCCCAGACAGGGTTTCTCTGTGTAACCTTGGCTATCCTGGAGTCACTTTGTAGACCAGGCTGTCCTTAAACTCACAGAGATTCACCTGCCTCTGCCTCCCAGGGTGTTGGGATTACAGATGTGTGGCACCAGGTCCACTTAACTGCTGAGTTTAGGAATGGGGCCGAGCTCAGAGGTGGGAAGGGCAGTTGGTCTGGGGTGTTCTTGCTGGGAGCAAGGGGTTAGGGTCCCTGTGAGGCAGGCAAGAGTTTCTGTTTACATGTCCTCACCTCCCTCTTTTCAGGTGTAGTGTCTTTCCCCCATGACCAGGAGTTCATAGAGATGGTTAAGTATGAGGCTGTTGTGTGTTGGGAGTGTGGGAACTAAACCAGCATGGGCAGTTCTGGATTCCTTTACTAACGCGTCTACGCTGAGAGCAATTCACACCTAACATGATGAGCCCCAGAGGGGAGGAGGCCGCTGATGTGACTCCCACCCAGGGTTGCATGTGCCCTTGGGCTTGGTATTGGCATGTCTTAGTGTGAAGCGTCTCCAAAGCAGCATCAGGGCTGAGCCGAACTGCATGTGGGGAGGCAGACTCCGGGGCAGGCCAGGAGCGCAGCCCATGGCCCCGTTCCGGGGTAGGGCAGGGTTAATCAAGTGATCCTGTGGGATGTGAACTAATCTGTTCTCAAGAATATAATCCTTGTGCCTTCTAAACCCATTCAGTTATCAAAACAAGATTCTACCACCCCACAACTGGAAGGGCAGGTTCTTGCCTTTGCCAGGCCCTCCTCTGCTCCGGTCCACAGGCAGAAGGGGTTTTTACGTTGATGATAGCCTCTGTGGACGGTGAGCCTGTGTGTTTCATGGTTCTGAGAGCTAGCTTTCAGAGTGTCCATTCAAAATACAACCAGAAAACTAAAGTCCAATGTTTCAGGTTTGCAAACCTTCCCTTACCCCTCTGCCCATAGCCCCAAGGGGCCCAGGTGTAGGCAGGGGGGCTCCTCGAAGCAGGTGGCTTCTGGGCCTTCTCCTTAGGGTGGAGCTCCTTGATCAGTTGTATTGGTATTAGCCCTCCTCAGATGAGTCCTTAGATCCCCTCTAGGAACTGCTAGGTAGGAATTAAGCTCTATGCTCAAACTGGGTACTCTCCGGAAGGTGGCACACCTGGTACCCACTAGCCACTCCCTCCAGATCCTGAGCCATCAACTGTAGCCTCCTTGACCCCCATGCCATGTTTCTAAGGAGTGGGAGCACATACCTGGCTCTGCTGGGCCAGGCCAGTGTGAGACTCCAGGATAGGCATCCCCGGCCCGTGACACACGCTAGAGGGGATGCTGCAGGTTAGTCTAGGGCCACAATGCTCACGGCTGACTCCTCTCCTTGGCCGCAGCCACCCCACATCATGCTGCAGTGCCGCCGAGATCATGGCTGTCCTGTTTTTCCATACCATGCGCTACAAGGCCCTGGATCCCCGAAACCCTCACAACGATCGCTTTGTGCTCTCCAAGGTAAGAGCCCTGTTGCCAGCTACACCTACCTGGGCTGGGCCTGTGAGGACCCTGGAACGCCGGGTGGTCTTGAAGGAGAACCACCCGTTCAGTCTAAGTCCTGCATGCCCTTCCCCACCTGCCTGTCCTCCTCCCTCCTTCATGCCTGGTGCAGATCGAAGCCCTGTCTTCCCTCTTCTGGCAAAAATCAAAGCCGCAAACCATACCACAGTTGCCCCAAATCCACCTGTCCTCCGGCTTGGCTCAGCAGCTTCTGGCTTCCCGGGGAAGGCCATGCAGCTTAGAAGCCTGTCCAAGTATGTCCCATGCCAGAAGCAGGGATTAGGGTGGCGGCTGCCTGCTAGAGTTTTGGACTCATCCAGTGGCACCGCTGTGCCCCTTGCATCTGTCACGGTGCCTACCCACTTTTGGCTGTGGGAACTTTGGGCTGAAAACCAAGAGTCTGGAGAGGGATGAAAGGAGAGAAGTGGCCTTCACTGGCTTCATCTGAAATGGATATCCTGGTTGGCCAGCTCAGCCAGGCCCCAGAGCCCCGTGTGCAGTGGGCGCAGCCGCAGCAGCCCTGCCTCTGACCTTGTGCACCTCCTCACAGGGCCATGCAGCTCCCATCCTATATGCAGTGTGGGCTGAAGCTGGCTTCCTGCCCGAGGCAGAGCTGCTGAACCTGAGGAAGATCAGCTCCGACTTGGATGGGCATCCTGTCCCGGTAAGTTGCCTGACAGGGAGCCTCCTGGACCTCTGCCTCATCTTCCTTTCCTAGGCACAGGGGTGAGGATGAGGCAGAGGAGCCGACTACAATGAGGAGGGAAAGAGTCAGTATGGGAGCGCATTGTATTCATGCCAGTGCAGGGGTGAATCCTTGACTACTGACCAAGAGTCCCGACCCATGGGTGGGCGGCACCACTCAGGATCCCAGGTGTGGGGCAAGTTGGAAACAGCTTTTGACCGGCCCCTTGAATAACTGTGGCTTTCTCTTGTGACAGAAACAAGCCTTCACAGATGTGGCCACTGGCTCCCTGGGCCAGGGTCTGGGAGCTGCCTGTGGGATGGCATACACAGGCAAATACTTCGACAAAGCCAGGTAACCTCTGCTCCCTGCTCCTGCCCTTGGTGACTCTAAGAGGAGGTCCTCAGTGGCTCACCCCATCTACATTGCCCTGGCTCCTCTTCTTGCCTGCCTGAGGCTAAGTAAAATGAACAAGTGCCGTCTTCTGCCCTCAATGCCCTGAAGATGGGGATGTGGCCAGCACCCTTTTCAAATGGGACAGACTCAGAGGACAGAAGGGAACCGCCCAGAATCTGGTCAGGTTCGCTCCCTGAGTCTGTGGTGCTAGCACACACCGTCAGTCTAGTGTATGGACCCTGGAAGTGTCAGGTGCCTGTCTCCCCACCCCCATGTCTGACAGGGCACCAGGAAGCCTGGCCTGGGCCTCGGGGTTGTCACATCACCTCCTGGGGGCTAGTGAAGAAACTGCAGTGGCTGGCTACAGCCTGGTAGGTAGGCTAGCTACACTGGCATCAACCGGTTTGTAGAACTCTTAATGCCCTCGGGACAGATTTCAGCCACATGATCTGCTGTGGACAGGTTGTGTTTAGAGGCAGAGTGTACAGGCTACTAGGAGCCTGACCACCACTCAGAACAGTTTCCTCTGGTCCATCATGTGGGAACAAGGCTGAATGCTAGTTTTCACTTGGCTAAGCCCTTGCAAGATGGGAGGGGTGTGCAGATGCAGAAACTAGGGTGAATACTTACCCACATCCTCTGGTCTTCCTTTGAGTGGCCAGAGGGCATATCCCTAGTCCCCAGGTTCCCTGTGGGCAAAGAGCTTCCTAGGAGGGCTGGAGGGGACTGGCCTACAGCCAGCAACATGCCATTTTCCTGAAGACCAACCCTGCAGAAGAGTGGCTGCAGCCAGGTCCCTCTGAGGACAGGTGGCTGAAGGAAGCCTGACTGCCCCGCCCACACCCTGGGGAGCTCCTCCTGTTCTAGGAAGTTCCCTGGGGGTGGGGGACTTGATTCGGTCTCTACAAGAGGGTCTCTACAAGAGCCAGAGCTCCCAGAACCCGGCCTTCGTCCAGGGTCACCAGCATCACGGCTTTCGTTGGAGTTCCTGGCTGAGCTTTAGGGCTGGCGTAGCTACACCCAGAAATGATTCACTCTGGGGTGAAGTGTCTCAGAGAATGAGGTGTATGCTTAAGAACATTCTATCTGGCCTAGAACCAGACATGTGAGTTAATTATTCCCTACAGTTGCTTGAAATAATTCCCTGTGAAAGCTCATTTCCTGACCTCGACATAATAGAACAAGCCAGTGTAGGGAGAAGGGCTTTTGCAGGTTCCCAGAGGCTGTGGTGGCTTAGAGCCAGGGCTAGCTGAGGCCTGGGCCCTCAGACAGAACCTGGGGGTGGGGGGACGGGCACACTGACAGGGCACCAAGAGATTATCAGGCCCAGCCAGGCACCCAGAGGTAGCATGCTGATAAGAGGAGTCCAAGTGGGTTGCTGTCATTCGCGCTCTGCACGTTCCTTAAGTTTTTTAAGTACATTTATTCATCAACAATGATAAAATTAAAAACAAAAGAAGAAAAAGTTTCTCAGTGTTTTCAAATTCCTGGTATGTTACTCGTTGAGATTCAAGGACAATAAATCAGTGTCCCAGGGTTCTCTCTGGACAGCCATAAATACAGGTGTTACCTTACGATACCCTCCCCATCTTTTTGACACAATGGGGCCAGCGTTGGCTCTGATCTTGAGGCACAAGGCTATGCTGTAACTGGGCTACAGTCTGACTTTCTGAAAGTGGGGTGGGCATGGGACACAGCCATTCCCAACATTATCCCTAGCTCTGGAGATCAGGATCCCTACATGCCTGCCTCTCTGGCTTCTACCATGGAGGTCCTTTTGGGGAGCTGCTATGTCAGGCCAGAGCTCCTTTGGGGTGTTTGGGCCCTTGGTAACCTGCAGAGAGAGAAAAGACAGCTTGAGGAAAGCCAAGTTCCAGGACAGCACACATCTGAAACGTGGGCCTTCCTGGCCAAGGGTACCAGTGTCCCCACCTAGCAGACACCTCACAGGAGAAGCCCCAGGCAGGGAAACATGAAGGGAGCCCTCTGGCCTGTGTCTGCAGAAGTGCTGAGTCATGCTGACGGCTCTGGAAGCCTGGCTCTGGGCCGGAGGCAGCGTGAGGGCCTTTCTCAGGAGCAGCTGGAAGGTATCTGTGGCCTCTGTGAGCCTGGCCAGGCAGAGCCACACAACACAGCTGGACACTAGGCAAGGTGTAGGGGTTACCCACCCCCATCCTAACATCTCTTCTGTGTGCATTTCTACATAGCAAGGATCTGACAGTCCAGGATACTTTCAGACATGTAACCTCCAGACAAGTCCAAATGTTTTCTGTGGATTTGGGTGTTCATGAGCTCAGGGCCCAGCAGCAGCCATGGGCAGGCCCATGATGGAGATAGTTATTTTTGGCTGCTGCTACCTCACCTCCAGACCCTCACCTAGTGGAGCTAGTGGGTCTCTGAACCAGTCCCCTGCCTCCAGCCCCACCTCTTGACCCTACCCTGTCATGCGGCCAACAGAACTTCTGCTGCCTGAGTGATGTGTCCTGATTTGATACTTTTACCTTGACCCTTACCTTGAGGCCACACTTGCCTGTGTTGAGTCGAGAAAACTCCACTGGAGAAAAGCCCAAGGCAAGTCTGTGAAGCACCTGGCCCCTATGCCGAGCAGCTGTGCCTGTTCTTCCCCAGGTGGAATGAGCCTGGTTCCCAAGGTCCCATCAATCAAATCCCTCTGGGAGGACTTGCTTCTCAAGCCCATTCAGCCATTCTTTCTTGTTTTCCTTTTGTTCCAACAGCCCCAACTCTGTTTCTTATTGGCCAGATCCCCATCATTTCAGCAGGGAATCCTGTGGCTCCTGGCAGCTTCCCGTGTGGGCTGGCCATTAGGGCCCTAGTGATGCTGTTGACCTTTCCATGGCTGCATGTCTGCCCAGTCGGTTTTCTGGGAAGGGTGGTACCCTCTTCCAGAGAAGAGGGACCAACCATCTCTCCTGCCTTCTGTCCACAGCTACCGAGTCTATTGCATGCTGGGAGATGGGGAGGTGTCTGAGGGCTCTGTCTGGGAGGCCATGGCCTTTGCTGGAATTTACAAGCTGGACAACCTCGTTGCCATTTTTGACATCAACCGTCTGGGCCAGAGTGACCCAGCCCCACTGCAGCACCAGGTGGACATCTATCAGAAGCGCTGTGAGGCCTTTGGGTACGTATGAGGCTGCGGCCTGAGAAGGGCTCTTTTGAAAAGCAAGTTTATTTACATGATTACATAGCTTACCACCCAGATATTAATCTGCATGGAAGAGAAGGATGCAGCGGTGTGTATAGGCTCTGTCAGTGAGGCTGAAGGACATGGGGCAAAGGTGAACATGAGATGGCTTTTTCAGCCCCAGCCAGCCTGGAGAGTAGGAACAGGCTTCCTTTCCTAGTGAAATAGTGTCAGGGTTTCTGAGCTTCCCACTTGAGCCTTCAGTGACAGTTGCAAACCTGGGAAGGTAGGTACCTGCCTGAGGGCTCCTCACCTCAGCATTTCCCATCAGCCCCAAAGACAAGATGCTCTGGAGCTGGGGTCCTGGAGGTGCCACGGTGGCTGAGGGGATGTGGAGGGCAGAGCTGCAGGCAGGGAGACAAGCTAGGCTGGAGAAATGCAGGGCCTGAGAGCCCTGGGTGAGGCATTGTGGCTACCCTATGAAAGGGATCTGTGCCTTTGATAGTTGGTGAAAATGTCCATTGAGGTTGTCCTGACCCTACAAAGGGAGAAGATGAGGATTAGGGGTGTTCTTTCTGTTGCATGGATAAGGAAATAGCCCCAAGGTGTCTTCAGGATCTCCCCAAGATCACAGCAGTCTGGGAACTTGATTTTAACTCAGTGCTGTCTATGTCTGTAATTTGTACCTGTGGTCAGATTCCTTGAATCCTCACACAACTTGCTTTGTTACCTTGGACGAGTTTGTGTGTGTATGTGTTTGGCAAGCACTAATATTAATGAGCTATATCTTCAGTCTACTGCCATCTTTATTAATATGCCAAAAAAAGTGGTGAGGTCATAGCTCAGTGGTAAGACCCTTGCCTAGTATGCACAAGGTCCTGGCTGCAGTCCCTAACATGGGTGGGATGTCTGGGTCCACAGACCCGTACCAGTTATCTAATAAGCGGTTGCAGCATCTGTGGTCAGGTGTGTCCTCTAAACGAACACTGAGCCAAACGTTTTATGAATCTAATAACAAACGGGTTCTAAACCCAGTGCCTTGTCTGCAAAACAGTTCTTAGGAGGAAATGAGTGGATCAGGATGAAAGGCAGTGCATGAGCTAAGCGTTGAACTTATTTGGAAGGAGGGAAATTAAAACTAACCAAAGGAAGTAGAGTAAAGTAGGGAAAAAGCCAGTCCAGATTGGAAACAGCACTGTCTTAGACTTTCCAGCTGGAGTTCGGCCATGGGATGGCTGGCATGCAGGCAAGCCCTCAGGGTTCTCCGGTACCTGGCTGCCCCTTACCCTGTGCCACCTCCGTCCCCAGCTGGCACACCATCATCGTGGACGGACACAGCGTGGAGGAGCTGTGCAAGGCCTTTGGTCAGGCCAAGCACCAACCAACAGCCATCCTCGCCAAGACCTACAAGGGCCGTGGGATCACAGGTCTGTGTGCGAGCTTCCCCACCCCCATAGTGACCCTTGTGCCTAGAAAAATGCCTGCCCTTCTCTGTTCCCTAAAGTGACTGGTCTCAACTGAGCTGTTTGGACAGGCAGAGAGCTCCCTGACTGAAAAAGCCTCTGTGTACCCTACCTTGGTGTAGAGTGTCACTCAATAGAGTGTCTGCCAGCTCCAGCCTTGTGCCCTGGGTGGCAGTATAGCATAGCATTGTACAGCCCAGGGGCTCCTGGGAAGACCTGAATTTTCCCCCAAGGACGCAGTGCAATGGAGTAGTGTGTGGCAGAGGCCCTCATCAGTCCCTAGACGGAGGTTCTCTGCTTGAGAGTGAAGCACAGACATCCCACAACACCGAGGGTGAACTCAGGTTCCCAAGGCCTCATTTAACCCTTGCCTATTTTAAAGATGGAAAAAGGAGGCTATAAGTGATCAGAGACAATGAGAAAAGTCACCCCAGTTCAAGTGGTTGTAATAATAGTAAAAAGACAGAAAGTAGGATGAGGAATGTGTGGTGCTGTATCCCAGCTCGTGGGTAGCGGAGGCAGAGGAGAGCAAGATGACCCTCAGCTACCTAATGGGTTTTAGGACAACCTGGGTTACCTGAGACTGTGTCTCAGAAAGGAGACGAGGGCAGGTAAGATGGTGTGATGGCTGAGAGAGCTGCTGCCACACCTGATGATTTGAGTTAATCCCTGGAACCCACATGGAGGTTTGGGGGTACCTCAGAGCTGTGTGGTGCTGCCTGGGAGAGATGGTCTCTTTCTGGATCTACTTGGGCATCAGTGACCTAAGGTGACCTCAGAGGGTTTTAAGCCTCACTGGTCCCCACACAGTGAGGCTCTGGGGGATGGGAGGATCCCACTCTGCTCACCAACGTGTCAGATAAATGTGGAAGTACTTTCCCTTTTGGTCTTCAGTTTCACCTTCTAGCATAGATTCCTCCCAACTCCCCCCAAAAACTGAGTCTGAGTTCTCCAGCAGACTTTTCTGCATGAGCTGTAGAGACTGGGGCAGGGACCTGCAGGGACAGTGACAAAGGGGACACATCTACCCACACACGGTTCCTTTTCCCATTCATCTGAGCCATTTCCCTGAGTGGTCAGCATGCAGAAGTCTGTGAGCCTCCTTTTCTGTCCCTAATGGTGCCTGGTTTTTGTCTGTGAGATACCACGGTGATTTTCCTCTGGGCATTTTTGCCTGACCTTCTGTCTTTTTCTCCTGTCATATCTACAGGGATCGAGGACAAGGAGTCGTGGCATGGGAAGCCCCTCCCCAAAAACATGGCTGATCAGATTATCCAGGAGATTTACAGCCAGGTTCAGAGCAAAAAGAAGATCCTGGCCACTCCCCCTCAGGAGGATGCCCCTTCAGTGGACATTGCCAACATCCGCATGCCCACCCCGCCCAGCTACAAAGTTGGGGACAAGGTACTTCTCCAGCTCTTCTCCGAACTGGCTGCAATTGGGGTGTGGCTTCTGGGGGCCAGAGAGGGGAGTCCAGGCTCTCCGTCTCCCTGATGGAGGAGTTATGTGCCTGGAGAGGCTCAGAGAGGTCAGGGGACGCAATAAGCTGCTCGTTTAAACATTTGTAGAGTTCAGAGCCGCATAAAGGCCTGGCAAAGCAAGGCAGAGCTGTGTTGATCTGAAGCATTTCCCTGAGTGAACCAGTCAGTGCAGCCTGCACCCGCGCCTTGTGGCTCCCAGGTCCTTGCCTTCCTTTGTGTTGGCAGTTCCGGGGTGTTACTGGGCTTATTTTCTCTCCTTTTTGTGTGTGTGTATGTAGTTGTATTCAGTTTCTTGACATCAAGTTTCATTATAGCCCAAGCTGGCCTCAAGTTCAGCATACTCTTGCTTTGACTCCCGAATGCTGCCGGGGTTACAAGCACGTGCTCCCACCATGCCCAGCCTCTGCTTTCATTTTTATTGTCCCTCAGAAGCTTAAAAGTCCCCAGGAGTAGTCTAGGGCGCAGTGGTGCACACCTGTAATCCCAGTACTCTGGGAGGAAGAGTGTGAATCTAGACTAGCCTTGTCTACAAAGTGAGTCCAGGATAGTCAAGTCTGCATAGAGAAGCCTTGTCTCAGAGAGGCAAAATATAAGTAAATAAAAGTCTCCAGGAGTCAGACAAGACACCAGGCTTGAGCCCTACACATGCCTCAGTGGTATCGGGGCCTTTTTCCTCCCCACAGATAGCCACCAGGAAGGCCTATGGACAGGCCCTCGCCAAGCTGGGCCACGCCAGTGACCGCATCATCGCCCTGGATGGGGACACCAAAAATTCCACCTTCTCAGAGATCTTCAAAAAGGAGCATCCAGACCGTTTCATTGAGTGCTACATTGCCGAGCAAAACATGGTGAGTTGTAGGGTAGGCTGAGGGGCACAGACAGCCACAGCTGCAGGACTGTCATGACGGGACAGCCACAGGCTGAAGCTGTCTTCCTCCCTCAGGCAGCCGTATTGGCAGTGCCAAACGCCAGCCACGGGTCTATAGAACCTTTTCCTTTTTTTAAAGATGGGTTCTCTTGTAACCCAGCATGCCCTAGATTTCAATATGTAGCTAAGGCTAGCTTGAATTTTTGATCCTGCTATGCCCAGAGTTCTAGGGTTACAGACTGTGTCAAAGGAAAATGATTTTAAGAGATTTAAAATGATTATTTCAAGTCAAAGGAGTTTGGGGTTAGGAAACAGATTTCAGAGTCTACAGGTACTGGCGTCCCTCAGGAGTTCGCATGTTAGCTCACAGGCTCTTCCGCTCCCACATGTGTCCTTGGGGGTGTTCTGGGCTCCTTGGTCCTTCAGGCTGACCTGCCCCCGCCCCCGTCCTCAGGTGAGCATTGCTGTTGGCTGTGCCACGCGTAACAGGACAGTGCCCTTCTGCAGCACTTTCGCAGCCTTCTTTACGAGGGCCTTCGACCAGATCCGCATGGCAGCCATCTCTGAGAGCAACATCAACCTTTGCGGCTCGCACTGTGGCGTGTCCATCGGTGAGTTTGGACCGGATGCCAGCACTAACACCTTCCTTGCCTTAGGACAGGGAGTGTGGGAGAACACCGGAGCCAGGGAGCTGATCACCACTTTCTTTTCAATGCTCCAGGGGAAGATGGACCCTCTCAGATGGCCCTGGAAGACCTGGCCATGTTCCGGTCAGTCCCCATGTCTACAGTCTTTTACCCAAGCGATGGAGTAGCAACAGAGAAGGCGGTGGAATTAGCAGCCAATACGAAGGTTAGTCATGTGGCTGCTCTTTTTGAAGCCAGCTTTTCCGTAGAGAAGGAAGAAGAGGAGGCCAGCATAAGGCAAAGCTGGTCACTGACTACCCCAAGAGGCATTTCCAGACCTTGTGCCTGGTGTTTGTATAGCTTACACGAGACGGGGAAGAAAGAACAAAACATAGCATTAATGTATGTGTCATGGCAGACATGGCCAGTTGAACAGCACACTGCCAGTTTGACCATTGAAGATGTCTGCCCTCCTTGAGTTGAAAAACAGATCAAGAACTGCTCTGCCACAGACTGATGTATAGAGTTTTCTGCTTATCACCTGAGAGCAGGGGCTAGCCCTACTGAGGCATTCTGGGAATAGCTCCACAGAGAGGCCAGGCTAGTGAGTGTTCTAGAAGTCGTTTCCAGTCTGAGTTAGCCAAGCTCTGGATGCTTCAGATGTGTTCACAGGTGCCAGCTACAAGGTGAGGAACAGGCCCCGCCTCCTGCTGTAGCCGCCGGGACACAGTGACTGTGCCCAGTTTATAACCGACCGATAGCTGGAAGAGGCTTGTGTCTAGGAAGAGTGGCCCTCTAGAACACTCCACCCTCCGAGGTCTAAGAGCTGACCTCTTTCTCAGTTTATCTGTTCTATCTTCAGGGCATCTGCTTCATCCGGACCAGCCGACCAGAAAATGCCATCATCTACAGCAACAATGAGGATTTCCAGGTTGGCCAAGCCAAGGTCAGTGCCCTTCTTGTCTGGAGAGAACTCTAGAGAGTCGCACATCCTGCCTCGTCTCCCACCCTCAGACCCTACCCTTGTCCCTGAATCTCACTGTCCCCACGTCACCCCCAGGTGGTTTTGAAGAGCAAGGATGACCAGGTGACAGTGATTGGGGCCGGAGTCACTCTGCACGAAGCCTTGGCTGCTGCAGACATGCTCAAGAAAGGTAAGGAGAAGGGACTGGGGAGCCACAGCCTGAGCCCTGCCTAGCTGAATGTTGATGATAACTGAAGCCACCCTTTGAGCCATGGCACCATGTCCAGGAAGATACAAAGTTCCAGGACTTGTAATGATAGTCCCTACCCTATGACCCCAGTGTATAAGATCAGAGGCCTTGGAATCTGCCAGTGAATCTGAAATCATAGCTCAGCTGGGCACTAGTTAAATGAACTATTTGCCATCATTGTGAGTCGGTTTCCCCACCTGTAAACTGGTACTTAACTTTTATGGCTAGCCTGAGGGCTTAGGTGTCACTTGGCATTAATACTATTATAAGTATAATGTTACCTAATGCTAATGTAGAGACGGGCATTAATCTCCTCTTAATATGATCAACAGACATGTCATATCTCAAGCTGTGAGTACCAGGAAGCCAAGGGTAATAACTTGGTTATGTGACCTCAGTGGCCTGTGCAATGTGGAGGTGAACAGGACTGAGGCTTTAGCAAGACAGGCTTGAGAGGTCAAGAAAGCCTTGCCCAGGCAGGGCATCCAGGAACTGGGTGCAGTGAGCTACTAGCTCTTCTTCTGAGAATGTCACTCTGGCTACAGATCTTCTCCCCATCACTCCATACACCTTTACCTTAGATTAGACATCTGAAGCCCTCTGTTTATCTTCAAAAGCATAGGCAGATAAGAACCCCCACATTCTACTCTGTCCTTGAACAGGCCACAGAGCACACAACTGACCACGATCTCTCCCAGAGGTGACTGGCAAGCAAAGGTTCACAGTGAGAACCAGTGGACAGACAGCTAGTCCCCCAAAGAATAGTTCTTCCTAGGCCCAAGGGAGCCTATTCAGGGGGAGGTATCATCGAAGTTCTACCATGGGGAAAAGCACATCACCTTGTCTTTCTTACCATGCCCTGTTCTTCCCTCACAGAGAAGATAAACATCCGGGTGCTGGACCTTTTCACCATCAAGCCCCTGGACAGAAAGCTCATTCTTGACAGTGCCCGAGCAACCAAAGGCAGGATCCTCACGGTGGAGGATCACTACTACGAAGGTAACTGGGGCTGCACCAGACTGGATAGGGAAGGCTAGAGAGCATGGCAGAGACCAGGAGCCAAGGGTAGATGTGATTTTGAATTCCTCTGAGGACAGCCTGCCTTTGCCACTCAACGCACTGGCAGCGGTTTGTGGAGCTGAGCCAGCCAGCAGCTGTGACTTATCTGGGTCCCTAAGCCAAAGCCTAAAGCCTCAGAAGAGGCCAAGTCTCAGCTGTAGTGGTTGATATATAAGGCTCTGGATTTTCTGGCTACAGCTGAGCTCCTAGGACTCAGGTAAAGGAGGTAAGATGACTGGACAGAAGGAAACAGGTAAAGCAAGTGCCGTCCTTTTAGTCCTTAACAAGCATTTTCTCCAAGTACATACCACTTCTTTCTTACAGAAGCCTTCAAGGAAGAGATGAGCTTAGACTCTTAGGTCAAGTGCTCAACCTGTGGGGGTCAAGCTGACCTCCACCTGTACCATACATGCATGAGCATGTACGTTATCTAAGAAATAGATGTTTAAAATATTAAGGAGCTGGGAAGGCTCAGCAGTCCCCTAGAGGACCTTTGTTTTCAGTCCTTAGCAGCAGCTCATAACCATCTGTAACTCCCAGCACACTCCTCTGGCCTCTAAGGGCATGGAGCATGCACGCGGTTCGCAGATATATGCAGGCAAAACATTCACACACAAAGTTTTATTACATAAAGCTAAATGTCATGGCAACATCCCTTTAAATCCCAGCACTCAGAAGGCAGAGACGGGTGACTCTGAATTCAAGGCCACTTTGATCTACAACAGGGAGTTAAAGTGGGTTTAGGGCTCTGTTGGTAGAATCTTTGGCAAGTGTGCATGAAACCAAGGGTTCAGTCCCTGGCACTACATAATATCAGCCAGGCAGGCGGCTTATGCTTGCAATCCCAGCACTCTGAATGTAGAATTGAAAGATTCAGAAGTTCAAGGTCAGGCTAGACTATATGGTTAGTTTGAGGGCATCCTCTGATGGACTAGTGGTGTCTGCTTTGGCAAGTGGGGTAGTGCATGTGAGATCTTCGTCATCTCTGGCCCAGAATAAGACCTCTTTGCTTTGCTCAGGTGGCATAGGTGAAGCAGTGTCTGCTGCCGTAGTGGGTGAGCCTGGAGTCACCGTCACTCGCCTGGCTGTTGGCCAAGTACCACGAAGCGGGAAACCAGCAGAGCTGCTGAAGCTGTTTGGTATTGACAAGGACGCCATCGTGCAAGCTGTGAAGGGCCTTGTCACCAAGGGCTAGGGAGGCCATCGAGTGGGAAAACTACACATTCCTGGGAGGGTCTGGCAAAGGTGCTCAGAGGTCTATTAAGAGGAGAGGTAAATATATGTTTTGAGAAAAATTAACCCTGAGACTTTTTCTTTGATATGAGTACACCCAGTGCCAGGTGTGGGAAAAAGAATGGGGGGAGAGGAAGACAGCCGGCGCTCTCGGCTTGGGGTCGGATCTGGGTGTCCTTAGGAGGCCCCTTCCCTCCCAGCCACAGCCAGGGGCCACACACTTCACTGCGATTTTTAGCCCCTTCCCTTACCAGTGTGCTCCAGAGGAGGCTGTGGGCTTCCCTCCTCGCTTAGAAACTTTCTGGGATCCTTCGTAGCCTCCAATGTCCTCCAGGGTCCTGCCGCTCTACTATCAGAGCTTGGAGTAGAAAGAGTTATTTGTTTTGTCTTCATCCTTTTGGGGTATCTGCTGGTAAGTTCCCCAGAAAATCCTCAGTGCCCTTAATGAGGAGGTTCATAGAGCTATGAACATGTCTGCCCCTTGAGTCTGGACAAACTGATCAACTGGTGAGCTGCTTAGTCAGATCTGGCTGTGCCAGGGACTGTGTGGCACCAACCCTAGAAACAGCAGGGAAGGTAGGTCGCAGGGGTATGACTAGGACTGCTCAGTGGGTGATGGGGCTTAGGACAAACGTTGGGAGGCTTTAAGCTCCACATATCAGAGAATCTCTTTTCAGGGAGAAAAGGAGGTGAGTCATTTCCCTGTCTGAGACAACTGAGGGATAGTGGGAAGGGGCTACTTCTCAGCCAAGAGTTTGGAGTCCTGGCATAATTACAGTGTTTTCTTATGTAGTCCATAACAACAAAAACAGTAAAGCATGAAACCAGGGGCCTGGGATAGTTGGTCACCACCTGGTGGTCATCTAAGGTACTACAATGCACACTCCACGTAGGAATCTGAGGAAGACCAGAAGCCGAGCTGGTGGCACACGCCTGTAATCCCAGCACTCAGGGAGGCAGAAGCAGGCTGATCTCTGTGAGTTTAAGGTCACTCTGGTCAACAAAGCAAGTCCAGGACAGCCAAGGCTACACAGAGAAACCCTGTCTCAAAAACAACAATAAAAGATATCATTTTAGAAGACATTCCACTTGACCCAGTATGGAAAGTAAAGGACTGCAACTTGGTTTTTTGTGACTACCTTCTTTGTCCCTGTGGCTTTCTTAAAGGAGAAGCTGTGCACTCAGTCTTATGTAGAGGTCCTTGTCCTGCAGCTTTGTGCTTTTGTGTGTCATCAAAGTTGCTGCGCTCTTTAGAGGTTACAGGCCCATGAAAGGATGCAAAATGGGCCAAATATACCCATTTTGAGCCTCCACCTGCTAGTTGTCTATAGGCCCAAGGATTTGCAAAGCAGAGCGATGAGAAGCAGAGATGAGAGGGCTTGAGTTGCTGCAGTACTCTGAGCGTTTCACAGGTGCCTGGGCCAGCTGTCAAATGCAGTTAGGGCAGAACTGTACATAGACGGCTTCGAGGAGCAGGTGGGTTGGCTAGACCACTTGCTGTTTGCATGAGGCTCTGGATTTGGTCCCTAGCCTGCCAAGCAAGGGGTAGAGGTCGGGGGAAGCACGATTTCCAAAGCAGGGATGAGAGGTTGCTTCCCTCACCTTCAAGCAGCCCAGCCTCTCCAAGGCCCACACACTCTCCAAGGAGATAGTAAGAGCTTGAGCCGGCAGCCAGATGCCTGAGGAGTAAGCAGACTAGAGGATCTCCCAAGGCCTGGTGCCCAGTCACGCAAACTCAGTCCTGTAACATCAAAGACTCAGGAAACTGTAACCTTTAGGGACCCAGGAGCTCTGAGGGGTGTGTGAAGCTACTTTAGGTTTTTGTTGCTTATTTGTTTTTCTGAGGATTCTGGAATGTGCTGGAATCCTGAATACTGGCCCTCAGAAAAATACATTGCATAATTTTATGTGGAAATTAAAATTTGTACATACATATGTATTTGGGTGTGTGTTTATAGGTCAACAAGCTAGAAAAGGGATCATGAGAGTGAAAGAGATCTTAAAGGATGGTGGGAACTAGAGAAGATAATGGAATCGATATAATAGAAAAGCAGAAGTGAAAATTAACTGGGGAAGGAAAGGTAAGGGGGAGGGCAGGGTCATGAGGTAGATAGTAGGGGAGAGGGATGAATGAGAACAGAATAATGGCACGCATTCAAAAAGATCATGTTAAAAAAAAGACCTGTTATTTTGTAGTCTGCCCTAAGTAAAAATTATAATAAAATATTCAAAAACAAAATGAGGGTTGAGTATGAACAAAGTGCAGTGATACATAGATGTATATCATCATACATGTATCTCATATATATATCACATATATATGAAAATGTCATAGTAAAACCCATTATTTTATAGGCTAACAAAAAATTAATGAGAAAATGAAAGGCTAAGTGTGGTGGCACATGCGTTTAATCCCAGTATAGGAAGAAAGAGACAGGAGAATCTCTAGAAGTTCAAGGCCAACCTGTTCTGCATATTAAATTCCAAACCAGGAAAGGCTACATAGACTTTATCTCAAAAAAAGGAAAAAAAAAAAAAGTCTATAAAATGGGAACTTTAAAGAACAGAAATTTCAGGGGGTTTTAGCACTGGGGATCAAATACAAGGCCTCAGATATTGCTAAGCAAGCTCTACCAATGAGCTATAATCCCTGCCTCTGGTGCCTCTTAGAAAGATGAAAATTCAGTAGTGGCACACGCCTTTAATCTCAGCACTCTTGCTGGAGAGATGGTTCAGAGGTTAAGAGGACTACCCGCTCCTCCGGGGGTCCTGAGTTCAATTCCCAACAACCACATGGTGGCTCACAACCATCTATAGTGAGATCTGGTGCCCTCTTCTGGTGTGCAGGAAGAATGCTGTATAAATAATAAATAAATAAATCTTAAAATAATTCCAGCACTCAGGAGGCAGAGGCAGGTAGATCTTTGTGAGTTCGAGGCAAGCCTGGACTACACAGTGATTTCAGGACATCCAAGGCTACACGGAAACCCTGTCTCGAAAAAAAAAAAAAAAAAACAGACAAAAATTCTGTGAGGTCAAGGCCTACCTCTAGGACCTTCTTTATTCTTTAACAGCTGTCTTTCTTCTCTGTCTCTTTTTCTAAGACAGTGTTTCACAAATCCCAGGCTAGCCTCAAGGTAGCTGAAGGCAACCTTGAACTTCTGAGCCTCCTGCCTCCTCCATCTCCCAGGAACTGGATTATCGGCCTGTGCCATCTCACCTGGCTGTCATTTAACCTTCATTACTTTCTGTAGCCTACTTCTAAGTCCCTTAGGGCTTCTACATATGACTTTTGGAGAATATGAGGCCAAATAGCCCCCAAATCTGTGAAGCTCTAGGCTTGCCCCTCACAGGGCAAGACCAGTCTGGAACTTGAAATGTAACAGAAAAGGGAAAGTACCTGGGATTTAAAAGGAAAGAGGGAAGAGTCTTCAAGCATGAAGCTGGGGAGTGCTTGAAGCCACATCAAAGCCAGAGCCCCCATAGCTTAAGTGACAACTTCAGGCTCAGTGGGAGGTTCTGTCTCAAAAAGTGAGGTCAATAGGGATTGAGGGAGACACCTGGCCCCAACCTCTGGCCTCCACAGGCACCCACAGGTAAGTACACCAGTTCATACATGTGCATGCGCTCATACACTGCCGCAAACACACAGAGGGAGTGGAAATCCACCAACAGGCTCCTGACAGACCCCACCCCTCACCCAGGGCCTAAGTACCAAACAGCAATCATCTCCAATATCGGTGGCGTCACTACCCCATCTAGAGGAAGAGAAATAGATGTCTTTCTGCCTGCATCCCCATCTAAGACTCAGAAGTGAGACTGTCCACACAGTACATGGATCATGATCCCTTTGATGACTTCAGACCTGACCGCACGCGATAAATGTTTTTCACAGATTTCCACGGAGGAAGGATATTTGACTGAGTCTCAACAACAACATTTTGCATACTACACTTTGAATTTAGAAATTGCCCTGCGGTGGTGACTCACACCTTTAAGCCCAGAAGTTAGAAAGCAAGGCAGGCGGATCTCTGTGGCCAGCCTCACCTTCAAAGTGAGTTTCAGGAAACTCTGTCTTGAAAAAAACAAGCCGGGCAAGGTGGCACATACCTGTAACCCAGCACTCAAGGAGGCAGAGGCAGGAAGATTGAGTGAGTTCGAGGCCAGCCTGGTCTACAAAAGGAAGTCCAGGACAGCCGAGGCCACACAGAAACCCTGTCTCAAAAAAAAAAATCTTTAGAATTTCTAGAAATGTCCAAAAGCTTGAAAACCATTGCCCAATCAGAACTGGATGCAGAGCTTTGTCCCTTCAGGAGGTTATTTGGAGACAAGCTGGGAACTTTGTGCAGCTGGCTAGGGAGAGGAGAGCACTGATCTTTGAGCCTCACCAGCAGTTTTGTTTTGCCGGTCTCTGTGACACTGACCTCACCTTGGCCTGAGTTTGTCTGCATCCCCAGAGGCCTGTGTTACATCACTTTACACATAGAAGACCTGCGTGCCATCTGTGGAGGTCAGAGCATGCGGCTCCTGGGCTACAGCTATGCCTTGCTATAAGCACACAGCACTGATGAGGTGAGATTTGTGCTGGGTAGAAGGGAGTTTCCAGGCCTGTATATTCACCCACTATGAGGATGAACAGGGCTCCCTCCTAGCAGGACCAGGGCCCACCAGTTTCCCTTCCTGAATGAACCTATGAATGGAAGAAGACAAGGAGGGGTGGAGGAGGAGGGAGAGAGGGAGGAGGAAGATCTTCTGAAGAAGATCCCAATGTCCACTTGACCTTGGCCAAGTAATAGAGTTTGTGGACAGATGAAAAGCTATAAATTAAGAACAAAGTTACCAAACCAGGCCTGGTGGCCCACACCTTTAAACCCAGCACTTGGAGAGGCAGAGGCAGGCAGATCAGGCCAGTCTATTCTACAAAGCAAGTCCAGGACAGCAAAGGCTACTTATTACACAGAGAAACCCTGTCTTGAAAACAAAGTTACCAGCTGCCATGGTGGCAGGCCTTAAATCCCAGCAAAGGCAAAGGCAGAGGCAGGCAGATCTCTGAGTTAAAGTCCAGCCTGGTCTACAGAGCAAGTTCTAGGACAGCCAGAGCTACACAAACAAAAAGTTACCCTAAGCTCCTAAACTGTCTTTATCAGCTACTTAGCTTAACTTGTGCGTCTGACCTAGCATTCTTGTGACAAATAGGTAATCTGCTGAAAATGTATCACTAAGCCTAGCAGGTCCCCATCCCCCACCCACACTTAAAGCTAAGAATACTAAAAGATTGCATCTGAAATTTATGGAAGAGGTTTCTCCCTCGGCCTGCTTACCTGACCCCCTGCCTGCAGCACTGCTTCATGCTCCGTTGATGACTTTCTTTTGTTCTGTGTCCTTGAAGGTTCTTTTCTCCACATCATTCAAAGTAACTAGAACATCCAGGTGGCTGAGGCAGGAGTATCTTAAGTTTGAGGCTAGCCTGGGCTAAATAGTGAGACCCTGTCTCCAAACTCCAAAGCAAAAAGTTATTTGAATTCTCAGAATAAAATATCTCCTCATTTCCTTTGAAGGAAAGTCTTTGTTTTAGGTCTACAATCTCCAGGCCTGTATCTCTCTCCAATAGTTCACACTCCTCTTTCTTCTTTTTTACAGTGTCTTATATAGTCCAGACTGGTCTTGAACTCACAAAGATCTCCCTGCGTCTGCCTCCCAAAGATTAAAGGCATGTGCCATGACTCCCAGAAAGAGTTTTATTTTTAAGTGGGTAGGCATGCTTGCAGAAGTCAGAAGACAGACCTCTGGTATCTGGCCCAACACTGACAGTGACTCTATCTCTACCTGCCATCTCCCCACAGGAGCACTGGTATTGCAGACACCACCTGCTTTGTGTGGGTTCTGGGGATCTGAACTGAGGTTCTCATACTTGCCTAGCAAGCGCTGTGCCCACTGAACCATCTCCTCAGTCCCCAGCTTTCTCTTGACACACACACCTCACACACAAATACAGGGAAACTTCTAGAAGCTGACACATCCAACTTAAATACAACTCTTCTACCCCACGGTACCTAGGAATGAACACTAGCTTCCAGGCAAGGCCCTGAGGGATTCCTTGGCTCCCGCAGCCTTCCCTCTATCCCCCAGCCCCAAAGGTTCAGCTCCTCAACAGTGCCTCACACTTTCTTCTCTGCTTCCTTTCCAGGCCAGACTTAGGGCTAAGGAAAACAACAGTCAGTTTGACCACAAGGGGAAAAATGTGACCCAAACAGTAGGTGGGAAAAGGAGTTCAGCAAAAACTTTTGCTGTTGTTGTTTTTGGAGACAGGGTATCTCTGTGCAGCCTTCAGAGGTCTGCCCGCCTCAGCCTCCGGAGTGCTGGGATTAAAGATGTGTACCACCACCGTTGGGCTAAACAGAAACTACTTGAGGAGAGGGAACTGAAGCTAAGCCTGAAGTTCAGCATAGAGTGGGGATGGGTGATGGGAGGATGGGAGAAGGGCTGGTGAGCTATTGCAGGAATCCCAACACCCAGTTTGAGTAGAAGGTGCATGCAGGCAGACTGAGGCTAGGAGATCAGGCCTTAGTCAAGGGTACAAAGCCCGCCAAGCATTAGGAGACTCAGAGGTCTATTAGCGGGAACCCTACTTCCTTCACAAATGAGACAAGAGCTGTCACACTTCCTACCTTAAAGGACCACATCCCTGAGGTCTTGGGCAAGATCTCACGGTATTACCATGCTGAGGGTGGAGCAATGGCAAGCAGAGGTGTGAGCCCAGGCTCCTGCACCCACAATTCTGAGATTCCAAGAAAGCCTTGCTTGTCTTCCTGGGTCCTCAACCAAGAACAAGGAGAAATTATTCAAGCTTTGTTGTTGTTTGAGACAGGGTTTCTCTGTGTGTAGCCTTGGCTGTCCTGAACTCACTTTGTAGTCCAGGATGGCTTCAAATTCACAGAGATCTGCCTGCCTCTGCCTTGCAGGGTGCTAGGATGACAGGCCCCTGCACCAAGCTTTTGATGAGAGCTTAAAACTGTTTGTTCAATGTCCAACCTGTCTACGGAGGATTTCCATTTTTACCTTGCAGTTCATAGGTTTTGCTAGCATGGCATCATGCCATGCACTTGTCATTCTAGAACTAGGGAAATCAGGGCAGTTCAACCTAAAAATAATTCCTAAAAATTCATTGGAAGCACAGAAGAAAAAAAAAGCTCACCATTGCTACTTACTAGGAAAATGCAAATCAAGGCCACAAGAGACTGCTTTTGCTCCTGCTAGAAAATGCTATTTTAAAAATAAAATTAAGCCAGGGACATGGTTGTTGTCTTTAATCCCAGGATTTAGAAGGCAGAGGCAGGCAGATCTCTGAGTCTGAGGGCAGCCTGGTCTACAAAGCGAGTTCCAGACAAACCCTGTCTCTAAAACAAAACAAAACAAACAACAACAACAAAACATAACAAAACCAACTGAACAAATAAAAGTTAAAAACACTGCTGTCTGAGAGCTGCAACACTAGGAGGCGCTGTTGGCTCTGTTGCCTCTTCTGCTGCTGGAAGCTGGGGAATATAGCAGCAAGCCGCCTGCCCAGCGGGTCGGAGACTGCTAGGTTAATCCAGAGCGGTAAGCCTCTAGCCTGAGGATGTGCTGAGCCATAAGTGTGGGGATAGGGAGCCACTGGACTGGGAGAAGCCAGCCCCAAGCAAGAGTGGGGTCGAAGCGTGGCCAAACCCCGGAAATCTTGTCCTGAGATCTGCAGAAGTAGGATTGCTCCACTCCAGGCCTGCATGTTCTGGCTCACGCAGCCCTATGCCTGACCTTTGCTCCCCAGGAGGTCATGTAGCCCGGTAGACAGGTTAAACTTCCTTTACCTTTATAAGGTTAAAAGGTCATGTCTGGCAGCACCTGGAATTTCTCCTAATGCAAATGAGGCATCCCCAGCACCTAGGCAGATGATGTGCACCCAATTCGAAAGCCCCTACCCACCCCCAAAAGGTTTAAGTAGCCTTTGTTC
This sequence comes from Pachyuromys duprasi, assembly GCA_028658305.1. NCBI lineage: Eukaryota > Metazoa > Chordata > Mammalia > Rodentia > Muridae > Pachyuromys > Pachyuromys duprasi. The sequence goes on along the minus strand of CM053753.1, from coordinate 19,909,611 downwards.
ATTCCCTTAAGAGAGCGGTCTCGCTGAAGCCTGTCTCTCAAGTTTGTTCTTGTCATGCTCACAGATGCCTGAGGTCTGTCCTGCTCCGGGCCATTCCGCTTCACTCCCCTCCTCTCAGGATCCACCTGTAGGTCTGGGAGCTGACTGAGCCACCAGTACACTGAGCCCGACTGGTACACAAGTATCTGGCTTTGATAAGAGCAGTAGGCACATAGCTGTCCTGGGTAAAAGTAGTTTCATTGAACGTGGGTGTGGTGGGAAATGGCCACATAGGAATCAGGATGCAATCCCATCCTCTGAAGACAATAATACAATAATACAAAGTGAGTCCAGGACAGCCAAAGCTACACAGAGAAACCCTGTCTCGAAAAACAAACAACAACAACAAAAAAGAGCCTTGATAACCTGAGTTTGATCCCTGGATTCCATGGACTCCCAAAAGTTGTCCCCTGATCTGTATAAACAAACTCCATGACATTCTTGTACCTCCTACACACTTCATACATAACACACACAGCACTAATCATTAATGATAGTGAAATAAATGTAAAAGATGAAAATATTAATAAAAAAACTCAAGCCTGCCACAGTGACACATACCGGTAATCTTGGCATTCTGGAGGTTGAGGTGAGATTCTAAATTCAAGGTCAGAAATCTCTACCTAATGAGATCTCTCAAAAATTATATATCTACATACATATGTATATATATTTGTATGTGTATACAGGAAACTATTGTTTTTCTACTCTATAACATGTAGTTTAAAATAGCTTTTATAGCACTTAACTGTAATGTTGGTGTCATCCCTTACTTAATTTTTAAAATTCTTACATTCTTTATTTCATATACAAAATTGTTGCGGTAAATTTAAAACATGGCCTAAAAAATGTTTATTATTAGGCTACAATTATTGTGAAGTATTATCTACCCACTATCACAGTCAATAAACAGACACCTATTAGATTTTATAATTGCCTTATAACACCTTGGGCTGGGCAGAGATTCCACCTACGCTATCTCAAAATCCTACCCATCCATCTTCCAGCCCCTTCCAATGTCATTTGCCCATTCCCATTTAGCCTGTCTCCCAGCCTTAAGTCCATAAATATTTGCTCACCCTTCATCTGGATCTCTCCTTTCCATGCCACCCCGCTCCTGTGGTTCTCTCTTCACCTAACCCATGGTGGCTTCCTCCTTCCTTCTCTCTTCCCATGATTCTCGCTGTCCTCCAATCCTGAGAACACTTAGCTCCACCCACCTATTTTAGGCTTTGCCCAGGTACAGGCTTTTATTATTAACCAATCAGGAATAATGTCTTAGGCAGGTTTACACAACAAGGATAAGTATGTCTGAGCAGTAACCAGATCTTGAGGGCCAGTAATTAGTATCAAAATACAACCAGACCAACCCCCAACACATAATAATGGATTTAGAGGTTAAAGTCCCAGCAACCACAGGGCAGCTCACAACTAGCTGTAATTTCAGTTCCGGGGAATCCAATGCCTGCTCATGGCCTTCTCAGACATTCCATATACGTAGTGCACAGAAATATATTCAGGCAAAATACCCACACACATAAAAGATAAAATAATTATTTAAATAAAACTCACAGAATAGTAGGTTTCATTATTATATTTTCATGTAAGTAGATTATTATAGTTTGCTCATATTTATTTTCCTTTAAACCTTCCTGCCTCTAACTCTAGTTCATACTAACTTCCACCAAACAACCCAGCTTCTGCTTTCATTTTGTATACACACACACAGACACAGACATACACACAGACATGCATACACTATGCTATAAAAGAAAATGCGCTGTCTGTCTTCCTAAGGAAAATAAAGATGCTTCATAAATTTCCATGTCATCCTGCACAGGCCATGCTAATCTCTGGAGCATTCCAGTTTTAATCTATGTGCCACTTGAAGTGAACCACCTTACTTAAATGCTTGGTAGAATCCTCTCAGTCCAGGGTCTGGAATTAGAGTGATAGAGTATTTGCCTTTAATGCACGAGGCCTTAGGTTCAATCCCAAGAACTTCCACCAAAAGAAGAAGGGAGGAGGAAGAAGAGAAATTCAAGGACTCCCCAACGTCTTTCATGGCTGTGGGAGCACCTGGCCTGTCTACCTCTTCCTGGGTGAATTTCTGCATATTTCAGGGGATTGGTTCTTCTTTAACCTGTGCTGCTTTAGCTGTATCCGCCCAAGCAGCTCTTATTTTTATTTCTCCTTTCATTCATGTGTATTTGCAAGTATATTGTATATTATTTAGTTTACTGATGCTTGGTAATTTCCAGAGATCTTTTTATACTGTCCACCAACTCAATTCCCTGTGGTCGGAAAACATACTTTGTATAACCTGAGTCTTTTAAATTTATTGAAAACTGTTTTTGTTTTGTTTTGTTTTGTTTATTTAGAGGGGGTTGACTTTTTTTGTTTTGTATTTGAGTCAGTTCTCACTAAGTAACCTCAGCCATGTATTCGCAAAAATCCTCTTGCCTCTAGGATCCAGGTGCTGAAATTACAGTTTTATAATCCACAGCAGGCTTTGAGAATTGTCTTATGACGTGTGGTCTTTAAAAGAATGTCAGGGTCCGTGAGACAAGTTAATGGGTACGGGCATTTGCCACACAAGCTTACTGACCTGAATTCAATTTCTAGAACCCATGAGAAGGTAGGACCGGACACTGATCTCCACACATATATCAATGTGCATACACGCACACATCTTGGACATGAACATTATAAATAATAACAATTTTTAATTTAAAAGCAAATGAAGAAGCTGGAGAGATGGTTCAGTGCTCTTCCTGAGGATGGGAGTTCAGTTGCCAGGACCTGTGTCAAGTGGCTCAAAACAGCTTGTAACTCCAGCTTCAGGGTTATTCAACACCTTTGGCCTCTGTGGGCACCTGAGCACACACACACACAAATAAAAAATAATTAAGCCTTTTTAAAATAAAAAATATGACCTTGTATAAGACAAGTGATCATTAAATAAGTGATCAAATTTCACATCCTATCCCAGTTAACCAAAGCTAACCTTAATAATTTAGATCTCAACCACATCTGAAAAGATTGAAGAGACTACCAATTTTGTTTCCTCAAAAGTGGATTTTCTCTCTGAGCCTTTTTTTTTTTTTTAATTCTCAGGATAGCACCCAGAGCCTCACCTGTGGTAGGTAACCATTCATTGCTGAGCTACACCCCAGTCCCAGCCAGCCAGTACAATCGCCCAGGTCCTGTACTGAGGAAGACCCATAGGTGAACAGGTGAACCAGCCTGGGTTATGCTCTCCAGGCCAGCAAAGGCCTGTATCTGGATGATCGGTACAGTGGAGATTTCCCCATGTGAAAGTTCCAGGACTAAGACAATGCCTTCACTGCAGCTTGTTTATTGAGACAGGCACTCATGCAGTCCAGGTTGCTCTCAAACTGTCTTATGGGGCAGAGGATGACTTTAAACTCCTGATTCTTCTGCCTTCACCCCTAAAATGTTGGAATTATAGAAGTGCTCCCTCATATCTGACTTGCAGTGTTCTCTAGCAGAGACAAATAGGAGGAAATTTCCAAGAGAGTGTTTACTAAGGCAAGAGAAAATAAAAACAAATGAAAAGGAAGGAAAGCTGAGTGCTGAGACTAAATGTGTGCTCTACCCAGCTTTTCTTTGTTTTAAAGACAGGGTTTCTCTGTAGCCCTGGCTGCCCTGAAACTAGCTCTGTAGACCAGGCTATCCTGGAACTCAGAGACCCACCTGTCTCCGCCTCCCAAAAGCTTAAAGGATTAAAGGTGTGCACCATCATGCCTTGCTTTGAATGGTTTGTTTTCTATTTCAATAGATATACTTAGGCTTCCTTCTAGAATATGCTTAAATTGTTTGGAAACCAATGTGTCCTTTGGGTGTTGCTTCTAAGTGTTATTAGGCAGGACCACAAAAGAACCTTGTCTAGAGTTAATTTGTTTTAAACTTATATGTATGGAGTGTTTTCTCTGTATGCTGTCTGTCTATGTACCACATGCAAGTCAAAAAGAAGGGACTCAGATTCCCTGGAACTGGAGTTACAGACAGTTGTGACCTACCTTGTGGGTGCTGGGAATCGAACCCAGGTCTTCTGGAAGAACAGCCAGCACTCTTAACCACAAGCCACCTCTCCAGCCCTTAGAGTTAATTTTTATTCTGCTACTAAAGCAAAATCTCTCTGGGTATAGCACACTATAACGCTTGAATTATGAGGCTTTCCAGTCTATAGCTGCAACAGGCTCCAGTCCCAGGTCAATGTGAGGTCTGAGGAGTATTACAATTCATTCAGATGATTTTTCTCTCCCAGCACGGGGTTTTACTATTTGACAGGGCACACAGGGGTTGGGTTGCTCTGCAGGTATCTGGGTTTATTTTTCTCTGTGGCTCTCTTGTCTCCAGGGAGATCACTGTAGTTGTTTCCCTGATCTTGCATCCACATATACCCCCTGGATGTTCAGATCTATCCTTACCTTGGAAGATCTACACTGTTGTGTATGGCTTCCCCTTCCCTGTGCACAGCCCTGAGGTCACAGGCAGACAGTGAAGCTGGGTGACCATGAGGTTGTCTGATCATCTGGAGAACACTGGCCTTGGTTGCCTGATACTGTGTGTGTTAAAAACTGTTGTTTCATGTGTTTTTAGCAGTTTGTTCTAGGGAAGATCTCTTTAAATCCACGTTGGCTGAAAGCAGAATTTCATGCCATTTTTTTTCCAGAATAAATAAATTGTGGTAAGTTTATATAATGAAACACGATATAACCATGGGAAGGGATGTACTTAAATCAGTCTCAAAAACGGTGTGTTAGCCAGGCAGTGGTGGTGCACACCTGTAATCCCAGCACTCAGGGAAGCAGAGGCAGGAGAAATCTCTGTGAGTTTGAGGCCAGCCTGATCTACAAACAGTCCAGGACAGTGAAGGCTACACAGAAACCCTGTCTTGAAAGCAAAACAAACAAAGGTGTGTTGTCTGAGATGTCCCAGACAGACATCTGTAGAGATAGAAGATAGATAAGTCAGTGGTTTCCTAGTTCTGGGAGTACAGGAGCCTATGTGTAATAGCAGAAGTTATGGGGTGACATTTTGTGACAGAAATGTTCTGTAACTCTGCTGTGCACATACATACAACTCTGACTAGACTAAAAGGCCCTAGATTGGGGACTTTTATCATTTATTTATTTAAAAAAATTTTTTGTTTGTTTTTTGAGACAGGGTTTCTCTATGTCGCCTGGCTGTCCTGGAACTCTGTGGACAAGGCTAGCCTTGAACACACGGAGATCTGCCTGCCTCTGCCTTTCTGAACGCTGGAATCAAAGGTGTGTGCCACTACCTCCAGGCTGAGGACTTTTTGGAAGTTTCAGGATTCATGTATTTTGTTTGAATAAGCACTTTGCCTCCACACACACACACACACACACACACACATATATATATGCATTACATGTGTGCCTGGTGCCAGCAAAGGTCAAAATGACTTTGGATTGGCTTCTCTGAGCCTGAGTTACAAACAGTGAGCTCCCATATGGTTTCTGGACGTGGAATCTACATCCTCCGCAAGAAAAACAAGTGCTCTTAACCACCACACCAACTCTTCAGCCCCGCTTTTCCCCAGATTCACTTGATCTCATGTGCACAAGTGTTTTGTCTGCATGTGTGTATGGAGGTGCATGTACCTAGTGTAGCACTATATGTACACCTAGTGCCCACAGAAGTCAGAAAGGGCTGACTCATCTCTCCAGTCTTCAAATACCTCTTTGAGACAGGGTCCCTTTATGTAGCCCTGACAGTGCTGAACAAGTTATATAGACCAGGCTAGGCCAGAAGTTCCAGAGCTCCACCTGCCTCTGCCTAGCAAGTGCTGGGATCAAAGGTGTACACCACTACACCCAGCTCTGAGCAGCCTAGCCAGGCCACAAAGGAAGACAGTGCAGCCAGTCCTGATGAGACCTGATAGGCTAGGGTCAGAGGGAAGGGGAGGAGAACCTCCCCTATCAGTGGATGGGGGGAGGGGCATGGGAGGAGAAGAGGGAGGGAGGGTAGGATTGGGAGAGGAAGAGGGAGGGGGCCACAGCTGGGATACAAAGTGAATAAGTTGTAATTAATAAAAAAAAAATAAATAAATTTTTAAAAGAAAATATATTAAATAAATAAATAATGTGTGAGGTGGGACGAAGTGGCTCAGAGGGTAAAGCAGTAGTCCCCAAGCCTGATGACCTGAGTTCCATCCCCAGGGTTCATACAGTGAAGGGGAGAACCGACTCCTGAGGATTGTCCTCTGACCTCTACGCTCGCACTGTGGTGACATTCACATGCAAATAAATAAATACATAAATAAATAATGTGAACTATTTCTCTAAAGTGCTGTTAGCCATTTCCTCCCAGGCAGAACACTCTTGAAGGGAAGCTTAAGAGGCTTAGGAACCTTGGAAACTTAAGAGCTCAGGAAACTCTCAGAACATTAGAAGACTCTGGAAGCTCAGAAACTACCAAGACTTACAAGACCCCTCCCCAAAGTTACGTAAGCGGTAAAGGGCTGCAGAGGGAGATTCCCCACTTGGAGTCACCTACTGTTAGGTAGGTAGCTCAAGGATACAGCTTTGGTGAGTCACCGCCCGCCCCTACTGGGATGAGTTTGGTGATACAGCTGACTTTGAGTCACAATGCTCCCTCAAGTAACCCCAATAAACTCATGAGTTCACCAGCAGAGACTAGGGCAGAATCTTTTTTTTTTTTTTTTTGGTTTGTCAGTGTCATCTGAGGTGAGTAGGTGTTTGTTCATACAGCTCAGGCTAGGGAAAGCCTTGAGCCTATGGAATAGATACATGCCCCACAAACTAAAAGCTGGTGCTAGGCTCCTGGTGAAAGAGAAACTGGAGTACGTCTAGGGGCTGGAGCTGGAAGGTCTCGGAGGAAGTTAAAAGGGCTGAAATTACTTCCAGTGTTGTATTTCTTGATCTTGGACAATCATTCTCTATAGGCTTTTTAATATCTGATTAACAATTTTATCTGTAGCTGCAGGTGGTAATGGCTCGCACGCCTGTAATCCCAGTGCTTGGGAGGCAGAGGCAGGCAGATCTCTGTGAGTTTGAGGCCAGCCTGGTCTACAGAGTGAGTCCAGGACAACAAGGCTACACAGAGAAACCCTGTCTCAAAAAACAAAAAAGCGAAACAGAGCAACAACAACAACAAAACTGCACCAATTTTATTTGTCAGAAAGAGTCATCACCTCCCCTAATGTTGGGGTCCCTTCCCTCTACGCATGTAGAAGGTCCATGTAACAGCCTCTCTCTTTCACTTTCTCTTCACCTACTCCAGATCACGGACACACAACACACTCTGCTGCGACCTCTTGTGTTGCAGCTTGCTGTTTGCTTTCCTGGAAAACCCTTCACTTTCACCCTAACCCCCGAGGTGTTGGCCTCCTCCAGCTTCCCACCAGCTTTGGTGTAGGCCTTTGAATGGGCAGAGGGCAGGCAGCTGGGAGTGGGGCATGCTTGCCCTCTGTCCCCAGGTGAGTCATCATGCTGCTGCTGCTGCAAAGCTCCTGTGAGAGTGTGCTCACCACCACCGACCAGAAGTGCCAGGCTCAGAACTCCCAGCGCACGATGCCCGTCTCTTACCAGCAGGCACTGGTTAAACCCCTCTTCACGCTGACCTGTCAGCTCCCCTGCAGCTAGGGCTGCACTGAGACCGCCGTGCCCGTGCTGTCAATGCCAGCATCCCTCTCAGCACTGCGGGGGGAGGGGGCAACCACCAGGACCGCCACTCATACTCTCCACACTCAGCCCCCAGGCCTGTCTGTTACTGCAGCTTCTCTGCGCCTGGCTGCCTTCCTGACCTAAGCCTCTTGCCTACTCATTCTTCTTGATGTTTCAAAGCTTGGAAATGGCAGCGCCATAAAGAAAAACACATAGAACAAAAGTGCTGTGCAAGGAATGCTCATAAAAGGACCTGGGTGACCAGATGGCGGGTCAAGAGTTAGAATGGCAGTTCTTTAAAGAGTGCCATTAAATCTCCAGCCCCTTTGAACATAGACAAGCACAGAAACTAAAATAAGCATCCTCAGATCTACCACTGTGCTCTGGGTGAAATTCTATTGGCTCTTCTTGCACGTTCCACTGACTAGGCTAGAACTCAGGGTTTTTCTATTGTTCAAGTGATCTACCATGGAGCCACACCCTAGACCCCAGATTTTAATATGTAAAACATTACCAACGGAAGAAGTCAAGACCTGGAGGTTCCCCCAAAGTCTTAGGTCTCTCCTTTGCTTCTAGAGCTGGAATCCCCTTAGGGCCCCCGTCTCCTGAATGTCTGTGCCTGGGTTGCAGGCATCTAGAGACAGCTTTGGTTCAGGCTTCACAAGGTATCACAAGAGGGTACCACAAGCCACAATGAGGGACGCTCCTGCCATCCCCACGCAGGAGGATTTGAGGCAGTGGGTTTGAAGTCAGCCAAGCTACAGAAAAAGGAGGCGGAGCAAGAGGAAGAGGAGGGGCTTCACAGTGCAGCTCCCCTTCCTTTCCATCCCTCCTCCCCCTTCTGACAATGTTGTGGGGCAGCTAAGGCTTTTGTGGACATGGCTTCACTGCGTAGTACAGGCTGGCTGAGACTCACAGAGCCGGAATTACAGGTACAAACTGCCCTTTTAACAGAGTCTGGGGATGTTACTGGAACTGAATCAGGGAGCTTCCTTGGTCCTTGGATCTCAAACTTGAACGAACCGGTATTGTTCAGAGAATGTAGCCCACTTCTTGATCTAGGTCTGAGGACATTCCAGTCATTTCTTAATTTTTCCCTTAAAAACATTTCGCCTCAAGCATTTTTGCCTGTGAGAGGATCCAAGGCACCACCAAGCTGCCTCTAAATGGAGTTGGGGGGGGGGTCCAGCAACTGGGCTAAATTGCTTTCAGTGGGAAAGGAGGCCAATTTCTATGCCCACTGTTGCCAGCAGGGTCCCAAGGTTCTGCATCCCACCAGCACTTGGTGATATCAGACTTAACACATGTCTCCCTGTGGGACTTGCTCGTTTTGGGGGCTATCAGGAGTTAGCTGTATCCTTTTCTAGGAAACCTTCTTTGGTTGCTGGTGCCCACACAAGAAAAGCCAGCATGCCTACAAATCCCCTAAGCTCTAGCCCTGTGCTTACACACCTGCCTTCCCAGCAGACCTCCAGCCCGGCTCCTTATCTGCCTATCTCCCTCCGTCCTTCACAGCCCTTATACACAGTGCTTACTAATTGCTCAAGAAGGCAATCAGTAGGGTGGGTTTCCCTTCAGGGTCATGACCCCTCCTGCACCAGAAAAGCCTCTAGCACAGGATCTGCCTCTAGAAATTGTTCAGGCCTTGGATGCTACGAGCCAGAGATCTGGAGCCTCTAGGCTGCCCCAGGGGCTGCTCTTGGGACAGAAGCAGAAAGTTCTGAGAGTGAAGGGACAGTTTCGGATGGGGCATGGGACCAAACAAGAGCAGAAAAGGGGCCACACCACAGGCATCGCTTGCTTTTACTGATGGCTGCCACTTTCCATGGAGTTTCGTGACTGTGGTAATTGCCACCCTTCATAGCACTTTATTCTAAATTGTGCCCAAACTGGGACATTTGGCATTCAATTTTTTTTCTCATAATTTAAAGCCACATGGGATCTGCTTGCTGTTCCTATCAGCCTCGGGCACTTAGTTTCCTACTGTTGAGCTGGCTGATGTCCCCTAGCCCACAGAGAGGGACGGAGAGCATGAAGGATTCTGCTGTAGACTCCTGACTCCCAGTCCAGGGCTCCTTACCCTATTGCTGTACCTGGAAAGGGACCCTCCCCCTTTGGCAGGATTCCTGAAGGACACTAAGCCTGGCCATACCTCACGCTTATGCATATTTAGCTGGAAACACACTTGAAAACATTCTAAATGCTCACAGAGTTAAGACCCATCTAACATTTGCAGAATGTTAGAGGGACTGGGCCTCAAGCAGCATGGGGAATTTTCTGTAATGTCTGGTAATGGCCCCGTTCAATGGTCACTACATGCTATAGATGAGGGTACTGAGTATCCACGAGGCCCAGTTCATCGCCGCTTTGCGTTTTTGCTATGGTTCTGTAGTGTCACTGTACCTGACGGCAGGAGTGCTTGGTATAGGAGCTCTGTTCACTTCATGATGGCTGAAAACAGAGGAGCAGGGAAGGGTGGGGCCTGTGCTCAGTGACCTCTCTTCCTTTTCCTAAGACTACCTCTTCCCCTGTCAGAAGCGGAGGACCAGGTCCAGGATGTGTTTGTGTGCATCCAGCAGTACAGTGGGAAGCAGATCTTCTGCCTCGCCCTATGCTGTGGCCACATCCTGCACAGAGAGCGATTCTCACAAGTGTTTGCAACCCTGGCCACATGCAAGTAAAGAACAGCAACTAGGTCTCTCAAAGCCCTGGCTATACTTGGATTTTAGACAGAAGGCAAGAGCATGGATAAGGCAAAAGCCAATATAACCAGGGGCTGGGGCTCAGTTGGCAGACTGCTTGTGTAGAATGCAGGAAGTGGAGCCGTGGGTTCAGTCGCTAGCACCACATACAGCCAGGCGTGTGCCTGTATCCTCAGCACTGGTGATGGAGGCAGGTGGAGAAGAAGGTCAAAGTTGTCTTGGGCCAAAAAAAGAAGGTATTGACCAACTTTAGGAAAAAGCACTTTGTGGAACACTGTACTGTATAGGACATTTCATCAGACAGTGACCAGAATTGTCTATGAGGAGGCAGTTCTTGGAGGAGTACTATGCCAAGATCACCAAGGCAGCTCACTGCTTTGAAGCCAGAGGCAGGAAGTTGGCAGAGGAACACGGGATGTGAAGTCTGGAGCCTCAGTTCTGCTAGCCCTCAGCTCTTTGACCTGGAGCAGGGAGCTGAGTCTCTGAACCTTGAATTGCACTCTGTGAGATGGAGGGTCCTACAGTTCTCATGGGACAAACATGAAACTAAGCAGTAATGGCTGAGGCTGGGCTTGCCTGGCAGGGTAAGGCCTTAAGTTCCACCCTCAGCACCACAGAACAGGCAAAACCAGTAAATACTGAGTGCTATGAAAGGTAAGCATCCCGGAGCTTACAACGTAGAAGACTTCCAGGTTGCCACTGGGGACCTAAGAGCCCTGCTCCGTTTCTCATGCTTACCAGCTGGATGGCCAGGGCTGAAGGCCACAGTGGACTTGTGTTTTCCCATCAGGAAGTCACTATACACCAATGGGGAAAGGGACAGCACCCTGCTGAGAATATGTTAATCACCAGGAGGTCCAGAGGCCCTTCCACTGGGGAGCTTTGCAGTGTCATCAGGACAGAGGGACTCTGTCCAAGCAACAATTTATCTCAGCTGAAGGAGACTGTATATATTGTTTTTCATAATGAACAACAAAACACATGCTTATTAGGTTAATTGTACCTGAATAAAAAGGAAAACAGCCATTAAGAAAAAAAAAAAAAGACTACCTCTTAAAGATTCCACTACCTGGGAGAGATGGCTCAGAGGTTAAGAGCACTGGCTGTTCTTCCAAAGATCCTGAGTTCAATTCCCAGCAACCACACGGTGGCTCACAACCATCTATAATGAGACGTGGTGCCTCTTCTGGCGTGCAGGCACACATGCAAGCAGAACACTGTATAAATAAGTCTTTAAAAAAAAAGCTTGCACTACCTTCCTACAACTCTACAGTCTGGAACTAAGCCTTGGACAATTGGAACTAGGTATAGTAGTGCATCCATGTGTTATGCGCTCCCAGCATTTGGGAGGATGAGTCAAGAGGATTTTGAGTTGAGACTAACCTAGGCAAGACTATCTCAAAGAAGAAGGAGAAAAAGAAGAAAGAGGAACAGGAGAAGGGGAAGAAGAGCTGGAGAGATACCTCAGAGGTTAAGAGTGCTTGCTACTCTTGTAGGGAACCTGAGTTAATTTCCCAGCACCCTCATCAGACAGCTCGCAACTGCCAGTAACTGCAGCTCAAGGGGATCCAGTGTCACACTTCTGGCCTCCGTGGGCGCCAGCACACACATGTGCACACATACACACACAGAGAGAAACAGAGAGGGGAGGGAGAAGAGAGAGAGATTTTTAAAAAAGAAACAGGGCCTACAGGATGGCTCAGCAGATAAGGGTATTCGCTACCACTACTGATGACCAGAGTTCTATCACTGGACCCACCTGGTGGGAAGAGAGGGTACCAAGCCCCCTTAAGTTGTACCCTGATGTCCACAGCCTTGCCATGCGATGCCATGACACATTTGCCTGCATGTGTGCACATGCACATAGAATTAAAAAAAAATAAACATAAAACTTTTAAGGAAACAAACAAAATTCCACAGGAGCCTTTGGAAACTAGTTAAGACCCAAGCAGTAGTACCAAGGAACCAACTAGGCCCCAGGAGCTAGGGACTCACATGCCGAATGGAGCAGGTAGGTGCACCAGGTTCTAATCTCTGTTCTGCAGTTTGACCATTAGCAATGCTAACTCCTGGACACGCCAGGTAGAGGTTGAGTACGGGTGCATTAGCAACAGGACCTTTACCGCTGAGCTATTGATATACCTGAGCCAGAGTTTTAAAACATCTTTTCAATATTTGAAACATAAAATTTTGTTTCCAAACAGGTTACCCAAAATAATAATTTGTGACCTGTATTATTTTTGACTTGCTGTAGAGGCAAAGTGCATTTGATTGGCTTATTTTTGAACCCATGATTCAAAACCCAGGAAGTGGCTCCCAGAGGCTGTGGTGCTGTAGGCAGCCAGGTGTCGAATATTCTGAGGCCTCCTGCAGCTGCCTTGCTCTTGAACCAGTGTCCATCCCTCAGCCGAGTCTCTACCACCCGGCACCAGCTGGAAGGTATCGCCTCCTGAGGGGCTAGGACTGGGTCATCTGCTAGTGGTAACGCCCCAGGCAGGACTGGAGATTTCCTGTGCTTCCACCTGCTCACCCCTTCTAGTGCAATAAGGGGAGAGCAGAATGAGGGCCATGCCTGGGTGAAAGAAGCTCTCTGTTGCCATGCCCTGTGCCCTCACTCACCCACTCACCAGGGCACACTGTCCGGCCTCTGGCTGTGATCTAAGCTCACTGTGCTGTGAACCTGCCTAAGGCAGAAAGGAGGAACCAAGCTGACCCACTGGATGTGCTTTGTTGGGGACATATCTGAGTCTCCCCTTTGAAGGTTTCCCTATGCCTGTGACTGCCTCCCCGTGGAAACCTGGCTTACATCCACTTCCTTTCCCCCTGGCTCCAGTTATTAAATTGTGAACCCCCAAAGATACCCACTGGGCACCCATAATCTCCATGGGCTTTCCAGGACCAAGTCAGACTGTGCCTCTCCTAGCTATTCTCTATGGTTCCGCTCCTTTCTTCCTCCTTTCCTCTCTTCCTGGGGCCTCTGTGGACCAGGGAGGGCATCTTCTCCTTCCCCTGACTAGGACTGAGCAAGCCCAGCACCCTGTGAGCAGTTATGCTCATTGCCAAAGAAAGCATGACAAGGGAACCAACCCACAGACACCAAGGACCCTCCCAGAGCTATGGAGCAAACCCTTCACTCCTCAGACCCTCTGCTGACTCACTGGTGAAGTGTGGAGCTCAGCAGCCAACAACAGTGAGTTCCCTGGGGGCTGCTGTGGAGATTAATTACAGGCCACAATGCGGGGAAGCCGTAAGAACAGTGTTTGACATCGTGTCATTGTCATGAGCTTGGGGGCCACACACAGTGCATGCCAGGCATACTCATTCATCTCTGCTGAGTGATGGCTCTGAGCGATACCCATCAAGCCCCTGGCACACAGCAGGCACCAGCTCTTACCAAGGAACATAAGAACTCAGGCACACGGCACACACACCAACGCCACCCACAGCACATGTGCCCACTATCCCAAGTGACATCAGGAGAAAGATCAACCCCCACCAGGCCTTTCAGAAGAAAGGACTCTCCCACAGGGCCTTGGCCTTTGCACAGCACTTAATGTGGGCTGAGCAGCAAATGTCAGGGCTTTCTGAGTATGTATTTAGCACAGGCAGAGGGAGGAAACTGTGGGCCTTCTAAGGCCCACTTAAAAAGCCTGATTTAGGAACAGACATTAAAGTTCAAAGACTGAAATCACTGAGGCTATAGCTGTGAAGGGTTAAAGTTAGATGATGAGACTCAGAACGCCTCAGACCTGAGGAGCCTGATGCCATCTGGATCCCGGTGACTTGGGCCAGGCTCCCCACTTTGGAAGCCTTTCTTTGTCCTTGGTCCCCTTCTTTGTTTTCTGATCTTGCATGTGATGTCCTCCCTCCTAAGGGGATGGATGGGCCTTCACCAGTGGTCAGGGTTTAGAAGACCAAGCCCAGCTAGCTAATCCCTGGTCTCCCATAGGCAGTCATCCAAGGTCATCTGCTAGGCACAGTTGGGGGTCAAGAGGTCCTGTCCAGCTTTGATGGTTCCAAAGTGGAAGCAGGTGCCTGGGAGAGCTGCAGAGGGAAAGTGAGGCTAAGGGCAGCCACGGCAAGCCCTGGAGTCCCCCAACCCTTCCCACCCTAGCAGATGCTGAATGTAACCTCTTACTAGAACCTACTGAAAATATAGACCTCTGGCTTGTATCAGCTGTGCATAGACTAATGAGGATGTATTGGGAAGCATGGCCACCACTCTGGGATGAAGACCATTCTCTGGGAGGTACTGCTTCTGTATCTCTGGGTCCCCAGCATATATAGAGTGAAGAAGAGTTCATCACAGTGTCTGGCATGAAGACTGGCAGTGACTAGATGGCCTCCACCAGGGGACGATGTAGCCAGCCAGGCAGTGGGCAATGTTGCCCTGCCTAGTGGCCACCTCGCACACCCACTGCCTTTTCTGTCTGCTCCAGGGACTGCAGGTCCAAGCCTCCTCCTCCAAAGGGCTGACCTGGCAGTGCTGATAGGTGATTTGAATTCCAAGGTGTGGTTTCTCTGAGCAGCTTTTCCTAGCTTCACAGGGCAATATACAGATTCTCACCTCGCCTAACTTGCTTTCCATCTGGATGTACATAAACATCAGGAGAGATTTTCAAATATGATGTCTGGGCCTCCTCCAAGATCACAGTGTAATTAGTCCTGCCTGGCTAGCCTGGGCATTGGGTCCCAGGTCTCAGCCAGGGACTGGGACCCCCTGCTTAGAACTTGGCCTGGAAGAGACATGTACCTTTTATCAGTATGCACTCATGTATCCTGGATTCAAGAACCGCTGACTGACACTCTTGAGTTCCAGGCAGCCTAAAAGACACTTAAAGTCTGGCAGGTCTATCCATCTACCCATCCATCCATCCATCCATCCACCTACCCACCCTTCCATCCATCCATCCATCCATCCACCCATTCACTCATGCACCTTTCTTTTCTACAGCTCTGCCCCATGGCCCCAGATGCCAGTGGCTTCAAAAGCAGGCACATCTGGGGCCAGAGAAGTGGCTCAATGGTTAAGAGCATGCACTGCTCTACCGGAAGACCTGAGTTTGACTCCTAAGATGGCTCACAATTCCCTGTAATTCCAGTCCCTCAGAGATCTGATTCCTCTGGCCTTTGAGGGTAGGCGCACTCACATGTACATGTGCACACACAGATACACATACACACAGACACATATACACACAAGAATAAAAATATTTTTAAAGCAGGCACATGGAAGCAATAAGGTAGAATCCCACCAAACCACTAATTCTCTACTGATCTTCTTGCAAAGCTCTTGTCCCTGCAACTGTCAGAAAAATTCTGAAACAGCTTCCCAAATGCCCAGGCTTCTGCTCACTTCCTGTTTCCTTCTGTGAAGTAGGCGTCTTGGCAAGTCTGGGCATGAGGTTCTTGAGCACCTCTGCCTGAAGGGGGAGCATTTAAGTGACTGGGTGGGTACATACTAGCTACCTACCTGTGGTCCAATCAGAAGCCACTAGGAGTAAAACTTGTTTCTTCCCACTGAGGGGCGGGGTCACAGCAGCTGCTGTTTGCTAAGCTGAGTCAATGCGATTCATATAAATAGTGTTGTGTCATCATGGCCAGCAGCAATATCATCCACCATTTTCCAGCGGAGGAAACAAAGTGGGGTTCTGGGAGATTAAGTCATTGCTGAGGTCACTAGGACACAGAGCACTTAAAACCAGGGCATTTTGACTACAGAGCTCCTGCCCCCAGGCTCCAGAGCACCCAGGTTCCTCTGTCTTGCACTGAGTTGGGTGCATGCTCTGTCCTTTAAAATAAGGACTGAGCTTCCTGCTGCTTGCATACCTACCTGGCAAGAGAAAGGGCAATCTGCCTGCTTCCAGGCCCTTAGATGCCAGGAAAAGTGGCTTTGAGCCTAGCATGAGAGGCATTTCCTAAGGCCACTGGCCCAGGTCTAGCGACACGTGCCCTTCCAGGCAATCAGGCAGTGTCCCTGCGAGCTGCTTCCCACAGGGAATCAGGCTTCCTGAGGTAGGTCCCACAGGCCTTAGACCACACCATCAGGCCTTGGGCACTGGCCATCTATGAAGCCTTCCCAAACTCGCTGTTCCACATGGAGCAGCACAGACGGGTGGTTCCCTTGCACAGGTGAGAAGACTGAGACTGATAAAGAACTGAGCCAGTATGAGGGTAGGGTAGCGAAAGGCAAACCTTCGGCTTCATTTCCAGATACTGTTTTCTCACCATTCTTCACTGCCTGAAACTGGTGAACTACTGAGCCCTCCCTTCCGCAGCGGAGGAAACCCACCTCTGCATGCAAAGCTGCATCTGAGGCTCTGCCAGAGAGCGGCAGGATGGTGGGCGGCCCCCGTGTAAACACCAACACCACTTCTGTGCTACAGCCATTGCCCCTGGCCTCATGGAGGTCTGGAGGCCTCTGAAGGTCGTAGCAGGGGCAGGACACTGGGGACCCTAGGCACCTCCCTCTGGACTTTCTTTGCCCCAGGGTTCCCCAGCACACCCCATGTCACATTGTCCATGAGGAGGAATGGCACTGCTCCCAGCAGCTAGGCTGGCCCAGCACAGTACAACGGGAGACAGGAGTGCTTTCCCGAGGATGGAGAGAGGACAGAACTATGTCTCCACCCCAACAGGCCTCTCCCTTGACCAGTTTCAACCCATCTTGCCTTCCTAAGCTGTGGAAATTTGTACCTCAGCCCAGAAGAATGAACTGCTGGCAGTCAGCAGCCTGGCTACTGGACCAACCAATCAGGCACTAGGACAGCCTTTATCCCTATCCTGGACAAAGAGCCAACTGGGCCCCAGGGAGGGCCCTGTCTGAGACCTGTGCCCCTGGCAGCAGGCAGGAGCAGACCCAGGGAGGTAGGAACAAACTAGAAGCTTGTAGAATGGGAGGCATGGAAGCCGTGAAGAGAGCCCCTTCAGGGAGCCCTGCACACCACAACCACTCTGGCCTGCAGGCAGCTGCCAGGTGCTGTGTCTTGGAGCCAGATTCTGTGACTGTTTAGTAGGTTTGGTCAGCATACTGGGGCAGGCCTCAGAACCCCATCCAGGCACTAAACATTTCCTCTCCTACCCTGACCCCCTCCTCTTCTCCAGGCAGGCAAGGACTCTTGTGGAATAATTCTAGAACTTGGATGCTGACTCTCTTCCAAGAATGAGATAATAAGATGTGCAGTTTCCGGCTTGCGTGGTGGCACACACCTTTAATCCCAGAGCTCAGAAGGCAGAGGCAGAAGGATCTCTGTGAGGCCAGCCTGGTCTACAGAGCAAGCTCAAGGAAGCTGGGACTACAGAGAGAGAGAGAGACCCTGTCTCAAAAACCAGAACAAAAAGAGGTGCAGTTACAGCTGTCACCTCCTTGCCCTGTCCCCAGTTCACAGATTAGGATATTGAGGCTTAAAACAACCAAGGGGCATGACCTTTTTTGGCTAGCTACTTTGAGTTTGAATCCAGATATACCTAAAAGCTGTTTCGTTTCTCTTTGTCTTCCTGCCTAATCTGGGGCCAGCCTCTGAATCTTTGAATTATTATTTTTAAGACATGCTGGCCTCCAGACTTCATGTGTGGCTGAGAACAAACCTGAACACCTGATCTTCCTGCTTCCACCTCCGAAATGTCAGGTTTATACACTCCTAGCCTCATGCATGCTAGGCAAGTATTCTACCAACTGAACCACAGTCCTCATGCATGCGTGTATGTGTGTGCCTGTGTGTGCAGTGATGGAACAGGACACATGCTAAGCCAACACTCCATCACTGAGACAAATGCCCAGCTCTGCCTCTGCTCCTGCTTTCAGGCCTGGCTTTCGGCCTCTGAAATTCTGGGCTGGCCCTCTATACCCAGAGACAGATTGTAGCCAGTCTCACCCCCACAGAGACATCTGGGGGTTCCTACAGCAAAAGGAAACCCCTAAACACAAACACATTTGCATGAAGACCCAGGGGTCTGTGACTGCAGTCAGCAGTGGCAGGAGTTCCTGGGACATAAATGTCCCCACAGCTGGGTTGGTACCATTCAGTATTTATTTAGACACACATAAAAGAACCTTGTGGTTCTGACAGCTTGTGCTTTTTTTGCTTTTGGTCACATATATATATACATACACATATATGTATATGTGTATATCACACATACACATGTTTTTTTTAAAAAAGGTCAACACATATCAGTCCCCTACATGCTTTCTATACTGAGCAATATATACAGCCTATTATATATATGTGCATATATATAATATATATTTCAATAACTACATTCAAGTAATGAAACACAGGATTTACAGTTTCCCTCTGATGGCAAAGGGAAAGCAAGTTCACAAACTAGTTCACAGAGGGAGTACTGTGAGCCCCGCCAACAGGAGCCAAACCCTCTGATGATGAGGTGGCAGCAGCAGAAATCACCCAGTGCCCGCTGTTCTCCGTGGGCAGTGTGGATGCAAACCAGGACAGACTGGCCTGCTCTGCTGGGGCATTTAAAGCAGGTCTGGGAGCTCAATTGTCCAGGAGTTTCTCAAATTTGGGATTCACAAAGGAGAAGCCATGGAAGGCTGCCTGGTCCATAGAGTCGATTAGGTTCTTGTCACTGTAGGAAAGGCGGGGTTTCTCACTCAAGAACTCTTGGTCAAAGTTGCTGTAGTCTGCAGGGGATTTCTGTGAGCAGAAGAGAGTAATGAGTGAGTATAACAGAAATGGTGCCTCCAAGGTCTGATTTCAAAGGCATGGCAGGTACCCAGGCCTCTGGGGCCCCTGCCAGAGCAAGCCATGGCATCTACTCCACTGGGAAAGAGGATGTCACCTCAGCCTAAGGGCAGCCCCACCACAGGGGAATGCTGTTTCCCTAAGGGATGAGGAAGGCAGGCAGGAGCACTGCGTAGCGGGGAGAGGGGGCATCCTCCAGAACAGGGCCCATGGACCACATATCTCCTGCTCTGCTTTTAATGGGGGTCTATGAGCTAAAAATAGCTTCTGCTGTCTTTGGTTGGTTGGTTTTGGCTTTGGTATTTTTAAACAAAATCTCATTCTATAGCCCAGGCTGTCTACACAGTCATGATCCTCCTGCCTCAGTCTCCCAAGCGCTGGGATCTTGGCCACGCACCACCGCTCTCAGCCACAGCCGCTATGGTTTTAAATGGTTGGGAGAAAAAAAAAAGTAAAAAGCCCTTCAGCAGCAGATGAAAGTGAAGTCAAATGCAAATTTCTGTGCCCACAAATCAAGTTTTATGACTACAAACCACACTTATCTGTTGGCACGCAGAGTATGGCTGCATTGAGAACATCAGGCCTGCAAACCGCTAAATATTTATTCTCAGCCTGTTTATAAGAAAAGTTCCTAGTTCTCTGCTCTTGAGGACTCGGTAAGAGAGGAATGGTCTCTGGTAACCCTAGAAGTGACAAGCCTTTGAGCTAGCATGGTTGTGTCTGGTAAGACGCTGGGAATCAAATCCGAAGCCTTGTGTATGTTACACACGTGTTCCACAACTGAGCTGCGTGCCTAGCCCTCAGTGCTGGGTTTTGATAGAATCTGAAGCAGTATTTTTTGAACACGAAAATTCAGATTTCTGGCCTCTTTTGCAAACTGGTGGCTTAGAGGAGCCCTGGCTCAACTTCCTTCTGTCATCTTATCCCACACTGCAGTCCCAGAGATAAACGTGACTATCCCACTTGTAGAAAAATAGGCACAGACACATTAGGTCTTCTCTGTGGCCAGAGATTTCATGGGTAAAAGATTGGAACCAGGTTTTTGTTTTGTTTTTGCTTTTTCAAGACAGTCTCGTGCAACTGAGGGTGGCTCTGAACCCCTGCTCTTCCTCCTAAGTGCTGCGCTTACAGGTGAGTACTATCATGTCTGGCTTCGTTCTTTTATTTTACCTTTACTTGGGAAGGAGGCCGGCATGCGAGGTGAGTACTCTGTCACTGAGCTGGCTGCAGCAGAGCCCTTGGGCTCACTCTCCGGCAGGCCCACTCTTGGGGCTAAGAGCCCATTGCCCTGCTCACACCTGCCCTGTCCCTAGTGGCAGAGGCAGAGGCAGCTCATCACCACAGCTGTGTGTGGAGGAAGAACCCGGCTCTCAGGAGCAAGAGCCACGTGCTGCTCTGCAAGCTGGGCCAGCCTGTCACCCTGCGCAGGGACCTCTGAATGCGAGATCCACAAGGGGCGGTGCTCTGCTGTCTCAAAGCACAAATGTGGGGCACGCCAGACACCCCAGCGGGGACAGTGTGTCCCAGCAGAGAGCAGAAAGCCAGTGAGAGAAAGGCAGCCAGAGAAGGGCTTTGATTACAAAGGCACACTGTGCCCTAACTTCTTTCTTTCTTTTTAAAAGACAAGATCATGCTGTGTAGCCTGGGCTTGAAGCTGAGAACCTCCTGTGTCCAGCTGAGCATCGGGGTTACAAGTGTATTGATGTGGAAAGTTCCAACTCTCCAGTGATGTAATCTACTTATCTCAACCAGTGCCACTGGCCAGTAAGGATCTGGGGCTTTGATGCCAACCATCTCACTACCTGGGCGCCTTCTGCCTGCCCTGACAGCCTGGGCTCTGCTCATATATACCAGTTTTGTCAGAGCAGCCTTGCAGACCATCTGTTCCCTGCATTTCAGGCTCCTAATGCTATACCCTCTGGAAAGCAACCCATGCAAGTCTGCCCTGCGACATCTCCCATACTGTTGTTTTCTATCACAGATTGTCATCAGTGTGCAAATGTCTTGTCTGGGCTCCTCTGGGCACCTCCCCGAAGCCCAACACAGTGTTCTGTACCCAATAAAGACTATGCATGTCTAACATTGATTGGAAAATGGATGTGATTAGGTAAATAGATGGACGGAGGATGGAAGTAAAGCCCTAACTCTGGTGGTCAACTCATAGTTCCCGGAAGACAAGGTACTAAAGAATTTGGCTACAAGAAATGGCTGATATCACCATGTAATAGTGACACACAGTGCTGTGTACCGAGAGGAGGACAGCTTAAGTCCAGGAAAGTTCCGAGTCAGGACTGAGCAACACAGTGGGGTCCTGTCTTGAATAGGATCTTGCTATGCAGCCCTGGCTGACCTGGACTTCTTACCTTAGCACCAGGTACCTCAGCACCATCCCCGCTGCTGGCAGCCACCTCTAGGATTCCAGAAACATGCCACTTTTTGTTGTTGTTTTGAAACAGGGTCTCACTATGTAGCCCTGGCCAGCTGAGGACTGACTGTGAAGACTAGACTGGCCTCACACTTGCGGTTACTGTCCTGTTTCTGCTTCCCAAGCTCTGGGATTATAGGTGCGCTCTCTCAGGCCTGCCTGTTTGTTTCTGCTGCTTCTTATTCAGTGATGCTGAGGATCAAACCTGGGGCCTTGTACATACTAGGCTAACTATCTGCCACTGAGCTGTATTCCCCAGCTCAAGATCCTGAACCCACAGTTCCAAATATCTTCTGAATGACTGCTAAGCCAAGATTATGAGAATGCAAGGGTAGAGGCATGCCAGGGGAGACCAGGAAGCAGGCTTGCCGGAAGGCAAAGGAGGCAGAGCAAGGGAGGATCCAGGCTTGGAGCAGGGAGGGGATGACATACCACTTTGGGCTTAAAGGGCGGCTCCACTTTCCGTTTCTCCAGCAGCGTCCAGTTGATAGTCTTGAAAAAGGGGTGAAGCCTGATGTTCCCTGTCACTCCCAGCCTCTTGACAGGCTCTCTCTCGAACAGCTGCAATCCACAGGGGCCTTAGCTAGAACTTGAGGCCATGGGAAACGGGAGCTCTGCAAACTTCGGACAGCCCAAGGGCCCCAAGACTGGGCAGGCTCACCCCAGGGAATTCTGGGGCTGAGGGTGAAGCTGGATGTTTCACTGACACTCATATCTGCCTAGCTGCTGAGCACTAACGGGTTTCTATGTGCTGCTAGCAACTCTGCGGCAGTCTGAAGATAAGGAGGAGAGGTTGAGTGACCCACACAAGGTCACCAGCTAGTCACAGAAAGAGCCAGGACTTGGCCTCAGGTCTGTCTATCTTCTGACTCTTAGTCATCACACCCTACTCATTCCAGGCAGGGGACTCAGAAAGAAGTGCCTGGGAATGGGGACAGAGCAAGGCTTAAAATATGTCAGGCATGGATCCCCCAGGGAGCCCCTATTTGAGAAACAGACCCTCCTGAAACCCCAAAGACATGTATCAGCCAGGCCCCACCTTCTCCATGATATCCTTGGATTCCTTCGTGATCCAACGAGGATAGTGTGGTGTGTCCACCCGGATGGATTCAAAAAGTTCATCCTCATCATCACCATGGAAGGGGGACTGGCCAATGAGCATCTCATAGAGGAGGACCCCAAAGGACCACCAGTCCACAGAGAATGTGTACTTCAGGCCCTGCAGGATCTGGAAGGCAATAGCAGTCAGAGTAGGGTACAGCCTTCTTTAGGAGGAGGCCTTTATGGCTCTGCCTTACCAAGGCCAAATGAATAGCTGAGTGAGATACATCTATTCACCTCAGGGGCGATGTAGTCAGGGGTGCCACAGAATGTGCTGGCCCGGTTCTCCCCAAATATATTCTCTTTGCACATCCCAAAATCAGCAATCTTGATGTGGCCATCCTGGTCCAGCATCACATTGTCCAGCTTGAGGTCCCTGAGGAGAGGTTAGGGCAGAACATCCCTAAACACAAGTTCTAATCCTCCCTAGCCTTGCTGACACATGCAGGATTTCAGGCCTGCAAGACCACAACTTTCCCTCAGAGCACAAGAGAACACAAGAGGAGAAAGGGGAACACAAGGAGCTAACATGGGTGCCTTCTAGCAGCCACCATTGTGATAAATGTGGAACATACAGTACTCTACTCCCTGAAGCCTTGAGTGAAGCTCAAAAGTGCTGACATCACTTGCCCCTGTCACCTAAATGTCTGGCAGATATATCCCACCCCCTTCTGCCCATCTCAGGTTTGTCTGACTCAACAAGGGCAGGGACCATGTTGGTTTCAGGCATTAGTCACTTGAATAGATAACTTATATGCATGGGAACAAGTAATAAAGTGTGCAAACAGTACAAGGTTTATCTCTACTCACTTCAGCCACCAGACAACCTTTAGCAATTCTAGGCAGAGACACATAAATTAGAATATGTATCTCATACTCACTTTTTATTTATTATTTTTTAAAATTTATACATATGTATGTGTGTCTGTGTGGGCAAGTGCACATGAGTATAAGTGCCCACAGAGGACAAAAGAGGGCATCAGATCCCCAGAGCTAGAGCTAGAGTTGTGAACCATTGGACACAGAAGTTAAGAAACCAACCCTGTAAGAACAGCAGGTGCTCTAACTGCTGAGTCCTCCCTCCAACCTCAGAAAACCAGAACCCCAGTATATGAGAAACACTGTCACATGGCTTGGTTTGGTAGATTTCCTTTTATTTTATGAGATAAGGTCTCAAATGTAGGCCAGGCTGATTTTTGTTGGGTTTCAGACCTGGGACAAGTGGCTGAGTTGCTTGCATATTTAACATACCAAAGTAGATCTGGCTTCCAGGTTCTCCCAGCATCCCTCAGTTCCTACCTGTTACAGGGCATGGCTGGAATACCCTGCCCTTGACCCTGAACTTTCCAGCCCAGGGGCTGGGCTTCCCTATATAGTCTAGACATTTTGGGTTCCTCCTCCTCTCTGCATTTTCTCTCTCCCTGCATGTACATGCTCTTTCTCTCTTTCTCTTCCCCTTCCTCTCTGTCTCCCTCCCCATGGCGATTTCCTTGGCCTTGTTCCTTGGGACTAGTGAACCCGTCCAAGAGCTGCATCCAATAAACCTGCCTTTATGCTTTAATCTGACTTGAATTGGCTCACTTCAGTGAAGAAAACCCATTACTTTTTTGTTTGAGACAAAGTCTCACTATGTAGCTCTGGATGTCCTCTGTAGCCCAGCTGGCCTCAAACTGAGCTCTGCCTGCTTCTGCCCCCCAGGTGCTGGCATTAGAGGTGTAACGGCACAGCTTGGTTCCACGGGTTAGTTTCTGCTTTGATAAACACTTTAGTATCATCCCATGTCAAAATACAGAGTGCAGCCCGAGTGCTTCTGGTGAGTGTGTGGCATTCCGACATAGGATGGAACATAATGTACCGGATGAAGACTTAGGGAACCAGTTCATACTGCTCAGGTGGCTCAGCTGGGGGGCTCTGGCGTGAGAACAATGGGCATAAAGTAGAGAGATCCTGTACCTGCCAGTGCTGCCCCCTTTCAACAGCACTGAGTATGGGCAGTGAGTTCCCAGCTCCAGGAGCTACAGCTGAGGGACGGGAAAGCTCTTGCGCCAGGTTAGAGGCTTCGGCAAACACTCAGCCCAAGACTCACTGTCAGCAGTGCGGAACTGTGTTCAGGCCAGACCCCGCCCTTCCCAGAAGTCCCCACAGCCCCGGTGCCACCAGTACCTGTAAATGATGCCTTTTCTGTGTAGAAACTGCAGTCCACAGATGATCTCAGCGGCATAAAACCTGAGCAAGAGATGGCGTTCCAGGATTTTGCTATAATACCATGGACCCAACCAAGCACATTTTTATCAGGTAAGTGAGGGCTTGGAGCCCGGGCAGGAAAATTTGAAATGAAAGCTTAAGAAGCCAATGCTCTGTTGTAGGAGGGATTTCTGTTGACACAAATGTGTAAACACTAGTTTGGGGGTATACAAATGCTTGACAGCATCACTCCTGTAGTCTAGTGGCCACACACCAGTCCATTCTGTTGTCTGTCTGAGGCTTGAAGACAGGACAGGCCCTATAGGACGTCTGTGCCTGTCCTCTGTACCTGTGCTGGCCCCATAACCAGAGCTGGCTTCCCACTCGGTGTCCCACGTCTCCTCAGTGCTAGCTCTATCCTGACTCAAGTTTTTCTCGGGGGAAGGAGAGAGGGGGACAGACTGGCCGCACACTCCGGCTCTCTTCACATAGGGCCCTCACGTACGTAGCCCGGTAGAGTTCGAAGCGGCCTTTGTCCTGAATGTGGTACATCAGGTCACCCCCATTGAGGAACTCCATCACGAAGAACAGGTGGTCCTGGGGTGGGGCAGGGAGTAAGCAGAGGTCAAGGGACAAGTAGGAGATACCCTTGTAAAAGATTACGGAGCTCCAACAGGAAGCAGCGGGCACAGAGCCTGGGCTGAGGGTGACAACTGAGGAGGGATGACTAGAACAGCAAAGCCCCACTGTGAGGATGACAGCGCTGGGGCACAGGCAATGATAGGAGAAGGCAGGAACCTTGGTCTGGAAGGTACAGATGAGGTGGGTGAGAAAGGGATTCTCCCAGGCGAGCGCCAGCACCCGCTTCTCCACCATGGTGCACTCCACATCATCGTCGATCAACACCACGTCCTTCTTCAGGTACTTGACCGCAAAGTACTGGTTTTTGCCCTTCAGCTCGGCAAGTAGCACCTAGTGACAGGCAGGGTGCTGAGCAAAGGCCCAGGAGGGTAGCAGCAACCCAGCCTCTGGGGCCCAACGGAAACCCCTGGTCCTCAGGCTGCACTCACCTTGCCAAAGCTGCCTTTGCCCAGCACTTTGTGGAAGATGAAGTGATCAATGGTGCACCGATGGCAACCCTC
The DNA here is from genome assembly GCA_028658305.1 of Pachyuromys duprasi. Taxonomy (NCBI): domain Eukaryota; kingdom Metazoa; phylum Chordata; class Mammalia; order Rodentia; family Muridae; genus Pachyuromys; species Pachyuromys duprasi. The sequence continues at coordinate 19,883,634 of CM053753.1, read as the reverse complement.
CCAGATCTTGCCATAGGTCCCATTGTTGTCTGTTACAGAGAAAGACACAGAGAGAGAGAGAGAGACAGACTAAGGTCTTGGTCTACATGACTGCCTTCCCAGGGGCCAGGGGTGAGCTAGGCAAGGAGCCTCAGAGAGGAGAGAAAGGGCTGCTATTGTACAGGTCTTTCCAGGACTCACTGGAGTCTCAAGGGTAGGCCGGGGAAAGAAGGAGCTTTGGAGAGAAAGGGGCTCAGTGCCTTATCCCAGGACTCCCTTGCCAAGGGAGACCATCCCCTTTTCTTTGCCGTGTTGGGGAATAGATGCGTTACAGGGGATATTTGACCCAGCTTCACCTGGGATGTCATCCCCAGAGACTCCTGTCTTCTTCTCGAATCCCTGGTATATCCCGACATTGTCTGGTAATCCTGAGTCCAGCTTTCGCATACATTTCTAGTGAAAGGACATAAGAAGGAAGCCAAGCATAAGACCACCATCAGAACTCTAAGGCCAGGCAGAGGACCTCAACCACAATACACCCTCAATCCCAATGACATCAGAAGGGTAGAGCCCAGGCCTCACTTTTCCCTTCCCCCAGCCCTGAGAGCTGAAAGGCACAGATTATGGGCAGAAATGTAGCAAACTGAACCATACCTTCCTAAGCATTTACTATATTGTTTAATCTCATTTTAAAAACATGTTTAAAAATATTCATTTATTTATTATGTATATAGTGTTCTGCCTGCACGTATGCCAGAAGAGGGCACCAGATCTCACTATAGATAGTTGTGAGCCACCATGTGGTTGCTGGGAATTGAACTCAGGACCTCTGGAAGAGCAACCAGTGCTCTTAATCTCTGAGCCATCTCTCCAGTCCCCTAAAAAGCATTTTTTTTACATTTATTTCTGTGTATATGTATACACCGATGTGCACACACGCATAGGCCACAGGACATGGAGATCAGAGGATAACTTGTGGGATTCGTTTTTCTCCTGTTCTCTGGGTTCTGTGGAAGGAACTCGGGCTATCAGGCTGTGTGGAAAGTGCTTTTACCCACTGAAACATCTTGCCAGCCATTAACTTCACTTCTGGCTATAGAATTTCACTCTAAGGTTTTGTGTCCTTTAAGTTTCAGTCACACATAAATACACACACACACCGTAAGAACCTCTTTCTCATATACCCAACACACAGCACACATTGTGCGTTCATACATCACACATACATACCATATATGTACACACAGCACAGACATGTCTATACAACATACATTCCACATACCACATAACCTACATACCACCCATCCCTATATATCATACTGCACACACATAATACACACAACGTAAACATTCCATATACACTATGCATATACAGCATACAAATGCACATACTACATACTCTATATACCACCCCTAGACACCACACTGTAAGCACAAACTACACACCAAATAAATACCATGTACATATATGCAGACATCTCTCAGATACATAACACCCACACTATACAAATCCTATACACACCTGCCACACAACACACCATGCATGACACACACATAACATAGACCCAGTCCTTGTTTAAGATGTCTAACACTGACTTCTGCAGCTCCTGCCTCCCTTCAGGCAACAAACTGCCCGAATGATGAATTTCCCGACATGACAAGGCCACCTCTCTCTTTCAGAAGCCTCACCCACCGTAGGGCTTCCCAGGCGTGCTGTGAGCCCTGACACCCTCTGCATCCACTGCCCTACGCCCACGTCCCACAGTCCCTCCCTACCTGGCTCACTTGGGTCAAGGCCTCGGCCAAGAGCTTCTGGTTGATACCACAGAGGTTGGCCACCTTCTCCCGGCATTTGTGGTGCACATTCATGCCACAGTCTGCAAGAGGCAGAGGCAGGACAAGTGTTAGGTTTTAGAAATGGGCAGGGAAGGGAGGAGGGGGTGGTAGGAGTCAGGAGGACTTTTTGGACAGTTGAGCTTCTGGGGATAAGGGCATCTGAAGCCATCATGAGCCTTTTAAATCTTTCATCTTTACATAAATCTTTAAATCTTTACATAAAGAAAAAGAAAATAGCTGGATGTAGTAACTCACACCCATAATCCCAGCAATTGGGAGGGCAAGGCCTTGGCACTGTCAAGAAAGAAAGAGAAAGAGAAAGAATGGAGAGGGAGACAGAGATGGGGGAAAAGATATGGAGGGAAGGGAGGGAGGGAAGGAGGAGAGAGAACGGGAGGGAGGAAGGGAGAAGGAGAGAGGGAATAGGAGGAAGGGAAGAAGGGAGAGAAAGGGAGAGAGGAGGGAAAGAGAGAGAATGGTAGCTAATCATAACCTCCTTAACATCTTGGACAATGGAGATAGGCAGCTTTCCTCAGGGCCTTAAGGCTCTCTTGAAGAGAGCCTGGGAGGGGCCTAGAAGGGGCAAGCAGTGGTTATGCACTTGCAGTCACCTCCAGTTACTTGCTCCTCAGGGATCCCCAGCGTGTAGCTCAGAAGCATGGAGACTTATGGTCTCAACAGTCAGGAAGGCTAGTGAGAAGTTCCTCCGAAAGGAGGGGTTCCCCCAAATGAAGGGAAGACAGATGAGAGTTGTTTTACATTAGGGCCAGGGTAAGAGGTACCAGGGTAAGGGGTGAAGGTATCATGGCAGGTACTGGGGCTTAGGAGGTTTGGGGGCAACTGAGATTTGGGTAGCACACACCTTCACACTTTAACCCCTGTTTCACCAGTCCCCAGAGCAAACTGCCACAGTGGTCACAGAAGGTGGGGCTCATGTAGTTATAAACCTTGAAGCGGTGTGGCATGTCAATGTTGAAGCGTTCTTTCTGGAACTGAGGGGAGGGGTATTACAGATTACATGACAGTTCTCCCCAAAATGGTTGTCAGATTCTTAACAGGGTTCCACCAGAATCTGGGAAACCCAAAGGTCCAAGGAGCCCAGGCAAGAAGCAAGGGAAGGTGAAAGAAAGCGAGAAAAGAGGGTGAGCCCCGCACAAAGAGTGCAGGAAGCCCACAGCCCCCCCCCCACCTGACCCCTAGCCCTGGGCCCAGCTCACGATGGTGTCCCGGCTATTGGCAGCAGTGCCCGTGCAGCGGCCGATGATCTTGTCAATGCATTTCTTGTGGATGGCAGCATTGCATTCTTGAAGGGGCGCAGGCCCAGGACGAGGAGGGGGAGGCACCAAGAGAGGCAGAGTCTGAGCTGGCATTGCTGGCCAAGTACTGCCCTCTGCACAAAGCCAGCCTTCTCACTGGCCGCCCACACCCTCACCCTACACAGGCCTCAGCCTAGGGTTTTGTTTTTCCCTCCCCCTGCTAGCCCTTCCAGAGAGGCCTAAAAACATGGGCAAGAGATGGGCCCCTAAAGGGTTGTAAAAATTACAAAAGGACTCCCAATAGGGCTGGGGTGGGCAGATAGATGGATGGGGCGGAAGAGTCCCTCTTTCCCACTTCTTCATTCCTCTCTAGCAAGCACAGTCACACAAAACCTGCAGAATCAGGACAACGGCCTGCTTTACTGATGCTAAGCCCTTAAAACACAGCAAACATACTTTATCCAGTCAGTCTTCACACTCGAATCTATTATCTATACTTTATGGACAAGGAAACAAGCATTTGGCCAAGGCCATACTGTAAGTCAGTGGTAGAGCTGCCTATGTCTGGTCACACCCACTGTCTGCAGAGCCTGCTCCACACTTCCTGTCATGGTGAAAGGTGTGCTCACACCTGTGCATCAGAGACACTTGCATCCACGAAGCACACAAAGTCAGGGGGGTGCTGGTGGAGATCTCACCCCAGCCCCCAGGGGCAGACACCTCCTGTGTGTCGGTAGCTAGTTTGTGGCTGGTTTCTGTATAAATCTCAACAAAAGCCTACTTTGGGTAACAACCTGAGAATGTGCACAGAGTTGGGAAGGAATGCACAGAACTGGCTCTGGCCAGCTGCACCAAGCCAGCCTGGCACCAACTGGCTGGAGCACACACACATAGGGCGCGTGTCCAGATCCAGGGACACAGGTGATGGCATGCGTCAGCACACACATATGCACACAGCGAACAGAGCGGAGACTTACGCCTGCATTTGTAGCCTTGCTTGTTGAGGCCCCTGGAAGGTAAAGCCCCAACAGAGTGAGTGAGGATGCTCCAGGCCAGTCCCTCCCTCTCGCCCCCCTCCCACAACCGTCACCAGCCCTTACCAGACAAACTCTTTGCACACAGAACAGAAGGTGGGCTGCCCAAAGAAGGTGGCAATGAACTCATGGTTCTTGATGTAGTGGATTTTGGCCTGTTTAATGGCTCCACGGCGGTTCATGGTTGGGAACTTGGCCTCCTCCTCACTACGCATAGACTGTTTGCAATCTAGGAGCCATATGGTAAAGTCAGCCCCAGTCCATGAAGGGCAGCCCAGCTTCAGGCCCTCCCAGAATGGCCCCATATCCCCATGGGAGCTGCTTCCTTAGGCATTAGTGCAAGTTCTGCCTCTGACTTGATAAATGAGGTTGCCCCTGCCCCCATGGAAGGCTTACCCCCATCTTCCAAGAAATACTGCACAGACATCAGCACCTTGGCCTCAGGCTGCAGGTCCAGCTGCAGGGGTGAAAGGGGCATGTCAAATCAGCCTGGGCCAGGTGAGACTCAGAACCCACCTCCATGGCTCTCCCCCAAGGCCAAGGGAGGCCCTAGAGCCTGGCCAGACACCTGCCTGTCCAGGGTGGGCAGGGCCCCGCCCAAGCCCCGCCCAACTCTGCACCCAGGGTATTATTACATTTGGGGAAGTGAAAGGATCCAGCCCACACCCTGCTGGGCCACATGGCTCAGGAGCAGTGCAAGGGAAACTCCCCACCCAACCGCCATATGCACACGCACACACCACACCACCATGCCTGAGACACGCACACTGTGCGCTCTGGGACAGGGTCTTCACTAGCCCAGACAGCCCAGACGGAAGGGCCAAGCCTCTATCAGGACCTAGACCCTGTGACATTCCTCAGGGAGAGTGCACAGCCAGGAGGCGCCTTGGTCCCTGCCTACTGGCTAAGAGCTGTGCTGCCCTGTGTCACCCTGTCTTCTACCTTGGCTCCTTCCCTCCTCATGGAAGGCTGACCAATGCTACCAATGGTCACTGAATCTTTTTAGGAAGACATTTTGGCTGTAGAAGCCTACAGGAGTGTATTGGCACTGGCATTCCGCTGCCACCAAGAATATCACCACAGATGCACATGGCCGAAGTTCCAGTTTCAGCAGGTGAGTGGGCCACCTGCCAGCTTTCTTGTTTTACCTCTTTGCTGCTAAATATCATAAAGTTGGTTCCACACCTGGCTAGACCTGTGATATCCTCAAAATAGCCACCAAGATAGAAACAACAGTGCCTCTGAGGAGGGAGCCTGGTGCTGGGGCATGAGAACACCACTTTGCAATGCATATCCTGCCTTTCCAAACTTAACAGTGGGGAGAAGCAGTTGCAATAATCAAGATAACTTCCTTCCACACCTACCAGGTGCCAGCCTCTGCAGGGTCTCCACACTTTGTGGAGATGGAGACAAGCACTCTACCACTGAGCTACACCCCAACTCTGACTTTACGTTTTAAAAATTTGAGACAGGATCTCATTAAGTTACCCAGCAGGCCTTGAACTTGTGACCATCTTGCCTCAGCCTCCCAGGGGCATAGGACTCTAAACCTACTCTAAACACCACAATTGGTTTGCAATAGGTACTTGACATTAGTGCTCATTTTGGCCCACAAGGAACCTTGAAGTAAGATGTTTTTGCTAAGGCTGGTTGGTAGTCAGGGCCAGGATTCAAGCCCAGGCCGCCGTGGGTACAGAGTCCTGAAGTACTCGCTCACCAGGTCCCAGCCCACTAGCGTGTATGCACACGCAAGGCCCCAGCTCAGGCCTCACCCAGAACTCTGCCTTGCCGTTGTTCTTCTTGCAGCGCTCAGCCAGCACCGACACGCCCACCGTCACCTCAGACATGGGGTCTTCAGCTGCCCGCATCAGCACGATCTGGATGACACGGCCTTCATAGATGTGGGCATCGAATGTTGACTTCCACTCGGGGTACATGGTGGGTTTCTTCTGTACAAGTGTCTTCCCTCGCTCTGCGACAGCACCAGGCAGAAAAGTCAGGCTGGAACAAGTCACCCCCTCCCTGGACCTCCTCAGGATGTGCTATGGCTCTCAGGATCCCATTGAACACCCAACAACCTCTAGTGTCTTCTGGATCCTCTGGTAGGTCCCACCTCTATAATTTTTATTTTCCCTTTCCTGTAACCTTTTTGCTCTAGCTCCATTTCAACTTCTCTTTCTGTCTGTATTCATCCAATGAACATCTGTAAGAGATGCCACATGTCAGCCATGGACTGGAGGCAAGCAACATAGCCTGGTTCTGTCCTAAGTCCCAGACAGAGACACAAACCACTGCAGTCCTCAGATAAGCAGTAAGTCACAGCTAAGATGGGATCGAAGAGGGTAAAGACGGTAGTTCTAAACCTTCCTGCAATCAAGTGGCCTGACCCTAAGATTCAGAGAAGACTTTCTGGAGGAAGGAGCAGCTCAGCTAGAACATAAAAAGTGTGTAGGCAGTAGCCAGCATGGAACAGAACTGAGACTAAAGCAAAGGGTGCCTCTTCCAGTAAGCCACCCTGACCCTAGGCTCCTCAGCAGGACTCATTCCCTGTGACCTGTTCAGCTCCCCCAGTAGGGGGAGTCAGTCCTGGAGCACTACAATAGGCTCAGTGTCCAGCGCAGGGCCTGGCCCAGGCAGACATGTGGAAGCCATGAAAACCAAGATGTGGGAGGCTCAATTTAACCAGTGTCAAGTGTAGAGAACTGGTGGGTTTGTCTTCCTGCATCCTCAGCTGGATAGCTCAGGGAGACAAGAAGTAAGGCTTCAGGGATGTAAGTAAGCCTCCCTCCACTCTGAGCCCTATGCCCCTCTAGGGCCTAGCTTCCAACCCTACCTGTGCTGAGAGCCTCCTTCATCTTCACCGCACAGAAAGGCTGGCTTGCCTCGTCCTCAGCCTGCAGGGAGCCCAGCTCATAGGAGTTGAAGGAGATGCGCAGGAAAGGTGCCATGGTGAAGCCTGCAGTGAAACTGTGCACAAGAAGGGATGACACCAAGGCAGCAGAGCAGAGACACTGGGGAGAGATGGCTGCCAGGGATACTCAGGCACCTACTCTCCACAGAGCTCATACCACAAGGTACACCAAATGTACTCGTCCCTAGTGTCAATGGGAAAGGCTGGGCAGTCTAACATAAGACTAGACTTGGGCACCTCTGGTAAAACTAAAAGACAGGAAACCAGGTCTGTTGAGCAATAGCCACTGTGATGGCTGCTTTTTGTTGTTGTTGTTGTTGTTAGTCTAACAGGCCAGGGCACTGTCCCCATTCCTGAACTGGAAGCATTTGAACCTGTGATACTTACACCTGGCACTTACACCTGAACACGTGCCAGGGACCTAGAATGTGTTGGCTCTCCACTCAGTGCCAACGGTTGCCCTCTCCTCTCACTAGGCTCATGAAGCACCTCTTGATTCTCTTGTTGACTTGGCTCATAACCACCCAGGCAGAGAAGCATGGCCAAACTGAGTCCCTTTTCAAGCAGTCAAAGATCCCCACTCCTTAGATGGAGAAACTGAGACTCAGACTGAGCCAGAACTGAAAGCCAGAGCTTTGTCAGCATACCTGACCCTTCTGAACAAAAGCCTCTCAGGGTCACATGCCTCCTGCCCATTTAGGTCTCCTGAGAATGGAGGTAGTAACCAAGCAGGTAGGGGGTGTGAGAGGAACACAGTAGGGGGTATGAAAAGGGTATGCAGTTTCATATTTTTTCTAAATATGAAACTATTTAATGTTGAATGTAACATACAAAACTGGCCTCATGGCACCCTTACAAATATATGTACCACCACCACCACCAACAGCACAGCTGCCCAGCCTCAGGCAGCTCCCTCCAGCTCCTCAGCAAGGCAACTAGAACAGCAGCCAGGTCTGCCTGGAGCTCCCAATCCAGATGAGCTCACAGGAAACACTGACCTCAGCCTAAGGCCCAACCCAGAGTGCCCAGCCAGAGCTCAGGCCCACACCAGAGCAGAGCAGAGAGACCAGAGAGGCTGATTCCACCAAATCCTACCCTGGTGTGGTTCCTACTCAGAAAGAGTGAAAGCAGGTGTACAATCTCAGCCTGTGTCCACATCCCCAAGTTTCTGGCCTGAAACCAGCAAGTGGGCAAATGCTGAGTGCTAGACCAGTGCCCATGACAATTTGGAGGGCAGGAAAGGAGAAGCAGCTGTGGGTTCCTTCTGGCTTGGAGCATGCCATGAGCCTGCGTGGGGGTGGGCTTGGAGACAATAGGTCTGCAAGAATAACACTGGTCTAGTTTGCTCTTCGTTGCTGTGACCAAAGCAACCTGAGGGGAAAAGGGCTAAGTTCATCCTTCAGCTTACAGTTCATCACACAGTGCAAGATTCTGGATGCAGGACCTGACCAGACACCAAGTTGCTTCCTGGTTTCTTTTCCAGGTGGTCAGCTACCTTTCCTATACCTCCCAAGACCACTTGTCCAGGAGCAGCACTGTCCACAGTGAGCTATGCCCTCCCACATCAATCAAGAAAATGCCCTGCAGACTTGTCTATAGGCCAATCTGATGGAGGCATTTTCTTAATCGAGGTTCCCTCTTCTCAGATGATTCCAGATTGTGTTAAGCTCACTCTCTCTCTCTCTCACACACACACACACACACACACACAAACTAACCAGCACTGTGTGCACCTGTGAGGTGAGGCCATGTAGGTACATGGCATGATGGGAGGTCAGTAAATGGTAGAATGAAAAGCAAGCTGCATAGGCCTGGCATTGGTCACGTGTAGGAGTCTTGGATGGATGTCCCAAATTCCCAAGGAAAAAAAATGCATCTTGGACCTCCTACTGACCTCAGAGTCCAAGGCAAGAAGAGCCCCAGTGAGTGCTTCCAGGGTCTGAAGTAATGAACAGTGCCCCTCAGAGCACACACTTGCCATGGGCCTGTGTCTACATACCAAAGGCCAGATCACAGTGGCCACAGCTCTGCCTCTTGCCTCTCAATAAGATCACCCAGAAACAAGATAGGGTACTGAGTGGCTTTCATAGTTCCTCAGAGGGTAAAGCTGAGCAGAAAGAAAAAAAGCTGAAGGAGCCTAGGCTCCTCAGGAACAAGAAATCACAGCCATCCACGTGGCAGAATGGTAAGGCTGGCTGGACACAGGTCCTTGACACCACCGCTGCTTGGCTATGTGGCTATGTCTCATGAGCTCTGAGTCTCTGCCACCCCATATTCCAGATGAGGACTACTCTGCCCCTGGTCTCTAGGCTGCCATGCTGATGAGAAGCCCACTAGGATAAGGGCCAGCATCTACCTGACAGGACCAGGGCATATCCTCTGGTTGATGTTACCAATTGCCCTGCAGCACACCCTCTGTGAGTCCACTCATATCCCCCACTGTGCCTCTGCTACCTGCCAACCAGTTAGGGGACAGAGAAGTGTCCCCAGTTCTGAGACAGGAAAGTCATGTCTGCAGGAATGTGTGGTAGCTCATCATCGTGGACGGGGAGGCACTCCGCACACTTGCTGACCAGCCTCTCCCTACAGCTCCCTCTGGTGTCTAGCTCTGCCTGAAGGCCCATGGCTCTCTTTGCCCCTAGCTTGCCCTGGACTCACGGAGCTGTGCAGAAGAGACAAGAGGTCAGAGTAACCACAGGAAGGTGATGCAGGGCTCTGACCTGTGGGCTGCCCTTGAGGCCTGTACTTTGGCTCACACTCACAGCAGCTTACTGTTACAAGCCACTGGAGGGAAAACCACAACCACAGCAGGTCTGGGCCCCAGCCCTAAACCTGCATTCAGGCCACAGTGCTACCAGCACAGGGGAGCCGTGGTCTTTGTGGGCTGCCGTGGGACAACCCAACAGTCACTGAGGGGTCAAATCACTTTGTTCCAAGTTCTGAAGCCAGAAATGAGGGCAAAGGTCTGCCTGCTGCCACCCCTCTCCCTTTGGCTCTCATTTGGAGTACTCAGACCCCAGAAGGGAAATAAGATACATGAGCTAGCTAGCATCTGCATTTGCTTCAGTGTGACCTTGAGAGATAGTCTGGGTAACTGTCCATCTGCACAATGAAGTCAATCTGTCCCACAGCCTTGCTGTGTCTGAGCAGTAGTGGGAAGCACAAAGGTGAGGTGTGCTCACCATTTATAAACCCCATGCAAATAGGCCCAGGGGATAGCAGGGGCCATCCTCACAGCACTCCACAGGGGACAGCTGGGCCTTCCCCAGCTTCGGGGGTGCTGAGTCTCTCCTGCTCCTCCAGTCTGTCTATGAGGTAGAGAGCAAGGGAAAGAGTCACACAGCCCAAGCTGTTACTCTCAGCTTATCCACTTCTGAGAAAGACGGTCCTGTCCAAGATGACAGCATACTGCATTAGCCTTGTAATTATATTAGCTCACTCTATCCCTGTGTAGCCCCAGGAATTGTTTTCTGGATGAAGAAACCTAGGTTCAAAGAAAGTAAGTGACTTACTCAAGGTCACAAAGCCAGTAGGTAGTGAGATTTGAATGTAGGCCTGTTGGATGCTGTAGCTCATGTTCTTTCTAGTAGACTCTGCCACGGGAAGATGAAGACAGGAAAGAGGGCAGGAAATGGAGACATAAATATAGCAGAGATAGCACAAACACTTACAAAGGCAGAAAAGTGAGGAGAGATTGTAGAACCTTTTGCCTGCAGTCTATTCACCTACACTCATCCTGAGTCCTGGCCTGGTCCCAGTCTGTCCTTAAGGGAACTCCTCTCCTTTTGCACAACAAGGGCAGTACAGACCCCTGAACTGTTGTCTTTCCTTCATGTCTGAAAACATGGGAAACTGGCCCAGGTCCCTATCCTTGCCAGAGACCAGAAGCCTTGAGGTGAGCAAGGCAGCGGCCAAGCCACAACCTTGGGCCAGCCTCAAGGTGCCCAGGAAGCCCAGGGCCTCAAGGTGCCCAGGAAGGCACTGTTGACATTGCCACTGGGTGTATCCAACTGTGGTGAGAATGGAAGCAGAGATGCACACACCACCTCCTTACGCACAGAGGAGAAACTAAGGCCAAGGTTCTCCTGAAAGGTCCCAGCTCTCACAGTGATCCCTGTACCCCAGACTGATTCTGCCTCACAGGCCACGAGGTTATATCCACTGAACAGAGGGAAAAGCTTGGGTTGCGAGTGGAGAAGAAGGACCTAGGTCAGATCTGACTTCTATGGCAAACTGAACAGGCTCAAGAAAACATCAGCTGAAAGTCCTGGGGGGAGGGGGGGTCTGACTTCTTCAACAGATTCCTGGGAGCCCTGGCCCTACCTCACATAGTGCTCTACCACCCATAGCTGCTTACCTCGGACTGGCGCCCACGGCCTGCCCACTGAAAATACTGAGCAGATGGTAGCAAAGTGCTGCCCTCCTGGGGCTGCCACCCTACCTGGTATATAGGTCTGGTCATGGAACAGGATGGATTGAGAGGTGATGTGATGGGCAGGTGAGAGGAAGCTGGCCCTACAGTTTTAAAGAGTAACAGGCAGAATGAAGAACCCAGCTGGGCCTGTGAACAGGCAGGACGTATCTGGTTGGGAGGCTGACCTCTTCCATGTTGGAATTCCCAGACAGAACCAAGCACAGAGGGCATAGGCTTTCACAACTCAGGGAATAGGCTCAGCAGGAACTGCAGGAAGAGGGGAGAGAAAGCTGCCTCCATCAGAGCCCATAGTCTCAGATCACAGCCAGGTCCCAGAACAGGACTGCCTTCCATGGGACTCCTCATGTGCTTGCCAGGGTTCCTTCTACCCCTCCCTCTAGGGGACCAGTTACTGGCCAGATACTCTCTTGCACAAACTCTTCAACACTCTACTATTCCTTTCTGCTCCCCCCACTCCCCCACCCCCAGTTCTGACTCTACCCAGAGCATGGAAGGAACCTTCTTGGCTAGCACTGTTCTTAGAAGAAGCCAGAGGCCTCAGCCTGGCATTTAGGGTTCCCCACACCCTGGCCCCATCCTGTTCTCCACCTCAAATCCCTTTGACTGTTTGGCACCTCACTTGCCAACCCCCATAAACCACTATACATTCCCTGAGCCAGAATGGCTTCTTCTTATATATCTATCCGGATTTCTAAAAGCCAGCCCTGGTAATCTTTTCCCACAAGAAAGGCTGCTGCTTCCATGTTGGTATCTGTTGCAGGTGGTGGTGTCCCTTTGCCTCTAGCTCAGTCATCTCCGCCCTGGCTGCATGATGACCACTCAGCAATCCCGCTACTAAAAGCTGGTAGTGACACTCAGTGCAGAATCCTTGCCTGGTGCACATAAGTGTGCATATGCACGTGCATTCACAAAGCAAAACCAAAACCAAACAAAACCCCCCAAAACAAAATCAAAACCCCAAACTGCAAAACATGAAAACCTACATTAACTGCATACAAGGGTGATGGGCCCTGTCTGTCTGTAATCCCAGCATTCAGCAGGATTGGAAATTCCAGGCCAACCCAGGCTAAAAAAGGACCCTGCCTCAGAACCAAAAAGAATTGTAAATAGTTCATGGGAATAGAAGGGGACACTAGACGGCATGATCGTACTATTTCAACCACACAAGTGTCGAGGCACCCTAAGAACCAAGTGAAAGCTGGGCTCTTCTCTCAAAAAAATATACATGCTTATTTTCGCACAAAACAGGTGGGGCTGGGCCACAAAAGTCTGTCTCAGCCCCAGTCAATGAGTAGCACAGGCACAGCAGGCTGATGGAGGACTAAGGATTGCTGAGTAGGATGAAAGCAAGCTTTGCTCAGGCAGTGGGAACCAGGAGTGAGAGGGCTGAGGTAAAATGGGGCAACAAACGGCTACTAGCCTGGGTGCCTGGAGGGTCTTTAGCCTGAGTGATACCACAGCCAGCCCTACAAGAGGTTCTAGATGAGTTACAGGGCCAGGACTAAGGGTTCCTGGCTGTCAACAGGCCCACAAGCCCTTTGCCATTGAGGGCACAGCCTACATCGGGCACAGAATTGCGGTCATCTAACTGGCCTCCAGACTGGGGATCTCTGAGCTCAGCCAGAGGGAGAGTTCCTGGTTTCCATGAGGGAGAAACAAAGACCCTTCATGGCCCAAGCCAGGAACCAGCTTCTTTGAGGACAAAAAGTTTTCTGTACTGAAACTGGGGAGGAGGAACATTCAGCACTCTCCAAAGACAACCATACACATGTACACACATGGTACACTGATAAACTTGAATAAAGTCATGCATGGGGAGTCTCCTTGGAGACAGAGGTACACACACAGCCCTAGGATAACATAGTGCATACACAGAAGAATGTCTCCCACTCAACCACCACAGTCCCATGTGAGCAAAGAGCCAGGCATGTGTGCATGCACACACACAACCACACACAGCTACATGGTGGGATAAGCCATAATATATATGGATGGTCAACAGGCACATTCTAGGCAAAGAGATGAACACAGGGGCCTGGAAGAACCTTGCATACCTGATTAGGTTCTGAATACAGCTTTTCGTGTCACAGTACCCTTGAGCACAATGGCTGGAGAGAAAGGACAGACTGGGAAGGATAGCAGGAAACCAGACCAAGTTGGGCTTGCCTCATCAGAAGGTCCAAAGAGAAGTCCAAAATATGGAAGAGAAGGGACAGGCTGGTCAGGCACATCTTCAGGAAGGCCTTAGCCTGCCCACTGGCCAGCAGGCCCTGAGGGGAAGTGAGCAAATGCTGAAGCTGGAGCCCGAGGTGGCAGTCACAGGCCTGGCAAGTGAGGAGAGGACTCTAAGTGCTGTATTGGGGGCAGCCCACACATGACCTCCATGAGCCCCAGGCTTACACTGCAGAAGATGACCAAAGAGCTGGGCAATTAAACCAAAGTCACAAAGCCAATGGGGCCAGGAGGAGGAGGAGGGAAGACAGTCCCCAGCCCAGACTCTTATACCTGCCCATCAGACTTATCAGGGGGAGGGGCTACGTTTGTTGGTGTGGACTGCTCCATTGGAACCTAGTTGTTGGTCCCAAGCCCATGTCTTATACCTTCTCTCCCTGCCCCTCTCAATGAGTATCCCCAGAGTGTCCCCAGATTTATAACCATAAACTGTTTTGTGTCTGGGAGAAGGAAAAATGGCCACTTGGTCTTTTGCTATCTGTCTATAACCTCCAAGATGGGCAGTGTGCAGAGCACAGGGCCCAGGACCTCAGGGATCTGGAGAAAGCTGGGAGAATCAGCAGCACACAAGGTATGCCATCCCTCTCACAACTAATACATAGAGAAACTAGTGAGCTCAGGCCTCCATGGCTGGGTGAATGCAGTTCAGAATGTGGCCAAGCCTCTCTAGTGTTCCATCTGCAACGGGAATGATCTTACCCATGTACCATGCTGAACACAGGGCCTGGAATGAGGCAGCAATATACACAGACGTCAACACTGCTGCCCTCATGCCTGGCTCTCTCCCACCGGCCCTTCTACCCATCTCCGCCATCCTTGATCCTCTCGGGGTTAATCCAGCTGTGGGTGCCCCAGGCTGCCTGCTACACCAGGATCCCATCTAGGCCGGTGTAGTTGAGTCCGTGGGCAAAGCCCCGGTCAGCAGCCACCACTCACGGCCTAACAGTCCCCTTGTCTTGATAATCTAGACCCCTAAGCTTTGTCTGGCTCTGCCACCAGTAGACTCTGGAGATGATCCTACCACAGCTACACCACATCGACATCTGATCCAATCTTGGCCTAGTGACTGGCCTGTTTACTCAACATGTCTATAGATGGGATCCAAAGCTTCCGTGGCTGTTGTGAAAACAGCAGCTCAGTGGCCACAGGCCTGCCCTCCTGGCCTCTAGGTAGGCCCCTTTGCGGTCTTTCAAGCCTCCACACCAATGGGGGCCCGTCTCCTCCCATGCCAGCCTTGCATCATCAGGCCTCACTTTGGACCTAGAGTCCTATACCGTAGGCTTCTGTGCCCACCTGGCTCTCCAGCCTTGCCACGTGAATGAGTCAAAAAAAAAAAAATCTCAGGCTGCCACAGCAGCCTACTGATGTCCTGCTTCCATGTGTCCTCATATGCCAGGAGTGCCCACGCTCACAGTCATCAGGCCAGAAACCTGGGGCCTGTTTTCTGCTTGCCTGCCTCCTCCCCACGCAGCCCACTCCCATGTCCACCTTGACCTCCCTGATCTAGGGAACTGCCTTCTTCTCACTCCTGTGCTCTGGCTACGGGGACCTCTTTCACTTCCTTGACAACCAAGTTCCTTCTCCAAGGAGGCTCTGTGGGCAGAGGCTCTGTTCTGTCTTCCTGTACCCTACCCCAACAGTAGTTCCTTCCCATCATTCAGGTCTCACATGCACACTCCTGCTCTGCCCATTTCACAGATGAAGCAACAGAGGCTGAGAGCAGCCTCGTCTCTGGCTTGAGTACATAGCCAGGAATAACTACATCAGAGAATGCCTGATGTTGTAGGCATCTCACCTTCAGTATGTCCTCCCTAACTCTCAGCACAGGTTTCCAGTGATCTCCAGCCCTCCAACCTCCTGGGCCTCTATGCCACACCACCATCCTTAATATTCATCACCATAAACCCCCAGCCTCCCAAACAGCAATGGGCAAAGAGGAGCTGACCTCGGTATTCCTGGGACGTGAGAGCCCCTCTCACCAACTGTCACATACCAGTGATGCAACTTTCTAACCTAATGAGTCCCAGATACCCAACCCTTCTATGACCCAAGGCTGACTCCTGGGGTCCCAAGGACAGGCAGCCTGGTAGAAGGGCTCACCACCTCCCTCCCCATTCCAAACCTAAAGTCCTGTAGGGGACCCAAGCAGAAAGGAGCTGAAGGGATCCCTAAGTGGTTATCTGAGGAACTGCCTCTCCCCTCTCTTTACCCACTGTTGTGAGATTTAGCCTCCTGCTGACTGTGCATAGCTACTCTACCCTGAGCTGCTGATGGGGACGTGGGACCCACTGAGTCAGTAGAGCCTTACTCAGCACCTGGGTGGAGGCAGCACTGACAGAATGGAGGGAGACGGAGAGGCAACTTCTTAGCTGGGCTCCACAGCCATGCGGTTGTGACACCAGGCCAGCCCCAGCTCATCACACAATAATGACTCCTTATCAGTGCCACTTGCTAGATTTGAATAGTTACTCTGCATCAGGCACTAAGTGCTTTAAGGCCCTTCAGATCCTGATATTTTGTTGCTGTTTCCAAGAAGGGGTTTCTCTGTGCAGCCCTGGCTGTCCTGGCACTCACTCTGTAGACCAGGCTGGCCTTGAACTCACAGAGCGCTGCCTGCCGCTGCCTCCTGAGTGCTGGGATTAAAGGCATGTGCCACTACTGCCCAGCTAGCTCCTGCTATTTTGCATACATTATTTTCTATTCCCAAATAACTCATGGAAGTGTATATAAACATGATTTTGTCAGAGAGGGAAACCAAGGTAGTGAGTGTGAAAACCACTTGCACAGATTTGTCCACACAGCTGCTTAGTGCTACCTAAGTTCTGGGACACAGGAGAGTCACTGCCATCCCCAGGGGCTGTGCCTACTGGTGCTGAAGCCCTGTGCTTGGGCTTACAGGCTTGGAACAAAGGGAAAGCTGGGGTTGTAGGGCTGTAGGAGGCTTACTGGCCGCGGGCCCCTGTCTTCCACCAGAGCTCCAGACAAGCCTGGACAGCCTTGGAATGGAAAGCCTGGTCAATTGGCTTAACCCACAGGCCAGACACTGCTCCTCTCACAGGCAGAGTGGAGTGAGGCAAGCCATAGGCGGAGCTGGTCAGTCCCACTCTGAAACCACTTCCTGGGCAGCCCAGAGGAAGTGAGTCTCCAGAAATATTTTGGACCAGCTGGGTCTCTCCCCTGGGCTCAAGCCATGGAGCATGGACCCCAGGAGAAAAACGCCATACTGGATAGGCCTCTGAGTTCAGCAACTCTACTCTTTCCAGGCATAGTGTGGGGACAGAGCAGCTCTAGGTCCCCCATTGGCCTATGACACCTTGGCCCCATGACCAAACAGCCCACTCACTTCCTCTTCTGTGGCAGTAGCCACAGCCTGCAGTAGCTAGCAGGACCCCTCCTCCACACGGTGCCCTATCTCCAGCACCAAACCCTGGTCAGCTGGGGGCCTGGGTCATGTGAGCAGATCCCCCAGTGTGGCCTAACTTCCTCCACCCCTGGTGACTGTTTTCTCTCCTCTTCCCCTTCTGTTTTGGTTTTGTTTTTATTTTTGAGACAGGGTTTCTCTGTGTCCTGGAACTCACTCTGTAGACCAGGCTGTTTTTGAACTCACAGAGATCCAACTGCCTCTTTGTCTCTAGTGCTGGGATTAAGGACATGCGACACTACCAACCCAGCTAACCCTGGTGACCTTAGCTACACCTGGAACCTCACTGTCAGGTGACTGACTGTGACTGACTCTGGCTACCACAGTGGACAATGATCCTCACCAGGGCTGCCCATCTGACCTGGCAGGGGTATAGTGTGGTGCCTGTGAGCGTTCACAGAAGGAAATAAACCTCTTTGTGTCTGAGTGTGTCCCTTGAGGAGATGCATATGGACAACCGTGTGCTTATGTGTAGGCAGTGTGTGCCTGGGGCAGAGAATGCCTAGTGCAGCTTGGCCTTGTCTACCTGTTTGAGCACGTGCGCACCTCTCCAGGCAGACAGGTGATGCTTGAGAGTCTGCAGTAGGCTAATGAAACTGAGGCTTAACTAATGGGAGGAGCTGGCTTCCTGGCTTCAGGCAGCTGAGAACCCCTAGTGGGTCAACTCCTCCCCACCAGGTTTGGGGTGGGGTGAATAGACAGAAGATGCAGTGAAGATCCTGCCCTTGCCGTACCCCCACTGCAGTGAGAACCCTGACCTCCCTCTCTACACTGAGGAAGCTTCAAACACCTCCACACTAACTGTGGCTAACAATCAAAAAGGGGGGAGATTCCTGGAGAGAGACCATCCTTGCCAGCCTGTCCCCAGTACATACACTCAACCCCTATACATATATACAAGCACCTGTGTGTGCCGCATATGCAGACCTCTGCTCGATGCAGCTCCTCTAGTCACATTCAGAGCTACTTCCTTTCTCCCTCCTCCTTTCTGTCTCTTCTATCTTTTCAGGTTTGGTTTGTGTGTGTGTGTGGGGGGGGGTGCTTTGGCTTCTACCAGGGCTTCACACGCTGAGCACACTCCCACAGAGCTAAAGCACTAGGACTTTCTGGCAACAGGGGCTCAAGGAAGCAAGGCTAGCCCCATAGCTGGCACTGCAAACTTGAGAGACTTGCTGCTTTCCCTGGCATTCCTTAAAGGCCAAGCCCAGCCCTGACTCAGGAGGCTGAGGAGACAGAGGCAGAGCTAGGAGACCACTCAGTTCTTCTGGGAGACTCCATTCTATTCCCAGCCCAGCATTCAAACCAGCTAGGGACACAGGTGAGCTTGTTTCCTTGTGAAATGAGGGAGGCTTGAGGAGCCATGAAAAAGGTGACACCTCCACCCCAACCTTTGGCTTACATGCTCCTTTCCTTCCCACTAACTGAAAACAATGTCATCCCTCCTTCCTCCACACTGCAGGCAGGTTCCAGCACTCTGAGTTTCAAGGCCAAAGCCACAGCCAGGTAGCAGGCAGGAAGCCCCTTATGTACAAAGCAAGGGGCACCTCCCTTGGACACTCCACTTCACACCCAGATCACAGCTTCTGAATGTACCCAGGGATCCAGTAGTCCCAGTGGGAGAGAACAAATCTTGAAGAGGAAGGGTACCCTGGTACATTGCCCATCTGCCTGGGATGACCCACCATACCTGGGCCTCCCAGGTCCTGCTAGTCCTGGCTCCTGCTGGGCTACAGCCACTCACTAATCACCAAAAGTAGGCCCAACGCCCTTGCTTGGGCTAATTTCCCACAGACCTGTAGAAACAAGAGAAAACAGCTGAGCTGGGAAGTACAGCCAAACAGGCCGCAGCGCCAGCCAGCCCCTGCACAGGCGGCACAGCTCTGCAGGGCGAAGGAGCCCGGCTGCCCCGGACCTGACTTTCTCTGTGAACGCTGTTAGGCCCGATTCTCTTGGGAACCAGTTATGTGTCCCTTCCATGTTAGGGTCTAGAACACTGTGTCCTTACCCTCAAAACAACATTTCTAGCATGGTTAGGAGGCCATGGAACACAGTGGGGGGTAGAGGGTGGACTATACCTGTTCTGACCCTCCTGTGAAGAGGGTGCCCCTGAAGGTTTTGGAGCTGCAGGGTGCAGTCAATCAAACACCAACCTCAGACAATTCCTTTAAGCTTTTTTTTTTTTTTTTTTTTTTTTAAATAAAGGCAGGGTCTTGTATAACCCAGGCTGGCTTTTGGTTTGTTTTTTGTTGTTGTTGTTTTCTTTTCTTGAGACTGGGTTTCTCTGTGTATCTGCCTGTCTCTGCGTCCTGAGCACTGGGATTAAAGGCCTGTGTCACTAGGCCCAGCTCTAAGCCTACTTTTTAAATGGAGGAAAATGTTACTGTCCACTGCCAAGGTGGCTCTGAGGCTTCCTGCCAGCTCTGTGCTACATTCACAGTGAAAGCAAGAGATGAGCCTGGTAGAGTGGAACTCTTCTGTTAGCCCAGCTACTGGGGAGCCTGAGGCATAAAAGCAAAAGTTCAAGGCTAGCCTCTACTACATGGAAAGTTCAAGGCCAACTTGGGCAACCTAACAAGACTCTGTCTCAAAATTAAAAAAAAAAAAAGAGTTTAGGATGTAGTTCGGTGGTGCTTCCAAGTAAGGTATTAGGTTCAATCCTTAGTACTACCAAAAAGCAAGGGAGGAGAGAGAGTAATGGACGGACAGTGACCCTCGTGACCCGTCTTAGTCCCTGTTTTGTAGTTTCAGGTAATTCTCACGTTACTGTTGCACAATTACACAGCTGAAAAAACTAAGGCCTAGAGATACCCTGAACAGGAGGCATGGGAAAGGCACAGGGCCCTGGCCTAGGTTTCCTGGCATTTCCACTGCAAGCCATGTCTCCTCAAAAGGTTGCACTCCCCCAGAGACCGTATCGCTTCCTCCTGGAGGCAGCAGCAGCCTCACGCTTTATCTTTCCATCAGATCTTCAAATCATTCCTAGTTTAAATTTAAATTCCAATTAGCTGTGCCAGACAAACGGTGCCAGAGCCCTGCAGTAATCACAGTTCTGAGTCACCCCTATAACCCCTATCATAGCTACAGAGACTGGGGGCCTGACGGGGTGGGGTTGAGCAGGGTTGGGTCCTGAAACTGTGAAGAAACCCTCCTTCCTGCAAGCAGCCGACACACTGTGTGTGGGAAATACGGTCAGGAGCTCTCTGGGTTTTCACTCATCTTGGATTCCAGAAGAATGGGACACACAGCCAGGGACAGTGTCCAGATAAACCTTCACATGTGTATGACTCTCAGTGCGTGTCAAGACTGCCGAAGAACTGCTGATCTGAGTCCTCACTCTCTATCCCACAATGCAAGCTCCGCACACAGAGGCTGGGGCCTGGGACTCTTGCCCTTAAAGGACATGGTGAGTATTTGAGCCTGTGGCTTTTTTGCTCCAGAACCTGAGGTCTCAATCCTACCACTACAACCTCAGGACTTGCCCTAGCTTTCCCCATCTCTCCAGGAGCCAGGGCCAGGCTTGTGCATGGCCAGTACACACCCAGCACCTCCTGTTCTCCCATTCTCATACGCGTCTAGGCACTCTCCTTCTCCCCCGGTCCTACCACCACATACCCTATCACACCCTCCCGATGCTGTCACCTACACTCAGCCATACCACTGTCACTCCTTAACACACACCAGCAGTTTCATACACTTAGACTGAGTCTTCCACCATCGCACTCTCCCTCCACAGCTCCACACGCCAGTGTCACCCTGCACACAGACACAGGCCTGTCATATCCAGGGCCTTTACAATATCATACAAAGATGCTATCACTGAGAAACCAAACACACACACACACACAGCCGCCCTCTGCTGGCCTGTCCACCACACCCCAGCCTAATCCATAGCTGGAACGAGGAAACCCAAGGACCGGTCCCCTCCCTCTGCACCAGATCAGCTTGGTCACAGGAGATCAGCATCAGAGGACGAAGAACCAAATATGATTACATGCACACTTATGCAGACACTCACACATGACCCTAGTGGGTAGGCACACTGATAGTGTGAGCTCCCACAATTGAAGGATCTAATGTTCTCATGGCCAGATGGTCACTTTTGAGACGCTAAGGGATACAGATAGAAGCACAAGTGAAGACACAAAATATGTAGGGAGGGGAGACCAGTGACAACTCACCAAGACATGATGTAAGAAGTTGCAAGGGGCATGCACAAAGCCTCAGGACACGCAGACAGCCATATATGTACAAGCAAGTCACCCGTGAAAAAGGACACATTCACAGGGGAAGTCCCACTGTGGCAATACACAAGGAGACAAGATACACAACATGCCCACAGGCCCAGACACTGACAGGACAGCAACAGACACCAGGCTCCTCTGAGGGCCCAGGGGAGAAAGAAATCTCCCCGACTCATTCTAAATCCTCCTGACCAGGTTTGCTTAGCGAGGCTCCCCTTTCTCCCCTCCCCTACACCGAGGGAGTTAGAGAAGTAGTAGCAGTTGTGTTGGTGCTCTCGGCCTCCCTCTCCACCGCCAGCTAGCAGGGCAGGGTACTCCCATCCCTGCTGCCCTCATCACCTTACTGGGCCCCCAGAGGGGGTGGCGTCCTCCAGTGAGGCAGACTGACAGCAGCAGGCAGAGGCTACTCCGAGAGGGGGCTCAGAGGGGCGGAGAGGACAGGGGAATGGTGGAGGCTGGAGCCACGCCCAGCCCAGAGACAGATGGGGAGCCAAGAAAGACACCGAGACTGAAAGAAGAGATAGGGCGAGGAGGCGGCGCCGCGCGGGTCCGCCCGCCCGGGACCCAGGCACAGGGGGCTAAGGCTACCGGCCGCCCGGCCTCCGCCCCGTGGTGGAAAGGACCGGAGGGTGGCCTGGCAGGGGCCGACGAGCGTGGGCCGGGGGCGCGGCTCTGGGAGGACTGGGTCGAGGGGGCGGCGGGCCTGGTGGGGGTGGGGAGGAGGAGTACACGGACGGCTAGGGGCAGACAGACCTGGCCTGGGAGCGGAGGACCAGGCAAGAGGGGGTGGTCACCGACGAACGTGCAGAGGCCCCAGGGAGATTCGGGAAGATGAGACGGACCCTCGGAAGGGCCGAAGACACATGGGGGGGAAAGGGGAGTAAAGATGCCGGGAGTAGTCGGGCCTGGACTCCAGCCGTCGAAGAGAGGGTCAGACCAACCAGGGGACCGGGGAACCGGGGGGGTCTCCGTACTCGGCAAGACTCTGGCTGCTCATGGCTCAGTTTCTCAGTTTCAGAACCGAGAACCGGGGAAGGAAGAAGAGGAAAGGAGGCCACAAGAGAGAGAAGGGGTTAAAAGGCCGCTGCGCCTTGGAGTTAGCTCAGACCCCGCGCGCCCAGGCCCAGCTCTCACCTCTCGACGCAGGGCCGGGCGCCAGGGGTCCCGGCGGGCCGGGGTCCGTCTCGTGGCGCGGCTCTCCCGGATGCGCGAGGACGGGGAGGTCGGCACGGGTCTGGTCAGGACGGGCCCGGCGGCCAGTAGGGACCGCCCAGGTCCCGGGACGGAGGGTAGACGTCCAGGGGCCGCTCGGGGGATCCCGCGGCCGCCGCCTCCTGCTCTGGCGCCGCGGCACACGGAAGTGCGAGGGGGCGGGGCCGCGCGACCTCACCCAGGTGCCGGCCCCGGTCCCGCCCCCGCTCAGGACCCGCCCCACCAGTGCCCGCCCCTTAGAAGCTCCACCCACGAGAGCCAGGGGTCCGGCGAGTCTCAGCCTCTTCCAGTGTTCCCCAGGTCTTCTTGCGGTCTCTGGCTCTCGTCGCTCCCCGCTGACCAGAAGCACTGCCATCCCATCTCAGGGGTCTGTTTTAGAGAGGAGAACTTTGAGGCCAAGTTGGGGAGCACAGCACACACAAAGGAGCCCAGGAGGCACCGGCGGGGCTTCCCCAACAACTTGCGCCCACGCCCGGGACTCCCCTGTCCAGCTGGCCAGCCGCGCCTGGCCTCATTCCTCTTCCTGCTGGCTTGAGCGGGGCCGCGAACGGGCTCAGCGCCCGCCGCCATGCCTGTCGGTTCCAGCCCTGCCCGAGAGAAGGAGCTGGGAGATCTCCAGGTCTCCAGAGCGAAGGCTCTAGCCAGTTGTGGGAATTGCCTCTACCTCCACCTTTCCAGTCTCTCTTCTGTGACCACAGTTTAGAGCTCCTCTCGCCTCAGTCAGGCACATAAGAGAAAGTTGTCAGCTGTAACTCATTCATTCATTCCTTCATTAAGGGTCCCCTGGGCCCAAAGTCTGAACACCAAATGGGAGCCAGAGAGCCCATTCTTCGGTCTCCAAAGCCCAGAACACTAAGCTGTTACATTATACTTGCCCAAAGAAATGACTTCCTGGGCTGAGCAGATGGTAGTTTCTCCAGCATGCAGAAAGCCCTATGTAGTTAGTACACAGAGTAAACCACAGATGGAGGCTCAGAACAATACTCCAGTACTCAGGTAAAGGCAGGAGACTGGGGAGTTCAAGTTCAGCCTTAGCTCCATAGCAAGTGGAGGCCAGGCTGAGACTCTGTTATTTAATTAATTAAAAGATGACCCTTTCTATGAGGCTAAAAGAGGATTCTAGTATCCTGAGGTCCTTCTGGGGGACCACCTAGAAAGGAATAAAAGTCTAGACAGCTCTTTGCCATTTGAGGCTCAAGAGAAGTGCGCCCCCCCCCCACATCATGGTAATTTGAGATTTCCAGGGATCGTGGACCCTGACAGAGATGTAGGTCTGCAAACTTCATTTTAAATGTACACCAGGGATTGAACTAGGGAGAGAAAACCACAATGACTCGTCCTTCTGTAGAAAGAGGAAGGCTCCTGGTTCCCTCTACCCTGGAAGAAAGGAGGGTCCAGTTAGAATATTAGTATTTAGGTCCCCAGTTCTGATAACTGCCGCATCCCACAAAGCAGACTCTGGTCAAACAGATTACTTTTGGGCAGACAGCCACTTTTCTCCTCACGTCAGGCTTCCGAGCATGCTGTTTCCTTCCTAGACTGTTTCCTGCCAACATTTCTCTACCTGTCTCAGCTGAGTCTCCTCACAGGCTCCTTCTCCTTGATGCCCAGGTGTGATCCATGGCCTTTCCTTCAGCCAAGGCACCCTAGTCTTTAACTCACCTGGGAAAGATAACTTCTTGAGCTGAAGGAAAGGGTGTGTGACCTTTGCCCACCTGGAATCGGGTTTCACCCTATCTGGCTTCTCCTTAGAACCACAGCAGCCAAGCCAGCCTCTCCCTCAACATCAACAATGGACCTACCCTGTGCCAGGAACTACAGCAGGAGATCCAGCATTGAGGAGCTCTAGGCTCAGCCACTAGGCCTTTCTCCCCACATGCTGCTTCTGCCTTGGAAAAAGGAGGTGAAGAATAGTGGTGATTGGCGATGGGGCCTACCCGGTTTGGGCTCTGTCCTAGGTGCCAGCTGTGTATGCTGCCTGAGAGCTTCAAGCACCAACAAGTGAAGAGCACTAGCAATACCAACTTTGGTGACTAGTCGGGGGAACTGGGATAGAATGAGATGGAGAGCGGCTAAAACTGATCTGGCCACGTTCTAGCAAGTGTAGAAGAGAGATGCAGGTGGGCTTCTCTCTAGCCACTGACCCAAGGGCCTCAGAGGAGACAGGCTTGTGTGGAGGGGACTTCAGGCTCAGGTTGGCTAGGATCATGCTTTGTGGAACTGGGTAGAATTGGGTACAACACTGGGTAGGCCTAGGCAGGGTCCAGATGAACTGAACCAACCTAATAAGAGCCTACTGAGAGAGAGAGTCTCAGCCAGAGCAGATATCTGTTCAGGACCTGGTCTGTATGTTTGTGTGTTCAGGGTTACAGGAATGGCCATTGTGCTAAGTCACAGGCTCTGCTTGAAAGGGTTCTGGATTGTCTCTCGTGACATGGAGTATAAATCCTCTGAGAGCCAGGCTAGGCTCAAAGCAGCCACCAGAAGTGAGTTCCACCCCCATCCAGGTTAAAAAAAAAAAAAAAAAAAAGCTGAGTGTCAAGATGTATGTGGAACTGAGCAGCAACCACTCTGGACTGATCCTCTGTGGTTCTTTGGAGGGCTTTTCCAGAGAGGAGGAGGAAGACTCCTGCCACCCTGGCACTACCCAAAATCATGAGCAAAACAGAGTCCTAAGACCCCTGAAAAGGAGAAGTCTGGGATCTAATTAAGCAACCTGAAAAGACCACCCACTGTGCCTGAGGTCCACCAGCTGAAGACGGGAGAGGGTCCCCCATTTGATCTCTGCCAGCAGCTAGTTCTTGTCCTATACTCAGTACCATTTGCTCTGTTTCTGCCTGTGTCACAACTGTAGCCCTGGAGCTTTGGCTGCCAGGGCAGCCATCTCTACCACACTCGGAGCACTGGCCTGGTCAAGAGAGAATGGACTTATTTTTTCTGGGATAGAAAACATGGGCAGCAGGAATAATATATTTAGACAACTGTTGGGGATAGCAGAGTCTGGCAGGGTTCTGTTGGGGACAGTGAGGTGGGAAGGGTACTGGGGGCATGCCTATGCCTCAGGTCTTCTGGGTAGTGCCACATGGCATGGAAGTGATGAAGGGCCAGGCTATTGCCCCACTCTTCTCTGGACCTGTGATTTCCCTCTGCACAGGCTTCCCTTGTAGAATGCAGATGCTAATGATGACACCTTGTGGTTGAGATGGAGCTTCTGAGACCAAAGGAGCAAACCCAGTCTGAGTGGGTTCCAACTGTCAACACAAAGTCAGCAAGGCTGGGCTAATCCCTTTGGAGAGTCCTCTCCCATGTTTGTTTAGTGGAACTCGAGGAATTCCTGGAGGGAAATGGGGAAAGTTCTTGGGGGCAGCAGGGCACAGGGCTTTCCTGTGGCTCTTACAGGTATACCCCTAGACTGCCCCAGCTCAGCACTGACCTTAGCACAGCTGCCTTCTGAGCAGGCTCCTCTGTCCCAGTTCCTCACAGGGACCTGGGAGTGGCTAGGAGGGGCTTTATTGCTGGGGCTGGTCACCAGTGACAGAAACACAAAGGAAAATCCAGATCTCTTGCACTGATCTCCCAGAACCAAGTCAATTTGCCTCTGCTGGGGCTTATCCTCATGTCCTACCCACACAGAGGGTGAAAGCCAGGAGAGCGAGGTAGGGGTGGCCTCACCAGCCCCTCACTTGCTCTTGTGTAGATGCCTCAGTTCCTCTGCAGACTGTGGCCGGCTGGAAACCGAGGACAGGGGATGTAATAGCCCTGAGAGGAAAGGAGTTCCTTGAAGGTGCCAGGGATTCAAGCCACATAAGCTCTCACTGACAACGGCACCCGTCGCCTCTCCCACCCTTCACCCTTCTATACGCAACTTTAACTGTACCCCCACCACCCTTGCTGACACACTCCCCTAGATGCACTGGCATTGCGCACTGTATGGGCAGGCTTGCAGCCTTGCCCTGCCCTGCCCTAGGGAAGTATTTCCCAGCAGGGAGGGGGAGGTGCCAGCCTGCCATGTGATTCTGGCCTGACTATAAAAGACCCAGCTCTATTCCTGGGTCACATAGCCACCTGGAGGCTGCCAAGACACTGACACCTGCCCTGGCATTGCTGTGCTGGTGAGGAGGGAGTCTGATGAGCTGGAGATGGCAGATGGGAAAGGAAAGCCACAGAAACTTGAAAAAAAATTTTTTTAAACCCATTGGCTGTTTTGATGGAAAAAAAGATGTGTCCTTTAAAGTGGATGAGACAGTCCCATTTGCAAAAGAAAGTAGAAGTGTTTTGTAATTGGCACAGATCTCCACAGACGGATCTCTCCATGTCTCTTTTCAGAAGGAAATGGCTGCCTCCGTATTCCTCCAGACTGAATAGAGCAGCCTGGAGCTCAGGACCTCTGTACCCTTGTCTTGGCACTGGGAAGTGGAGCTGAGGCCCCTGACAGATTTTCCCTGGCATCTCCTGGCAGGGCTCTGCGCAGTGGCAGTGGGTAGTGCCCAAGAGAAGTGGTTGGGCCAGTTGGACCAGCAGAGCCCGACCCACCAGCCTACATACAGTCAAGTCCTCCAGAGGCAGGAGAGGCCCTGGGGCACTTCTGCCAAACCCCTGCCCTCTCAGTTCCCGGTCTTCCAGAGGCTCAGCTTGGGCTTTGCCCCTGGAGTGTTTTTCTCTCCAGCTCTTAGGATCCCCAAAGACCCCACGCGGCCCTTCTGCGGAGAGCCTTTGCTTCTCATGAGCCCGCCCCCACTACAGTGTGCTCAGGGACCTGCCTAAAGCATGGCCGCCCCCCCCCCCCCCC
>CM053753.1:19827872-19855788 GCA_028658305.1 Pachyuromys duprasi | reverse complement strand
ATATATATATATATATATATATATATATATGTTGGTCAGAATGAGCCAAGACCTGTGTGTATTTGAGAGAAGACAGAAAGGGACAGAATTATGGACAGCTAGGATAGAGAGCCCACTGTCTCTCTGGCTCTTTCTGCATGCTTTGTGCTATATCCTATAAGCCCTGGAATGTTTCCTACTAAGTTTTGGTGGGGGCTTCCTTGGGGTTCTAAAGAGACCTGCCCCTGCAAGAACAGGGCAACAAGGTCTCTATGCAGACCATGGGTTTGCAAACCTTGAACCCTGCATTCAGAGGTTCAGAGGTCAGCCTCTTTGGAAAACTATTCTTGTGGGGGGAGGGGGGGAAAGAAAAGGAAAGAAAAAACTTTGCTCCCAAATGGGAGCAGCTAACTGGCACAAGGCTGCCTTAGGGCATCCAAATAAAACCTGAAAAATGCTGTCCCCGCCCAGGACTGCAGAACTCTGCTGAAAGGTAATTATAGGTGGCCTGGGATGGCCAGCTCTGCCCGAAGTTCACCGCTTACTGGGCCCAGGGCCAAGCACTGTATGGCGCTCTCCCCTCCCTGTCCTTTTCTGTCCTAGGCCCTTAATATCCAAACATCCAAATTCCTCAGCTTTGATGCCTTCTATCAGCTCACACCTCCCACCCCATCTTGTCAGAGATCCTGTGGGTAGACTCTAGACTCTGAAGAAGGTATGGAGAATGTGAGTTTTGAATCCCTATTAAAAACAGCATTTCCAAGGAGGGCATGGTGGTGCACGTCTTTAATCTCAGCACTTGGGAGGCAGAGGCAGACAGATTGAGGTGAGTTTGAGGCCAGCCTGGTCTACCAAGTGAGTCTAGGACAGCCAAGGCTACACAAAGAAACCCTGTCTTGAGAAACCAAACCAAACCAAACCAAACCAAACAGCAATTCCAGCTTCTGCACAGACAGGCGCTCACTACCTGAAGGCTCTAGGCTAACAGCTGCCATGGAATTGACATTCGTTCACAACCTGCCCACAAAACCCCTATGTTGCAGGGACCATCAGCCTCATTTTACAAGAGAGACTGAGATGCAGGGAGTCTGTATGACACATCCATTATAACAGATCTGCAAGACAGTCAGAATAGGCTTCACATCCCAACCTGTGCTGAGTTCTAGGCCAGAGTTCACAACCACCAGTCTAGCTCGTCTCAGAAGCCACAGGCGCAAAAGTGAGCAGGTGACTGAGCAGGATGGAGTAAGATAAGTGAGTGGCCCCTCAGTATCCATAGCTGGAGGGGACAGAAGGAATTTTTGGCCTAGAGGAGTGCACCTTGACTGTAAAGGCTTGTGTGGCACCCTGAGTTAGTGTCTGGAGGAGGTGCCAGAGTGGTAGAGACAATGGTGGGTTTTGCTTCCTTATTGCCTGCCCTTCCTGCCCTGCCACTTCCCTCGAGCAGGCCCCCAGAGTTCAGAAGCCTCCTGCTTGCTTGTCTCCTGCAAGACTTTGTACCCAGGATGCCTTTGTGTTCACACTGTCCTGGACCTAGCACGGGTGCCTAAGTCTCATAGGCATAGAATCTTAAGCCCTGCCTCCTCTGGCACAGAGTTACTGCCTGGGCCTCTGCCAAGATTTATCTCTGGAATTTGCCTTGAAATACTCCTGGTCCCCACTGAGAAGTGAGGGCCAAGCTGTGACCGCCCTTGTCCCTGGGCTCAGGATTTCAGTCCATACTGCTAGAAAATGCTCCTGAGCATTTATCTATTAATAACTGACTCTTTATTGCATGACATTGACTTCCATTCTCTTATTCCTGATTCCCTTCCTGGATCTTAGTAATATTATAGTAAAAAGATCCTGTGTTCCTATCTCTTATCTCCACACTAAATGGTATCTCCAGATGACCTCTGCACTGACCTTGGTACTAAACAAGGGACACAGAACTCTTACTGAGTACCTACTCTGTGCTGCCTACTGCTGAGTGTAAGGAGGGGGTAGAAATGTCTAGGTGGACTACCATGCTAATGGATCTCTGCATTTCTTGCCAATGCTTCAGGAATACAGTTTAATGGCCTTCTTTCCCAGCTCCAGGTGCCATTGGTAACCAGGTAGAGTTATCATCAAAGTGGGAACCTATTTACCCTCCCTTCTGTACCCCACCTCCTACCAAGAATTGAGGCCAGGCTCTGGCCAGGGATTCTTGTGTAACGCTGTCCTTGTCCTGTGCCACCTAACAGTGCCTGTGCCCTGATTTCTGCCCTCATTCTCACTGCCTGACCCAGGATGAGGGAAGGCAGACAGGATCATATGTCTTCTTGTCTCAAGTTCCTGTAAGGCTACGATAGCCTGGTTGGGGACACCATCCCAAAGTGGCTCAGTACCTTTAGATAACTGTGTCAGGGAACTTTCACAGCCTTTGCCCTGCCTCCATCCCAGGCCTTTGGCTGATGCAAGTCTTCACAAAGCTCCTCTGGGGCCTTAGGATTGCAGGGCCCATAGACCAACCTCCTGAACACAGCAGCTCACTCAGCTCACTCCCGAGAAAAGACTAGAGTTGCCTCTCCCTTTCTTGCTGTTTCAGCCAATCAAAACATGTGGATCAGAACTCACTGTTTCCTCAAGCCTAGAGGTAGGGAAGGGAGGCTCAAAAGTCTCCCTGAGCAGAAGCAGAGAGACCTGACTCAGGGTCCTAGAGGTCTGTAGGGGAAAGAAGAAAGTTCTCAAGTGGGTTCTTTTGTTTTGTTTTACTATTGAGGCTGGCCTTGGACTCCCTATGTAGTCTAGATAGAGATCAGTCATAGCAAGACTCCTGTCTCAGCCTCTTGAGTGCCAGGACTACAAGTGTGTGCCACCATGCCCAACTCTCTCAGAAGGATTCTTGAGAAAGAAAGACTCGGCTCAGACTGACTAAGCTCAAACCCTGCCCTCTCACTTGGACCTAAGTTTTCTGACCTATAAAATAAAGATGAACACAGTCATACTTATCTCTAGTGACTGAGTGTTTGCCTGGCACGTGAGAGGCCCTAGGTTTCATCCAAAAACCACAAAAATTAAAAAATTAAACTAAACGAGGCAACATCTTCTACCCTCTGCGTTGCTGATGAGCACCTGCTACACACCACCCTTTGCAGTCAGCCCCCAGGGGAAGTGACTACTCTTTTGGAGCTGACAAAAGAAAAGCAGACTCATCACCAGGAATCACATCATAAGAAGCAGGAAATGACCATATAGAGTGAGCAGAGCCCAGGTGGGGCATCCCAGGGGTCATGAGCCAGCCTGTTCCCACCCAGGGGGGGGGGGAAGCTTTCTGAAGGAATGGCTCCTAAAAGATAAAGGAGGGGCCTGGAGAGATGGCTCAGAGGTTAAGAGCACTGTCTGCCTTTCCAGAGGTCTGGAGTTCAATTCCCAGCAACCACATGGTGGCTCACAACCATCTATAATGAGATCTGGTGCCCTCTTCTGCTCTTCTGGCCTGCAGGCACACATGTAGGAAGGATATTGTATACATAATAAGTAAAAATAAATAAATAAAGGAGTAGGGTAGTCCAGGCCTGAGCTAAAGTGAGGCAGTGACCATGGTGTCTATCAGTGGGTCTCAACCTTTCTAACATTGCAACTCTTTACTGTAGTTCCTCATGTTGTAGAGACCCCCAACCATAACATTATTCTCATTACTTCGTAACTGTAATTTGCTACTGTTATGAGTTGTAATGTAAATATCCGGTCTGCAGGATATTGGCTATGTGATACCCACCCCAGGTTTGAGAACTGCTGGTGTATATGAAGGAACTCAACTCAGCTCCATACGCAGCAATTGTTTAAAAACTACAGGTGGGTCCCAAACCTGTGATCTCAGCACTAAGGAGGCTGAGGCAGGAGGATTGCTGCAAGTCTGAGGCCAGCCTTTGTTTCAGAGTGAGGTCCTGTCTCAAAGAACATAAACAAGCAAAGAAACAAATAATCCAAGGCAGGAACCCAGACAGACTGTCTTGGATGTGGGACAGACAAACTGGGTCAGGCGAGCCTGAGAGCTGCATTATTTATTGCCCTGGCTATAAAATATTTACGTAAATAAATAAATAAATAAATAAATAAATAAATAAATAAATAAATAAATAAATAAATAAAATATTACGGCTTCCTGATCATTTATGATGTTTGCTTTCTTACCTTTGGGCTCCTGGCAGGTGAGCCATGCAGTTCACCCATGGGAGGGGACCCAGGGCGCTGGCTTGAAGTCCCACCCAAGGGGCTCCAGGGAAAGCCAAGGAATCTAAGAGTGAAAGAGGAAGCACAGACAAAGGTCAGGCTGTGGGAAAAGGCCTGTTCCAGAGCAAAGATAGAATGGGACCCCATGTGGCCCTAGACAGCCTGTTGGGCTCCTCTCCTCCCATGGTTTCATGGTTTCTTTATGATAAAATGGGGCATGGTAATAGTTTTTTTTGTTTTGCTGTTTGTGTGTGTGTTTATGTGTATGTGTGTATATGTATGATTGTGTGTGTATGTATGTGGGTAAATGTGTGTATATGTGTGTGTGTGTGTGTGTAGGCCAGAAGCTGATGCCAAGTGTTTTCCTTAGTTGTTTTCCACCTTAGTTTTTGAGTTTTTAGACATGAAATCTCACTGAATCTGGAGCTTACCTATTGGCTCTGCTGGCTAGCCAATGAGCTCCTGGGATCCGCCTCACTCCCTCATCCTTCAACACTGGCATTACACTTGCACCCAGCTTTCCTAAGGATGCTGTGGATCCAACTTCAGGTTCTCAGCTTGTGAAGCAAACACTACCAGTTGAGGACCACTCCCCAGCACCACAGCCCATTTCTTGAGACAAGTCTCACTAAGCTGTCCAGGTTATTCCTGAACTCATTCTATAGGTCAGGCAGGCCTTGAACTTGTAACCCACTCATGAGAAGGAAGAGAGGATGGTATTCAAGTGGATCAGTAGGCCAGGCCCTCAGATAGCCGCAAGCTTTTCTAACATACTTGTAGCCCTCACCCAAGGGACTCCAGGGAAAGCCAAGAACATAAGGGTGCAAGGGGAAAGCAGAGGCCAGGAGGAACCTCTTAGTTCCCTGAGAGGAGAATGTTTCTCAGTCCAGGCAAATGTGGAGTTTTGTACAAGTGCAATTGATGACTCTAGAAAGTGGGAACCTAGGCCCTTGGCCCACAGGCTTATGGAGACTGGGGGAAAAGTGAGCCCAACACCTGAGGGCTCCAGCGTGGGACAGCAGGATGGAGAAGATGTCAAAAGGGCAGAAATGACGAGGTCTGCAGATTCTTAAAAGTAGCTTCCCATTCTGGATATACATAAGAAATCAACCCACACACCCAGGGACTTTCCCCAGGGCATTCTTGGGCCAGCTCCCCAGCATCTTCTCTGAGAACACTAAGGCCAAAGACAAGAGGGATCATAGGCCACACAGAATTGGAATTTGGACCAGAAATTAGGTCAATTGTGCCCCAGCTCTAACAGGTCTTGAGCTATGGACTTTCAGCTAGAAGACCGCAACAGTCATCCAACCCAATTCCTAGCACGGTATCCAGAGAGGGGATGTACCCACTCCAAGCCTGTTTGCCACAATTGTTCTTCTCCTTCCCCTGCTTTGATAATTGTCTATGGCAGCGACTCCCGGCCTCTACACCAGGTGCCCCCAGAAGAGAAGCCATTCTTCAACACTTCATACTTCGATACAGAGTTGAATGTAGTGAGGGAACCCGTTCAAGCAGCAGAAGAGTGGGGACGCTGTGGGAAACGGAGAGGCCAGGAGAGGAAGCCACCCAGGCTGAAGGGAACAGAGGAGAGAGTCCTGTGCAGTTACCCTAGAGGTCTGCAATGGCAGCTTAGGGGATTTTCTTGCCATGTTTCTCAACAGCGGTTTTGGCAGGAACTTCCTGCATTGAGGGCTCACTTCCCTCCCTCAGCTGTAGCTCTGCAGGTGCAACTGGCTGGAAAGCCCACTGCTCGCCTGTGTCACTGCCCCTCTGCTCTGTTAGCCCAAGGAGAGAGCAGGGTCCGCAGAACCCTCGCACCAGGAACTCAAGGACACACCTGAGGACCATGACCCTCTGCACAAAGTTCTGGGAACCCAGGAAAAACGAAATCTGTGCCTTATGAAATACAACACCAGCCACTCAAGTTTTCCTTTTCTTGTCTTTTTTATTTTGCTTTCTTTTGAAGCAGGATCTCACCATACAGCCATGGTTGGTCTTGAACTTAACAGTCCTCTGCATCAGCCTCCCAAATGTTGGGATCATAAGCATGCATCACCATGCCCAGCCCGCTTAGTCTTGAGGCCAACTTTCAGCCATCCACAGGACCCACAGATCTTTACTAAGAGTCTCCAGTGTGCCAGGCACTGATTATCATCTTAGTTTTATGTAATGAGAATTTTGGGATTTTGGTTTCTTTAAAAAAACACAAAAATATTATAAGAATATGTTTTTTTGTTTTGTTGTTTTAATTCCAGGCATGGGGATTTGGGGCTGCTTCAAAGCAGCTGACTGTGATTTGCCTCATGCTCTTGTGGAGGCATGGTGTTGCCAGCTGCAGATGGTTTCTGTGATTGTGTGACATTTGGAATTCTGGGAACTTTTCAGAGGGTATATTAATGCTAGGGGCCCAAGAGGCTGGGTTGTTGGTTGGTTGTTGGCTGTTGCTTGTTGCTTGTAACTTGTTGTTGGTCATTGTTGGTCACTGGTTTGTTAAGTAGTCATGTGTGAAGAAGAAAGCAGATATCCCGACAGTGAAGATCAAACTTGCCCCAAGGAACTCCATGTCCCTAATCAGCAGGAAGTAGTCTAATGACTACTCTCCCTTTCTGGCCCCTGGCTTTATTCAGGGATCTCTTTCCTTTCCTTTCTATCCTTTATTTCTCTCTTATACAGTGTTAGGGTGTTGAAAGGGTGAAAGAAAGGGGGTGGAGAAAAGAAGAACCCATAAACTAGCAAAGTGCAGTCACAAGTAGCAAAGTCCAGTCACAGTTTTAGTTGACTCCAATCCTGGAAGGTGAATACTATTATATAACTTCTGAACATAGAAAAACAAAGGCCCTACACAGTCAAGTTATATTAAGATGGAGCTGAGCAATTTTATATTTCACTCATATCCCTAAAGCACAGACATGGAGAGCCCTTGGCATTCACCATATCAACATTTAGGATTCCAAGTGTTTAGGAATGACTTTAAATATCAGGCATTTTCTTTCTTGGAATCGCTGAAGCTGAATTTGAGTCCTGCCTGAATCAAGGCTGATATTAGGAGAGAGTCACATTTGAAGCTTAAATGAAGAGAACCAGGTGGAGCTCTTGGCCCTTGGGAAGGCATAAGGGATGTCAGGCTCTGGGTTTGGGTCACTCGACCCCTTTCTAGAGCCACATAACTGTAAGCTAACTGTTTTACCTCTTAAACTGTAAGAGGAGATGCACGAGACAGACCTTGAAGGACTCTGGTAAGGCCTGCGACTCGGCATGTAAAAGTCCAGATATTCCTGGACAATCATAATGGCAATGGCCCATAAAAAAATGAGGCACGATTCAGGACTTCTTGGCAGGTCCTGAAGCCCAAGTTGGTGGGAGAACAGGAAGGGGCTAGGGTTGCATGAGTACCCATGTCAGGGAGACATGAAGGTCAGACCACAGTGACTGGAGGATGGGCTCCGGGCCTTAGCGTGTGCATAAATGGCACCTCAACTCCGTCCTAAGAGTGTGACCGTGTACACACAACTATCTTCTACATAAGGTGTGTTGAGATTAAATCTAATCACCTTTCAGAGCACCTGGTTTGTACCTGACACAAGCTCACCAAATGCCAGGGATTATGACTACTTAATACCTGTGGTCATGGTATCTGTGAGGGCTGGTCCAGAGACAAGTCCTCCCCCCGCCCCAAACGCCCCTTCTGTTTTTGATGAAGGAGAATCCCTCTAGTGCTCACAGGGAAGAGAGCTTCTCCATCACTGAATAGGACTAGGGGTGTAGCCAGAGCCTCCTGACCTTTGGCCCTTTCAAATGGCTCCACCTCCTTCACTAGGTCAATCAAGATATGGGTCAGGACACCCAGTTGTGGGACCTTGCCTCCTATTTTGTCTCAGTTCCATTGTCAATCTGCAGAGACAGTCGCTGACTCCCCAGCTGAAATAGTCCTTCAGATCTCTCATCCCCTGCCTTCCTGACTTCAAAACACTTTTCTGGACCTGTAATTATCTTCTTGGCTTGGTGATAGTTATTGGTTTACTGTCTAACTTCCAGCACTTGTTGGAAAGTGCCTTGATTCAGGGTCCTTGAGTGTACCTTAGAGCAGTCTGTTTTGTGCTTATCATTTAATGGGCTCTAACAAATACTTGCTGAATGAACAAATGTAAACAGGGAGGCAAAGGTTCACATTGTCGGAAGGTACAAGAACAGCAGATAGGAATGCAGACAGCCTGGGTTCCGGGCCCCAGCTCTGCCTTCCATAGCTAGGAGACCTGGGGCCTCAGTCTCTCCATTGATATCATTAGGTCTTTGCAGATATGGGTTTCAAGACCTTCCAGATCCCCTATTCTCTGCCTCTGAGGGGCCCCTGCCAGGCTGTAACTCTAGGAAGCCTTGTTGGCCACTGTGAAGCAGAAGTTGCCATGACAAATACAAGCATATTTATCTTGAAATATTTTCTCAGAATGTCTGTGTCTGGACCATGAGTGACTAAGCCCAGAGAATTCTTCCTTCCCCTTGGGGCAGCCTCCCATAGCATATGACTTGGGACACACAAAACACAGAGACACAAACACACACAGAAGCATATACATGTTCATAGTCACAAACTCACACTCACTCATGTAGTCCTTATCTACACTTTGCTTGCATATGCTTACAAATACACACCGTACAGTTCTAGTGAACACTTACACTAATGTCCTTATACATTCCCCCTCTACACAAAGCTCATTCATACATCCTCACACATTTTCACATACTCAAGAGCACAGAAATACAACCACATATATTTTCGCCCCTTTGTTCCATTATGTTTGTAGCCACACACACCCCACATCGTCACACCAACTCAGGAGCACACATGTAAACTCACCCTGAACGTGTGCCGTTACACCTGCACGCATACACCCATACGTATCCTTATTCACACACAAAAACCTACAGATGTCCCCTCACATATAATCACTCAAATGTTCATGCCTACACCTACATGACCATACCCAAACTGGACCTATACACATGTACACAATGCTTATATACTCTTATGTTCACTCTTGCATATACCTACATACTTTCACCTTTCACACACATGTTCATATACAACCTGCAATATTACTCATACAGGCACATACACGCTTTCACACATGAACTCATACATGCATTTATTATTGCATATGCTCAAGCACCCAGATGCACATAAACACATTCAGTCACATACACATTTTTTTAGCTATACACTTAAATACTCACAGACACGTTCGCACATATCCATCCGCTTCTACTGCGTTAGTCCAGGTCCCTCCCGTGGGAAGCTTGCCCCTGATCTCTTTTCCTTCTTGGTTCTATTTATTTTTCTTAGCTAGGATGAGCATATTTGGAGAAGGATCTGTTTTCACCGCATCTGGAAACATATTTCCCCTTGGCCATGAGCTTGGCAGATCAGTGAGAAGAGTCTCAGTTACCATGTCATGGGCTAGAAGGGCGAATGTTGCACTAGGAAGGAAAGGAAAAACTCAGAGGCAGGAAGGCTCCCTGCGGTGCCTGCTGTCTAGCAGCCTCAGCTGGGGTGTGTGTGTGATCTTTTAGGTAATCCTCACAGAAGCAGCTCTAGCTGAAGGAGGTAACCCTCTCTCTTTGCTCCTTCCATTGGGCCTGGGGTTGTTCCTGCCCTCTTATCACCTTGTTTTTCATTTGCTTGTTTGGGTTTTTGTTGTTATTGTTATTGTTGTTGTTTTAAGATTTAGTTATTTATTTTATGTATGAGTGCTCTATCTGCATGTACAGCTGCATGCCAAAAGAGGGCATCAGATCCCAGTATAGATGGTGTGAGCCACCATGTGGTTGCTGGGAATTGACCTCAGGACCTCTGGAAGAGCAAACAGTGCTCTTAACCACTGAGCCATCTCTCCAGGCTTTGTTTGTATTTTAATAAGGCATTATAGATCTCTCTCTCTCGTCCCTCTTTTGAGACATGGTTTTTCTGTATAGCCTTGGCTATCCTGGAGTCACTTTGTAGACCAGGCTGGTCTCGAACTCACAGAGATCTGTCTGCCTCTATCTCCCAGAGTGCTGGGATAACAGGCATGTGCCACCACACCCAGCTCTCTCTAAAATTTTATGTGGTTAAAAATAAAAGTTTTATTTCATGATCATTTCCTTTGCCCTAACATACATGAGGGCCTGTGCATATCTCCCTTTTCCTTTCAGCTTTATAATAAATGGACTGGTTGTACCATTATTCTCAGATTAGAAAACTGAGGCTCAGGGCAATCAAGAGGTATGCATCAGCCAGGGCAGAATGGGGTCCTTCTGTCTCTATTCCCAGTCTCTAACACTCCACTGTTTCCAGTCTTTACCTTGCATAGCTGCCTGGAGATAGCCAAGAGCTGTGTGATTGGTTTGTTGGGTGATGGTGGATGTAAACTGTCCTGTATCCATAGAGGATGCCTGCCTGGTCGCTTCTTTGGGAAGCTGCTGTACCCGATCAGCTTCTGGATGCCTGATATTGATCAAAGCAGTGTCAGGTGTGGTAAGGCTGACCTCAGGGAGGATGGATTGTAGAGACAGAAACCTGATCTCCTTGTCCAACTTGTACATCTTTCCCTTTTGGGAAATGTCCTTTCCTGTGCACAGTCCAGGAAAGCAGAGCAGGGCAAGCCCTCACTCAGAAAGCAGGGTCCTGGCTTAGTGTGTCCTTTCCCATTCCCTGGCACATTGAGATATCGTCAGCCACTTAATAAGTACTGACAAAAATCAGAAGGATTTAAATGTGTGCTAAAAATTTAAATATATATGTATCCAAACAAGATATTCAAATGACAGCAAGAACATAAGAAGTTGTCCAACAGCACTGGTTACTAGAGACATGCAAATCAAAACCATAATAAAATACCGTTTCACACGACTAGGATGTCTGTGGCCAAAAGATGGAAAGGAGGAGACTGGAGAGATAACTCAGCAGGGAAATCACTTGCCATTCAGGCTCAAGAATCTGGATCCTGAAAAAAACACAAAAAGTCAAGTGGATGTGTTAATCTGCCCACAAACCAGCACCACAGCAAGTTGGCTGGTTAGACTATCTGAAATGGAGCTTTCTGGGCTTGTCCAGAGACACCGTCTCAGTTCATAAGGCAAAGAGCAATGGAGGAATAAAAAAACCTACTGCAGGCCTCCACATGCATGCGGATACTTGCATGTGCATTCACACACACACACACACACACACACACACACACGTACAGAAAGAGGAGTAATGAGTATTGGGAAGGCTGTGGAGAAACAGGAGACCTTATGCGCTGTGAATAGCAATTTGAGATTGGATAGCCACTGTGGGAAACAGCTTGGCAGCTCCTCAATGGTAATATGAGTTGCCACAAGACCTAGCTACCCCACTTCTAGAGAACTGAACGCATATGTCCACATAGAAAAATCTGTACACAGACATTCAGAACAGAACAGTATTTAACAGTAAAAAAGTGGGAACAGCCCACAGGTCCCTCATCCAAGAATGTGTAACAGCCATACAAAACGTATATGCCAGCAAAATGAGCTTGGGAAAGAACAAGAGGCAGGAAGAGAAGGAAGGAGAGAAGGAAAGGAGGGAGGGAAGGAGGAAAATAAAAGCTAGTTAGCTGGGTGGTGGTGGCATACACTTTTAATCCCAGCGCTGGGGAGGCAGAGGCAGGCGGATCTCTGAGTTCAAGGTCAGCCTGATCCACATAGTGAGTTGTACTTCATCCAGGCCTATATACTGAGATCCTGTCTCAAAAAGATAATTTTGTGGGAATGGAACACAGAAGCCCAAAAATATTAAATGTTTTTCAACATCCAAGGGAGGAAATAATATCAGTTCTGTTGATGTAAATATGACAAAATGATGGTAATCTCCTGTGTTTGTTGAGCATGGTTATTCTATATGCCTAGGAATGTAAATATATTCATACACATCATCTTATGTAATTTTTACCATAACCCACATGGCAGATTTTTCTATCACCTCCATTTTATAAACCATGAAATAGAGACACAGAGGCAAAAAGACTTGCCCAAGGAAGATTTGAGCTTAGATCAGTCCATCTCCTAAATTCACAAAGATGTGACCGGTGGCCTTCTTTTTACATGGCAATCCACACCCACAAGGAGAGCCAAAAGGCAGGAATGCTGTTTCAGATTCTCTGGGGCCTGGGGTACTGGCAGCAGGAGGAGAGGGGTAGGGAAATGAAGGCAGGGTGGGGGGATGGGGATAGGGTGGGGGATGGGGTAGGAAGATGAGGGGGGATGGGGGCAGGGTGAGAGGGATGGGGATGGGGTGGGGGATGGGGTGGCCTGGAGGGTCGGGGTAGGGTACCTGATACCTGTCCCTGGCTTATTTCCAAGGATATACCTAAGTTGGGAGAGTGCTTGGGCCAGTATGTATAAGGCACAAGGTTCAGTGCTCGGCATAAACCAGGAGTGGTGGGCACCTGCAAGTCGCTTCTGAGAAACTGGTCTGGAAGCCTGTGGGGCTACTTTCCAGACAGACTTTGGTTTTTAAGAGACAGAAAACTTAGCACATGGTAGGTTTAAGTTTAAGGGTGGCCTAAACCCTCAGCTGGCTCTGACCCAAATTCTTTGGGGTTATGGATACACAAAGGCAGCCTCATGTGACCTTTCAATGTGTGGCCTCAAGAGCCAAGCCCCAGGGACAGTTCCTTTGAACAGTTTCCACTCCATGAGAAACCCTGTGTCAGGTCCAGGCCAACAAAGAGTAGGCCAGGGTCATTTCCTCACCAGGGACTTTTTGAATTCCTGAGAAGTGGCTTAAAGGAAAGAATAAAGGGACCCCTTGACAAAGCTCTGCAACTAGGATACAATCCCAGTTCTACCACCCCTTAGAACCTCAGTTTCTTCTTCTGTAAATGGGAATAATTATGTTTTATAATTATCCCACCTTATAAGATTGATGACAGGACTCGTTGAAGTGAAATGCAGAACCTGGGGCTTGAACAAAGAGCCAGAATCAGAGAAGTAAAAGCAGACACTTAGTCTAGAGTACACTTTGTATACTTTTTTTTTTTTTTTTTTTTTTGAGACAAGGTCTGGATATGTAGCTTAGGCTGGCCTCATGACAATCCTGTCTTGGCTTCCTACGCTGAGACTTCAAATTTATACCACTGTTTCATGGCTTTGCAGGCGTGTACAACCCCACATCCTAACATGCCATCTGCACTTCGTACTTCCTTTACTGCATTCATGTGACCTTGCATTCAGACTTTCACATTCACAGACGTAAGTTCACAAGCATGCTTGTTCACATGTGTACATATATGTACCTACACATACTATCTCAAAGCAGATTCTGGCAAGAAGACCAAGCACATTCACACTGACCTTGACCCCATTCATGAACACCCGTGACTGTTCCCTGCCTCTGAGACAGGGTTTTGTTGCTCTTGTAGCCCTGCCTGTTCTGGTTGTCCTGGAGCTCACTCTGTAGTCCAGGCTGGTCTTGAACTCAGAGATTCGATTGCCTCTGCCTCTGTAGTGCTGGGATTAAGGCATCCATGATCATGTCCTGTTCAAAGATTTATTTTTTACGTATTTTCTGTATATGGGTCTGTACGCACATCTGCACACCAGAAGACAACATCAGACAGTTGTGAGACACCGTGTGTGTGTGTGTGTGTGTGTGTGTGTGTGTTGGGAATTGAACCCAGGACCTTTGGAAGAGCAGTGAATGCTCTTAACCACTGGGCCATCTCTCCAGCCCTGGTTTTGTTTTTTGAGACAGGGTCTCACTCTACTGCTCAGGCTGCTTTGATCTCACCCTGAGTCCTCCTGCCTTATCCTCCTGGCTGCTGAGATGATAGATGTGCACCACCATGCCCTTAATTTGTATTCATTCACACACTTGTGTCCACCCTCAAGGACGTGCTGTTCTTGGGACTGCCAGCTCAATACCAGCCACAGGCTAGAGGGTACAAGAATTCTGTACCAAGAGCAGCCACAGCTAGCTCCTGGGTCCACCCACAGACTCAGCAAGCTCCCTCCTCTGGGCTTCACTGTTTGCTCTGCCCTACTTGTCTCTCTGTTTGATCAGTCCCTCTCATCCTTCAAAGACATTCCCTGAAGGGAATCTTCTTTGATGCCTCAGTCAGAAAGATCTCTCCACCAGCCCACCCCCACGTTCCCCTTGCACATTTTTTTAGCACCTCAGTCTGCCTGCTCTCACCCTGGCTTCTTCCCAAGGGAGACCCTTAGCCCTGAGAGGGCAGGCACAGTGGCACATTCTTTCTTGTGCCCCTTCCAGTGCCTGGCTCAGAGCACTAAATCTGGAATGAGCCATATTGATATTGTGGGTATCACAGGCTACTCTGCACAAATCAGTGCTCAAATGAGCTGGGCTAAACCAGGGTCTTGTGGCTGCCCACCAAGCTTCTCACACCACTCCATAGAAAGTCCTGGGATCCAGGGTGTGTGGTGTGCGTACCTCCATCCACAGTGCTTCCCAGGCTCTGATGTCCTGAGCACTAGCCTGGGAGCATAACCTATTGGATGGTTGATCAAGCTCAGGACAGATCCCAGGGCTCACTTCACCCACGTAGGGCAGACAGATGCTTCAGCCCACCGAAGCAGACATATTCCTCAAGGTGCCTGAAGAGCCACCCTCAGGCAGTACTTTCCAGAGTTTTTTCCAGGGCATCATAACCAACCAATCAGGGGAATATAGTAAGTCCAGGCCAGCATGGACTACACAGTAAGACTCTTTGCCAAAGGCAAAACAAACAGACAAACACCACAACACCAACACAGCTTCCCAAACCCCAAAATCCTCCCTGAATCATAGCTTCTGAGGTGGAGCCCAACTTTCAGAAGTGATGGCCAAGTTCACATCCAATCACTGCTCCTCAACCAAGTCCCTTAACTTTGCCAAAGCTGTTTTCTGGTCTGTAAAACAGATGGGACAACAGTCTTGTTGGGGAGCTAGACAAGTTCTGTGTGATAACGAAAAAGCACACTGCTTTGTAGACTCAACAGTGTGGACTGTTACCACAACAGCCCTCTCATGCCCTGAGACTTTCAAGTGAGGAACAGACTGTTGATGTTGTATTTCAAGGAGGGGCCCTGTTGAAGGTTTTTTAGACAGCAGGAAGCCTTGGTCTGGGAGGGGCCCTTGCCCAGCAAGCCATGCCATCTAGTGGCTGTTGTGTGGGAACGTGCTCAGCCCTGGCGCTTCCATTCAGCCGAAGTCCAGGTCTCAGCCTGCCATGGCTTTTACTCTGCCTTCCTCCCACTGGCAGCCTCCCATCCTACCCCATTGCCCTGGAAATCTAACTGGCTCAGCACCAGCCCTGGCACCTCCCACTAGTTGAGTAATGAAATAGGAGTCTCAGATCAGCTTTCCCTGGCAGGAAGGTCACCTGGCACAGAAGCAAGCGGCCAGGAGGAAACCTGAGGAAGACAGCTCCATTCATGACCACCATTTATTATCTTGACTCGTCAAGGAGTCTTTTTTTTTTTCACGCTTGATTCCTATTTGGGATTTTATGGGTTTTTTTTTCTCCAGAATTTTTTAATTTTTTTTCTCCCAGTAGAATTGTTTTGTAGGCCAAACTTATCGGCCAAAATCCTTATACCTACCTTAACAGGACAGACAATATCTGTATTTATATCTAAATCCATGTCCAGATCAATATCATAGATAGTGGGGCTTAAACCCAGGCCTTCACACAAGCTGGGCTGTCACTGTACTACTGAGCTATAAACCTGATCCCAATATCTCTAGTTAAAACAGCACTGACCATGTGCCAGTGAGTTTATGGGCAACACAATATGACTCGTTTTTGTTTTTCCTTTTTCTCTTTTTTTGGTGGTGCTGGGGTCACAAGGGTAGGAGAGCGAACCTAACAGGACTGGGAAGTTAGTGTGATCGGGATGCATTATGTGAAATTCCCAAATAATAAATAAAAATATTACGTTGGATTAAAATAAACAAATAATCAGCACATGGGGGTCATGACCCAAACCTCACATTCTGAATCTCAACACTCAACAGAGCTCATTTCACCCAATAAGATGAGGACACAGAGGCTTTGAGCCATGCAGTCCATTTTCAGCAGTGGTAGGAACAGTGCTGTGCCAGGAGGTATTGATGAGGTTAGCAACGTTCTGTCGGTACATAGGAAGCAAGTCCCAGGTCCTGATGGGCTGACTCTTGCCCACTTGAAGCTCCCAGGCTGCTTAAATAGAAGTCCATATTTCCATCTCTTCACTGTGATACAGACTATATGAAGAGCAATACAAGAGTACAAAGTGTCTTAAGAAGCTGTCATGCTCAGCTTGAGCTGCAGTAACAAAACACCATAGACTGGGATGCTTAAACAGATATTTATTTATCCAATC
Source organism: Pachyuromys duprasi (assembly GCA_028658305.1). Lineage (NCBI taxonomy): Eukaryota > Metazoa > Chordata > Mammalia > Rodentia > Muridae > Pachyuromys > Pachyuromys duprasi. The sequence continues at coordinate 19,839,246 of CM053753.1, read as the reverse complement.
CTGGAGCCTAGAAGACCAAGGTCAGGGTGCCAGCCAGTTTGTTCTGGTGAGAGGACTCTTCCGGGTTTATAGATGGCCACCTGTAGTGAGAATTTTGGTTTCTTTAAAAGACCCATTTACGTTAACGTTTTTTGTGTTAATCCCAGGTATGGGATATGGGGCTGCTTCAGTTTGTCCACAGCTGTTAACTATGATTGTCTGGTGCTCCAGGAAGGCTGTGACTTTTTGCCAGCTGCAGCTAGCTTACATTTGGAATTTTGGGAACTCTGGAAAGGGTGCAAACGGGGGAGCCTCCAGAGGGCGTGTGGTGGCTGCTGTTCTCCTGCTGCTGGTGGTTCCTGCTGCTGCCTTTGCTATTGCCACTTTGCCGGATTGCTGAATGTTCTGATGAAGATGAAGACCGGATTTGCCATGAGAGCTTGATACCTATAATCAGCAGGGAGTAGTCTAAAGAGGTCTACGGCCCCCTTTCCCTCTAACCTTCTTTCTCTCCTACCTCATGTTGGGGGGTTGGAAGAGGTTAGTGCTGAATAAGGGTTGGAAAGGTGGTAGCTACAAGAATCCAATAAAGTAGCTTCCAAAAGTATGCCTAGAGCCACCTTCTTGCTGCATCCTCTCACAGTGAAGACAGAAGTCATCTCTCTCACATATTTTTTGGAGATATTGATGGTCAAAACCACATGTTTACACAAGGTAGACAAGCTCTGCTTCTCTAAGCTATATCACCAACCCTCAAATATCTTCTTTACATGGCCACTGATCCACCATAACCAGTCCTTATATGGGCAGTGGCCACCATAAAGGCTATATCTTCATGATCTAATTACTGCCCAAGCACTTCACTAAGCGTATGTGTATGTCATCACATTCATGACTGTCACTAGATGAAATAAGGGAAGACACAGACATTTAGTCCACAGCAAGTACAGCCTGTGAGTAGTTAGGGGTCAGGATGTGGGCCCTGGAAAGGCAAAGAGTACTGTCAGGGAAGAGATTGGGACAGAGAAGGTGACAGAATCCTGACAGGGCCTCTTTGAGGACCAGTAAGGATTCCAGGTTTTTCATTTGTTGGAGACAGAATTTCACTATGTCATCCTGGCTGATCTGGAATGTATGCTATGTAGAGCAGGCTAGCCTTGAACTCCTAGAAATACAGCTTCCCCCTGAGTGCTGGGATCAAGGGATCCAAATTGTGAGGGTCTAAAATGTACAGATAAAAACAGTGACAATGTGAAAGGTGATGACAAGTTAGTTGAGGGCAAGTGTGGTTAGGAAAAGGTGATCAGGGGGCTGGAGAGATGGCTCAGTGATTAAGAGCACTTCCAAAGTACCCAGGTTCAATTCCCAGCACCCTGTCTGTACCACCAATTCCAAGGGGTCTGACATCTTCATACTAATACACATAAAATGAAATTGAATAAGTTAATTTAAAAAAGGAAAGGATGATCATGTATGTTGGGGACTTTGCAAAAAAAAAAAAGTATAAAGTACTTCTAGTCTGTTCTTTGACTCTGATCCATTCTGCCCAGGTCTATGCTATGCAGATTTGAACAAGGTACTTTACACCTCCAAGGCTTGCTTTTCTCCTCTCTGACAACCAGGTCCAAATATTGGAGCTTTGCTGAGGTTTCTACAAAACTACATACATGAAAATGCTGTGTGTCTAACTTTTGGTCCTCAGTTTTTCCTCTGCAAAATGGGCGAAGTCCTGTCCAGCCTAACTGGGGGAAGGGCGCTATGAGTATATTTGTGTGAGAGCCAATGGCAAGACTCTGACCAACCAGTCTGAGTACTTTTTCCTGACACCATTGTTTGCTTGTTTGTTTTGTTTTGCTTTGTTTTGAGACAGGGTCTTCTGTATCCCAGGCTAGCTTCAAACTCATTCTGCAGCTAAGGATAACCTTGAACTTCTGATCCTTCAGAAGTTGGATTTCAGGCACATACCACCAGAGTAGGTGAATGTGGTTGCTGGCACTGAACCTAGAGTTTCATTAGGTAGCACTCTATCAACTGCTACACCCCCAGCCTCTGATTCCATGTCTAATACTAACCACAGTATTTCATTTATTTATAAAAGAGACATATTCATAAAAGGACATGACTTTAATAACAATAATAATAAACACAAAAAGAAGGCTGGGGCCTGTAATGTCTATGCTAGAGCACTTGCCTTGCATGCACGAAGCTCCAGGTTCAATCCCCAGTACTGGGAAATGGAGCAGGGAAGATCATAAACTGCCCTGTAAAACCTGCTAATCCTAGTCTGATCCCAGAATCCATACAAAGGTGGAAAGAGAGAACTGTCTCCTGAGAGCTGTTCGCTGGTATGTGCACACCTACACTATACAAAACAAATACATATTTAATTAGAGAAATAAAACACAACAATAAAGAAGATGCCAGCTTGGTGTGGTCTATTCCTGTAACCTCATCACTTGGGAGCTGGAGACAGGTGGATCAGGAGTTCAAGGCCATCCTAGACACCCTAAGTGAATTCCAGGCCAGCCTTGGTTACACAAGACTTTATTTCAAAATAACACTGAAATCCCTGCATTTGGGAGTCAGAGGCAGGCAGATCGCTGAGTTCGAAGCAAGCCTGATCTACATATCGAGTTCCAAGCTAGCCAAGGGGTGCATAATGAAACCCTGTCTCAAAAAATTCAAACCCCAAAACCCACTAATCCCAGCATTCCAGAGGCCTGAGTGCTAGGCCAACAGGGACAACAAGGTCTGGCATTAAACACACTCTCAAAACAAAGGAAAAAGTAAAAAAAGAAAGAAAGAAAACCAAACCAAACCAAAAGCAAGAAGGGCCTGAGACACAACCTGGCAAGTTGTTTGGACACACAGCTTCTTGTGCTCCGCCCTGCCGCCAAAGTCCCCAATCAGGAGCGAACTTTATCGTGACGTCATCCGTCCGCGACGGAGCGGGCTTCGGCTGCGTTTCCTTCTTTGAGCCGCCGCACTGAGGCTATGGGCAGCCAAGAGGTACTGGGCCAGGCGGCTCGGCTGGCCTCATCGGGTCTCCTGCTGCAGGTACTCTGCTGCGCCGGCTCCAGCGCGTGGTGCCGTTGCCAAGCCTCACGGGGAGGCTGTCCTGGGTCCCCCGCACTGCAGGGCTTCCACAGATTACGGCGGCGGGGAGGGGCACCGGGTCTAGGAGTTGGGGCGCTGCTGTCCGAGTCTGGGCTGAATGACTACAGACATGACATTTTCATTCTGAACATTGTATTTCCATGTGGCAATAGGAGACAGTTTAATCACGTGGTAGAGGCAGAGGCTACTTACTGCGCAAGAATCTGATATTTTAAGGGGTTCATTACTTGTGTGTTCCACTCTTGGTCCTCAAAACACCTTTCTTCAAATGATTCGCATTGAGCATAGCTAAGAACAAGGATCCGGGTTCAGGCATTTCTTGCTGCGTGATCCAGACAAGTCATTTCAGCCCCGGAGCCTTTAACTCCTTGTTGACAGAATGAGGGTAATAGTATCTAATTCAGAAAGCAATTTGCAAGGATTGTTTGGGATCTTTTGAATAAGCGCACTTAGCACAGCACCTGTATCCTAGTATGTACTTAATAAACTGCATCTGCTGTGTGTCCTCGGACAAACCATTTTTGACATTTTATTTTCGCCAAGTGACACTTGCCCTTTCATCCACATAGTACCTAAAGAGTCTTTCATCCCCTAAAAAAACAGTTCTTATAAGTCATGATCCTCATTTTTCTCGATGACTTATTCTCCAGCTTGTCAACCTGACTTCACATAAGTTCAGAATCCACCTTCACCCCTAGAAAGGCACAAAGGGCTTAGGAAAGAGAACCAGGCTCAGTTAGACTCAAGTTAGATGACTGCTTAAAGATAAGAATTACTTGGGTTAGGTGGTGGCAATAGCCTAAACACTCAGGAGGCAGGGGCAAGTGGTTCTCTGTGAGTTCAAGACCAGCTGAGTTCCAGTCCTGCTAGGGCTACATAGTGAGAACCTGTCTCAAAAAAAGTTAAAATAAAGTCACCTGACTTTTCTGAGCATCAGTATATGCTCAGAAATTGTTTGATATGCTCAGTATATGCTCTTTCCTTTTTTTTTTTTTTTTTTAACAATATCTCTCTATGCCTCCCTGGATGTCCTGTAACTCACTGTGTACGCCAGGCTGGCCTTGAACTCAGAGACCTGCCCTGCCTCTGGGTTTACAGGCCTGCACCGCCACTCCTGGCTTTTGCAATTATTTTTTTGAGGAAAGGTATTGATATGTAGCCCAGGCTGGCCTTGAACTTTTGATTCTCTTGCTTCAGTTTACAAAGTGCTGGGGTAACAGGCATGCACCACCATCCAGCCCTGCTACCTCATCTTGGATGAGAACAGTAATGCAGCCTCACAGGGTCAGAGGAAGATTAGATGAAGTAACTTCTGTTATGTCCTGGTACATTGCAAGGTGCTTAGGATGTGTTAGTGTGGTAAACTTCTAAATGGCAGTGTCAGGATAAAATAAGGTAAGCTACATAAAGGATATAGAAAAGTGCCTTGCATAGTACGTTCTTAATAAATGCTGGCCGCTCTTCATTTAACTCTATTTGTCTAGTTCTTTGTTTTCCTGTCTCACAGTATACCTGAGTTTAATGTGTTATACCTAGTGTTGATTTTTTTTTCCACCTTTGGTAATATCTTACTACCTAGGTTAGCTTCAGAAGACAGACACAGGTTCTAGTAGAAGACACGCTGGAGTTGGGGGTCAAGTGACCTAAGTATAAAGTTAAACTGGGTCACATGTTTGCTGTTTGATATTAGGCAGATTGTTTCATTCTGAGTTTTGTTTCTGAGGCATTTGCCTGGTTGTCATTTGGTGTTGGGAGTTGAACCTAGAGCCCCACATGTCCTAAGCAAGTGCTTTATTACTGAGCTGAAGTCTCTGTCCTGGTTGCCTTTTGTTGTTTTTCTTTTGAGACAGGGTCTTACTATGTAGCCCTGAATAGACTAGAATTTTCTAGGTACACCAGGCTGGTCTCAAATTCAAAGAAGTTTGCCTACTTCTGCCCTGTGAATGCTGGAATTAAAGGTTTGTGCCATCTTGACTAGCCTGCTTGGTTGTTTTTAAGGGTCAAATAATTAACAGATGTTAATGCTTTTATAAATGTAAAGTTTTTTATGTACACAAATGGAGTTTGTGTTGCTAAAAGGGCCACTAGGTGGACTTAAAACACTGGGTAGCCCTAGGAACCTGTACTTTATTAGCCCAAACCTTTTTTCAGACTTTTTTCAGAAGATATTTATATGACCTAAGACCTTAAATGTCTTGGATGATAATAACTTCTTAAATGTACAATTTGCTTTTGTTGTTTGTTTGTTTTTTGCCCTGAGACAGGGTTTCTCCCTGTTCTTGGCTGACCTGGAACTTGCTCTGTAGACTAGGCTGGCCTCGAACTCAGAAAGTGGCTTGCCTCTGCCTTCCAGAGTGCTGGGATTAAAGGCACGCACCACTACCACCTGGGTAAATGTACAGTTTGTAATCAGCATATATTATTGTACAAAACGATGGGTTTTACAATTGTGTGTGTGTGGATATATATATATATATGTGTGTGTGTGTGTGTGTGTGTATTTTTAAAATTGTCATAAAATATAGATTACTTGAATGTTTTAGTTCAATCTTATATGCTTCCTTAAGTTATAATGTTGATACTTAAGGTAGCTTTGTAGCTACATTTTATTATGTAATTTGTCTGACCTAGTTACAATGTAAGTTTTATTGCCTTTAATTTATACAGTCAAAATGTTTTTTATAATCTTATTTTAGCCTTGTAATCAACCTTATGAGATATTTAGTCTCATTTGACAGAGAAAAATTGGGGCTTGTAAAAATTAGAAGAAGAAGGATGCATTTAAGAGCTAAGTGATGGGCTGAGATTCAGCTGAGAACTTTCTTTAATAAGACTATGAATTGACTTCCAGTCACCAACACTGAGTGCAGAATTTGGCAAACATAAGTGAACATACATGATTTCATCAGATAGAAAAGACCATTTCTGACTCTATAAACATGGCGGTAAGCTTGGCACTGGAGACCTTGCCATTCTGTGACACTTTAGGAGTAGTGTCCCAGAGATTTTCAGACCATCGTAGTCCTCTAGTCTGCACTGATTGAATCTTCTAAAATGGCAGCTGTGTGTATGGGTAACACTGAGTGTGCTTAACACCAGAATTGACTTGTCATTTGTGGCTGGGATTAAGAAAAAACATGAGTGAAACTTGCATTCTATTCAGCAGCTCCACTTGGTTGCTCCATTTAATTGTAGGCTCTTGTTCTATGTCCCATGGGGGTGGATTCTTTGTTTAGCTGTTTTTCTTTCTTTCTTTTTTAAGATTTATTTATTATTTATACAGTACTCTGCCTGCATGTATGCCTACACACCAGAAGAGGGCACCAGATCTCATTGTAGATTGTGAGCCACCATGTGGTTGCTGGGACTTGAACTCAGGACCTTTGGAAGAACAAGCATTGCTCTTAACCCCTGAGCCATCTCTCTTGCCTCCTTTAGTGGTTTTCTTTAATGGATAGTTTTGAAAGTCTCAGGCTGTGTTCCTGTTAAATGACAATAGCTAGACTCTATTATTCCATTCCCATTTCATATTATCTTATTACTACAAGGAGAATTCAAGGAAATTGAATGTCCTTGAAATCCCTAAAGATTTCGAGGCAGAGAAGAAGTTAGATTCCAGATTCCTAGCTATACTCTGCAAACTCTTGTTTTAGTGTATGCAGTTGCTAAATAGGATTTTGGGAGTGTCCATTCTTTTGACATTGTCATCCCAACAGTGTTAGGTTGCATCCATAGCTATCTTGGGACCCAAGTGACCCGTAGGTTATGGTTTGATATGTCTGGAGAAAGTTTTAGCTAGAGCCCTGGACAGTGTCAACCACCATTACAATTTTTTCTCTGACTCCTTGACTTTGAGCCTAAAGATTCAATCTGCCGAGGCCCCTCTCATTAGTAAGTAAGGGAGATTCCCAACTATCTTTCTGGGTTCTTGGCCCACTGCTCAGGATGGTGAAAGACTAAGGAATTACAGTTCACAGAAAGCAAATGAGGTGAGGTGAGCATCTTAGAGAAGGCTCCATAGCAAAGCTGCTTTGTCATCACATCACATTAGGAAGGACGGTCACATGGCCATCACTGCAGTAAAGCCAACAAGCCACACATAACTCAAATGTATTCTCTTACAGGTATTGTTTCGATTAATCACCTTTGTCTTGAATGCATTTATTCTTCGCTTCCTGTCAAAGGAGATTGTGGGCATAGTGAATGTCAGGTAAGAGGAATGCACCCTGGCACTGTCCACAGCTCACATCACGAGTCACAATTTTTGCTAGATTGTACCCATATCATTTTAGAATCATGTGCCTTTCCCAGTAGCAGAGCGCTTCAGCAGTTAGCTGAGGAGGAACGCAGGGCGGGGGATGAGCGGGCACTGCTTCAGCTAATGGACCCATGCAGTGGTTTCCATTAGCCTCCACATGCACATTTCTCCCCGAACTGTTCCGGTTTTTCTGCTCTCAGAACCCAGGAGAAGAGTGGGCGTAATTCATTGCCAACCTTGTCTCAGATATAATCCTGTGTTCTTGTCCTGCTGACATGGCACAGGAAACAGGAATTCTGCACATCGTGAGGATGTGCCTCAGAATTGCAGGGCTGGAACAGCCAGCGCCTTCAGTTCTTCCTCAGTGATTTTGTAGTTGAGATGGTAACTGGGATCAGAGCTTGAAGTCTTGTGATTAATTCTGTGGAATGTGAACTTGTTTTGTCTTAGAAAACTCAGCTTGTTTCTTCTCTGCTCTAGGACGCCCACACTTATTTTGTTCTTCACAAAGACACACATACAAATGTATGAAATGATGTCCTTAGAATAGCTCAGCTTCTCAGGTGTTCCTTCATAGCCTGATAAACAAAGACAGTATGTTCTAGACAGAATCTCATGCCTGGTATTTACCAACAAAATGCTCGTGGTGTTTTTCAAAGAGCCTAATGACAGTTCTCAAACTTGCGATTAGCAAAGCAGTCACCTGAAGCTTTGTACTAGTCTCATGAGGCAGTGGTGAAGCAGAGAAGATCGTTGAGATATACTATTTAAAAAGTAGGAAGAATGAGGGTTCGGATTTTTCTCCCCATGCATTCTTTCCCAGATTTCCAGGTGCCTGCCGTGATAGCCTTTGCCTGCTCTTCCCCTACAGTTTAAGGTGTGCCTTTGTCTCCTCAGCTGCAATGTTGAATGGGATATTGGGGAGCAGGTACCACTTGATAAGGCAGCCTCATCAGGCCACTGACTGTAGAGGCAAGGGAAACCTCAGCTGCTTTTCTCTAGCTCCAAGAAGACTGACCCAGGTGCTGGCCACCTGCAAGGTACTCAGGCGAATCTTCCTGAGTTAGGGTTGCAGCAACCTCTGTAAAGGCTGCCTGCTTTGCTGTTTGGCCTGAAACTCTTTTGGCTAGCACCACCATGTGATGGAACCTGTTTTTCTCACAGAGGCTCCATTGTCACCAGGAGGTCTCCTTAGTATGTGGGGTGATAAGCTTGTCTTTTTCTCCTTACAGTCAGGACCATACCTCTGCCTACAGCTGCAGGCTCTCTGGTCACTGCAGTGCTTTGCTATCTCAGAGGTGACAAGGCACATACAGTCAAGTGTGCCTTGTTTGGTTCCTGTTTTCCATGTGGATTAGACTGGTGGGAGTCTTGTAAATGACTGGTAGTTGTCTTGGTAGTTGGGATTTGTCTTGTCTTTTCTGCATAAGTGCTGGAGATACTAGGCAGGTATCACTAGGCTGTACCACTGAGCTATATCCTTAGTCTCCTTTTTACTTTTTATTTTGAGATAGGGTCTCACTGAGTTGCTCAGGCTAGCCTTGAACTCATTCTGTAGCCCAACAAGTCTTGAACTTAAGGTCTTCCTGTCTCAGCCTCCCAAGTAGTTGTTGGAATCGCAGGTCTGTGCCACCAGGCTCACCACAAGTGGCTTATGACCAGTAACTTTTCTTACTCCTGTTGCGAGGAAAATCCCAAAAGTTCTTTCAATAAAAATTAAAAACAAGCCCGGAGGCCATACCAATTTCTGCACTTACTTTGTAGGCTAACATTGCTTTACTCAACTACCATTTTCCTGGCCAGGGAGGCCTTCCGAAGAGCTTGTCTGAGTGGGAGTGCCCAGCGGGACTGGAGTCAGACCCTCAACCTCCTGTGGCTCACGTGAGTTGTGCTTTAGCGAATGACACATGCCAAGAGTGTTGTAGTGAAATGACAGTCCCTGCCTAAAGCCAGTCGTCTCCAGGATGGCTTTGCAGTGGGTTTGGGGGAATAATTCTAGCAGCAGGAGGGGAGAGTGTCTGAGTTGCAGGTGCTGTTTAGTTTGTTTCTCTCTGGCAGCCAGGAGGGGGTTCTGGCTGTGGTCTCTGGCCTCCTGGTCCACTTTTTATTTCTTGTCTTTTGCCCTATAGTTTCTTTTGAGCTTTTAGCAACTACTTAATATTTTTCAAAAGTCTGTTAAGGCTTTCTTTATACCTTTCTTCAATTCTTTGGAATGTTCTTGTAGACAAGTATGTCAGCTAAAATTAAAATGGTTTTCTTCAGCTGGATCCCTGCAGGGAGGCTGTTGGTGGAGGTGTTTCCCAATGCTGCCCTTGCATAACTCTTGCCTCACAGAGAGGCCTGTCAGAGGGCTTGCAAGCATTCATTTTATTAGCAAAATGGCTGCCAACTGTGCAGTCATATTTAAGTGCCCTAATACACACTCATGAAATGAATACCATGCTGGGGACTATTAGTTATTTGGGGTGCAAGACAATGAATAATGTTTCTCAGCCATTCTAAGTATAGGCAACTTTTTTTTCCTGGAAATTTGCCTTATTGACTTAATTTAAACCAGTGGTTGTAGACAGGCATTAGAGTTAGATCAGGATTGAGCCCTGTTCCTGTTCCTGTTCTTTTTTTTTTTTTTTTTTCTGTTCCTGTTCTTGACCACCCGTTCATAACCTTGGCCAAATTACCTGTTCCTTTTAGCCTCAGTTTCCTTCTAAATGGGGATCACGACTGAGGATCATTGTGAAATGTTAGTGAGATAAAGGGTGTAATCATAGTGCCCGGCGTGTGGGTGATCCCTGCATTTCCTGCTGACCTCTTACTAAATACCTACTAGCTTCTTACTGTGGTAATTATTTTTATTGTGACTTACTGTTTTCATTCAATACTACTATTTTAATGTTTTTTTAATACTTAAAACTCCGTGTATTAAAAAACATTCTTTTTTCTGTTGTTCTAGTGTCCCCCTGGGTGTGTTCTGGTCCTTACTCCTGGGCTGGGTCTGGCTGCAGTTGCTTGAGGTGCCTGATCCAAGTGTGGTCCCTTACTACGGACCTGGAGTAGCGCTGTTTGCTCTCTCAGCAGTGGTGGAGCTTCTGGGAGAGCCTTTCTGGTTCTTGGCACAAGCACATATGTTTGTTAAGCTCAAGGTCAGTTAACCTCCTGTGACTAGGAAATGTGAGCAGTAAGGGAAAGTATGGGGTTTTGATGTTATTGATTGTTTTGGGACAGGGTTTCACCATGTAGTCCTTGCTGGCCTGGAACTGACAGAGATCCCCCTGCCTGTATCCGGACTACACCGGCTGCTCTTTGAAAGGTCGTGAGTTCAGTTCCCAGCAACCACATGGTGGTTCATAACCATCTATAATGAGATCTGGTGCCCTCTTCTGGTATGCAGGCACACATGCAGGCAGAATACTGTATAAGTAGTAAATAGGTAAATCTTCAAAAAAAAGATGGAGAGCCAAAGAGAAAGACACCTGACTTCATCACTGGCCTCCAGGTAGTAGACACATGTTCCTGCAGCACACACATGCACTTATATGAATGCATTAAACACACACACAGAGCTTGGGGGTAACTTCTGTATATTATAAATGAAAAACAGTAGTAGGGAAGATAAGAGTTGAATTGACTGTACATACACACATACATATGGAACTAATATATATGCTTAGGAACCACCCGCCTTAAGAAATAAAACATTATTATTGATGCTTCTGTTCAACCATGCGCCATTCTGTGTGCCAGGGTAACCACCTTGCTGAATTTTGTGTTTGTTGTGGCTTTTCGCATTTCCTCTTTGGTAATGTTGCGCCTTTACCTCTGTGTGTAGGTCCTTGCTGAGAGCATGTCGGTCATCCTCAAGAGTGTCGCGACAGCTCTTCTCGTTCTGTGGTTGCCTCACTGGGGTCTATACATTTTTTCTTTGGCTCAGGTGAGAATCACGGCTTTGCTCTTTACTTAATCTAAATTTTGTTTTCCCTCCTTGTTCCCGCTAGCAAGTGTTTTATGCTCACAGTATTCATG
>CM053753.1:19744938-19827772 GCA_028658305.1 Pachyuromys duprasi | reverse complement strand
CGGGGGTGGAGTGGGAGTCAAATTGTATGTGTATTATTTTCCTTGAATTTCAATCAGTTGTTTACAGAATAGGAGGAAGTGCTGCCAAGTATATTTTAAACTTAGATTGAAATCTCACATAATTCAGAGAGAATGAATCAAGTTCAAGCAAGTACATTTTCAGTTTTAGCAATTTCGGCTCCATCTTATCTAGGTATAGTCCATAGTTCGAACTCTAATAAAGATATTGCTGGAATAAACATACTGTTTTTAAAAATGAAGCCTAATGCTGGGCATGGTAACACGCCTTGAGAGACAGAGGCAGATTGCGGGGTGTGGTGACGCAAGCCCTTTAATCCCAGCACTCGGGAGGCAGAGTGCTGGGTTTGAGGCCAGCCTGGCCTTGAACTGCAGCAGTGTTCCCACGTGAGCCTCAGAATTACTCCATTGGAGGCATAACCTTCCATGCCTGGACTTGGAGTCTGCAGCCCTTAGTGTTGAGAAGGAGAGGAAGGTGTAGCTTAGTAATGACTTCGTTAATGTTCTTTCCTGTGTCCTCTGAAAATTACTGATCTTTTTGTGGAACACAAGGTGATTAGATTTAAAAATAATTAAGAATGAAGATTGCCCATTATACCAATTTGCAAATAGATATATAGTTTAGAGAAATTACCTGTGGGTATATTTTTCCTTATCCTATTGGACCTAGTACTATAGTTTTCATCATTTTCTTTGTTTCTAGTTTTCTTCGTTTTTTATGCATTCTCTCTAGTAGGATAGAAGAGCCTCAGAGAGGCCCAGTATGCTTGGTTCTTACTGTGGGAAAGGCACTTGACACTGTATAGAGTTTTGTTTTGTTTGTTTTTGTTTTTTCAGGACAGGTTCTTTCTGTGTAGCCCTGGCTGTACAGAACTGACTTTGTAGACCAGGCTGGCCTCAAACTCTGAGATCTCTGCCTCCTGAGTGCTGGGATTAAAGGCGTGTGCCACCATGACCTGCTGGCACTATGTTTCTATTTTTTTGTTTGTTTGGTTGTTTGTTGTTGTTGTTTGTTTTTGATTTTTTTCCCAGACAGGGTTTTACAAAGATTCACTTTGCAGACCTGGCTGGCCTCAAACTCAGAGATCTGCCTGCCTCTCTGAGTTTGGGATCACCGGTGAGTGCCGCCACACCTTACTCACTGTGTGGTTTTGATGGTACAGTTTCTACCCATGATTGGGGCATAGTTCAATGAGAGGAAACTGAACTCATTTGTTTTCCTGCTCTGAGACTTCTACAAGCTCCACAGGGCAGTCACTGTCAGGTGTGAATGAACCAGTGACACCTCACAGAAGCATGTGAGCTCTGCCCAGGGCACTGAGAGTCCACTTGTAAACCTGCCTCCAAGGTCTTTCTTAAACTACCTGTAAAACTTACCTCAGAATAAATAAGGAATATAAACCTGACAGTGAAAAGACAAGCCACTTAGTTAAAACTGGGCAAAAAAGCTGGGTGTGGGAGCATACACCTATAAATCCAGCAGTTAGGGGGGCAGATGCAGGCAGATAGCCAAGAGTTGAGGCCAGGCTAGTCTACAAAGCAAGTCTCGGACAGCCAGGGCTACACAGAGAAACCCTGTCTCAAAAAAACAAAACAAAACAAAAACCTGGGCAAGGAACTTGAACAGACATTTTCTCAAAGAATATATAAAATAAATGGACAAAAAGCACATAAAAAAAAAAACCTTCAGGATCAATAATTATTAGGAAAGTGCAAATCTAAACCATAGTGAGGGCCTGGCCTTTAAACCCGGCATTTGGAATGTAGAAGCAGGTGGAATTTTGGGAGTTCAAGGCTAACCTGGTCTACCTTGTGAGTTCCATGATAACCAGGGCTACACAGAAAATTTAACTAAAAACAAACAAACAACTAAAAAAATAAAAATAAAACCACACTTTATACTTACTAGGGTGGGTATTGTTGTTGTTTAGTATAGAATACTGTAGTTAAGGTTGTGAAGAAATTGAAATTAGTACTTTCCTGGTCTATACATAAAATAATGCAGCTTCTATGAAAAGCACCATGACAGGGCCTCTGAAAATTAGACAGATACATCATATGAACCAGCATTTCCACCCTTAAGTATATATACCAAAGAGAATGTTTATAACACTGTTCCCACTTGCCAACATGCAGACATCACAAATAACCATTAACTAATGAATTGGGTAAACAAAAGTTAGTTTGTCCATAGAATGGAATATTACCAGGTTCTAAGAACTGCATCTGTGGTGGCATACATGTAATCATGGCACCCTGGAGGCAGAGGCAGGAGGAGCAGTGTAAGGTGAGGTCAGCCTGGTCTGTAGAGTTCCAGGACAGTCAGTTCATGGTAAGAGTAAGCAAACAGCTATTGATGTATCTACAATGTAGATTAAACCTTGAAGACATTATACTAGGTGAAAGAACTAGTCAGGCACAAAAGGCCACACATTGTATGATCCCATTAATATATAATGTGCAGGATAGGCAGGGCCACAGACACAGCACATTAGTGGTTGCTAAGCGCTGGGGAATGAACAGTAATTGCTTAAAGGCTGCGGTTTCCTTTTGGGGTGATGCAAATATTAAGGAATTAGATAGTGCTGCTGTGTCAGTGATTTTACCACAGTGTAAGTGCACTACAAGCCACTGAGTCCTACAGTTATCATGGTGATATTTATTATGTGACTTTCTTGATGGAGAAAAATAGCGAGGGGCCTGTGGCTATGGTACTCCGCCTTTAGATGGTCACTGTTCCCCAAAACTCTGCTCAGCAGGAAAGTGAGGAGAGGTGGAGAAGTACACTTTTCACAAGGACATGGGTAGTGGTACTGTGGCCCACAGTGCTTGCCCTTTAAGGCCTTGAGCCTGAATGAGGAAAGCTGGGGGATGGCAGGCTTAATAGGCTCATGCACGGCTGGGAGTAGAGCCCATAGGAGACTGAGCCTACCAAACATGACTGCTCTTTTTCCCTACCGTGTCCCTTTTGACAGGAGTTCCCTTGGTGCAGACAAGTAGAAAGATGGTCTTAGGCTGGGCACTCATCTTTAATCCCAGCACTCAGGGGCCATAGGCAGGTAGATCTCTGTGAGCTTGAGGCCAGCATGGTCTACAGAGCAGGTTTCAAGACAGGCAGAGTTATATAGAGAAATCTTCTCTTGAGAAAGAAGGAAAGAAGGAAGGATGGATTTGGAGGTCCCAGTATGCTGCCATTCTCAGAAGGGAGCCTGTGGCAAGGGTCCCTTTTGGATACTCATTTCCAACCTTCAAACAAGCTACATGACTGCTTCTGACTAGAAGCAGTTCTTTTGTCCCGCTTGGAGGGTAAGGTAGACCTTCTTGCAACCCCACCTTTTCCTCTTGCAGCTTGTAGCAGCTGTCACCCTGCCAATTCCCTGGGTGGGGAGGAGAGAGCCAGTGGCTCCATTCTGCTTTGTAATCATAAATGGCACAGGATCTACAGTTTATGGAAAACCTAGTCCTGAATAATGGCAAATTCCTGGCTGTCCGTGCAGTCCGGACTCGTGGAGTCAGTTTGCTGGGCGGGCACCTGACAATCTGCCATTTGAGCCAGTGGCCATCTGCCATGGTAGTTGTGTTCTTCAACAAGGAGAGTGTGGAGGCTGCGCACAGGGGTGCTGCGGTAGAGCTAGGTCTGAGTGGGTGGGTGCTGCTCCTTGGAAAGTGCAGTTAATTAAGACAGTTCTATTCATTGACCTTGAAGATAATATTTATAGTCCTGTTGTAATTATGCTTGTATCAAAACAATTTAATTTTAACCCTTTATTTTCTTGTTTCAGCTTTTCTATACTGCTGTTCTGGTGCTCTGCTATGTGATTTATTTAATAAAGTTACTGCATTCCCCAGAGTCAACCAAACAACTGACTCTTCCTGTCTCCAAAATAGCACAACTGCTACCCAGTATTTCAAGAAGCAGAGTGAGTAATGTATTTTGCCTCTTATCATTTTATTCATAGAAGATGGTTATCCTTGAGATAAAGAAACTGCAACTGGCTTGTTGTTATATAGGAAAGATAGTTTTACAGATTGTATTTATTGAGTGCTTGGCACATACTAGGTCAGGATTTCCAAATCTTAGTGCTAGTGACTTTTGGGCAAGACATGCATGATTGTAGGGACTGTTTCATGCATTGTAGGATGTTTAGCATCCCTGGTCTTATGATTCCAGGAGGACTGCCCCCAACCAGTGTAACACTTAGCAACATCTCTAGACATTGCTACAGTTCCCCAGAAGCTAAACTATTTCCGGCAGGGAAAAACCATGCTAGGCCCTATAAATGCTTCATGTACCTCATCCAGTGCTTATAACCCAAAAAGGCTAACATTTTCACTCAGTATATTGGGGTTGAGAAGCTAAGGCTGAGCAAATAAGTACCTGTCCAAGATAAGGGTGGAGCAAAGTTAGGAGCCCACAGGGGATCGAGTACCCATAGTTCACTCTCTTCTGTCTTTTCCTCAGTCTCTTTCTCGGATTGACCTCTGGCAGAGACAGTCCAGAAATCTGAGAATTCAGGGATAATCCCCAGTGGTTACATTTTTGTTGTTTCTTTTTTAACCTTTTTGAGACAAGCTATCAATCCTCCTGCCTCAGCCTCCTAAGTGCTGGTGTGAAAAATAGGAAAGATATGTCTGGCTCATAGTGTCTTTGGTTTTGTTTGTTTGTTGTTGTTTTTTAAATCTTGGTGTGAGGCCAGCATTTCACATGGGAATGAAGCATAGCCTTGCTCTGCTCAACTCTTTCGCTCTCAGGCCACTTGTCTCGCATTTCTTGGCTCTTACCGGGTCAGGGAACAGTTGCACTGCACCGCCCTTGCTCAGATGCCCTGCATTGCTCCATGCCAAGCACAAGCCTCTTTCTCAGCATTTGTCTGTTTTTAGGAGAAAGGTGCCCAGTGGACCTCCAGACGGTTGCCAGGTACGTGGGAATAGTGTCTCAGCATTTCATGTATGGAATCCTGTTTTGTTTTGTTTTTTTAAAGATGTATACAGTGTTCTGCCTGTATATACGCCTGCAGAAGAGGGCACCAGATCATATTATGGATGATTGTGAGCCATGTGGTTGCTGGGAATTGAACTCAGGACCTTTGGAAGAGCATCCAGTGCTCTTAACCTCTGAGCCATCTCTCCAGCCCCTGTGACACGGCTTTTTAAGGAGGCCCAGATATTGTGTGTCAGAGCCAGGTGCATTCTCAGTTGTTAGCAAGGAGTGTTTCTTTGGTTCTCAGGACCTTAATCAGGGATGATTTTGGCTACTATTGTGTCTCATCTGTGGGTAGAAATGAACTCCAGATTAGAAAAGTCCCTCTCCCACCTGTGGTATTGGGACAGATGCCCCGATCCTGAAAGATCTGTCTCCATGCTTGGTGTGATTCAGGACACAGATAGCCAGGAACAGACATTTCTAGGCCTCAGAAAGTTTTCTGTAGGTTTGGGAGGCAACAGGATAGATCTGAAGCCTGCAAACTCTGGTCTTTTGTTTGCTTGGTTTCAGAGCTTTGTTTGGTTGTTTGGTTGGTTTTGGTTTTTTGAGAGGAGTCTTGTTCTTTTGGTTGGACTCGTGCTGAACTCTTGGCCTCAAATGTTCTTCTTGTCTCATCTTCCCAAATAGTTGGGATCAGACACTGCGACCATAGAGTCTTTATGTGAAACTCGTGGCTCATTTGAAAACTTCAGGAGCTCTGTGAAGCTATTTGAACACTGAAAAGTGCCATTTAAGATGAGCATGATAGCATAGGCCTGTAATCCTGGCTCTGCAAGAAGCTGAGGTAGAAGGACTGAGATTCAAGGACTGCCTAGGCTATATAGCATTTTGGGACAGCCTAAGCAGCTCAGTGAGACTGTCTCAAAGTTTAAAAAGAGGAAAAAGTCTGAGGATATAGCCTAATATTTGTAAGGCCTGGGGTTCTGTCCCAGGGAGTGCCAAAAAAAAGGATGAGAGAGGGAAAGGGAGGGAAGGAACTATAGACTAACATGAATTTTTGTGCTTCATCTTCTCAAGGTCCTACAAGTTAAATACTGTTGTCTCCATTTTACAGATGAGAGGCCTGGTGTTCAGAGGAGTTAAGTGACTCTGGATAGCTTATTGTGGATTTGCTTCCTTGCAATAGCTTTCTGTGGACCAGCTTTGGTCTGTGTGGTTAGCCAGTCTTCCAAAAGAATCGGGCTGATTGCCCATGGTAATTTTTTATTTACTTAAAGATTGGGAAGTTCCAGGTAGAAAAACTACTCAGGCTTATTATTTTTAAAGGGGCAAAGAGAGGAAGAAGACTTAGATATAGTGGTGTGTGCCTTTAATCCCGACACTTGGGAGGCAGGTGGATCTCTGTAAGCTCAAAGACAGCCTGGTCTGCATCATGAGTCCCTTTCTCGAAAGTATCAACAAAACAATAACAAGAAGAGAACAGTCTGCATTCAACATTCCCACGAGCAGTATGCCTGCATGCCTCCTTGGAACAGTTTTCTGCACCAGGCTCCTGGGTAACACTACTCTTATAACCACATGCAAAATCAACTGGACCAAACTCTGAGGTTTCCTTTCCTAGTCTTCCAGAATGCCAGTTTCTTTATAGGTATTCATTTAGATATAGAATAAGCTAATGGTGCCTCAAATGATCACCACTTTTTTTCCTTTTTTCTTTTTTCCAAGACAGGGTTTCTTTGTGTAGCCTTGGCTGTCCTGGACTCACTTTGTATATCAGGCTGGCCTGGAACTCACAGCAATCTGCCTGCCTCTGCCTCCCTGAGTGTTAGGATAAAAGGCACGCGCCATTATGCCCAACTACGATCACCACTTTTTATATTCTTTGGCATGTCTGAATAGCCTGAAAAGGCTGTCTGCAGCCTGAGGCTTTGTTGAGTGTGCTATGGTAGAGAGCTCCGATACACACTCAGCTAACCCCACTGTGAGACTGTGTGCATTTAGTGTCCTCAGAGCAGAAGCTCAGGGTGGACAGAGAATTCTGTGTGGGAGCATTTGGGAAGGCTTCCTGGAGGAAGCTGCTTTTGAGCCAGAGCTTAACATGCGTAGGCAGAAGTGAACTGTGTATGTGTGGTGATGTTTAGGACCATGGGGTGGGGGTGGGGGAAAGGTAGGCTCAAGCATGTCCTGTGCCCTCATTGGGTTGGGATTGAGAATGTGGGGATAATTGGGGTGCTTGAGTGGACCAAACAGAGAATGAAAGAAGTAGAGGGTGGATAGAGATTCTGAAGAGAGGTGAACATGGCATGCTGGGCTGGCACCAAGTAGCAAATAATGTCAGTAGAGTACAGGTTGAGCTTTGTTTGGGAGCAGTGGAACTTGCTAAAGGTTTTCTTTTTAAGATTAATTTTGTTCAACAATTTTCTGCACATATAATACGTTACTGACCAGGCTTACTCTCTTCCAGCTTCCTACTACTCCTGTCTATCCTGCCATTTCCTACAAACCTCTTTTTCATTTCATTACTGAAACGGCCATGTTCTCAATCTCAACCCTGAATGCTCCCAGATAGAATTCTCGGTCCACCTGAGCTTCTGTTGGGAGGACACTAAATGCACACAGTCTCGCAGTGGGGTTGGCTGAGTGTATTTTGGAGCTCTCCACCACACATATAACATGGAAGAAGCACATACAAGCTGAAGACATGCTTGCTGTGCTGAACTTTCAGCTTTTCATTTCATCTTGTGACCTGCTGAGTTTAGCCAGGGCCTTCTGTGTGGCCATGGGTTTGGAGCTATCAGTTGTAACCAGGTGGGCTCAGCATTGGGTACATGTGAAGACAGTGATTCTTCTTCTCACAGAATCTTTTTTTTTTTGGAAGCAGGGTCTGTTGTAACCCAGGCTCACCTCTAACTGTGCAGCTGAGGATGTCCTTGAACTTGTGATACTCTTGTCCCTACTTGAGTGCTGGGTTACAGGCACAGGCTATTACACTCGTCTGAAAGGTTTCTTGGTGGTGCTTGGTGGAGGAGCTTCATAGCATCTTGTTTTTCTCTCATTCAGTCCTTTAAGGGCTCCATCAAATAGGACTTTTTTCTCTCTTTTTGTGATAGGGTCTCACTATATAGCCAGCCTTAAGCTCTTCATGTGTCCTGCCTCAGGATTGGAGTGCTGTTACCACAGGTGTGTGCCTCCATGCCTAGCTAATCTTAATAAGAGATAAGGCAGAACTTATCTCATTTTGTAGATGACAAAACCAAGGCCTAACAAAGTTAACTATTTTGCCCATGGCTTTGGGCTAAGTTAAGAAGCAATTTAAATCCTAAGTGCTAAGCTTGAGGCCAAAGCCTAAACCTACAGTGAAGAGGGTAGGCTGGAACAAAAGTTTTAGTCTCAGTGGGAAGCTATGGCAATATTCCAGAGAGGAAATGACAGGGACAGTCATGAGGTAGATAAAAGCGGGGGCAGGGCAAGTCTGGGCGGTTAGTGGCCTGTAAGAACCGGGATAGGAAGAGAAAGAGGGAAGGAGAGTTTGAATGAGGTGATGGGGGCCACAGGCTGGGGCCTCTGGCCTCCCAGTGACTTATCAGTGTGGGAGGGACATAGCTGGTCATCCTGAGCCTGAAGAATTTGGGAAGGGAAGAATGACTCAGCAGGATGGGCCTGAATCTGGTCCTAGGCCTTTTATGCAGCTACTGCCCATCACCTTTCGCCTCCCAAGCCACAGTGTGTCCATTAACACAACAGAGCTGTAGAATATCTGGTTAGGAGAATTAGGGGAATTCATGCCTGTCTTAGACCAGAGTGCCTGTCTTAACCAGCTTTAACTAGCTGTGTTAAATAGTCTCCTTCACCATCCCAATCAAAGATATGTTCTGAAGAGAAAGATACAAGTCCCTTCTTTTCTATTACTAATTGGCCGGAGAACCCAAGCCTCAGAGTGGACTTCCTGCCAATGTGTCCTTAATGAACACTTCAGCTGTAGTAAGCAGTGTGGCCACTCCTTCTAATCACATCTGCACTGAAGGCATTAAGAGAAAGATGTCCTTGAGCACAAGCACATTCTTCCATTCCCAGGGGATTCCTCTACCAAGGACTTTCTCTTTTGAAAGCTAAATCATTTGCTCAAACACATTTCCTACTTACTGGCAAGAGCATCATGAGGTCTGGCATAGTGGCACATTCCTCCAATCTTAGCATTCGAGAGGGTGAGGAGGGAGGATGCTGCAAGTTTTTGAGGCCAGCCTAGGCTACACACACACACACACACACACACACACACACACACACGACCCAAGAGCTCCATGCTCAAGCTTCAGCCTTTCATTTCCTTTGAAAATAGCACAGGTGCGACAGCACAGACCCCTCAGAGAAATACTGTTGTGCCAGGACAGGGGCAACGTGAGAGATGTGTGCCCAGAGCTGACCATGGCAGGCTGTCTGAGGGTTAGTGGTCCACGGTGCCCTCTTGTGGTGTTGTCTAGCAGCTGTTGTTCTGAAGAAAAGAGATGGTTGGACAGTGTTAAAACATTTGTGGCTCAATTCCTTCTGCCTGGGAAAGGCTTACTTCAGGACTAGAGACACCTTGGCATCTGCTCAGTTAATACCCTCAGGGCAGCACAGTTTGGGAGGACTCAGGTCTATGTTCTTCTTGCCTAAAAGAAAAGGGGAGAAGAATCAGGACTGAAAGGAGCCCTGCTTCCTCAGAGGTATTCTAGGATTGCCCTGTCTAAATTAGTCATCTAGCCTGGGCTACCGGTGACTGTAGAGTACTTTGCAATAGTGTGAACTGAGGGAACAGTATGTTTAGAACACATACTGCAATGTAAAGGTTAGAATAAAAAAAATAATGTGAAGTGCGGCTGTATTTCTTTATATTCAGCACATGGCAAAAGAGTACTATTTTGAGTGTAAGTATATTGAAACTGGGAAGCGGGACGTGATGGTGTGACTGTAGTCCCTGCACTTGGTAGGTGGGTGCAGGAGGATCAGCAGTTTAGTGTCATCTCAGCTTGGCTTCTTATTGAGCTCAAGGCTACATGGGCCACATAAGACCCTGCCTTTAAAGAAGTGGGTCTCGCTCATTTGTTAGAGTTTTTGCTTGATCTCCAACATCACATAAACCAGTGTGGTGGGGTGGGACTGTGATCCTAGCAGTTAGAAGTGGAGGGAAGAGAACAGTAGTCGAAAGTCGCATTTAGCCAATGAGATGGCTCAGTTGATAAAGTTGCTCTTGTCAGACAAACTTGGTAACCTGAATTCAAACCCTGGAGTCTATGGAAGTGGAGAAGGAGAAAAAGTGTCCCCTGCCTTCCACGTGTGCACTGTGGCATGCATGCCCACCCACACACATTATGCACACACACACACATGTCTTCTTTTGTTTTAATGATCGAGGTATGATGTATCTATGTAATCTCGGCAGCACTCAGGAGGCTGAGGCAGGAGCGTCGTAAATAAGGCCAGCCTGGGCTACATAGTGTAATAGCTAATACTGATTTCAACCCAACAGGAACTAGAATTATGTAGAAAAGGAACCTTTGGGCATGGCTGTGAAGGAGTGTGTAGGTTAGGTGAATTGTGAGTTGGTCTGCCCTGTTTGAGTGTTTTCTTCGGACGGTCCTTGTCCTTAGGAGGTAGCAGTTGAGGCTCCTGAAAACCCATAGGTAAAGTTAGGGTTCTGTTGTTGCTGTTATTGTTTCAGTCTGTCGTTTCCTTTGTCAAACCATTTCTGAATGGGTTACCTAACCTGAGAAGGGTAAGTTTCTTTTGGAACATGTGAGCAGTCCTGTGTCAAGGGCCCTAAGTGGCTGAACATAGCACTAATGTAAGGATTACAAGGAGTGGAGTTTGTTCTTTAGCTTCATATGCTTCAGACTTATTTATTTATGTGTTTGTTTGTTTATTTATTTATTTAAAAAGGACTGAATATGAACTGTGCTATAGATGTGGTCAGTGTACTGTCTGGACCTCAATAATGTCCAAAGGGATAGCAATGATCCTTTACGGTTCTTTGTGGATGATTTAGGAATGTCCAAAACTTTGTCTTCTAATTTTGGAAGTCAGCTTTCTGTTATTATAATAAGTACCTGAAATAAATAGTAATGAAAGGTTCGTGTACTTTTAGTTTTGTTTAGAGGCAAGGTCTTACTCTAGTTTAGCAGGTCTCAGACTCACTCTGTAGCCCAGAATGGTCTTGAAGGAGGTCAGTCCTCCATTCTGCCTCCCAAGTGCTGGGTTACAGGAGCTCCAACTCCTAATTGTTTGTTTTGAGATACGTCCTAGAATTCCCTTTATAGCTCAGGTTGGCCTTGAACTCAGAATATTTTTGCTTCAACCTTGTGAGTACTGAGATTACAAAATGCCCATCCAATTTCCATCCATGATCCTGGTGCTTTGGGCTCATGTCAAGGCAGCACATTGTGGCAGAAGTACATGGCTGAGCTAAAACAGTCTCCCTCCTATCTGGGAAAGGAGAGAAAGGACTAGCGTCCCATGGTGCCCTCCAGAGCATACCCTTAGTGGACTAAGCCCTTCTCACTGGGCACCACTGAAAGGCTCTGCTACCTTCAGGTCTGATCCCCCTGAGGACCAGGTTTTTAACTCATGGCCTTCAGGAACATTCAAGATTCAAGTTATAACTGCCATATAAATTATTTTCTGCTGCTTTTTTGATATCTTCTGTGTTCTTAGTACTGATTGAAGATTCAGTGTGAACTAGTCTGTTGGGCCTTATGGGCTCTCAGGTAGTACTTAGACTTGAAATGCTGAAAATTCTGTTTTATGTTTTGTTTTTCTTTTAGGCATTTGTCAATTGGAAAGAGGCTAAATTGACTTGGAGTTTTTTCAAACAGTCTTTCTTGAAACAAATTTTGACAGAAGGTGAGTAAAGTAAAAGGTCCTGATGAGCAGCTGGGAGCTCATAGAAGAAGCAAAGGATGTCACAGGATGGCTGACTCCAGAGCACTTGTCTGGGGCCCCTTGGCACGGAGGATCCTTAGAAATATGCTTGCTTCATTTTGTTTTAAATAAAGACAGGGAACCAATAGCTATTAAACTTCATATTTTACTTAAGTTGTCTACTTTAAATTTCTCTATGGCTTTATAAAAGATTTTATCTCCCTCTGTTTAAGGATGAGGAATCCAAGTCTTTGTTAGTCAGCTTTCTGTTACTGTGGCAGGGTACCTGAGATCATCAGCGTAAAAGGAAGAAAGGTTACTGTGGCCCATAGTGTTAGCTCAGGGTTACTGAGACTCGTTGCTTGGGCCCAAGGTAATGCTGTGTATCATGGTGCTAGTGTATGGCAGAGGAGACACTTGGGAAACAGATATGAAAGGACAGACTTTAAATGTACCCATCAGTGGTATGCTCCAGGGACCTACCTTTCTCTCTCTCAGCCCTATTTCCTGAGGGTTCCAGTAGCACCATGGACTGGGCTCAAAATTTAAACATGTGGGACTTGGAGGAACACTTCAGCACCCAAACTGCAGCAAAACCTAATTGGAAAAGCCCATATTAAATCATTTTATAAATCTATTATAAAAGTGTTATATCAATGATAGGAAACTTAAAGAAAAACATATAATCTCATTATCACATACTAACTCTTCCTATGTTTCAACCCTTTAAGAACTGTCTTTCTTGTGTGTGGCAGTAAGAATATGTCTTCACTCTGCCCTCAAGTTTCCTGGATACTATGTTGGGTGCTAAGAACAAAGACAGAGAAGTAACAGGCTTCAAGAAGCTCCTTCTCTCATTCTGATGGGAGGTGCTCAGCATGGCGGGGCTGTGCCTGGAGATCTAACTCATTTGGCACAAGGTCCTTGAGGTCCCCTCATCTCCTAGAGCTCTGGTAGGATACCAAAGAGGAAAGGAGATGAGGATGTCTGAAAAGGGTCTCTTGTCCCAAGGGAGCTTGCAGAATGTGAAGGAGAGCCTTGTCTTGCCAGAAAACAGAGAGGGGCCTGAACAGGTACAGACTGAACCAGAGCTACAGAAGGGCTAAATGCAGGCAGGCAGGGGTAACTCCAGATGACAGTGTGAAGGGGTGAAGCTGGAGAAAGGAGGCCCAAAAGATAGCTGGGAGTTAGTGTATAAGAAGCCTCAAAAGCCCAATACAGTGCCACACGCCTATAATCTCAGTACTCTGGGAGGCAGAGTCAGAGGCCATCCTAGTCTTCAAGCAAGTCTAGGATAACCAAGGCCACCACAGAGAAACCCTATCTCAAAACAACAACAACAACAACAACAACAAAGAAAGGAAGAAGACGACTCAAATTTAGAATTTAGGAGCCTGGACTTTTGGCAAATACTGATGAGCTATTTGAAAGTGTGAATTCAGGGATTAACAGGGGACTATACAGTTGTCTCTTGGTATCAGGTTTTGGTTACTGGATCAATCTCAGATGTACTAAAATCTAAGGATACTCAAGACCTGTGTGTAAAATGGTGTATTTTTTGCATATAACTTAAACATACCCTTCTTTATGCTTTAGTTGTACCTAGTACAATGCAAATGCTATGTAAAGCAACATTATACTATATTATTTGGGGAATAATCATAAAGCTGTACATGTTCAGTCATGTTCATTTCAGATGCATTTTTTGGAATGTTTTTGGTTTAGTTAGATAAATCATTAGAATCACAAACCCTCAGTACAGAGGCTGACTGTGTTTACATAAAGCTAGAACTGTTCAAACTTAGGGAGAGTCAGAATAGCACAGAGATAGAAACCTGACAGGACTCACAGGGGTCCCTGCCTCACACAGTTGTCTTTACAGGGAGACAGATCAGAGAGGAGTTGTGAGAGAAGAGGGAACCTGGCCTTGTAATGCTTTTCTTTTAGAGTTGCTAGTTGATGAGAAGTGCTCTGTGGGACTGTGGCTACTGTTTGGTGCTGTCTCTCTCATGGCCAGGATGTTTCATTTGTGGAAAAGAAAATTCAAGGCAGGCATGGTGGCGCTTGCCCTTAATCCCAGGTAGAGGCAAGTGGATTTCTGAGCTTGAGGGCAGCCTGATCTCCCAAGTGAGTTCCAGGACAGCCAGGACTATACAGAGAAACTCTGTCTCAGAGAGAGAGAGCGAGGCTTCCCTTAAGATTTAGAAGTCAATTTCACTATTAACATTTGAGCAGTCTTCCCATATTTTATTCTTAATAGGCTGTTTTTGAAATAATTTTTTCCTGTTCTTAATGTGTCTTCGAGATTTTGTCAATAAAGACCTCAGCACTTTCTAAACTGTTGTTGTGAGATGGTGTGAAATCAGTGTTAGGACATTGAACCTTAATTGGTTACCTGATGTTTCTCTGGGAGTACTTGTAACTGGGGCTGGGCATGATGGCACACACCTATAAGCCCAGCACCCTGTTGGAAGCAAACATATATCATGGAGAAAAGAAAGAAGAAATGAATGTTGCATTTGAAATGCTAAGTACTTTGCTTTTCTTTTATAGGCGAGCGGTATGTCATGACATTTTTGAATGTATTGAACTTTGGCGATCAGGGTAAGATGTAAGTCTGTAGTGTTTTAATTAAAGATGGATACCATTAATAAATACTAGGTCTTTGATGATACCCTGTCATGTGAGTTGAGTGTCAGTCTTGTTGGGAATCTCACTCTAGCTTTCTACAGATCTCTGGTCCCCATTTTGAGGGGTGGGGCTCTAGAAGAGACAATAGCTCATCATTGGGTCACAGTCAGTGTGCTTGGATTAGTCTTTCAGGGTTTGTTTTATTTTTATTTTTCAGTGTGATACCAGAGTCAGGGAAATAAAAGAGAAAAAAAGAGGCGGAAATCTAAAAGGAAGATCAGATCAAACTGATAAGAGTCAGTTTCACATTGACGACATTTTTAAAGGACTAATGACAGAAGACCTCTGTCTTGCCTATATTAATGGCAGGATCGTGCTTGAATATTGTACAGGTTTTGCAAGATGTTACTGTTTGGTACATAGATCTACCATTTCTTCAATGACAATGTGAATATATGATTTATCTCAAAATGTACAAACTCTGGCTGGGGCAGCAGCTTGGTTAGTAGAGTGTTTCTGGCATGTATGAAGCTGAATTCAGTCCCCAGCAACACAGAAAGTAGGTGTGTGGTGCACACCGGTAAGGCTAGCATTTGGGAGGTGGAGAAGGGGATCAGAAGTTCAAGTCTTTCTTAACTACAGAGAGTTCCAGGCCAGCCTGGGCTATATCCAAAAGAAAAAAAGAAGATTAAAAATAGTAAATTAAATATTAAATTGGAAAAATAATTTTCAGATTGCTGTGAAAATTAAGAACTAATGTGATCATTGTTTCTCCCTTTCTGCTTTGTAGGCGTATATGACATAGTGAATAATCTTGGGTCCCTTGTGGCCAGGCTAATTTTTCAACCAATAGAGGAGAGTTTTTATATATTCTTTGCTAAGGTGCTAGAGAGGGAAAAGGATGCCACACTTCAAAAGCAGGTAAGGTTGGTTCTCATGTCATCTCTCAGGTGAATGGAAAGAGATGCAGTGTGGTCTTTTTCCTTCAGTTTGATCTGATGCTTTCTTCTAGATTTCCCTCTTGTCTTTCTCCTGTTTTGCTTTGTTGTTGTTTTTTTGTTTTTTGTTTTTAGATGAGGGTCTTGTATCCCTAGCTACTTTGAACTCCCTTTGTAGCCAAGGTTAAACCTTGCAATTCTTGATTCTCCTGCCTCCACTTACTAAGCAGTGGGTTAAAGGCATGTGCCATCACACCTGGCTCCTTCTGCCACGCTCTTACTGTCGCAGGACCCAGAGCCTACCTCTCCTTTCCTCCTGCCTGTCCTCCGTGTCTAATCCCTTTGTCCTCCTGTGTGACCTTATTCTTTGCTTAATTAATTAATTCTTGGGTCTTTGTTTTGTTGTTTGTTTTTTCTGAGCCGGTCTTGTGTTGCCAAGGATGGCTTTGATCTGAGCCTCCTGCTTCACTCTCCCACGTGTTAGGATTTCAGACATGTGTCCCCACAAACAGCTTATGCAGTGTGTGGGATCAACCTCAGGGCCTTATGCATGCTAGGCAGGCACGCTCCCAGCTGAACTAGATCTCAGCCCTATACCCACTGAAAAATCTAACTGACTTTTGGAAGATTTTTAACCCCATGAGTGCATATGTGGAGACCAGAACAAAGCATCAGGTGTCTTCTGTATTTTCTTTGCCTTCTGCCTTGAGACTGGTCTCTTACTGAACCAGAAGCTGCCATTTTGACTAAGCTGGCTGGCTAGCAAGCTCTTGGGATCTGCCCATCTCCTATCCCTTATGTGCTGCAGGCACATGAGGCCATGCCTGGCTTATTTTTTAAAAAAATGTTTTTAACACAGGTGCTAAGGATTTGAACTTAGGTCCTCAGGCCCTCATGCTTGTAGAGCAAGCACTCTTATCTGTGGAGCCATCTCCACTGCCCCCTCTGACTTATTTTACACTGAAAAGCAATCTAGGCCCGCTGCTTACATCTCTTAGAAGATACGTTACAAACTGCTATTTATGTCCAATATCTGAAAGTAAGATCTGGTCCTACGTGTACATTGACAATGACATCAGTCAGAAGTAGGACAGATCTGGCAGTTTCTTCAGCATTACTGGAAATTATCTTAAATGAGCTGAAAACAGGCGCGCGTGCACATACATACACACACACACACACACATCCGCCCACCCACCACCTAAGGAAACTTGACTTACTTCTTCTTTTGCTTGTCCTTGCTGGAACAGCTGGAACAGCAGGCTGTCAAACAGTGTGGTTTGGGAAGCAGGCCTGCATGAGGTGCTCTTCAGCTCAGATTCAGCTGACTTCCTTCCCTTTGCTCTGGCCCAGGAGGATGTTGCCATGGCTGCTGCGGTTTTGGAGTCCCTCCTCAAGCTGGCCTTGCTGACTGGCCTGACCATCACTATTTTTGGCTTTGCCTATTCTCAGCTGGCTCTGGACATCTATGGAGGAGCCATGCTTAGTTCAGGATCGGGTATGTGCTAGACTTTGTAAGGGGTTTGTTCTGATTTCTAAAGAGAAATAGAAGTAGCTCATGAAATTCAGGCCATATGCACACATGGTTGACCTCTGTGTCACTGTGGGGAGAATTTCTGAATAGCGGTGCATTTTGGGCTGTTCACTCACTCGTAATGTATAGTCAGTATGCAGCCAGGGCTTGCACCAGAGTGCTCTGTTCATGCTCACCTGAAGACATGATGAGTCCTTGCTGTTGGCTTTCCTCTCACCCTAAGATGTATTTTGCCAGGTACTTACCTGTGTTTCCTCTAAGTGAAGGAGGAAAACAGAGCAGGCTATGAGTCTCTTGTAAATCTCAGGGTGTGATAAGTAAATCTCAGGGTGTGATAAATAAAAGCCATGGAAAGATAACCCAGGGTCCTTTGCCTAATATAAAATTGTATATTTAGTCTACTGACTCTTGGTTTGGAAGGAGGAAAGTATGGGGTGTATCTATCACTGAAACACTTGGTACCCAGGCTTCGAAGAATCTCACTGCACCTGCTAGTCCTTGGGCTTTTTCACCCATTTCAAAATGTGCTGGGTTCTTGACTGACCATCCATTTGCAGTTTTTATCTTGCAGTGATCAGAGATGTCTTCACTTTCTCAGCTCACTAGACAAGAACCTGGATGATTCTCTACTACCCCATCTCACTATAAAGGGCTCTGTCAGTAGTTTTACACTTCCATCTTTCAGTTGCTACAGTGGGGCTCATTTGGTACTGGTGGAAAGGGACCATGTTCCTACACCATAGCAAAGGTTGTTAAATTTGAAGAAATACTTACTATGAAGCCTATGATATGGATTGTGGTTTCTTGGGGTATGTGCTGTAAGCAGTACATTTCCATCAGGCAACTGCTGGAAGGCCCCATTAGGAAGTTTACATGCAGAGACTGGGGATCTAACTGTTTTATACCAGCTCTTTCTCCTTAGAAAGCAGCCCCCAAGAAAGTGTCTGCTTTAACACAACCACAAGATGTTACCTAAGCGGGGCTGTCCAGTCATTATCATGTTCATCTGGCTGATTAACCATAGGAATGTAAATTAACTGCCATCATTTTGCTGCCTCTGCCTCCCAAATGCTGGGATTAAAGGCATGCGCCACCACACCCAGCTCATTGCTCTTTACTTTTGACCCAGCTCCACCACACCAAACCTAGCACTCTGGGAATCGTCAGC
Source organism: Pachyuromys duprasi (assembly GCA_028658305.1). NCBI lineage: Eukaryota > Metazoa > Chordata > Mammalia > Rodentia > Muridae > Pachyuromys > Pachyuromys duprasi. Next base: position 19,809,662 of record CM053753.1, on the reverse strand, counting down.
CCCCGTGCACTCATTGCCTGCTGGGTTTCCCACTGACACCACTCTCTCTTTAAAAAAAAAATAGTTTATTTACTTTTATTTTATGGGTCATGATGTTCTGCCCGCATGCATGTCTGTGTGAGGGTGTTGCAGGTAGCCGTGGGCTGCCATGTCGGTGCTGGGAATCGAGTACCCAGGCACTCTAGAAGAGCAGTCAGTGCTTTTACCCACTGAGCCATCTCCAGCCCCGACACCATTCTCTTCTCCTTGCTCTGACTCATGCTCTGTGTCCAGATGAGTTTCTTGTGCCAAGAAGTATTCATACCACTCTTCTTCCCAGCCCATGCCAACAATTTTTCCTTAACACTTAAGTATTTCACAAAACTTGACTTTTCCTAGAAAGGATTCTTTAATTAAGCAGAAAAGAGTGTCATATCTTCATGGTTTGGCCTTATCACTTTATTTGTTTATATATGCATATATTGGTTTATTTAATTCAGGGCTCTACAGGTACTAAGCAAACACTCTTACCATTCTCAGCCCAAGTTTTGTTAATTTTGGTTTTGTTTTTTTTGTTTGTATGTGTGTGTATGTGTGAGAGAGAGGCAGACTATCTCTGAGTTCAAGGCAATTTCCAGGACAGCCAAGGATACATAGAAACCTTGTCTAAAACAAAATTTCAGGTCAGTGAAATTATACAGCATGTATACTTTTGTATCTTTTTGGTCTAAAGGTTTTGACATTTGTTCATACATGGATTCGTTTTTCGTAACCAAATTTACGTTGTATCCTTCCTTGACTAGCCTGGATGTTACTGTTGGATGAATACCTAGGATGTAAGTGCTGGATCATAGTTTGAACAGTCATTTGTTCGATTAGAAATTGCTCATTCGGGGAGCATAGTGTTGCATGCTTGAAATACTAATACTCAGGAGGTAGAGACAGAAAGATCATCTTTGACTACATCCATGGCCACATGAGACCCTGTCCCCCTAAAACAAAATGACAACAACAGAAAGAAAGAAAGAAAGAAAGAAAGAAAGAAAGAAAGAAAGAAAGAAAGAAAGAAAGAAAGAAAGAGAAATTACTTGTTAATCAGAGAAATTACCTTGCTCATCTCTTTTTGATAGTAGCCCTCTGAAAAGAGAGGAATCAATTCCTTGGTAAAGCTTCTAATCTCTGATCTATAATTTTTAGAAATGACTATTTATTTATTTGTTTGTTTGTTTGTTTGTGTGTGTGTTTGTGTACAGTTACCACATGTATGGAAGTCCAGACAGCTTGCAGGAGTGAGTTCTCTTCTTCCATTATGTGGGTCACAGGGATCAAATTTAGGCCATCAGTTTTGGCAGCAAGTACCCTTTCTCACTAAGCCATCCTACTGGCCTTGCTCAACAGACTTAAAAGTTCATTGGTGGGGGTTGGAGAGATGGTTCAGTTGTTGGGAGCACTGGTTGCTCTTTCAGAGGACCCCATTCAGTTCCCAGCACCCACATGGCAGCTTATGGGTGTCTGTAACTCCAGTCCAGAGGATCTGGCCCCCTCTCACAGACAACATGCAGGCAAAACATGAATATACATAAAAAGAAATAAATCTTTTAAAAAATAATTGCTGATTTAATACTGTATCACTTTATTTTAGGAAAAAGTACCCCAAGGGCTCTGGTTCTCATTCTGAATTGTGAAGGTTCTGTCTTGGGAGTTTGCTGCTTGTCCTGGGCCCTGGGATAGTCCCAAAAGGGGTTTTCAACCTGCTTGGTTGAGATTCCTTTAATACACAGGGCCGCTGGTGTCTTCAGTGCTCAAACTAGCAAGCGTCACCTCTGTGCCGATTGAAAATGCTTGCAGTTTTGCTTGACAGCCAGATAAACTTTCAGTTGTTTAGCAAGAGACCTGTGCCTTTATTAGTCACTGTCCTTTTGATTTTACTTGAGTATTGTAGTCAGTGCCATGGGATACTGGGAGTCCTGGAGTAGGTATGTGCTGTCCCATTGCTGCCCTCAGGGCCCATGACCTAGTTCTCTGAACATGTGGTAGAGCTAATGGTACAGCCCATTTTAACTCTGGAATCTCTGTGAATTATTTCCTTGTAGGTCCCATGCTGATGCGTTCCTATTGTCTTTATGTCCTCCTGCTTGCTATCAATGGTGTGACTGAGTGTTTCACGTTTGCTGCCATGAGTAAAGAGGAAGTTGACAGGTGGGTAACCTAGAAAGTACACCTTTGCTAGGTGCTGATGCCACACGCCTTTAATCCCAGCACTTGGGAGACAGAGGCAGGTGGATCTCCGTGAGTTCAAGGCCAGCCTGGTCCACAGAGTGATTCCAGGACAGCCAAGGCTACATAGAGCAACCCTGTCTCAGGGATTTAAAAAAAAAAGAAAGAAATCTTTAACTATGGACCATGGCCTTTGGCCAAAGTGAGGTAACTTGATACTTTTTCTTTCTATTCTGAGCATGGATTATCTACACTTTTCTCAGAGGCCACATTAGATCCCTAGTGTGGTACCTCCTTAAGACCACATTGCCATAGCCCAGTTTATCTAGTGTTTCCCACAGTGGAGCTAGGAGCCCAGTGCTCTGCTTCCTTTACTGGAGGATGGGGGTAGCATCCAGGAAGAGTCATATTTGCTCAAATGTGCAGTCAACCTTAGGAAAAGCTAGTTCCAGTCCACTGCATCCCTGTTCAAATCCGGGGGATTACTTGGCTGCTTTTCTAAGGGCCTAGAGAGATTGCTCAGCAGTTAAAAGCATTGGATGGTCTTCAAGAGAACCAGGTTCTCCAAGAATCTCAGGAACTCTGTGACATCTTTCCTAAGAAGAAGACTCAAAGTCAGGTATATATTTTAACACAAGTTTTTATTATCTCCTAGCTCCAGATTGGACCCTGCCCCAGAACCTTCACCAGTAGTTTTAACACTGGTTGTGCTTCAAAATCTTCTGTGGAGAGAGTTAGAGTTCCTTTTTTTTTTAAATGTGTTTTTTTTTAAAGATTTATTTATTTATTATGTATATAATATTTTGTCTGAGTGTGTGCTTGCAGGCTAGAAGAGGGCACCAGATCTCATTATAGATGGTTGTGAGCCACCATGTCGTTGCTGGGAATTGAAGAACAGCCAGTGCTCTTAACCTCTGAGCCACCTCTCTGGCCCAGGGTGAGAGTTTCTTGTTCACCCTACTTTTACTACTCTCTCCATCGTATCTGTATAGTCAGTCAGTAGACCCTTTGAGCATATGTGTATATTTTTAAATCTCCTTCATTATTTTGATGTGAAATAGCCTAATACCTTTGGTCCATACTCAAGATCACCCACTTTTTATATCCTAAATACCAAAAATATTAGTATCTTAGGATGTCACTCTAAGAAGAGGAGAAGGATATAATAATAATGGAGAGAAAATTATAATGGAAAGAAAGGGTGGGTGTGGGTGAGGAGGTGAGTGGCCCTCCTATCCGCTCTCCTTTGTGTGTGTGCATTCGTGTGCACGCATACGCGTTTTCTTACTGTGCACTCTGATAAGGCAAGTTTTTGTAGTGCCATAATCTTGGTCTAAAGACCCAGGCATTTGGGGAGATAGCTTTCTTCTGATGTGCAGTCAGACGCATTTCTCATTGAACAGACTTTTTTTTGAGAGTTACTTTCTTTCTTTTTACCTCTGATGTCCAGAGCCTGGGTGGTGGCCTCAGAGGCTACTTAGTTACTTAACTCAGTGGACACAGCTTAGGGACCTGCAGGGTTTAACCCTCAGCAACTGTATATTTATAGAGTACCTGCTGTGAAGTAGGCAGAATCCGGATGCTAGGGGATTTGGTTCGTGGCTATACCACAGCCTTTTTGAGAACTATGGCAGTAATTTTATGATGCCAAGACTCAGTTATTTAATTTGTAGATTACTGAAGATGGATGTTTGAAATGAAAAGTGAAAGAAATAGCAAAATCACTCAGCTCCATAGTGCAAAGAGCACTAGGGATATCGAGAGCCCAGAAGTCTGTGCAAATGTCTGGAAAATGTCAGGGAGTGTTTAGGCTTTGCTCAGTGTGCATAACTCATTCTGGAGGTCTTTCACTTGCTTTGAGGAAGGTTTGCTATCCACAAGCATCATTTCACAAGCGAAGCAGGGTGAGGTCCTGAAGCAATGGGCCAGTGGTAGGGTGGAGTTACCTTAGTCCTTGGGTGGGTTCTCAGCCTCACTGTGCTGGTTCATGTCTCTATTGAAAAATTTAGGCTTCAGAGCATAGGAGCCATGTGTATTGATTGCTTGCCAGTGTCCCTAGCACTTCCCACAGCCTTTTGCAGAGTTGGTATTATTACCCAGGTCACATTCATTGTAGACTTAAGCTCAACAGGATTTTTGTTTTGGTTACAATGTATCATCTAATAAATTGTTATCCTAAGAAGTATAAATAATTTGAATTGCCTGTGTTCTGTTTAGGAGTCAGGAGAAAGTCACATTTTCATGTTAAGTAAGTACATTCAGTGTTATAAAAATCTAGGTTATGGCTGGACATAGAGGCACAGCCTGTGACCTTAGCTCTTGGGAGGCTGAGGCAGGAAGAGTATGAGTTCAAGGCCCGAGGGTTGCAGATGTTGTTCAGCTAAGAATGCTTGCTTAGCTTGTGCAAGCTTAGCTGGATTTAATTCTGTGCATGTCAAATGGAAAGAGACAGTCCTATTTAGACACTGAGAGATTCCTGAAGGCCAGACAGCCTGAGATAGAGTTGCTAGGCTACATTTTTTGTCTCAAACAATAACAACAACAACAAACAAGAGCTGAGTTAGATATTGTAGTTTAGGTCTATAATTCTAGTATTCAGGATGTTCAGAGTTAACCTGGGTTACAAAGAGTCACCTAGTATCTAAAAGAAAAGAAAAAGCACCCATAGGCAAAGGAACATGTCTCCCATATATAAGGCACTGGGTTTAATCTAGCTTAAGAACTATAATAATAATAATAAAAAATCCCTGTCCACATCACACATAAACACACTGGATTGTGGGAACTCATCTGCAATAATGTGAACTCAGCTTTCTGTGAGTGGATATGGCCACTTTTTTTTTGTGGAATATTCTTGTCTTAGGGCAAGATACTCACCTCCCCACTTTGCTTGTCTCCCCAGGTACAATTTTACCATGTTGGCACTGTCTTCCTCATTTTTGGTCTTATCCTACCTTCTGACCAGCTGGTGTGGTAGTGTGGGCTTCATCTTGGCTAACTGCTTTAATATGGGCATTCGGATCACACAAAGCCTTTACTTCATCCATCACTACTTCCAAGAGAGCCCCCACAAACCCCTGGCTGGCCTGCATCTGTCCCCAGTTCTTCTCGGGGTATTTGCCCTCAGTGGTGGAATTACTAGTGTCTCAGAGGTAAGATTCCATACAGTCTTTACCCCTCTTGTTTCGTAGGTTGTCCACTGTTCTTCCCCCTAGACGTCCCTCTCCTACCTGGCCTGAACAGACTGGTCAAGTGTTTATCTCCTTTCATCTTCTCCAGACCTATAGGGTAGTATAGTACCTATAAAATAGTGTATGTGTTCATTTAGGAGTCAGGAGAAAGTCACATTTTCATGTTGACTAAGTAGTATTCAGTGTTCCAAAAACCTGGGTTATGGCTGTGTTTAAACCTGTAGGGTAGTGCTAGTAACCCTAGCCTCACCACTGTGCCTTTTTTCTGACTTAGAAGCCTCATGATGGGGCTGTAGAGAAGGCTCAGTGAATAAGAGCCCTTACTGCCTGTCCTGAGGACCCAGGTTCAGTTCCCAGCACTGTACTCACAACCACCTGTAACTTTGGTTCTAGGAGGTCCAGTGCCTTTTCAAAGCACAGAGCATACATACCATGCATATATGCACATGCATTTTTACACATAAATCTTTTTTTAAAAAGCTGGAAGATAATTTCTTTCCCTGGTGTTTCTGGCAGTGACCCAAGTTTCTTTCCACAGGCATTCCTGTGCTGTGAGAGGGGCTGGCTGGCTAGGCTGGCACACATTGCTGTGGGGACCATCTGCTTCGGAGTGACCCTTGGCACAGCATTCCTCACAGAGACCAAGCTGATCCACTTTCTCAGGACTCAGTTGGGTAGATCCAGACTCAGTGACAAAATGAGATGACTTTGATGATACTTTGACATTTTGTACCTGGACCAGCATGGCGTGGTTCTTGGATATGTATTGCTGTGCAAAAGCCCTGCTGTGGAGTGGCAGTCACCCCGGAAGTGAAGTCAAAGAAGAGATATCATCCAGTCCAAGCCTCCAGCCAAAAGACAAAGGAAGACCAAAAGTCCTTCTTGTTAATGAATGGATTCCCTTTTAGTGTGATTGACCTTTGAAGTTATATTTTGTAAGAAACTCTGTTTTAGATATTAATAGTTAACATCATTTGGCCAAGGAAAAGCAATGTAGCCATTAACCTGCCAGAGGAATAGTTATTCTCTTCTATGAAAGAAGTAAGGAGCCCCTGAAGTTACATACCAAACAAGAACAAAGTATGGCTGAAGAATTGTGGCTTTCAGCCAGGTTGTGGTGGCTTATGCCTTTGATCCTAGCACTTGGAAGTCTAAGGCAGGCAGATCTCCAAGTTCTAGGCCGGCCTGGTCTACAGAGTGAGTTTCAGGACAGCCAGGGCTACATAGAGAAACCCTGTCTTGAAAAACAAACCAAAAAGAAAAGAAAGAAAAATCATGACTTTCCCTGTGTCAGTGCTGTAATTATTTAGTTATTAGAGAAGAAAAATGTTACCCAATGAGAAATATTTCTGAAATACTGTTTGCAGTCCTAGGGATTGAACCCAGGGTCTCATGAATGCTAAGCAAGCACTCTCACACTGAGCTATATTCATATCCCTGGCCCACACAGTGATAAATCCAGGAGATGCAGATCACATTTCCCAGAAGGCACTAGGAGAATCTTCGCTGTCGTCATGCTGTATTCCTCAGAGCAGCTCATCCCAGAAGAGGTACTCAGGATTTCTTTACTGTAGAGTGTCTGAAACTGCCTGATGGTTTTAGATCTAGCCTCTTAAAAGAGGCCTCTCTGAAGGAAAGTATGAGCTACTTTGTCCTTAAGGGGGTGCTGCTTTCCATCTTTTTTTAGTTTTGCCATGGAAATCACACAGATAATAACCACAATTACATAGCTATCTCTTTTTATCCTTAGAATATAAAAGGACACATTGCATATGGCAAGAATCAGAGTCAACCCCTCTTAACTAACCCATTATTTCCAGTGCTGGTCAGTACACCTCTGTTCCAGCCCAGAGCAAGAGTGGCGGGCCCAGAGGTGTGGGCCTCCAGGCTACCTCATAAGCCAGGCTTCCTGCACCCTGCGTGATGCTCTCACGTGAGATCATCAGGCCTTCCTTTGGGTTGTAAAGTAGTTTTCTTTTTCCCTTTTAACTTCCCTTTTGATATGGTTGTCCTTTGGTGCTGTATGCACACTTTATCCTGACTGTCAATAGTTAATAATCCTCTGGCACAGTGTCCCCAAATCTTCCATATTTGCTTCTAGAGTGCCAACAAGAGCAATTAGTAGGTGCATTAAAGAACATGTACTTGGGCCAGGTGTGATAGCACACATCCTCAATCCCACTATTCACACTTAGGAAGCAGAAGTACATAGATCTCTAAGTTCAAGGCCAGCCTGGTCTGCATAGTGATGAACTGTCTCAAAATGAAAAAGAAAGCAAAGAAAACAATATATATATATTTACTTTTTTTTCATTTTCCTTAAAAGAAGTGTGTGTATGATTTGTGTATGTGTACAGGTATTGTGTTATAAGTCCCCGATGGAAGTCGGAGGACAACTTTAAGAGTTGGTTTTCTCCTACTCTTGAGATCCAGGGATTGAAGTCAGCTTCGCAGACTGGTGTGGCAAGCTGTTTGTTTGTTTTCAAAACAGGTTTTTTCTGTGTAGCCTTGGCTGTGCTGGAGCTTTGTAAACCAGGCTGGCCTCAAAACTCACAGAGATCCACCTGCCTCTACCTCCCTGAGTGCTGAGATTACCAACATGTGTGGCAAGCTTTTTAATTTGATGAGACGTATTGCTAGCCCCAAGTGCATCACTTAAAACCATTTGCTTAGAGTTAATACCAAGAGGCCCAAGCATCATGAGTCAGTAGCATATTAAGACTGGGCCCCAGTTCCCTTGACATGTTTTTTGTTCTTTTGTGGTACTGAGGAGCTATGCAAGTGTTCTAACACTGAGCGACACCTCCAGACCTTTATAAGAGTCTGTTAAGTCGCTCTGATTGGCCTTAAGCTTGTGATCCTCTTGCCTCCTGAGTGCCTGGGATAGGGCACAGGGCCAGTGTGCCCGGCAACCCTGGATATGTTTTTAATCTGTTCAGAGGCTTTTCTGTATGTATTCAGGGACAGCATTTAAATGTAAGGTGTCCTGCGTAACTAGAGGTCCTCTGAAAAAGTATAGCTTCAGTTGTGTTTTATGGGGCTGTGTCAGGCTAGCTCAGAAAAATGAGTAGTTCCATGTAGTGGGGAGTACACAGACAGTTCTCTGTATCTTCTTGCTGTCTCATGAGCACACAGGAATGGGCAGCTAGCAGGTCTCAGGGCTATTCCATCGCTTCCCTAGAACTCTGCCAGTACATTGCCCACTTAATCCCCAGCCTACAATGTGGTCCTTAGACTACCTTCCCGAGAGTCTCCTGGACTCAAGATCTTCAGAAATGCAGGTTCCTGGGTCTACTCCACACCTTCAGAATCTGGTTGGGGGAAGAGCTCAAGGATAAGCTTTTCAGCAAACCCAAATGACTATGGTGCTGCCTAGCTCAGTCCAACCTGTCATCCTCTTCATAGCAGGCCAGAAGGACCAGTCAGGCCTACACCCACAGCTATCTGTTTTCTGCTCCTGGCATCAGCAGCCTGTGGCTTCCGAGTCTAGGGAGCAGAACCACAAGATTGTTACTCCTGGGTAGAGAGAGAGTCTCTGCAGTTGACCGCAGGCTCCTTTTCTCTGCTTACCTGTCCCCATGCTGTCCAGCAAATGCTACTGTAATGGGGCCCATTTTATTAAAAGATGGTTGGCTGGACAGCTCAAGGCTCCTTTCCAGGCCCTGCCATCTTGTTTGTAAAAGTAATGCATGGCCCTGCATTTCCTCATTACTAATCCCTGCTTTCTCAGCTATGGACATTTTGGACCAGGCCCTGCACAGTTTTCAACCACTTGGCAAGCTCTCTGAAGCCCAGGTGAATACAGCCATGGCTTCTGGCACTTAACACAGGATTGCATCCACATTGGGCAGGCTGCCTTGCTTTACCTAAGAAGGATTTTGAGGAGTCTCATGCTTTTGGCTTTATCATTTAAAATAAACTGAGGTTTCTCCATGGAAACAAGTCTTGAAGATACTTCCCTTTATAAAGTGAGGAAGGCTTTGCTGATGAGAACAGCAGTGATGGTCTGTGTGTTCCTCCAGCCACATGTAAGTATTGGTCACATTTGACTTGCCTGAGCTCTCAGTGAGGAGCATGCCTGTGCTTCCTGATGCTCTGGAGGTGCTGTCCTCTGTTCTGCCACCTTCCATCGTTCCCACCCACCACCACCCAATCATATGTGCGTGGATGATGCAAGTTTCATGGGGATCCCCTGGTTTCAAACAGATTAAATGTTTTTCACATTCTTGAGATCTTTGATACCTTGTCTCTCTCCAAAAGGGAGGGAAAGTCTTAACTTTCATAAGCAGGATTGGGAGTGTAGCTCAGGGTCGAGGCCTTGCTTCACGTGTGTAAAATCCTGATTTTGACCCCCGGCTCCTCAAAATTAAAAAGTTGATAAGGAAGGTAGGCAAATATCCTAAGTATGCAAATATTTGTGTTACTCATTACTTAATTGCTTCATTGTTGTTGACTGACTCCTAATGTTGGAAGGAGCAGGAGGCACCAGTGATTTTAGACCTAAAGACCTAGGGTCTCTTTTACTCCTTTCTCTTTCGGCCTGCACTAGTCAGGGTTCTCTAAAGGAACAGATCAGACAGGATGAGTGTGTATATTAGGAGGATTTGTTAGATTGGCTCACACATATGGTTGGGGTGGTCCAATAGTCTCACACTGGAGGCTGTGAATCAGGTTGTTGCTCAGTCCATGAGTCTGGGTGTCCCAGCAGTCCTAACCAGGAGCTGAGGCCTAGAGAACTCCTGGAATGCTGTTACTCTCCAATTCCCATGGGTGGCCAAAGAAGCTGCTCCTAAAGTCAGCAAAGGAATGCAGCAGCGACAGCATAGGTGAGCTTACCAGCAAGAATGAAGGCAAAAAGCATGTTTCTTCCTTTGGGCTGCCACCACTAGGTGCCACCCACATTTAGAGTGGGCCTTCCCACTTAAAATGATCTGATCATGGGCTGGAGAGGTGGCTCAGAGGTTAAGAGCACTGTCTGCCCTTCCAAAGGTCTTGAGTTCAATTTCCAGCAACCACATGTTGGCTCACAACCATCTATAATGAGGTCTGGTGCCCTCTCCTGGCATGCAGGTGTACATGCAGACAACATTGTATAATAAATAAATCTTTTAAAAAAATAAAATGATCTGATCAGGAAAATCACTTAAGCCTGGGGGCGATGGCGCACACCTTTGATCCCAGCACTGGAGAGGCAGATGCAGGTGGATTGCTGTGAGTTTAAGGACAGCCAAGGCCACACAGAGAAAAATGAAGATAAGAAAAAATCACAGGAGTGCCCAGCAACTTGTGTTTTGGTTGCTTCTAGATGCAGTCAAGTTGACAACCAAGGTTAGTTAGCTGGCCATCATACCATCTGAGCAATTCCCACCCTACATTGTACTCATCTCCTGTCCATGTCCTCTATTGTACCAATCTCCTATCTCCCAACCTCCCCTCCTCCGGACCTCCCCCCCATCCCCCCCCCCCCCCGTGCTCTTCATATACTGTACTAAGTTCCTAAGCACCTCGCCTGGTCCTTGTCTTGGTTGGTTTAAAACATATTTATTAAGCAGGCATTCTTAGCCAGATCACGATGAATGTCAGTATTGAGTAGGGCAAGTGTGGTTTTAGGGAATCTGGAGCAGCCTGTTCACCATCAGATCTTCCTCATTCAGATGCTAGAATCAGCTTACACTGAGCTTGAAGGCTGAGTGGACTAGGTATTGAAAAGGCAGAACTAGAGCCAGGAAGTAGTGGCGTACACCTTTAATCCCAGTATCGGGGAGGCAGAGGCAGGTGGATCTCTGAGTTTGAAGCCAGCCTGGTTAACAGAAGGAGTTCCAGGGCTACACGGAGAAACCCTTTCTCATTAAAAGGGCTAGGGGGAAGGCAGAGATGATAGCATCCAGAAACTGAAGGAGGAGCCAGGGAAAAGATGGACCCTCAAGGAAGGAGTTGCATGCTATACCATGTCCTCTAGGCTGAATGGAGTTCAGTTCCAGCAGAGAATCAGGGAGATCAGAGATTCAAAACTCTGGCTCAGTTTTGAAAGAGCCACCGGTGAAAACGGCCCGGGCCTGTGGCGGGGGCTAGAGAAGAGGGAGAACGGAGTAGCTCTGTCAGCATCTGCCGCTAGTGGAAGCACAGCACAGGAAGTGAGCCATTGGCACTTGCTGCCAGGTGAGGGGGTTGCAGGGAGCTTGCTGGTGAAAAGTACTTCTTGCAACTTAGACATGGCCACCCATGTGAAGGTCTCAGTGGCTGTGAAGAACAGCTCTAGGAGTTATACCAGAAGCCTAGCAGCAAGGATCTGATTGGGAAAGGTGAGCTATGCTGCACATATCAGGGTCCTCCAGAAATTCCCTGAAAGTAAATCAGCACTGAAAAAAAAAAAAAAAAAGCTGAGCAAGAATTTTGTTCTCAAACATAGCTTTTGTTTGGAAACATAGCTTGGCAGGTAAATGCCCTTGCCATGAATGCATGACCCGAATTTTATCCCTGGAGTCCCCAGAAAAGGTAGAAGAAGATGGAAGAAGCACACAATTGTTCTCTGACCCTCACATGTGTGTCGTGGCGCGTGCACACATCCCCATAAGTAACAATTTAAAAATAAGCGAGTCTGCCCTGCCCCCCCACTTTCCTTTGTGGTGAATACTCCATGAGTATCCAGGAAGGGACGCCTGTATTTGACTTGATCCAGATCCAGAATAATTTGTTTTCTGCTGCTTACCATACCTGAGTGAATTGGCCCTTATTATACATGTTATATTTGTTGGCTCACTCCTAAGGGTAGCTGAAAAGGTGTTTTATCTGAGGAATTTCGAGAGAGGACGGACTCACTGCAGTCTCACTTGGCTTCCATTTACTTTGGCATTATTAGTCCCTTTTCCTGAGAGTCAGTCTTCTCTAACCAGTACTGGGACCACCAGAGCACAACAGGGAAAATGGGCTCTTGATGAGTTTAGACTCTTAGGGGCTTAACGAAGAAAGTGTTAAAAGTGCTTCCCATTGTCCTTCAGACAAATTGACAGGAGCTGTCAATTGTTCCTGTCCCAAAATGCAATTCGTTCTGTGCCTGCCAACTTTCTCCACCTTCTTGGTGGAGGTGAGACTTCACCCACTTCCTGGGAGGTGCTTCAGGTGAGACGGCAGAAGTTGGGTCTTTCCTTTCAATGGTAGCTTCTTGGCAGTACACTGAGTATGCCCAAATGGTCCCAACCTCTTCAAGGCTCCTACAAGCTATGGTTGGGTAGCTGGCATGATGTTTTCCTTTGCACATTTAAACATTACTTGTGAAGCTTTGTTTGTATTTTGAAGCCAGTAAATTCTCCTTCTGCTTGCAATAGTCAGCTTTCTACTGCAATGACAAAAAGTCTGCGCTAAAGCAGTTTCGAAGGAGGACCACGTTGGTGCTGGCTCTAGCTTCATAGGTTGTAGTTTGTAGTCCCTGGATCCTGTTGCTCTGGGCTCGTGGCAGCACAAAATGTGATGGTAGCAAGTGTGTGTGGACAAGCTGTTTGTCTTGCGATGGCCACGATGCAGAGGAAGCAGGACAACAGTTGCAGCATGCCCTCCAGGGGTGACACCAGTGACATAGTTTCCTTCTGAAGTTTCTACCACCTCTCAACAGCGCCTCTCAAAGATTGGCAGCTAAAATTTATTTAACAAAGGAGACTTGAGAGGATGCTCCAGATCCCTTTGAATCATTTCTCAGATTGAGCTGAAGAGACTGCCTCCTTCTGAGATTGGCAGAGGCTGGACTTGTAGCTCCTCCTAGCTGCACAATAGGACAGCTCTCATCACTGTTGGGACCCAGACAGTTGACAGCAGGGAGCAGGCTGGTGGGCAACTGAAGGAAAAAGGAGGGCCCAGAGCCAGATGCTGCCTTCCGGGTAGCAGATCTGTTTCTCCATTGCTGAGTCATCATTTTCACCACGTTTTGCCTCCAGCCTTCCATCATTTCTTTTTGCTTCCAAGCATAGAACCTCTGACAGAGATATGGAGCTGGCCCTTTATAAGGCAGCTGCTATGGGCGGTAAGTCATGAGTCAGTGGATGGGCCACCCTGGCACCAGGTGAGCCCTAGCCCACCTGTTTGTAGGTAGAGGCTCTGTAGAGTAACATGGTTCATCTAGGGTTGCCTTCCAGCCCCCGGCGCTCCTTGAGGTCCTGTCACAGAGCAGCTTCCTTGCAGTAATCTTTTAGATCATCATTTGTTACATTCTATCCTTTCCTCCAGCAAAAGTGCCCTCACGTCCTGAAGGTGTTGCTACTGTTACAATTGTGTTACAGCTCTGAGGGAAAAAGTTTCCCCAGTGCAAGTGTTGCAGCTCCGAAGGGAAATGTATCCTGGCAGGCCAAGGAATTCCACAAAGTCACACTGCACAACAAACCTTACACAAGAGATTTACTGGAAAGATAGAAGAGGCAGCAGGAACCTGAGCAGAAGACAGGTTTTATATAATGCTTGGGGGAAGGGAACACTTTCCAGGGTGGCCTGGGATTGGGGAAAGCTCAGAGATTGGTGGGATTCTGTGGCCTGATCTTGGGCTTTTTTTTCTGCAGGGCAGAGCTTGAGGGATGGAAACAGCTGTTGGAGTAGTCTGGGTGAGGTGCCTGGGCACTCATGCTTAGAAGGCCTTACAGGAGTGTTGCTCTGACTAGGCAAATGCCTTAGGCAGAAGCCACCTGTGTTCTCTGAGCTCAGTGGGGATGGGAGGTGAATATTCTGCAGTTGCTGGGTCTTCCTTCCCACCAGCCTCTTACTCTGAATCTCATCCACACCACCTTGTAACAGGCCTGGCCCTTGGAATGGAATTGGGTACTCCACCAACAGCCATCAGTGAATATTGACTAAGACATGGCTGATATAGTCCTGCTGTGAGGTGACAGCTGAAAATAGGTTTCTAGTTCCTGTCTGGGAGATCCTGACTCTTCCCAGTTGTGTGGAACTAATAGTTCATGGCTTTCTCCAGCTGGTTGAGAGAAAGGAAAGTCTGGGGAGAGCAGGCTTCACTTTGGGGTAGCACTGACTTCTTCCTAGCTTACCTACTCCTCATTTTTATGAACCTTCTGTTGAAAATCATGAAATAGTAGGCATGATGGCATCCCAGTACTCAGGAGACCGAGACAGGCCAGGCTAGGCTACAGAGACCTTGTCTCAGGAGAAAGAAGCAGAGCGCCAAGAGGGCATTGTGAATGGTGACTTTAGAGTGAACAAGTGAACAAGGTTGCCCTTTCAGAAGGGCTCAGTTCTTAGAGTTAGGCACCCGCTCGCCAGGGGAAGCTGGCAACCCAGGGACTGCAGGCTGAGACGGACAAAGGCACAGCCTCTGCAGCCTCCGAGCACGGTCTGCCCCGCTCCTCCGACAGAGCCCACCTTGGGTTCCACAGGAGAAACTGCAAAGACCCCAGGGAATAAGCTGTGGTAGTCAGAAGACAAACAGCACTGTTGCCCTCTGAACACACTGACTAGACTAGAGATGTCACTGACATAGCCTTCCTTATTTCCCTAGTGTGTTGAAGTAATTTCATAAAAAGACAGATTAGCACGGTACATCTTTATGTGCTCAAATTAGAGCTGAAGATCGCTCTGTTCCCCATGTGGCCTCTGATATCCGTAAGAGGCGTCTGTCTAATGATGAGAACATGTTCTTGCAGGTGTGCAGATGTCAGACTATGGGGGGCAATTGAAGGACACAGCCGCTTACATTTGTTCCTTTTGTAACTGAGTGAAATCATGTGGTGCTCTGGCTGCCAGCAGGACTCGTGGGCACAATGCCCAAGTACATGGGTTATTCTTGCCTCTGCTTCCTCTTGGCTCTCCTTGCAGCAGGCCTGTCACTGGATAGAAGGCCACCAAAGGGTGTCATCATCTTAATTCTTCTATCTACATCATCAATGGGAAAATTGGCTTATGTCCATCTCTGTATTTTCAAGCACCCATCAGGGGTTTCCAACTCTCTCTGTATGTGTGTGCATGTGTGTCCATGTGTGTATGCATATCCATGTGAGTGTGTATAGTACGTGCATGTGTGTGCCTGTATGTGTGTGCCTCATGCATGAGTGCATCTGTGATTTGCTTAGGGCTCTCTGTTGCACTTGATGCATTTGGTTATACTTGCCCTGGCTGCCCTGCTCTAACTCACTGACTTTGAACGTGTCTTTTTTACTTGTCGGCTATAAAATATCTTGTCTACATGTGACTGGTGAGGAAACCCAGGCATGGGAAAATGGCCAAACCGATGGGGAAAGAAATGGCCGAGCTAACGTCAGCCTGAAGCCCTACTGTTGTCCTGTCTCAGGCTTTGCTGTCCTTCCCCAGCATCTCTGTTCATCCAGGTTCCGCTGTAGCTGAGGTGGCAAAGGACACACACCGGGAACCAGGGATACAAACACTTAGCAGGTTTTGGCTCAATGAAAGTTAAACAATTAAGTTGTCAAAACAGAAAATGAAACAAATCATTCCTTAAGATTTATATGTGCACATGTGTTGTTTGTGTAGATGGTGGTCTGAATGAAAATGGCCCCCATAGACTCATAGGGAGCGACACTGTTTGATTAGGACATGTGGCCTCATTGGAGGAAATGTGTCACTGGGGGTTGGGCTTTGGGGTGTCAAATGCTCAGGCCAGGCCCAGTGCCATTTTTCTCTTTCTGCTGCTTGCCATTGCAGATGGAGAACTCTCCATGTCTGCCACCTCTCCATGTCTGCCTTCACGCCCCCATGCTCCCCGCCATGAGGACTCCACTAAACCTTAGAGCCTGTTAGACAGCCCAGTGAAGAACTTTCCTTTCTAAAGGTTGTCGTGGGCATGGTGTCTCTGCAGAGCAGTAGAACCCTAACCAAGACACCGTATGGGAAGAGGCGTGGGGTCAGCGCCGAGTGTGTGGCTCTTCCCCTTAGATTGTGAGATAAGCTCTCTCCCTGAACCAAGAGCTCATCAGTTGGCTGGAATGGCTGGCTAGTGAGCTCTGAGATCTGCCTGTCTGCCCCTCTCTGGCCACTTATCACCTTTTTAAAATTATTTATTTATTTATTTTTGAGACAGAATCTCACTATGTAACCCAGGCTGGTTTTGAACTCATGGTCTTCCTGCCTTAGCCTCCCCAGTGCTAGGATTACAGGAATATGCTGCCATGCTGGTTCTCATATGGTTCTTATATCAGCTTTTCTGTTTTCCATGACATCGCAAAATCCCCTTAATCCAGGACACATTTTGTTGGTGAACATCTCATTTTTGGCTTCTTCTTGAACTGGTTCATAGGGTGCTCTCTAGAGCCCTAGAATCAGGTGCTGTACAACCTCCACGCCACACATCTTTTCTCTGCTCTTTCTCACTGGAACCTTGCAATGGCCCTTTCTTTGCTCTCACCTCCTGGCCAATCTGTCCCCATCACGTTCCCCTCCTTTCTTCCTAGACACCTGATTTCTTTCTCCCTTGAGAATTATAAAGGCGGGTATCAGGGACCTCTAGCAAAGTGCTTGAGACATACCCCAGATCCCCTCCCCCTTTATCCCATCATGCTCTGTGTCTTTGAACTAGGCACTCAGTTCTCCAAGCCTCAGTTTACTCATCTAAAGTGGGCCTGACAGCACCTGCTCTTGTGCGGTAGCAAGACTAAATGAAAGCCTGTGGGTTGCACTGGCAGGGCACCAGCCTCTAGCCTAGTGGAGTTTGGTCAGTGGAATTATAAATCTGCTCAAAGAGCCACAGAGAAGAGTCTCTAGGAATGTTAGCGGAACCTCTTCCGCCCCCCACTACCCACCTTAGCCCAATCCACAGGAGAGGTCTACCTGTAATTGAGAGGTTTTCTCAGTGGAAATATTTCTTTCCCTTTCTTTTAAAGCAAGCTATAAAGAGGAAATGAAACCCTTTTGGCCAAGCTGGTCCTGAAGATGTTTTGAAGGGTGAGGACATGGGGCTGAGAGCCAGGCCTGAGGAACTGACGCTATGGCTTCCAGGGAGGGCCTCAGCTGCCAGTGGCTGTGCCTTTCACACACAGCCCAGGCCTCCCCTGAGGACAAGAAGGATGCCCCAGAAGCTTGCTGAGTGATTTTCAGCAATTTGAGAAATGACCTCAGCTGGTTGGTGAGATGTTTCTGTTGCCTTAGATTAAACTAGACAGAAAATGAGGCACCTGGCGAAGGGAGAGAAGGTGTCTTTGTCCAGGAAGGCCGGCTGCTGTGAATGGCTTCTGAAGAGGGCAGAGAGGCTTGAGAGGGTTCCATTAGGGGTGCGGCCTGTGGCATCCTCTTGACTGTGGCAACCCATGAGGACATTCTTGTCCACAGGCTTGCTCAGCAACTAGCAACTGTCAGGGGCTTCACTTCCAGCCCACCCCACAGGTTGGTCCAGAACTCTTTCTCTATGTAGCCCTGGCTGTCCTGGACTCTCTTTATAGACCAGGCTGGCCTTGAACTCACAGAGATCCACCTGCCTCTGCCTCTTTAGTGCTGGAATTAAAGGCATGCACCACCATGCCCAGCTCTCAGAAATGTGTTTAAGTTTTCTTTTTAACCAGAAAACAAAACAAAAAGCAAAGCAAAAGATGAAAACCACTGTTTCCTGAGTCAGCCTCTCAGGTTGAACTCCTGTAAACTACTTCTCTCTACTGTCTTTTCCTGCACTGGGTGAAGCTTCAGCTTAATTGGCGCTCTACCAGAACAATGGTTCTCAACATGTGGGTTGTGACCCCTCAGGGGTCAAACAATCCTTTCACGGAGACCACCTAAGACCATTGGAAAACACAAATACTTGCATTATGATTCATAACAGTTGCAGAATTACAGTTAGGAGGTAGCAACAAAATTTTATGTTTGGGAGTCACCACATGCGGAACTGTATAAAGGGTGCAGCATGAGGAAGGTTGAGAACCACTGGGCTAGAACACCTGATGTCCAGAGAGTACTCTCATGAGTGTGACTGCTCATGTTCATTCCTAGAAGAGACATGTTCTGTTCCCATTAGGACTCATAGCCGGGAGGGGAACATCAAACAAGTCTGGTCCTGAACCTGATCTTTGGTGAGGTGTGAGGTTGACATTCTGTGTCTAGAACGTATTCTGGTTAGTGAAGTCCAGTTTCTATGCAGGGCTCCAATGCTTGGTTATTATTGTTCTAAAGCCTAGTTCTAAAGTGAAACTAGGTGTGGGGCACACACTTGTAACCTCAACACTTGCATAGATGAGCAGGAAGTTTGGTTATAGCCTGGGCTACAGAGTGAGACACAAAAAAACAAACAAAAATCACTGAAGTGGCCCAGGGGAGTCAGGGTTGAGCAGTCCCTTAGTGGTGGGATAGGGAATTGAGAGCTAGTGGGCTGTGCACTCCAAGCCCAGGCAATGGTCAATATTAAGTGGGACATCATGTAGCCTATCTTTAGGCCAGCCAACAGCAGAACCAGGAAATCCTGCACGTACCATGGAGTTTGGTCTCTCTTACTGAAGAAGTGAGCAGCTAAGACCTGGGTTTGCAGACTCCCTGACTTCTCAGCCACAGGCAGCTAGGGATGTGATGGAGACGCTCAAGCATTGAGGGTGTGTTGCTTCTCCGTAAACAATTCCTCCGGGTGTCAATACAATCATCAGTACCGCCGTGCTTCCCTCAGAGGATGTGATGCCAGATGAGGAACTAGGGGGCAAAAGCTGCCTGGTAAACAGAAGAAACAGAACAGCTGAGACCATGTCTCTGTCTCCTCCTTCCCCAGTGCAAGGTGGCCTCCATTAGCAAGTGGCTTTTGAAATGGACCATCTCATGGCCTCATTTCCCTAGCCACAGACTGGGGGTAGCCCCTTAGGGTTGAACCTTGTTTTTGTAGTGTTCATAAGTGTTTGGGTATTCACGGTGTGTGTCCCTGGTCTGTGTGTGGAATCCAAGGTCTTGACAAGTCACTTCTGGCTGAGACCTGCCAGTGGGCTTTGGTAGAGACAGACCCTAAGTATGGTCTGGATCCCAGCCCTGCCCTTTTCCTTTCCATGACCTCGAATAGTTGATTCAATTTCTCAAGCCTCAGCATGTCATCCATCCAAATCCTACAGGTTTTGATTTTTAACTTTTCTTTTGATCAAAATAATAAGAGTTTAAAAGGTCAAACGTGCTGCAAGGGCACGAATGTGAGAGCAGCAGATTTTGATCGGCACCACAGGCTCCTCTTGCTTCCGGCTCTCCTGTCCACATCTTTTTAAAAAGTATTTATTTATTTTATATATAAGTGCTTTATCTGCATGTACACCTGCATGCCAGAAGAGGGCATCACATCATAGATGGTTATGAGCCACCATTTGGTTGCTGGGAACTGAACTCAGGACCTCTGGAAGAACAGACAGGGCTCTTAACCACGGGGCCCCTTGTCCACCTCTTTCTATGTTGCCATTTCCTGCTTTTACCTTTAGAACACAGCCCTCCATCTGTGAAAAGGAACTCTGGTGGCCACCTCCCCACATCTTTTCCAGGTCTTGTATGTTATGGGTTAAATTGGTGTGCAGTGTTTATATGTTAAAAGCTATTGTATGTGAACATTGCTCTCTACTAAACCAAAAGTAGGCTTCTATTCCCTCTCTGTTTCAATCATTTGTTTTCCCATAGCTAGATTATTGTTGGTTTGTTAAAACAGAGTTTCAGTATGTAGCCCTAACAGGATTGATTCAGGGTAGCCTAAAGCACATGGCAAACCTTCTTCCTCTGCTTCCTGAATGCTAGATTAGATTATGTACTAGTTTTTTTGTTTGTTTGGTATGTGCATGCATTCACATGGTGTGTGTGTCTAAAACAGGGTCTCACACTATCGGCTAAGCTGTTTTGGCACTGTGAAACCCAGCTGGCCTCTCCTTCTGGTAATATCCTTTTGTTTTAGGCCTCCTGGGTGATAGATTTACTGGCAGGATCCACCACTTTTAGCCCTTAAGCTAGAACTATTTCCTTATTTTTTCATTTACCTGAGGTTTTTTTGGGGGGAGGGGCAGGTATTTATGTTCTTTATAAAATCTAGAACTCTGACCATATACTGTAAGCTCTCCTCAACCTGTTTAAGCCTAACTGGACTATGGATCTCAACTGTCTTAGAGGTGGTCTTCCAGGGATGCCTCACCTTCCTGCCCTATGCTTGCTGAGCTGTTTGCTGGACCCCAGAATGAAGAAACTAAGGCTGAAGACAGTAGCAAGATGGAGCAGAAGTGCTGGTTACCTCAGAGATATAGTCATGGGCCACCTCTGCCCAAACAGCCCTGCAAACAGGTCCACTCACATGTAATGTCCACAGCCCAGCACAGGGACTTCTGATCCTCATCGCAGAAGGTAGAGGCAGAGGCAGGTTTCATGTCCATCCTAAATGACTCTTCCTGGTGAGTCCCTCTAAGCCCATTTCTGTCTCCTATCTTGGACAGATCTGAGAGCAGGCTAGCCTTAGGTTTGGCTTGACAGGGAGATCTGTGCTTTTCTAAAACTACCACATAGCTGCTTTCTGTTATACATGCTAAACCATCCCTGCCTGGCTGCCAGGCTGAGGCACTTACCTAAGGCCACCTACACCGTGCTTATTGCAGACAGGGCTGTTCCTTGTAACTATCACGCGTCTCTTCTATCCAGCAGGACTAAGCTATCAGCTCATTGCCAACAAGTTCCACACTGCAGGTCAAAGGAGGCTGAGGCTAATCATGGGGAATGCAAAAAAGGTTCAGGCTGGGAGTCCTAAGTCATGCAAGAGTGCTGGTTTACACAAAGGCAAGTCCCAAACTTGGTGGACCAAGTCCTTAAAGGAACCTGATGAACCAAGAGCTCTAACGACCATCATTCAATTACAAGGCCTGCTTACCTTAGCAGCCGTGCACAATACTGCCATACATGTGTTCCCACAGTTGTATCTCAAGTGAGCTCTGCCTCTGTGTCTACCCCAGGGCCACAGGGACAGTGTACAAAATGCATTTTCCTTGCCTCAGACATCAAGAGACAATGGGTGGGTATCAGAGGCATGAGAGAGACGGAAGAGGCACAGATCTCGTCACACGTCTGAGGACAGCTCACCAGGATTTAATCTGCAGCTCGAATTCAATCGGCTAAGGAAGAAGTGTGTGGTTGTCATGGCAACACCAAATTGCCTAGGACCAGGTTGGTCTCTAAGGGGGGGTGGGTATGCAGAGCCAAGCCTCTATCTCCTTGGTAGAGATTGTTGTGAAGAATAGAAAGCATTCTTCCCACTGCCCCAGCTCAGGGTAAGAGTCTGAGCTGCTGGTGTGGGACAGGCGAGCCAGGCTGCCTCTGGTTCCTCACTCGAAGGTGGAGGGCCCAGACTAAGCATACCACGGTCTAGTGGCAGCCTTTTGCTAAAGGAATGCTTGCCATCCTTAGCGACTAGATGTCTCAGGCTGTGCCCTTCTCCTGAGGGCTAGCACCACCCTGGAGAGCTTTTTCTCCCCTCCCACCTTTTGATTCTAGTGTTCAGCCTCCATCTGTTGCCTGGTATATGAGCACAGCATGGCATGTCCCTAGAGTCTAGTCTGAACGATCAGGAAACCCACAGCCCCACCCAGAGTGCCAATAGCTGATGATTCCATTTACAAGCCCATAGCCTACCATCTTGGCTCTTTCTCTCCACCAAGCATGTAAGAGAGCCAGCTGGGATCTCCTCAGTCTATGTCTGGGCCCAGGCCTAAAAAGCAGTAGGCGGGGAAGAGAGGACTATTCAGGCGGGGAGGTAGTTAAGTGTCAGAAGCCTTCTCTGTCCCCAGCCATAGTTCTTTGGCCCTCAGGCCCTTCAAACAATGACCTAGCAATTGAGCAAGCCCCTGAGGCCTTTTAGCTAGCCACGTCTGGCACATCCATCTCTGTGGTCCCCAGAGGCAGCTCAAAAAGAGACTCTATACACACCCCTGAAACATGAATGGATGTATGAATGGTTGACTTGGGTAATTAAGGAGTGGGACAAAAGAAGTTAAACAGTCCAGATCTGGGGAGAGGAATCTGGTAGGACTGAGTTCAGGAAGCCTTACATGCGAGGCTGAGAAAAGGGAATTTGTTTGACCCCTCATCCCCATCGACTGTCCCTAGAATGACTTCCATCTTGCCAGAAAGATCCTAGGGGTCCTTGGCAGATGTGACCCTATTATCTCATCTCCCTCAGAGAGACAGATACCTGAGGGCTGGTCCCCCAAAGCCCATCTCATCTGGCCCCTAAAGGCACTGCCTCCATGAGACCCTGCAGACTTTATTGTTCTTGCTGCGTGGTCCGTGGGCTTTCCCTCTTGTCCAATTAGTGGTAATTGGAA
Source organism: Pachyuromys duprasi (assembly GCA_028658305.1). Lineage (NCBI taxonomy): Eukaryota > Metazoa > Chordata > Mammalia > Rodentia > Muridae > Pachyuromys > Pachyuromys duprasi. The sequence continues at coordinate 19,787,035 of CM053753.1, read as the reverse complement.
GTGGGAAGTGTGCCCAGGAGACAGGCACAGATCTGGAGCTCTGATGTCCTTGTTGAAGCTTGGAGACATTGAGCTTCCTGAGACAGGCCCTTCCCTACAGGAACAGAGATCCCTTGGGGCGGTTAGTTTTGTTCAGGGACTTCCCCAGCTTCCTCTGCACCAGAGCCAGGAACAATGAGTGCTCTGCTCTCCAGAGGCTGCACGGAACATCTACAAGCCATGCCATAGCCCCCAGGGCAGGGCAGGCCCAGGCCCACTTTCGTCTCTGAGGAGTCTTCCTCACCTGACCAGAGCCAAAGCTCTTCATTGCCCTCAGGTTCTGAAGCTGAAGGCTGAGGGAGGGGCTCAGGGCAGGTTGAGAGAGGGACTAGGGGCTTCCTAGGTGCTCCACTGACCCTCAGCCCCAGCCAGCCAGCCAGCAGCACACGTATGCCTAGGGACAGAGGCCCCGAGTCTGTTCCCAGCAAACTGAGATGTCCACCTTGTCTCCCCCCTCCCCCAACTTGTGTTTCAACTTTTTTGATGGAGTGCCATAGGCAAAGCATCTTTGTGTCAAGCTCAGGTCAGCTCTCCAGATACTGACTTATCCTTCCTGACAGGCTTCATTCCCTGAGCCATCTCCCTGCCTCATAGGTGGCTTTTAGTTTTTTAGTTTATTTGTTTTTGTTGTTGGTTGTGGCAGGTTTTTGTTGTTGTTTGTTTTTTGTGGCCTACGGTATACATGGATTTCAGGCTAACTTTATAACCTCTGCTGGACCCTGATTGCAGCCTCTCTCTGATGGCAGCCAAAGTGTATTGTTGCTCATCTGGTCACAGCCTTCAGAGGAAACACATGGGAGAGTTCTGCCCCCTAGCGACTGCTCTGTCGGGCTTCTTCTCTTGAGAATCCCAAGGCCCCTCTGCTTTCTGCTCACATCAACAAGGGCAGAGTCTCAAGAAATGTGACCCAGGGATCCTGATATGCGAGCACCCTTGAGTCTTGAGGGACCTGTTTCTAGAGGCGACCACCAGTGAGAGGCCCTGAGTGGTCCTAGGCCGGGGCCCAACAGTGCCCATGAACAATGATCAGCACAGGGTCAATGAGAGCTAGAATGGAAGTGGATCTCTGACTAGGCCGGCATGGGGGCCTTACACTCTTCATTCTTCTTTATAGACTCTGTCATCAAACTGACCAGAGCCACTGCCAAGGCCTCCAAGCCTCTGGTAGAGCTTCTCTGGCCTCCCTAGCCTGTACCCCCACAAGGCATCTGCTGTACTAGGCTAGTCTGCCATTTAATGTTTTCCAGAGAAAGAAGTTACTTGTTTGACTTAAATTTTATTTCATGTATTTGAGTGTTTTATATGTCTATATGTCTATGTACCACATGCATGTCTGGTGCCTGAGGAGGTTGAAAGAAAGCATTGGATCCCCTGGGACTGGAGTTAGAGATGATTGTGAGCTTCTCTGTGGTGCTGGGACTTGAACCTGGTTCTTTGAACAGCTGCCCCCTTTTAAATGAGACTGGGCCTCTCTAATAGGTATCTCTGGCTATCCTGGAAGGCAGATGCCACCATGTCCACTGGAGCCAGTGATTTGAACTCCTGAAATTTCTCCATCCAGTTATTTAGTTTTTAATTACATTAGAAATACAGTGCAACCTCACTCTCCGAATGTATCACAGGGGCTAGGTATGGGGGTGCATGCCTTCAATCCCTGCAGAGGCAGGTAGATCTCTATGAATTAGAGACCAACCTGTTCTATATAGGGAGTTCTAGCCAGTCAAAGCTAGTGAGACCCTGTCTAAGAACAAACAAACAAAGGAATGTAACAGAAGCTGTGATGGCACAGGCCTTTAACCCTAGTACTCAGGGGGCAGAGGAAAGGTGGATCTCTGTGTACTTGAAGCCAGCCTGGTCTACATAGTGAGGGACAGTCAGGGTTACATAGAAAGACCATGTCTCAAAACAAACTAACCAACAAACTAATAAATGAAAGGGGGGGGGAAGCAACACAAGCTAGACAGTGCATACATCTGTATTCTCATTGTTCAAGAGGTGGGAGGATTGCTTGAGCTCAGTAGGAGGCCTGCCTAGGTAGCATAACAACACCACAACTCAAACAAACCCCAAACCCGAAAAGATCAGTGGGGGGAGATACCTGAAACATCAGTACTCCTAAGGTAGGAAGATATCAAGTTCAAGGCTATCCCAGGCTACCAAACAAACAAACAAACCATAAGGGCAAGACTCTGACTGAAGAAAACAAAAAATAATGCAATAAAATTAAATCAAAGGACCACTTTTGTCAATCTCCACAGGCTCAGAACTCAGAAGGATTAACAGTTTGGGTTTTTGTTTTTTTCCTCTATAAAGAGAGACTAATACTGGTTGTACTACAAAACAAGTTATTGTATTTCAGAGAAGGCATTTTGGTGGTTTGTATGTCTAAAACATATCTAAAACTAGGGCTGGCAGGATGGCTTGGCCAGAAAGCACTTGTGGAAAAGCCGGACTACCAGAATGCACATAAAGGCAGAAGGAGAGAACTGAACTCCACAAGTTTGTCCTCTGACCTCTGCAAGCACACTGCACCTGAGCCTTTTCTCCTGCATCAGCAGATGCACAATAATGAAAAGAAATATTAAGAAATGCAAAAGAGCCTATAACTGTTTCATCAAACATTAGGTGAAGGAAGTTTGATTTATCTTCCTGAAGTCATACTTGTCTCTGCAGAGGGCCCCGTAGGCAGCAAAGGCAGTGACGTCACTGAGGCCTCTGACTTCTTATCTCTGTCCTCTCATTTTGCTATTCAAACCTCACTGCTGCTCCTCCAAATCCGTAAGCCTCAGGTGGTGGCACACTCCCAGCTTTCTACAGAAAACCTGTCTGGGAGTTGAGAGTGGGGAGAGCAAATGACAACGACAAACCCCACCAATCTTGAGTAACCACAAGTAGGAGAGAACCAACTCCTGTAAGTTGTCCTCTGACCCCATACACACAAATAAATTAAAGAAATAAAAAGCAAAACTGGTCAAGCATGATGACTCATGCCTGCAATCCCAGTACTCAGGAAGCTGTGGCAAGAGGAAAGGTCAAGGGTAGCCTGACCTATATGATGAGTTCTAGGCTAGCTGGGCTAGACTGAGAAGCTCTAAAAATGAAAAGGGAAGACCCCTTTAAACTTCAATTTTCAGAACTTATTTTCTTTCTACCCACTGACCGTGGTTAGGCTTTAGTTGGGATGGGAGCAGGTAGGAAGGGAAACTGGCTTCCAACCCTGTATCTCGGATCACAGAAATAGGGCTTTTCAGAAGAGTCTACTCTCTTACGGAAGACATGAGGTGTGCCCTCTCTCCATAGACACAGCTCCTCAAAACCAGCCATTTTATCCCCCCCTTCCATCCTTGTAATTGACACATCACTTCTGCATATCTGGACAGTGGGTGAGGTTAGTCTAGTCCCTGTTCCTGGACATCTAGGTTGTTTCCAATGGAGTGCTGTTACAGACCTGGCTATGGACACAACCTCCACCCCACCTCAGGCTGTTGGCTGAAGTAATGGGGTGTAGAATTGCTAAGCTGTGTGGCAATTACCACATCATGACCTAAAGAAACTGTGTCTACCTCCAAGCAAATGGACTTCTTGCATCTTCTTATGGTGATATGACATTTTCTCAAAATATTGCCTTTTAATGTGAATTTCTCTGCTACAAGTTTTTGTTGTTGTTTGGTTTGGCTCAGTTTTGGTTTTGGCGTTTTGAGACAGGCTCTCACTATGAAACCTTGGCTGGCCTGGAACTCATAGAGTTCTGCCCCTGCCTCCCCAGTGCTGGTATTAAAGGCATATATTACCACACCTTGCCCACTTAGAAGTTTTTAAAAATATACTTCAAAGCCAGGCATGGTGGCACACACTTGTAATCCCAGCACGTGGGAGGCAGAGGCAGGTAGATCTCTGTGAATTTGGGGTCAGCTTGGTCTACATAGCAAGTCCTAGGCTACAAAGGTACAAAGTAATAAGTAAATAGTAAAATATTAAAATATACTTTTGTAGGCACTTACAGAGGTCCAAAATCAAATGGACCTAATAGATGTCTACAGAAGTTTTCACCCAAATTCAAAAGAGTATACCTTCTTTTCAGCACCTCATGGAACCTTCTCCAAAATAAACCATATAGTTGGTCATAAAGCAAGCCTCAACAGATACAAGAAGATTGAAATAATTCCTTGTATTCTATCTGACCACCATGGACTAAAGTTGGACTTCAACAACAACAGAAATAGCAAAAAGCCTACACACACATGGAAACTGAACAGCTCACTACTCAGTGACAGCTGGGTTAAGGAAGAAATAAAGAAAGAAATTAAAGACTTCCTAGAATTCAATGAAAATGAAGGTGCAGCATACCCAAATTTATGGGACACAATGAAAGCAGTGCTAAGAGGAAAATTCATAGTACTAAGTACCTTCAAGAAGAAATTTGAAATATCTCATACAACTTAATGGCCCAACTGAAAGCCCTAGAAAAAAAAGGAGCAGATACACCCAAGAGGGGCAGAGAGCTGGAAATAAACTCAGGGCTGAAATTAATAAATTAGAATCAAATAATGCTATTCAAAGAATCAATGAAACCAAGACCTGGTTCTTTGAGAAAATCAACAAGATAGACAAACCCTTAGCCAAACTAACTAAAGGCAGAGAGAAACTATCCAAATCAGCAAAATCAGAAATGAAAAGAGGGACATAACTACAGATACTGAGGAAATTCAAACAGTCATTAGATCTTACTACAAAAACCTATATGCCACAAAATTTGAAAATCTAAAGGAAATGGATAATTTTCTTGATAGATTCCATTTACCAAAATTAAGTCAAGATCAGGTTGAAAGATTGAATAGTCCTATATCCCCCAAGGAAATAGAAGCAGTCATCAATAGTCTCCCTTCCAAAATAAAGCCCAGGGCCAGATGGTTTCAGCACAGAATTCTACCAAACCTTCAAAGAAGTGCTAACTCCAATTCTCTTCAAACTATTTCACAACATAGAAACAGAAGGAACATTACCAAACTCATTCTATGAAGCCATGGTAGCCTTGATACCTAAACCAAAGATCCAACAAAAAAAGAGAACTTCAGACCTATCTCTCTTATGAACATCAATGCAAAAATACTCAATGAAATACTTGCAAACTGAATCCAAGAACACATAAAAGATATCATCCACCATGACCAAGTAGGCTTCATCCCAGGCATGCAGGGGTGGTTCAATATACAGAAATCCATCAATGTAATCCATCATATAAACAAACTGAAGGAGAAAAACGTGATCATCTCCTTAGATGCTGAAAAAGCATTTGACAAAATCCAACACCCATTCATGTTTAAAGTCTTGGAGAGACCAGGGATACAAGGCACGTACCTAAACATAGTAAAGACAATATACAGCAAGCCTATAGCCAACATCAAACTAAACGGAGAGAAATTTAAATCAATCCCACTGAAATCAGGGACAAGGCAAGGCTGCCTGTTGTCTCCGTATCTCTTTAACATAGTACTTGAAGTCCTAGCTACAGCAATACGAAAAATAAAGGAGATCAAGGGGATACAAATCAGAAAGGAAGAAGTCAAAGTATCAGATGATATGATAGTATATGTAAGCAACCCTAAAAATTCAACAAGAGAACTCCTTCAGCTGATAAACACCTTCAGTAAAGTGGATGGATACAAAATTAACTCAAAAATATCAGAAGCCCTCCTGTATATTAAAGACAAAAGGGCCGAGAAAGAAATTAGGGAAACAACACCCTTCACAATAGCCACTAATAACAAAGTACCTTGGTGTGACTAACCAAGCAAGTAAAAGACCTGTTAAAAAAAAAAAACAAACCTTCAATCTCTGAAGAAAGAAATAGAAGAAGATAGAAGATGGAAAGATCTCCCGTGCTCATGGATCAGTAGAATTAACAGAGTGAAAATGGCCATTCTGCCAAAAGCAATCTACAGATTCAATGCAATTCCCATCAAAATACCAACACAATTTTTCACAGACCTTGAAAGAAAAATTCTCAACTTCATATGGAAAAACAAAAAACCCAGAATTGCCAAAACGATCCTGTACAACAGATCGTCTGGAGGTATCTCCATCCCTGATCTAAAGCTGTACTACAGAGCAATAGTAGTAAAAACTGCATGGTACTGGCATAGAGACAGAATGGTGGATCAATGAAATCAAATAGAAGACCCAGAAATAAACCCATATACCTATGGATACTTGATTTTTGACAAAGAAGCCAAAACCAGTCAATGGAAAAAAGACAGCATTTTTAACAAATGGTGCTGGTCTAACTGGATGTCTACATGTAGAAAATGCAAATAGATCCATATTTATCACCCTGCACAAAACGGAAGTCCAAGTGGATCAAAGACCTCAACATAAAACCAGACATACTAAATCAGTTAGAAGAAAAAGTAGAGAAGAGCCTAGAACTCATTGGCACAGGAGACAACTTCCTGAACAGAACACCAACAGCACAGACTCTAAGATCAACAATTAATAAATGGGACCTAAAAAAAATAAAATGGGACCTCGTGAAACTGAAAAGCTTCTGTAAAGCAGAGGACACTGTCATCAGAACAAAAAGACAGCCTACAGACTGGGAAAGGATCTTCACCAACCCTATATCTGACAGAGGGCTAATATCCAGAATATATAATGAACTCAAGAAGTTAAAAAGCAACAAAGCAAGTAATCCAATTAAAAAATGGGGTACAGAGCTAAACAGAGACTTCTCTGTAGAAGAATAGCAAATGGCAGAGAAACACTTAAAGAAATGCTCAATGTCATTAGTCATCAGGGAGATGAAAATCAAAATGACCCTGAGATTTCACCTTACACCCATCAGAATGACTAAGATCAAAAACACAAGTGACAACACATGCTGGAGAGGATGTAGAGAAAGAGGAACCCTCCTCCATTGCTGGTGGGAATGTAAACTTGTACAACCACTCTGGAAATCAATCTGGCGCTTTCTTAGACAATTAAGAATAGTGTTTCCTCAAGATCCAGCTATACCACTCCTAGGCATATATCCAAAATATGCTCAAGTACACAACAAGGACATTAGCTCAACCATGTTTGTAGCAGCTTTATTTGTAATAGCCAGAACCTAGAAACAACCCAGATTTCTCTCAATGGAGGAATGGATACAGAAATTGTGGTACATTTACACAATGGAATACTACTCAGCAATTAAAAACAAGGAAATCATGAAATTTGCAGGGAAATGGTGGGATCTAGAAAAGATCATTCTGAGTGAAGTATCCCAGAAGCAGAAACACACACACGGATACTAGACATATAATATAGGATAAACCTACAAAAATCTGTACACCTAAAGAAACCAACCCAAGAGGACTGGGTAAAATGATCAATCCTCACTCAGAAAGATAAACAGGATGGACATTGGAAGAAGGAGAAAACAGGGAACAGGATAGGAGCCTATCACAGAGGGCCTCTGAAAGACTCTACCCAGCAGTGTATCAAAGCAGATGTTGAGACTCATAACCAAACTTTGGGTAGAATGCAGGGAATCTTATGAAAGAAGGGGGAGATAGTAAGACCTGGAGAGGACAGGAGCTCCACAAGGAGAGCAAAAGTACCAAAATATCTGGACACATGGTCTTTTCTGAGACTGTTTCTCCAACCAAGGACCATTCATAGATATAACCTAGAACCCCTTCTCAGGTGTAGCCCGTGGCAGCTCAGTATCCATGTGAGTTCCCTAGTAATGGGAACAGGGACTGTCTCTGACATGAATTCAGTGGCTGGCTCTTTGACCACCTTCCCCTGAGTGGGGAGCAGCCTAGCCAGGCCACAGAGGAGGATAATGCAGCCAGTCCTAATGAGACCTGATAAGCTAGAGTCAGATGGATGGGGAGGAGAACCTCTCCTATCAATAGGCTTGGAGAGGGGCAGGGAGATGAGGGAGGGAGGATGGGATTGGGAGGGAATGAAGGAGGGGGCTACAGCTGGGATACAAAGTGAATAAACTGTAATTAATAAAAAATTAAATAAAAAAGAAAAAATATTCCTTTGCCGGAAGAGTGGCATATCTCTCAATCTTTTTGCAGTATGTATTGATTAATATGGAGACCCACAACTAGTCACATGGACAGAATAAGAGACTGTGGAGCACTCAGCGTTAAATGAGACATCTATGTCATGCCTCCTCCCTTGAGGGCTCAGGGATTGTTTCAGAGGGCCCAGAACGACTCTAAGAACTAGAGATGGTGCACATCTGCTGTGAAACAGTATCTTCTGGACACAACAGTGCGCATGAACTAAACACAACACAGGAACTCACAGTGCACGCACAGACCTGCACAAGGTCAAGCCACCCAAAACCCCAGCAAAGCGAAACGAAGAAGACAGAGCCATGCACAGTGGTGCATGCCTGGGATCCCAAAACTCGGGGAGGTAGAGACTGAGTGTCCGTGGCCAGCCTGGTCCACAAAGCGAGTCCAAGACAGCCAAGGCTACACAGAGAAACACTGTCTCAAAAAATATAAAACAAAAAAACAAAAAAAGAAAAGGAAAGAGAACAATAAACCAATAACAAACAAACAAACAAACAAAAAAAAAACAGTCTACTTTATGTTCTCTCTGTACTCACTGGAACATGGTCAAACTCTCAGTGGCCTGCCCCTTAAATAGAACTAAGTCCTTCCCCTTTCACACTCCCCTGAAGCCATCACATGTGGAGAGCACCCTCATCATCACACTTTTTTTTTTTTAAATACATGAGGGTTTTTGTTTTTTGGTACACATGCTGGAACACGGGTCGCAAGGAATGCGGCCCTGCAATCTAGGGGAACAGGGTTTTTAAAGGGAAAAAAACTCAAGCAGGGACTTACATGCTTTGGTGTTACATGACTGGGTAAGGAAAATTGACTTTTGAAATGACTGGTCCATTTTAGGTGCCAAGACCACAAACAGTTCTAGCTTAGCCATATGGGCCAATAAGAATGCAGTAAGGCTAGTTCTTCCCTGCAGGTGGCTGGACATGTCTCTACATAGCTAGCCTTAGTTTAGGCTTGTGCTTTAAACTTTAATAGCCAGTGATTTTTAATCCTTTGGTCTCTCATTCCCCCTTCCCATGATCTTTTGAAGACTCAATCATGGGTTCTAAATATGTTCCCTGGAGTCAGTCCTCCAAATTTACCTTTCCATAATGGGATCTGAGTACCATTAATTATATTTCTCTTAAGCATTCCTTCGTGAAAGCCATCAAGTGATTTAAAATACAAGGCCCAAAGGTAAAAATCAAAATGAGTAGGGTCCCTTCAGGGCAGATATAGGGGCAGCAAGCCAAGGAGAACTATTACAGCAGGATTTAAACCATCCTCTGGAATCTTTTCTCTCTACCATCTCTCCAGGCTTTTTGTCCAGTTGCTGCAATACTAGTTCCTGTATCAGGTAAGCAGATCCCCTTTTGACTTAGCATTTCAGCCTGTTAGGTGGGGTTTTTGACAAAGGTCTTGACTTCTGAAATTGTTTCAGTGCTGACAATAGGACTGTTGGCAACAGGGGCTAGGAAGGCTGAAATGCCAGTCAAAGGCTGGGCAATAGGTCAGTCCTCAGAAGCATCTGGTGAGTTGAGCCAATTGAAGGGACAAGAAGCAATCATATCAGCTTCCAGCAAGTCTAGATTTCAGTTTGTAGTCCATAGTTGATACTGGAATAGAGTCAACCAGGTGAAAATCTCGTCCTCAGCAACGTGAAACAATGACTCTCCAGGTGTTCACAGCTTTGTCCACAATTTAGGCTGGGCCCTACCAGTGGGCCAGTTGGGACAGCCTTGCCCAGTGGTTAGCACACCACAATTCAGAGTCGCAGTCATCTGTCATTGTGCCCAAATCTTCTCAGAGACCTTGCGGGAGCTACTGCCAGGATTCTGGGGCTCTATTTCAAGTAGACCTACATAGGCAAACTTCATAGTTTTCCATCCTAGGCTTAACCTTCAGGTTAGGCTTTTCCTGGCTCCATTCTTCTGGTTTAACTAGACATTCTTACTTTAGACAAGCTAGTCTTTCCTTTTTTTTTTTTTTAAATCCCAGTCTCTTGCTTTTCAGACAACAAAAACTTCCATCAAAAAAATCCTTTTTGTTCTGACATGATACTGCTGGAGCCTGCTGGCAGAGTCCAACAGTATGTGGGGTTCTGATACTCTGGCTTGGGAGTCCTGAGAGGTCTTGAGGATCCCAGAGAGGTCCTAAGTATGTTTTGGCTGATTCACGAGACCCCAAAAGATCACGACCAGGAGTCGAGTCCATTGCAAAACACATGAGGATCTTTTTATTACAAGCCACAGCTTGGGCTCACACCCCCTCACTGCCAAAGTGGTGGGAGCCGAGAACCATCATGACACTTTTTAAGCGTTCTCTTCAGTGGCTGTTATTTAGGGGTGGGGGTGGGTCTAGGTGGGGTAGGAGTTGTTACTGAAGCCATCCATGTCCCTCCTTCTCAACTGTCTGCAGTCATCGCCAGCCTCCTTGATCTTCCTCATCAGTGGGGGCACAGATCGTGGGCCTCCATAGCTTCTAGCCTCAGCACGGATCACAAACGTAGCCCCCTGCTACAGCAGGACCCCAGACTCAGACAAGGCCCTTGGAGTCAAGACCCAGGGCCTTGGACTCAGATGTGGCCCTTGGTAGTAGGAAAGACCACCATGGCCTCAGGTGGCAACGCAAGCCATCTGCATCATTATGGCCATCCCCTTCTGGTGGCAGCACAGACTATGGACATGGCTTCAGGCTGCAGCACAGACTACAAAAGTCTGCATGGCCATTCCTGGTAACATGTGCCACAGACATCATCCCGGAGCCTCTGGGTGGAGAGTGGGCAGTCCTGGCCTTGCTGGCTCACCCAGATGCTGGCTCTTCTGCCTGCACCCTCCAACCTTGGGCAGACCATATTTATCTATTTGTGTGTGTGTGTGTGTGTGTGTGTGTGTGTGAAGAAGTTGGTTCTCTTCTTCCACCATATGAGTCCTGGGGATGAACTTAGTAATCATTAGCTTTAGTGGCAGACACTTTTACCTGCTGAACCATTTTGCCTCTGGCTCCTAATGATTATTTTTATTTCATTTTTTCTTTATTAAACTAATATTTTAAAATTTTATTTATTTTAATCTTATGTCTATGAGTGTTTGTCTGCAGGTGTGTGTATATGCCCCTGGGGGCCAGAAGGGATCATTAGTCTCTTAGAACTGGAGTTACCAGTGGTTATGAGCTACCCAGTGTGGGTGGTGGGAACCATACACAGGTCCTCTGTGAGAGCAGTAAGTACTCTTTAATGCTGAGCCATCTCTCTAGCCCCTTTATTTCTTATTTATGACAGCCTGACCAAAGTTCCTCCCCTCCTGTCTCCTCCCTCCTTTCCACCCCCCTCCACTTCTCTTCAGAAAAGGGAAGACCTCCCATGGATATCAACCAGTCATGACATATCAAGTTGCAGTAAGCCTAGGCACCTCCTCTCCTAGTAAGGCAAGACAAGGCAACCCAATAGGAGGAAAGGGTCTCAACGGCAGGCAACAGAGTCAGAGATACACTGCTCCCACTGTTAGGAGTCCTACAAGAAGACCAAGGTACACAACCATAGCATATGTGTGGTGGGCCTAGGTCAGTCCCATGCAGGCTCCCTGGCTGGCACTTCAGTCTCTGTGAGCCCCTATGGGCCCAGGTTGGTTGATTCTGTGCTTCCTGACCCCTCTGACTCCTACAATCCTTCCTCAATCTCTTCTGTGGGATTCCTCAAGCATCACCTAATGTTTGGCTCTGGGTCTCTGCATCTGTTTCATCAGTTACAGGGTGACAATTTGGCTAGATGCCAGTCTATGAGTATAGCAGGATATCAATAGGAATCATTTCATTGACTTTTCTTTTTTGATAGTCCTGTTTGGTTCTATCCTAGGTTTCTCGGACATCCAGCCTCTGGTTCCTGGCCCTCTAGGCAGTGTCTGGGGTGGGCTCCCTCTCATGGCATGGGTGTCAAGCTGGACCAGTCATTGATTGGCCAATCCCACAATTTCTGCACCACCTTTCCCCCCACCTTTTCTCCCAGCATGTCTTGTAGGCAGGATAAATTATAGGTTGGAGGTTTTGTGGCTGGGTTGGTGTCCCAGTCCCTCCACTGGAAGTCTTGTCAGGTTACAGGAGATGGTTGGTTCAGGCTGTGTATCCCCCATAGCTAGGAGTCTTAGCTCGGGTCACTACTGTAGATTCGGGGGAGTTCCCATTGCCCCAGGGCTCTAGCTCGTCCCAGAGATGCTCCTCCATTCATTCCACTCTCCAAGTACTTTCTCCCTCTTTATTTCCTTTTCTATCAAGAGTCTGTTATAGCCTTTGCTCATGATTTTACTATATTTTAATGTTTTTATTGATTTGGAGCCTTTATGTATCTATCTTTCCTTTGTTGTGTGTTACAGTTTTTCTCGAAGTCCTTTGCTTGGGCTGTGACTTTATGTTTATGTCTCTGTCTACCTACTACTTTCTTGTCTTGTGGTGGCCTGGCTGAAGTTCTTTGATGTATCTGACAGATCATCTCCAGGCTTGTAGCCTGTGGTGGAGTTGGGACAGGGACGAAAGGGTGGGCTTGCCCAAATGTCATAGCACGACCCTGTCTGGGCCTCAGTTTTCATGGCAGTTAAGGGGACTTGCGGTAGAGTTGTTCCCACACCACTGAGTTGCTATGGAGGTCAGAAGTGCCCCTGGCAGTGGTGGGATAATGCAATGAGACAATGACAACATCCACGGGTTGGGCCTTTAGGGTGTCTCCCACTCTAGCCCGAAGGACCTGCTCCTCAGTTCCCAAACTCTCCGCATTCCCACTTGTCATTCTGCGCATCCAGCTTTCTCCTGGAAGTCCCTTCCCTCCTCTTCAGTCCCCTTCTTTCCTTAAGTCTTTCAAAATTCTTTAGTGTACCCTCAGCCCATTGGCTTAGAACCCCACCCACACTCCACTCCTGGGTCCTTCTTAGCTCAGGGCTGTGGCCCTGAGCTGCTGTGATCTGGGGCCTGGCTGGTCTTGTGAGCTCTTCTGGAACCTGGGTATGTTCTTCCCACTGCCTGGAGGCTCACATTTCACATTAGGCCACACAGAGGGACAGGAAGAGTTGAAGGAGTCAGCCTGATGCCTGCCTGACCTTTGCCCAGTTCTCCCAGATAGATGTCTCCAGCTGCCGCAGCAGCTTACATGTCTGCATGCTGTTAATGCTGCAGCTATCTGGGCAGCCTTTCTTGAAACAGAGATCACTAGCTCCAGGCTCCTGGCCTTAGCTGGAGTTGAGCAAATCCTGCAGATTTGAGCCAGCTGTCTGTCTGGTTTCCACCTTGAGACTGTACCTATCTCTACCCAGCCCCAGGTTCCTGCCTAACATCTAATATTTGTCCTGCTGAAGTTGTGGCAGGCATGGTCTTTGCGTGGATGAAACTAAATTAGTGACCCCTTTGACAAAGCTGTCTTTTCCTGACCTCTGACTCTGTGAGAAAATCACATTCCTTCTCTTTAGAAACTGTACAGAAAGGATCTCAGGGGACCCAAATAGAGAGTTGATGGATACCTTCTGGCAAGTCAAGCCCAGATCCTTGGAGCTCAGTGTGGCCAGGTTCTGGGTGAGGCTTCAGTGCCTTTTGGGCAACCTCAGACATTTCTACCAGCACCCCAAACTCACTGTCCCGTTTCCTGCCCTCTCACAGATTACCTGAAGCTTCCAGGCTAGTAGCCATCAAGGGAGGCCTCCAGGGAAATAAAGAACAGATGGAGATGGCATATTGGGAGATCTTGAGCTCACTTCGTTGTGACCACAGCACCTATCTGGGGGAAGGTGACCAGGGAGGCATGCAGGGGGCAGGCGGGACCAGGCTATCTGTTCACTGTAGTTCTTGAGAGCTGCACTGGAGCATGTCCAGGGCTCAGTAGGTAGACAGATCACAGGTGAAGTGACTTTTGAGTCTTTGCTCTGCCACCTCTGGGCAAGATACTGCCTACTCCCCACGTAGTGAAGATTAAGGTACTCCCTGTGGTGAAGATTAAGAGCTGTGTGTGGTGGTGAGCCCACACCTGTGATCCCAGCACTCAGGGAGGCAAAGGCAGATGTATATCTATGAGTTCGAGGCCAGCCTGGTCTACTAAGTGAGTCCAGGACAGCCAAGGCTACACAGAGAAACTCTTTCTCGAAAAACAAGCAAGCAAGCAAACAAACAAGCAAACAAACAGAGTCCACTGGGAGATATAACATGTAACGCGATATAAAATGCATAAGCATCTTCTTGTTCATTTGTTGAGACTGTGTAGCTCTGGAACTCACTATCTACATCACGCTATCCTCAAACTAACAGATTTGTGTTGGTGTACTTTAAAAAAACTTATTTACATTTCTATATCTCTTTCTCCTTACTCCACTTCAGTCCCTTCCAACACTCCCACACCAGGTAGGAAAGAGAAAGGGTTAGTGGGAAAGGGGGCACAGTTCTCTTAGCTGCTTCCTGCTGGTTAGGGTCTTTGGGTTTCTTGGAGCCAGTCCAATCCTTGTTTCAGAAGATCTTCAACTTCTAGTCTCACTGCATCAACAGCAACAGGAGCCTCCGGGGGAAGCAGCAGCAGCCTTGTTCTTTCCAAGACCTTTCCATACTCTCTAGGCTCTGACATTTATTCTCTCTCCAGAGTGCTCAGATTTAAACTATCTGCAGCTGGCTTAGAGCTCTTCTCTCAGAGGCTGCAGGAGGCAAATAGTTTGCTGCTGCGGACTATCTGAATCAGTCTCACATCTCACACCTGGGATTAAAACAAAACTGTTTATAGCCACAATAGATTTGTCTGTCTCAGCCTCCTGGATACTGGGATTAAAGTTGTGTGCCGCCATGCCCAGCTCATAAGCAATTCTTTCTTTCCTTCTCTCTTGCTTTCTTTCTCTCTTCTTTAGTTTTTAAAGACAGGGTTTTTCTGTGTAGTCCTGGCTGTCCTGGAACTCATTCTGTAGTCTAGGCTGGTCTTAAATTCAGAGATCCACCTGCCCCTCAAGTGCTGGGATTAAAGACACATGCCACCACTGCCCAGCTCATAAGTAACTCTTAAACAAAACAATTTCTATTGATTATTTGTGAGTTTCGCATCATGTACCCCAGTCCCTCTCATCTCCCCCCCTCATATTCATTCTTCACTCTTGCAACCTCCTCCCCAAAATAAAGTGTGCCCATGTGTGCACACACACACATCACCACCACTACCACCACCACCACCAACAAGGCATAGAAAACATCTCATAGTGGAAGCTGTAGTATGTCACAGTGTGTCCCACAGTATATCCCTCTGTCTACACATCTTCACTTGCAAATGTTCATTGCAACGAATCATTGGTCTGATCTTAGATGTCTGGCTTCTGTGACACTAATATTGGATCCTCATAGGGACTCCTCTCGGATATCCTGTTGCCCAGTATCATGGAGATCCTGCAACTCTGGAACAGCAAGTCTGGCCCTTTCATGTGCCCGAACCATTCGCAGATGATATAGATTTTGGGGTGGGCTAATTCAGAGCCCTGGATCTGAGCCTGGGTGGTAGCTGAGCTGGTCAGCCTGCTGGCTCTCCCTTATTCGCACCACCAGGGCGAGCTCTCCAGTGTTGCTCCAGCTAGGCTGCCCAACGCCGCCTTTGGCAGGAAGCAGGGTCAGCTCTCTTGTTCTCATGCTCTCAGACTGGCTCACCTGTTCCCACGCATCCAGGGCCAGCTCCACTGTGCTGCCTGGGCCAGGTGCAGTGCCCATTCTCTGAGTGCTGCTGCTGCTGAGAGATGGGGCCAGCTCTCCAGGGCACAGCAGCCAGTGAGGGGCCGGGCCAGTTATGCACAGCCTCTGGAGATCCACATGGTCCCCAGCAGACACCCTGACCAGGGACATCCCCATGTTCTCTAGTGATAACATGAGCCACAGGCATCAACAGCAACCCTTGCCACTGTGTAGCCATGGGCTCAGATGTGATTTCATCATGGCCGCGGGTGTCAAGGCTAGCCACTCCCAGCAGGCTACTCCTCTTCACCCTCGAGTCTCCAGTTCCATCTCTCTTCATTATGCTCAAGATGCTCGATTTCTCTTTCTCTCCCATTTGACCAGCACATAATCACACACTGTGGTGGCATCTGCTGCAGGCTGGACATGTGGCTGGAGGGACCCTGGGTGACATCCTCCATCTATGCCACGAAGCATGGTGACAAGCTGATGTCTATGGCCCGCCTTTGCCAAGCATTGGAGGGCAGGTCTGTGAGTGGCATGGAGGTCCACAAGTCTGTCTGTCTTTCTCTCCTGTGCTGCACTGCCTGGATTTGATTTGATTTGATATTTATGAGTCATAGGCATGAAATATAACTCTGGCTGCCAAACCAGGCATCAAGCTAGGATGAACAAAAGACTTCCATCTGCTCTGACCCTGACTGATATAAGACCACCACCACCAAGGTGTCTCTTTGCCCATTGCCAGGGGTGTGGAGGTCATAAGCAACTCAGAAAATCCAAGTGTTTATCAGGAGCCCAAAGAATAGTGGCTATTATCTTAGCTACTGTTCGAATGTGTGCCCATGTCTGTGTCTGCTGTGTCCCTCTGTATGTTCATGTGTGTGTGTGTTTTCACAGATGGAGCATCCTGACAACACCAGTGTATGTGTACCCCTTAGGCAGTGTCTCCTGTAGAGCCAGTACACAGAATGTGGCAGGTCTGTAGACAATCTGAAGTTTGCCAGTATGTGGAGGAAGGGAAAAGTAGAGGGAGGACACAGTGGGAAGGAAATTCGAACTTGCTTAGTCTAAACGGGGTGCCGATGTCAGGGTCTGCTAAGATCCACCTCTTGTACTCTGTGCCACACAGGAAAGTACTGAGCTGAGCGCCTGGACGAAGGTTGGCTCCAGCTGGCAATCATCCCCTATCCCAGACATGGAGTCCGCAGACCTCAGAAAGCCCAGGCTCGGAGCTGGGCACGTCTATCATGTCCTAGGTTTGATCTCTAGCACCACAAGGACTGGTCATGGTCATGCATGCCTGTAATCTCAGTTCTTCGAAGAGAAAGGCCAGTGGATGGGGAGCTCAAAGTCATTCTTAGCCACATGAAGAGTTTCAGGCCAGCCCATAACACATGGCTTGGAAAGAAAAAGAAAATCCTAGTGTCTGGCACTGCCCCGTGCTGTCTCTCATCCTTCCCTCATGGCTGAGGTCAGTTGGCGGCACTGGCTGTGATCTGCTCCTACTCTAATAGGAGGTATATTAATGAGGTGCCGTAAAAGGCACTGGTACACCGGTGATAAAAAGCCTCCCAAATTGCTATAACCCACTATCTGCATGTTTATGACCTTATTCATTAGTTTACACATTCTGGTGTCCTAACACCACACCTGGAGTCGGTGACGGATGAGTGGGTACAGGCTCAGGGCACTGCTGTGGGGCCTGAGATGCCCCTCTGGGAGCATGCCCTGGACTGCAAAAATGGACTACTAGGTGACTGACTGGACTCATGCCATTTAACTATTGACCCCAGTAGGCTCTGTCACTCTGGGAAACTCCTTTGTGCCTTTTCACTGTTAATACCCTTTGCTCCAGAAGTACCCACTATATGGCCTCTACTCGCAAAGGCCAGTTTTATTGTCCTAGGATTTCATCTAGTCAGCTCTTCAGTATCTGGCTTCTTTGAGCAACATGACATTATTTAGATCCATCCTTTTTGCCCAGTGAGACAGGTGCTCATCCGGGTCATCTCTGGTAGTCATAGCTGTCAGAGTAGGAGACCCACACTTGTTGATATAGTCTCCTGCTGTCTATGTTGGATTTTTGTTAACAATACTATTCTGAATATTCCTGTATGAGTCTGGGTATGTGGATGTACAACTGCTTATAAGTGTGTGTGTGTACATCTATAATTGCATATTCACATGTATATGCATGCATTTGAGTGTATGTATGGGCCAGAGGTTGACATCAGGTGTCTGCCTTAATTATTCTGTGTCTTATATTTTAAACTTGCTAACTCAGCTAGTCTAGCCAGTTAGCTTGCTTCTGGAACCCCATCTCTGCCTCCTAAGCACTGGGCCAACATACTGTGTGTGGGTGCTGGGGATCTGAATTCATATTTTCATGCTTGCGTGGCAAGTTCTTTTCCACTGACCCATCTGGCCCCTTTAAAATAGTATTTTTATTGATTCTTGGGGGATTTCAGATATGTGTAAATATTTTGTTGCTGCTTTGAGACCGGGTCTCTCTATGTAGCCCTGGCTGTCCTGGAACTCACTCTGTAGAACAGGCCTCAAACTCATGGACATCCACCTGCCTCTGCCTCCCAAGTGCTGCAATTAAAGACATGCACCACAGCACCTAGCTAAACACAGCGCATTTCGACCACATCCACTTTTGCACCCCTTCTAACTCCTCCAGGACCACTGTCCCATCACATGTTCCCCTCAGCTTCATGTTTTCTTAATTTGGGGCTTTTTTCTTTGTTTTTGAGACAAGTGTTTCTCTGTGTAGCCCTGGCTGTCCTGGAACTCCCTTTGTTGACCAGGCTGGCCTCAGACTCACAGAGACCCACCTGCCTCTGTCACCCGAGTGCCACCACTGCCTAGCTGAACCCACTGAACCCCCTTAGTGCTGCCCAGATGCACAAGGGCATCACTCCATCCTCTGAACGTGGACAACTTATCAGTAGCCACAATCCCAAAGGAAAACGACCTTCTTCCAGCGGTCACCAACTGCCAACAGCTCCTATGCTAGGGGTGGATCTTTGTGAACCCTTCCTCCATCCATGCTGGAATTGTGACTGGAAATTTGATCTTGTGTAGGTCTTAAGCAGGGAACCAAGGCTAGTGTGAGTTCATGAGTACAAAGGTCACGGCATGTACAGAAAACAGCACCTCCCTCCCTCCACCTTTTACAGTTTTGTTTTGTTTCTTTAAATCCTTTCCTCTGTGATGTTCCTTGAGTCTTAGGGAGTTGACATCCAGGGCCTTATCTGTATTAGGCAAGCACCCTAACAGTGAACCACATTCTTTATCTTTTAAATTAAGAATGAAAAATTTGAATCAGGGTCTTGCTAATTGTTCAGGTTGGCCTGGGACACAGCCATCCTTTCTAAGCAACCCAAGTAGCTAAAATTCTAGCCCTGGCCACCTGGCTACCTGCTGCACATTGGCGTGGTAGTGATTTACTGGGGACATTCCTCTGCCAGCACTCAAGAAAGCTGTATGTCCCTGGCGCAGTGCCTGTTATCCCAGCACTCTGGGAGGCAGAGGAAGGTGGGTCTCTGTTGAGTTTGTGGCCTGTCTGGTCTATAGAGTGAGTCCAGGACAGCCAAGGCTACACAGATAAACCCTGTCTCCAAAACAAACAACAAACAAACAAAAACAAAATTGGCATAAGGGCTACAGACTGTGTCATCTAGTTCAGTCACCAGACACATTTCTCATGCTGTTTAACCCAGATAATCACGAAAAATAAGCTCACTGTGTGTGTGTGGAGAGAGAGAGAAGGCAGTTGTAACTGGGTATTGTACATGTGGGTACACACACATGTAAGTATATGTGTACAGAAGCCAGAGGACAACATCTGGTGTTCCCCCCCGGTGCTGTCTGTCTGGTTTTGTGTTTTATTTCATTAATTGACAAATACGTTTATTTATTATTGTGTGTAGTCATGCCACACGAGGGATGCGCATCCTACTGAATATGTGTGGTGATCAGAGGACAATTCTGTGGGGTTTTCTCTTTCCACTTTCATGTGGGTTCTGGGGATTATAGCTAGCACCTTTAACCTCTGAGTCCTCTCACTGGCCTTTTTACAAAGACATTCTCTCAGGAGCCCAGAACTCACCACATACGCTAGGCCCAGTGATTCCTGTCTCCGTATCGCTAGTCCTGGGATTACGAGTGCGTGCCACTGCCTCTAGCTTTTTATATGGGTTCTGGGTATGAAACTTGGGTACTTGTGAGTTTGCCAGCTGAGCCAGCTCCCAGCCCCCTTAGTTTTACATAGAACTTGAGGCCAGTGTGGGGTATCTGACATCCTGTCTCAAAAAAAGTAAAGATTCATGAGAAATAATGGGGAAAATGTATAATGTGCATATCAATTCTCTCTGTCTCTCTCTCACCAAATACAAAGAGAGGGCTGTGGGTACAAAGTGGGGTTCACTGGCTTGTAGTACTCACGGACAGAAAATGGAATTTGAGAGCCTGTGCCTGTCCCAACATGACTGACTGGGGATGAAGCGAGCTAACTACCTACCTTATGAAGACAAGGAAGGAACTGGGGCAAGCCACTTTTTCTTTTCACCTCATTTCCCTCTCCTTCCACCTTCCCCCTTTCTTTCCTCTCACATTTTTTCTCTCTCCTTTTCCCTCCCCCCCCCTTCCCCTCCCCTACTACAGCTCCAATGCTGAAATGAAAATTAGGGCTTTGAGCATGCAGGGAAAATTTACTACTGACCTAAGTCCTCAATCACTCAAGCCAATTATTTTTTAATTCTGTTGTGGTTTATAGTTTGCAGAGTGTTTATAAACATTTTGTTCTTGGATTTTCAGGACTTGGCAAGGTAGGAGGGTTCATCCTTGTTTTCAGAGATGAGGAAACTGAGCTCCCACGAAGAGAGTCCTACAGCAGGCCTGAGAAAAACTGACTACATCGGAACTTGACACCAAACTCTCTGCCTCCAAGCCCATTACTTTTCCATTCATATGGTGCAGACAGTGGGGATGGTAGCATGTTTGCAGGTGCCAAGACAAGGGTATGGGGCGGGGCAGGTATCAGAGACTATTTAGCAGTGGCCTGGGGCTTCCAGGGTAGCAGGACCATCCAAGCCATTTGGGCATCAGCAGAGATGCAGTAGGCAAGACTTTTTTTTTTTTTTTTTAAGTAATTACCTGCTCACTTGGATGACTGGCCATGAAGAGTCACTATGTGACCCACCTCTCCTGGGTGATTGTGGGAGCTGACTGGTCAGTGGTGAACTACTGGTTATTGATAGCAGATCCTGGCAGGCTTGAGGAACTTAAGCTCTTATGTTGGAAAGATTCTGATGGAACAGGATGCTCTCAGTTCCCTGGGTCCAGACTTCACATTCTCGCTTGATACAAAGCCCCAACTTGACATCTACCTATGAGCAGACTCAGTTTTGGGAAGAGAGGTTTGTATAAGGTGGAAAAAAAAGTCTAAATGCCTTGGTCATTGAGGGCATGGCATTGCAGGTCACCACACAGAGCAGTGAGCAGTGCAGACTGAGCTGGGGTTGTCAAGATTCTTCAAGGGTAGGCCAGTCTCTGCTTTTATTTTTTCTCTCTCTGGCTTTTCAAGGCAGGGTTTCTCTGTGTAGCCCTGGCTGTCCTGGAACTCACTCTGTAGACCAAGCTGGCCTCAAAGTTGGATATCTGCCTGCCCCTGCTGGGTTTAGAGGAGTATGCCACCACCGTCCAGTGCAAGCCTCTGCTCTTAAGTGCTGCCATCTAACATGGTAGGTATCTTATCTACCATAATTTCTCAGGCTCAATGATGAGTCAAACATGTCTCTTAGAGGGACTCTTGTCTTTGTCAGGGCTTAGAGAAAGGAAGAGAGGCAATGACAAATGCAGGTATAAACTGTCAGTGGAACTAGCAGAGAAAGAGAAGGGAAGGAGGGAGAGGGAGGGAGGCCTGACTCACAGAAGGGGCCTAAGGAAAGTACCTCATTAAAGAGATGCGGAACAATGAGATAGTGAACTAGGCGAAGGTGGGAGTGAGAGGCAGGGCGAAGAGTGCGCCAGTGCCCTGTGGTAGGAAGGGCTGTGGTATACTCACGGAAGGGAGAGGAAACTGGTGCAGCTGAAACAGCTACTGACCCTAGGGATCAAGCTGGCAAACACTGGTGCAGGGGACCACACAGGTGAGTGAGACACAGTGGCAGGGTGGGGCGGGGCCAGTCTCATAGCATTTTGAAGTAAAGCTCTTGGGATTATACAGACTACATCAAGAAACCTTGGAGAATCTTTATGGGAGTTATCATGTCCATAAACCAGGCTGTCATAAATTGTCCCTGTCTCTATGTGCCTCTTCCATTAACCACCCCCAGTCCAAGTTACCTAGGGAGTGGTGGAAGGCTGAGGAGCTGGGGCTGAGGAGATGGCTCAGTGGGCAGAGGTGCTATAGGCACCAAGCCTGATGATCTGAATTCAGTCCTCAAAATCTACACGGTTGAAGGAGAGAAGCAACTCCCTAAGCTGTCCTCTAACGTTCACATGGGCGCTGTGGCACACACTCACACCTGTACCACGCAGTAACAACACGTAAAAAGTTTAAAAAGTGTTGAGGAACTGGCAACCCTGTGGCCTCGCTCTGCCTCTCATTGAGGATGGCTTGAAAGCTCCTAGTTTGTTCTAGCGAATGCAGGTGTGACCCATCTGGAGGGACCTTAGAAGGGTACACACCCACACGGTACAACAACAGATAGCTGTTCAAATGGTAGTCTCAGCAGTTCCTGGGGGCTCCTTGCCCTTCTTCATTAGAGGTCATGAGGTGAGCAATGGAGAAATATGGGAGGCAACAAGGGACTTGGCTTCTGAAAATTTTATAATTGAATAAATTGAAAGATAACATAGGTCCTGGTTGGAGAAATTAAATGTTACAGAGTATTTGATCTGCCAAAATCAGTTCCTAGATTAATGCAGCTCCATGGAAGTTGCAACACTTTTTTTGGGGGGGGGTATGAGAGGAGACAGGGTCTCTCTATGTAGACAACACTACTTGTTCTAGAACTCGTTGTATAGACTAGGCTGGCTTCCAGTTAAGAGACCTGCCTGCCTCTGCGTCCTGAGTGCTAGGGTCAAAGGCCTGCGCCACGACTCTGTAGGATTGAGTGGCATGGAACTCATGATCCTCCTTCCTGGTGCTGAGACTATAGGCCATATGCTACCACACCCAGCTCCAACCTTACTACTGCCACCATCTTTGGCTAATTGTAAGTGTTCGTGTGCAAATAAATGGGTGTCGTGAATGCATTTTCACACATGTAATCCTTTGGAACAGAAGACATGTTTAACAAAGTAGCCAACATTAAGCATTTACTGAGAGCTAGCTACTGAGCCTCTGAGGAGGTATCACTCTGGTCCCCATTTCCAGCCCCCCACTGTAAGGCCTGAGGCAATAAGCTGTCAAGGTCACAGGGCTGCTCAGGGTTGAATCTGGTTTTCCCTCAAAGCCCATCTTTTTTTTTTTTTTTCTGTGTAGACTTGGCTGTCCTGGATTGTCTTTGTAGACCAGGCTGGCCTTGCGCTCACAGAGATCCACCTGCCTCTGCCTCCCAGAGATTACAGGTGTGCGCCACAGCACCGGGCACCTCTTTTTTTCTTTTAATTATGTGTCCATGTGTGGCATGAATATGTGACTGCTGGAGCCTGAGGCATTGGTTCCCAGGAGCTCAACTACAGGCATGTGAACTCCATGCAGGTGCTGGGAATTGAACTTGGGTCTCCTGCAATGGCAACATGCATCGGTAACTGCTGAGCCTTCTCTCCAGCCCCGAAGCCAATGCTCTTAACCCTTATAGAATTATCCTAGAACCGTGTATGGCCATGCAAACCAGTACCATTTAAAAAAGGTTCTCACAGTGGGGATTGGCCCTTGTCAGATGTAAAAGCTATTTTGAAGAATCAATAATCACAACCATACAGTATTTGCTGAAACTAGAGTCTATGGGAGGAACGACTGTGAAATACACAAGCCAAAAGCAAAGATATGGCAAAAAAGCAGGCTTTGCTAAGCCAAGGTCAAGAGGAGAGTTATTTAATAAATGGTGACTGCATCAACAGTGACCGTTGTGATGGAGGAAGGAAATTAAGTCCACACTTTTTATCTACTTACTCCAAAACAGAGCAAAAATGAAGCTAGACAGGTGATCAGAAAATAATAAAATATGCAAAGAAATTATACAAGCAGATGGCTGCATGAAAGCTCACTGTGTTAGTATTCAAACAATGAGAAAAAAAGCCAGAGGACTAGAATGACAAATGAACTGTAAACTAAAACAAAAGGGACGCCAGGCTGGGCAACATTTTCATCAATAACAAAAGTGAAATAGTTTAAAAAAAAAAGGCGTTTTTAAAGTTAGAAAAGACTCAAGACAATGGATGAGAACAACAGGTCATGCACAGACGGGCAAATACAGATAGCAAATGGGGAAATTTTGAGTGTTTAGTCATCCAAGAAATGCCAAATAAGGTAATCTCCAACTATCAACAGGCATCATTGATGTAGGGAAGAAGAGATGTCACTCACTGTTTAGAAATGTGCGTCAGTTTCCTCATGCTGTTCCTTGCTGGTGAAAGATCAATTGGGGCAATATAGGGCCATTCACAGCTTTCCACCTGAAAACTTTTCCACTCCTAGAAATTCATCCCACGTGTAGAACGCAAGCACGTGTTAGCAGATAACTGCAACGAAATAAAATACACCAAAAGTAGCGGCTGTATATCGTAAAAACGACCATGCAAACAAAATATGTTAGTGAAAGTAGCAAATAAAATGTGTGCTTGCAAGCATGTGAAGTATCTATGTAGGTTTTGTGTTTGAGAACTCAAATTGTGTTGCAATAATTAGATATTCTTTTTACATTCTTTTTTCAGTGGCCTTTACACTTAGGGGGAAAACATCTGGAATTTGTAATGTAGGTATTTACCAGGGGTGCCCTGAAGAAAGCTGCCTCCTATGAACATCCCAAGATGTGTCTGTGTGTGGGCGCCTCCTCTTCTCTCAAAGACAGGAGCCTTGAGTAAGAGCCCTGAGTGAGGCCATCTTAAGCTGGAGAGTCTGATCTCCTTAGCTAGCACTCCCGGTCCCGCTGCCGCTGAGACTCCTTTCTGAGGGAACTTTCTGGAGCAGGTGTGTGTGTGCATCCTACTGCTACCTGTGCTGGCGGAGGAAGGGCTGAGTCGCCAAGCCTAAATGCCCGTGGGCACCTCCGGATTTGAGGCTGATTCACAGCTTTTTGGGGCTTCCTATCCTCCCTGTGCCCCCTTGGCTGCAGGAAAACTGATATGCAAAGCGCCCCTCGAGCAAGCCCGGGCATCACGTACGCCGAGGTGTTCGGTCGGACTTGGTAGAGCCGGACACCAGAGTGCCCTGCTAGGTGTCAAAGGACAGGTCGGATTCCCGACGTGGCGGGGCGGGTGCAGCCCTCTCGGCAGCCGCGCGCTCCCAGTAGGGACCTGCCGAACCGCTGCCTCCCCGCTAATGCCATCTAGCTCGAGGTGGTCACGTGCGGGCTACAGTGGCGCGCTTCGGGACGGACTGATCGGGGACTCCGCCGGGTCCGGAGCCGCTCTGCGCCCAGAAGCCGAGGTGAGGTCTTTCTCTGCAAAATCCCAGCAGGGCCAGGACGCGCCTCCGGAACCCGAGGGCGCGCCCGGGCCACGGCGCCGTCGGGGATCGGAGGCCCACGGCGCGCCGCCCCGCGCCACGGCCTCGCGGGTGTCGTTCGGCGAGGTGCCGACTGGGGCCGGGAGGAGAGCGGAGGGCGACGGACCGGGGCCCGCGGACGCCTCGCCTCCCGCGCAGCTCCAGCCCCGCGAGCCGGCGGGCGGCCGGGCGGGCGCGGGGAGGCCGGGCCGGGAGTGCCACGCGCGCCAGGCGAGGGGCGCGGGTTGCCGGGAGGACCGCGGCGCTGGGGGTGGGGGGGGCGCGGGCGCATGCGCCTTGCGTCCGTGCCATATTGGAATGAGTCGGAGCGCGGAGCGCCGCCGCCGCCGCCTCCGCCGGAGCGCGGGTGCAGGGGGGCGGGGAGAGCTGCCGGCCGCCGCGCTCTGCCGGGCCCAGCAGGAAGGAGGGCGCGAGCGAGCGAGCGCGGGCGGGCGCGGGCGGCGCGAGCGGAAAAGGCGCCCCGCGCGGGCGAGCGCAGAGAAGCAAAGAAAGAAAACGAGTGAGTGAGCGAGGGAGCGAGCGAGCGAGCGCGCGCGAAAACTCCCGTCAGGTTAAAAAAAAAAAAAAAAAAAAGCGGGGCGGCCGGCCGGGCCTTCCCGCGCGGCGGCCTGAGGGGCGGCGCGGCGCCCTCCTGAAGAGGCCGAGCAACTTTGCCAGCGGGGACCGCGGGCGCGCGGGCCGAGGCGCCCACGGGCGGCGGCGGCGGCGGCGCGTTGGGCGGGGGGACGGCGCGGGGGCGTTGTGGGGGGGACGCGGCGCCCGCGCGCGGCCTGGCGCGGTCCCGAGGCTCGGCGCGCCGGCCGGCGGGGCTGCGGGGACGCGCCCGGGCACCTCGCGGCCGCGGCGCAGGCCGGCGGCGCGGGCGGGGAGAACGGGCGAGCGGCGCGCGGCAGCCCGCCGGGCGCAGGAGGCGAGAGTGGCCGGCGGCGGCGGGCGCCCAAGTTGCGGGCTCCGGCGCTGCCCTCCCCGCCCCCCACCGTCGGGCTCCCTCGGCCGAGCCCCCGCGGGCCCGCCCCCCCGGGCTCGCTCCGGGCGGGGCGCGAACCCGCAGCCCGCGCGGCCGCTCAACTTCGCCGGGCCCAGGCGGTGGCCCAGAGTCCAGGCTCCGCCGCAACCGGTGGCTCCGGCCTCCCCGGCGCTTCGGCTCCTGAGCTCGGCCGCCCGGCCCCCCGCGCGGACCTGGTCAGCGTCCCGAGGCCAGACGGCAGGTCCGTGACCGTTTCGATTTCTGTTTCCGAGTCTTGTTTTGTTGGTTGTGAAGGCGACTGGAAGGACGAGCCCTGGGAAGCAAGGCCTGCTCTTTGCGGAGCAGAAAAAGCCTTGCGAGACCAGAAATAAATTCCCGCGGAAAGGATAATGCGTGGGGTTAAGTTTTCCCTAAGATGCCAGCCGTTCGCGTGGGGTCTGAAACTCAGCTGTCAAACCCAGGTCACCTCTGGAGCTTGCTGTGCGCCTAGCGTGGGGTGGGACGCTCCTGCCTCAAGTAGGCTGTTTTGCTTGGTGGGAGTTCTTGCCCGCGGGTCACTCAAAGCAGTTAATGACCCCAAGTGGTGTCTTGTGATTCCCGTGTTCATCAAAAAGATTGGAAGGAAGTGAAATGGATTTTGTCAGTATCTGCGTATGGCCTCTCCTGAACCACGATTTTCAAGATGTCATACTTTATTTCACCTGAAGCGAAATGCTTGCGCATTGTAACTCTTGTCAGCTGTGTTTTCATGAGTACGCTTTGGGGCCTGTCAACTCTCCTAGGCCACAGGTAGATTCAGAGTTCAGATTTTTTTTTTTTTTCCTATGTCGGGAACATAACGGCCAGTTGGAACTAGAGGGGCCTGAGGTAAGGAAACAGTGGTGGTACTATGTTGCCATTGACAGACTGCCTTATCACGGGGTAGGTGTCTCACCCAATGCAGTTTTTTATCTCCCTTATTTGCAGAAATAGGATAAGTAGATCATCGTTCTTTTGGTTCTAAAATTTGGAGACTTCTTAAAATGAGTTTTTTTTTAAATAAGTGTTTTGAAAGGTTCTACATAAAAGCATACACAATATGTGTCTTTATAAAAATAGATTGGAAAAACCATCTTGTTAGCTATATCCAGGATAAATCTGTGAACTTTATTTGAACACAGACATTTAGAGAAGGCATGTTCAATCTACATAAGAAATTATGCTTTTTTAAAGTTTAACAATAAGAGGACAGTTCAGCCTTGTTTTACGTATGTATATGTCCTAATGGCCACATACGCATTAAGATACAGAACATTTTCAGGCCCCCCAAAGGGATTCCTTGAATTCAGTAAACACCTGCCCCTTCCCCAAGGCAACCACCATTCTGACTTCTAACACAACCAATGAATTTTCCCTCAAAGCGCAGGATCTTTTAGAACTCGAAAGCGGCAGTGTTAATAACTGAAGGATAGCAGGTATGTGAACTTGGTGTTGTCATTTTAGCCATGATGCTTTCTGTGTTTTTGTCAGGA
Organism: Pachyuromys duprasi; assembly: GCA_028658305.1. Lineage (NCBI taxonomy): Eukaryota > Metazoa > Chordata > Mammalia > Rodentia > Muridae > Pachyuromys > Pachyuromys duprasi. Next base: position 19,759,111 of record CM053753.1, on the reverse strand, counting down.
TGTAGGGTTTCTCTGGTATCTACAGTGTCTTAAGAGTCTGACAGTTGAGCTTTGTGGTCCGGAGGACATTTTTAGCCGAGCAGTTTTTGTTGTGTTAGGGTCCTGGTTTCTGTGAGTCTTTGTTCACAGTCGAGGTTATTATGTCCACTGCCTGTTTTGGGATACAGATGTTATTTGTAGAGAATAGGTTTGAAGAAGAATTACAAATTTTCTGAACATGTTAGAGTTAAAGCTGTCGGTAGATGAGTTCATTCTTTAATGCATAGAATTTGCAGAGAAAATTGAATGAAAATTGATTTTTTAAAAAAGTCCAGTGATTTAATAATATGGGTATAATGCTTTAAGGATCTTTTAAATGACAGCAGTTAACTTGATTTATGCATGTAGGATGTACATCTGGTTTATCAAAACGTTAAAAGTTAACAGTAAAAACAAACACAAAATATAAATAAAAATTATGTCAGGTGCAGTATTTTAATAAGTCCTTTTGATTAAAGCCACTTTTTGTATTTTAATGTATCCATGTGCCCTTTCTATTGCTAAAGGAGACAAGGTAGGTTCTAAGTGAATGTTTCTTCTGTTTTGTTTTTCTGCAAAGACCTCTGTGTGATAGAAAGTGGGAATGGTTTGCCACCCATGTTAGAGATACATGTGGAATACTCCACAAAGTTCAATTGTGTGTGTGTAAAATGGTTTCTCTGAATAATTCTTTGTCTAACCTGTCAGTTGATGGGCCAACAACTAATTTAAATTTGGTCATTCCACTCAAAATTTCCAGCCTGATGAACTAATAGAGTACACTATGGTTTAGCTACCATTGATGAACTGCTTGATTTTTCTGAGGCTTTTGTTTTCTTCCATTGAATTCTTGGCTTTTCATTGTAAAAACTGCTGAATCTTTGGGATGCAATTGAAAGCCTATATAAGAAAAAAATATAAAAGGGGCTTTGTTTTAATATTTTTTTGGGGGGGAATCATGGTTTTTCCCTTTAAAAATATACGTGCTCACAAGTACACACACTGAAATTTTAAATAAGTGAATGAATATAAAAATAAAGCATTGCTAGCTGGGTGTGATGACATAGGCCTATAATACCAGCATTTGGGAAGCAGAAGGATCAGGAATTTAAAGTCATCCTATGTTAGTGAGTTTTAGGCCATCATGGGCTACATGAGACCTTGTCTCAATAAACCAAACCTAAACCATACCAACCAAACCATAAAACCAACCAAACCAAGGCACCGCCAAAGTGCAAAAATCTTTGCATGCCTGCACATTTGTAGGGTGGCCTTTGCTTTTGTAGTGATAAATAGATTGAGCTTAGCTTTAGAAATGTGGTATAGTAGCAGATGTCATTTGCTTTAATATCTATAGAAAAGATGAACAAACCAAAGTTCATTGACCTTTTATTATGGCCTTATGTTATAGTCACATTAAATGACAAATATATATTTGTATATATTTCTGAATGCTAAATATTGTTATGTTAACATTTTCTATTTAATAAATGATTTTATGGCATTGTTTGGCTGTTAACTATATTTTGTGACAATTTCAGTGAAATTTTAAAAATGGACCTGGTAAATGGTGCAGATTTGTTATGGCAGAGTATTTTCCTTTCAGCAAATACCACTTTTATCTAACTTGGGTGTTTTTGTATTTGAAAACAGTTTTTCTATTTACGTAGTTGTTAAATTGGTTGCAAGTATCTGGGGATTTTGGTTGCCCAGGAGGTTTTGAGCCATTACACTTTAGGGAATGGGATTTTGTTAGGCTGCTACCAGTCCTGCTGGAAAATGACTGAAAAATAGAAAAGACGTGGTTAGGTTGTTAAAAATTCATGCTTAAAGTTTTCAAAAGTGAGCGTAAAGATAAAAATAAAAACAAGCTATTAAAGAAAAAAATATAGACTTTCCTGAAAGTTTTCTGCCAGGTGGTGGTGGCACACATCTTTAATGCCAGCACTTGGAAGGCTGAGGCAGACAGATCTCCAAGTATCAGGCCAGCCTGGTCTACAGAGTGAATTCCAAAACAGCTAGGGCTGCACAGAGAGATCCTGTCTCAAAAACGAAAACCATTTGTTTTTTATAAAGGCTTTTGTTTCTTTTGTCTGACTGTGGACATGCACATATGTGGAAGTCAGATAACTATTTTTTAAGTTGGTTCACTTGTTCCATTTTGGGTTTTTGCTTGTTTTTAGATTTATTTACTTGGTTTTGCATGAATGACTGTTTTGCTTCCATATGAGTATGTGCGCTGCTTTGTGTGGTGGAGGTCAGATTCCCTGGAATTAACGTTACAGATGGTTGTGAATCCACTATGTAAGTTCTGAGGACTGAACTTCTGTCCTCTGTCAAAAGCAGCAAGTGCTCTTCACTGCTGAGCCATCACTCCAGTGCCTTCAGCCGTGTTTAGGAGGCAGGATCTCTTGTTATTTCTGCGGTTGCACTGCAAATTGATTCTCTTGTTTCTCGCTCCCATTTCATCACAGGAGCTCCCGGATTACAGATACTGTCCCTCTCCCACTTAGAATTTTTAAAATAAAATTTAAAAATTTATTTTATTATGTGTATTGGTGTTTTGCTTGCATGTATCCATGCAACAGATGTGTGCCTAGTTCCGTTGGGGTTCAGAAAGGGATGTTAGGAGAGTTACAGACAGTTGTGAGCTGTCATGTGGGTGCTAGGAATTGAACCTGGGTTCTCTGGAAAACAGCCATCCATCTCAAGAATCTGGCTTTTTAACCAACTGAGCCATCTTGTCAGCCCATTGCAGAAGTTTTAACAAGGGTCTTAAAAAAGATTGGTTATAATGTCACCTAATCCCAAAATGTAACCCTTTCCACAAAGCAGATACTCTTAACTCTTCTATCTACCCCAAATCAGCTTGGTAATTAACTTCTATACTAAGCAAAACATAAAAAAGGAATCAATGAATGCAATACTGTAACCATGTTAGAAATGCCACTCTCTGCACAGTGTACACCTTTTCTGATAATAGGAAGTGCCTGAGGGTTTGTATATAATTATTTTTTGTCTGTTTTTTGTTCAAAAGGATGCTTAAAAACTATATTCATGCTAAACCTGGAGTCATTGCCTTGTAATCCCAGCACTGGTTGCCCAGGCAAGAGCATTGTAAATTTAAGACAAACTGAGGGCAATCCTGTATCAACAAACAACCAAACATCTACCCGGGGGGGGGGGGGGAATGCAGCCCTATCGGAGGACATTTGTATTTAGGCCTCACGACAGTTCTTTAAAAAAAATTAGTTATTTTAACATAGAGTATCTGTATAGGAAAGGAATATTATTTCTGTGTTAGCAAGCTTCACAACAAATGTTGGTAGTTGTGCTGAAATTCTTGCTTCTCCATTGGTAAGAGACTTTGACCAGACTCCTGGATGAGGGGCTCCTTTTCTTTTCATTTCCACAATGTCCCTGTCTTTCTGTCCTTCCTTAATGAGATATAACAGTTATATTTATAGCCGTAAAAATGCAGTGGAACGTATTATTGTTAAAATTACCAAATTGGATGTAAAAATTGTACTTTTTAAGAAATACAAAATAAAAAATATGTAAATGGAAAGTCGATATTATAGAAAGAATAAAGACATTTAGTAATTATAAATCAGCCAAGATAAATCTAGGCTCAGAGGTTAGGTATGGTGGTGTTCGCCTTTGGGAGGTGGAAGTAGGTGGATCTCTATGAGTTGAAGGCCTGCCTGGTCTATAGAGTGAGTTTCAGTACACCCAGAACTACATAATAGACTTTGTCAACAAACAACCCACCCCCTCCTCAAAATGCACAAAACAAAATAAACACCGGTTCAATATAATATTAAATTAAAGATAAGATTCATTTTTAAAAAGCCACAACAAAAGATCTCAAACTTTGTAAAGCTCTCTTTGTCTTTAAGTGATCTTTCACCACCTAAAGACGTTTTTCTTTGGTTTTTCAAGACAGGTTTCTCTGTAAGAACTTTTGTTTTGTTTTGGGACAGGCTTTCTTTTATGGCCCTGGCTGTCCTGGACTTGCTTCGTAGACCAGGCTGGCCTTGAACTCAGATCTGTCTGCCTCTGCCTCCTGAGTGCTGGGACTAGAGTTGTGTACCACATGCCTAGCTAACTTATCAGGACTTTTTAAAAAAATATTTATTTAATTTTACTTTATGTGCATTAGTGCGAAGGTGTCAGATCCCTTGGAACTGGAATTCCAGACAGTTATGAGCTGCCATGTGGGTGTTGGGAATTGAACCTGGGTCCTTTGGAAGAGCAGACAGTGCTCTTAACCACTGAGTCATCTCTCCAGCCCCTTATCAGGACTTTTTTAAAAGCAAAAATTTTAGTCTATTTTCTGTTGGACATACACATGCACTCATATATATGCCCATGTGTGTGTTATGTGCACATGAGTACAGTGTCCAAGGAAGCCAGAGTGTTGGGTTCCCTGGATCTGGAGTTACAAGTGGTTGTAAGCCACCTCATGTAAGTGCTGGGACCTATGCCCATTCCTAACTAGTGAGCCGTCCTTCTAGCTCCCAATCCAAATTCTGTTAAATGATGTGAAACACTTGAACTTTGAAGATTTTTAGATAACTTGAATAAACTAAACACTGTTCAGGGAGTAGTATTTCAGACATGCTGTACAGTACTGCATGCATTAGTTCCTTTTTAATTTTTTGTTTAGTATAGGAAAAAGTTATTACTAAACTGATTTAGATTAGAAAGAGTAGTTAAAGAGTATTTGCTTTGTGCAGAGGATTGGGTTTTGGCATGAGGTAATATTTGGAGAGTGTCCTTTTTAAAGATTTATTTTTAATTTTTATTATTTTAAATTATGTGTGTGTGCGTGTGAGTATGTGCAAGTGAAGGTACCCTCAGAATCCAGGCAGTGATGGTGCATGTCTTTAATCCCAGAATGGGAGGCTGAGGTAGGCAGATCTCTGTGTTCCAGGCCATCATGGTCTACAGAGTACTAGGACAGCCAGAGAAACAAACAGAAAAAAAGAAAGGAAGGAAGGATGAATGAATGAATCCAGAGGCATTGGACCCTCCTAGAGCTAGACTTACAGGCAGTTGTGAACTGCCCAGTGTAGGTGCTAGGACGTGAACTCAGATCCTCTGACCTGTCTTAACCACTGAGCCATCTCTACAATTCTTGGAGAAGGTCTTAGATGAGGTATTGAACATGGCTTGTTAGTAGTTATATTAGTTTTTTTTTCTAAAGGAACAGAACTGATAAGCATGAAAAAATGTGTATGTGTATATATCATATAGACAAACTTATATACATATATACAGACATATAGATATACACATATATGAATGAGATTTATTAGCATTGCTTACAGATTGTGGCTGTGGTCTGGGTAGTGTCCCCTAACTGACAGGCCATGAGACTGGATGTCTCAGCAGTTCCAGTCTGGTGCTAGAGTCCTAGAGGATTGCTGTAGAGTTGATGATTTCTAGTCTGTGTTGGAATCCCAAAGAAATGGGTTCTAAAACCAGCAAAACTCTGCCTCAGCAGTTAGGATAGATGAATTTGCAAGCGAGAGTGAACAGGCAAAAGCCAAAAGCTTTCTTGTATGTCCTTTAATGTGGGCTGCCACCAGAAGGTGTGGTGTGGCCCAGATTTAGGGCGTGTCTTCCCACCTCAAATGATCCAATTAAGGAAATCCCTCATGGGCATGCCCAGATGCTTGGGTTTTAGTTGATGTGGTCAGCTTGACAGCCTTCATAGTAGTCAAGTGTTACACGTTTGGAATGACAACAAAAGATAAAATAAGAAATTTAGCAGTTATTTAAAAAGTTCAAAATTTTTCTTGCTGATGTGCAATTTAATATCTTTTATTTATTTTTTGATGTTCAGCTTAAAACTATCTAAACAACAAATATTTTGCTTGAGGTCAAAATTAATATTTTTATACCCTGGGAAATTAAAACTTTTTTCAGATTTAATTTTTTTACGTGTCTGAATGTTTTTCCTGCATGGATGTATACACACCACATGCCTTCCTGGTGCTGAAAAAAGTCAAAGAAAGTCTCAGAGCTCCTGGAACTGGAATTTGGGATGGTTGTAAGCCACATGCAGGTCCTAGGACTAGAGGGCCCTGGTCTTCTATTAAGAGTAGCAAGTGCTCATAACTGATCAGCCATCTCTCCAGCCTCCTCCCCCAAACCCAGGAGTTTTTGCAACATGCACACAAATCTCTTTTGTTAAAAATAATGTATAGCAGTTTGCAGCTGTAATCTCCAAGATGCCATTTTGGTTGGTTTTTACTTGTTACTTTGTAAAATAACTTTGGAATGATAAGTTGATAACCACACACACGTACTTAACATATCCTGTCTAGAGCATAAAAACAATTGAGATCCATTAAAACATTTATCATTTTATGTATTTTTTTTTTTTTTTGCCTGAGTGTATGTATGTGCACCATGTACATGCAGGAGCCTTCAGAAGTCGGAAGAGAAGGCATTGGATTCCCTAGACCTGCAGCTACAGGCAGATCTGAGCTGCTTTGTGGGTCCTGGAACCAAGCTCAGCTCCTCTGCAAGAGTAGCAAGAGCTTTTAATTGCTGAAGTGCATTTTTAAATTTTAATTTTTAAAGATTTATTTTTATTTATTATGTATACAGTGGTCTGCCTACATGTACAACTTCACACCAGAAGAGGGCACAGATCTCTTTACAGTTGGTTGGGAGCCACCATGTGGTTGCTGGGAATTGAACTCAGAACCTCTAGAAGAGCAGCCAGTGCTCTTAGCTTCTGAGCCATCTTTCCATCCCACCCCCTCCCCAGTGCATTCTTATTATTCTTTAAATTAAAAAAATTAGAGGTAAACCAACTGGAATTAATATAATTTTAATTATTCTAAATGTATATAGTTCAGTCCTTAAATACGTTCATAATTTTATGTAACTCTTGCCTTCATCTATCTTCTTCATCTCTCAAAAGCGAACTAAAAGTGAATAGTTTTGGTTTTTTTTTTCAAGACAGGATTTGTCTGTGTAGTCTTGGCTGTCCTAAACTCAGGACTAGGCTGGCCTCGAACTCAAAGAGATCTGCCTGCCTCCGGCTCCCCAAGTGCTCTGATTAAACTTGCCCAGCTGGTTTCTAGGTCCCCTTCATGAGCTGAATTGTACAGTATTTGTCCTTTTCTGATTACTGTGTTTCAATTACCACAATTCTCAAGGTTTATCCATGGTGTAATGTATCAGAATTGCCTTTTGAGAAAGTGAAAAGTTAAGAACACTTTTACAGCAGGAATGTAAATAGAGGTCTCAGAATCTCATGCATTAGGACTTGTTTACCTTGTGCTTACCTGTGGAGGTACAGAGCAGAACTATGAGAGCCAGCTACTTTTTCTTTAGAAGCAGTTGAAACATTTAAATATGACATCAAGGTAGAAGATGGAATTTGCTAAAAAAAAAACAAAGGTCCGTAGGGGTCTCATTGAACTGGGGCAGATGGTTCATAGGATTTTATACTATAGTCACTGATATTCTCAATGTTGCCCTAAATTAAAGCATACTGTCTAGAACTATAAACCATAGTGTGTTAAAAGCTGCTCATAAACCTCAGCTATCTGAAAGGCATAATTAGTGATTCACCTACTGTTCTGGTAAGGTTAAGTGTCATAACCTTTTACTCTCATTTCTGAACTAATGGAAAATCAGCAAGTATGTAGTTAAGTTTATTGGCTTATATAATAATTCTGTACACAATGTTTTTCTTAGATGTATAATATTTAATCTTATATTTGTAAAATGTCATAGATGGTGAGAAAGATTTTATAGAATTCAGGATTTTAAGAGTTGAGTAGTTACATGTTTTCAGAGTGTTAGAGTTGTAAATGTTTTTTGTCATTATTAAATTTATTTATTGTGTGTGTGTGATATACATGTGTATGAACACATGGTATACCTATGTACTTGTAGGCAAGCACTCATACAAATAAAAATAAAGTTTAAAAGAAAAAGACTTCCAGGGGTCTGGAGAAATGGCTCAGCTGTTACAGAGCATTTACTGCTTTTGCAGAGGGCCTGAATGTGGTGCTCAGCATCCACCTCAGGTGACTTACAGCTCAGGTACCTCCAGCTCCTTTTGGCCTCCATGGGTACCTGCATGGATGTGGTACATGTGAACTCATGCAGGCACACATACACATATATGTAAATAAAAATAAACCTTAAAAGTTTCATCAAATGCTAGAACCTTCAAAAGTGAGGAAGGTTCCTTCCTTTAGCCCCACTCTGTTTTTGGTCAAGGTACTATTGTGTGTGAGGCTGGGCTTGGATTTGAAGTACCCCTGCGTCAGCATAATGTATGCATCACCACACATGTCCCTTTCTGTCCTCAAAGCCACATTTCTACCAACATGAACATTCACGGTAATCGCAATTGTTTAATTTTCTTTATTTACTGTTATTAAAAGTTTTAAAACATGTAATAAAATGAAAATGTTATTATTTTCAGTGATAAATGTGTCTGATTCTGTTGCCTTCAAGTGTTGTTGCTGTTTTTTGTCCTGGCCAACATACTGTGGCAAGTAAAGCTTTGTAAATTGGATTTGATTGTGTAAAAGTTCCACAGTTAGCAGTTTAAAGTTCAGGCTCCTTAGGAAGATGACATAATCCTTGAATGTAGTGCAAATAATAATAATTTTATTAAAATGCATTTAAGTCCTTTGTATGTAGAATTTTATTAACATATCTGACGATGAGTGAGACATCCTCACCCATAGTGTGTGTGTCCACAAGAGACAGGCATGAAGATCTTGACTTTTATTTTCTTTTTTCTCTCTTTCCTTCTTTTTGTCTGTCTCTTTTTTCTATTTCTCCTTCTCTTTCTTTTTCTTTCTCTCTTTCCTCTCTTTCCCTCTCTTTCCTTTCTCTTTTTCATTCTTTCTCTCTTTTTCTCTTTCTTTTTTCTCTCTTTCTTCTTTCTTTCTGTATGTGTGTCTATTTGAGTTCACATGTATGACATTCATGCAGGTACCAATGATGGTGTAGTGGCTCACGCCTACAATCCCAGCCCTTGGGAGGCAGAGGTAGGCAGATCTCTGAGTTTGAGGCCAGCCTGTTTCAAATCAGAAAATTAAGTAGTGAGACCCTGTCCCGAACAAAACAAGAGTTAAAGCAATGTCAGACTGTGATAGCGGTATTGCAGTAGCATAGGAGAATATGTTTACTGGGCAATACAGACTGAAGGGCTCAGAATGGGGCATGATTTTCAGAATTTTCAAGTGCCTCATAAAATGTGCTTAAATGTTTGCATATAGTTCAGGAAAATTGGCCCTGGGATGGTGTGCACCTTTAATCCCAGAACTCAGACACGGAGGCAGGAGGATATCTTCTAGTTCAAGGCAAGCCTGATTGATCTACATAGTAAGTTCCAAGACAGCCACAGCGAGACATTTTTTAAATATTTTAATCAAAAGTAGAGGACATTTTGAATTTTTTTTAGACCCTTTTTGTGTTCCAGGATTTTGTTAAATTTTTTTTTTTTTTGGTGAGAGCTATTCTGAGATAGGATCTCAAAGGAAAAGCGGGGGGGGGGGGTCGACAATGGCTATTTAAGTTTTTGTTTTTTAAACTCTGTGTGTGTATAGGGTGAAGGCATATACATATCTATGGAAATCAGAGAACAACTTTGTGTCATTTCTCTCCTTTCACTTTTATGTGAATGCTAAGGGTCCAGCTCAAATGATTAGGCTTTTCTGGCAAATGGTTTACCTGCTGCATCATTTTTACCCATTACCTTGCACTTTTGACTCACCTGTCTTCATTACAGGCTGTGGAACTCAGGGCTTTATATATGTTAAACAAGCAGTCTACCAACTGAGCCATATCTCTGGTTGGATTTCATTCTTCATGGCTGTATAACACTATCGTGTTTATAGACCACATTTTCTTCATGGGTCTGTTGATGCACATGTACTTTGATCCCATAACTTTGCTTTTGTGGATAGTGCTGTGGTTTCTGTACAAACTGACTTGGGTTCTTTCAGGAGTGGTGGAATAGTGTTGCTAGATCAGATGGTTATTTGGTTTTCAATTTTTGAAAGCCGTGCAACATAATTTCATACTGGCTGTACTAGTTTACATTGTTATCAACATACTGATACATTAGTTTGCCAGAGAGAACTGTATAAACGTATGTTCGCCCCAGATAGGGCACAGGTATCAGGCCAGAGAAATGATTCTACCCACATGTAGGTTGGTGGACTAACCTAAACCATTATGGTTACTTTCGGAAGCATAGGTGAGGGATTATGTACGTAAGCATGAGCAGCTTTTAGGGTGGCATGTCCCAGAGAAGTGTTTCTTGTCCTTGTAACTGCTTCTGTAACCTCAGGAAAGGGTGATGTCTGAGGCACCTTCCTTGTGAGTACTCATTCCTCTTGAAGAGGAAATATTGATGGGCTCAACCTTGTCAAGTCATGTGTAGTGACTACAGTTCAAGACCAGAGGGGTAATGTCCTGCCTGGAGGAATGTATCCGTGGGTGCAGGGGTCTAGTGAAGGACCCTTGCTAACATTTGTTGTTTTTCTCTTGGTGATAGCTATTCTGAGATGAGATGGGATCTCAGTGGAGCTTTTCTTTATTCTTCCTCATCTTATCCTTCCTTCTTTCCTTCTTTTCTTTGAGACTGTCTCTCATATAGCCCAACTTGACCTTGAAGTGGTTATATAGCAAGGCTGGGCTTGAATTCAACATCCTGGTGCCTTCATCTCCTAAGTGCTGGAATTACAAGTGTGCACCGCTACATCCAGCTTCAATATACTTTTGCATTTCCTTGATGGCCAAGCAGCTTTAGCATTTCCCTCCATTGGTTATTTGTAATTCTTATTTTGAAAAGTCTTTAGTTCATTTTCCCATTTACTGATTGGATTAAAATTTCAAATTCCTTATGTGTTCTAGATACTCAGTTCCCCATTGAAAGGCTAGAGAGGTGGCTAAGTTGTCAAGAGCACAAACGGCTCTTCCCAAGGACCCCAGTTTGGTTCCCAGTAACCACGTTGACAGTTTTCAACCAACCACCTGTAACTCCAGTTCCAAGGAGACCCAGCACCTTGCTTTTGTGGACACCTGCATTTGTGTGCATATACCTATGCACAGACACGTAATTAAAAATAAATCCTTAATTCCCTGTGGAATGAATAAGTAGAAAAGATTTTTCTCACATTATGTAGGTTATCAGTTTACTCTGGTAATTGTTTTGTTTTCTGTGCAGAAGCTTTCAAATTTGATACAATCCTACTTGTTAATTTTTTCTATTATGTCCAGGACTAATGGAGTCCTGTTCAGAGAGTTCTTGCCCTAGGTTTGCATTTTGAAGTATTTTCCAACCTTTTCCTCTAGCAGTTTTAGAGTTGTGGTGTCACATTAGGATTTTGATCCATTTTGAGCTGATTTTTGTTCAAGGTAAGAGGGATGTAGTTTAGATGTCCTTTTTGTGGAAATGCGCTTTCCTAGCACTGTTTGTTAAGGAGGATTACGTTCCCCAGCATGTTTTGGCACCTCTCTGAAATCAGGTGGCCATAGATACATGGATTTATTTCTGGATCTTCTTTTTATTCTGTTTCTCTGTGTGTTTGTTTTTATGTCAGTACCATGTTATTTTTGTTAAAATGGCTCTGTAGGATATTTTGAAGTGTGATGCTTTTAGAATTGCTGCTTTTCTTCACGATTGCTTTGGTCTTTCTGAGACTTGGGTTCCTATATGATTTTTAAGATTTTCTTTCAAGTTCTGTGAATGTTGTTGGACTTTGGATGTTGGTTACATTGAATCTGTCATTTGCTTTGGTGGTATGACCATTTTGGCAATTCTGGTCTGTGAACATAGAGGTTCTTTTATCTTTTAATGAAATAGGTTTTTTTTTTTCTTCTTCTTCTTCTTCAAAAAAGCTTTCATTGCAGATATCTGACTTTGGTTAGGTTTATTTCAATTTTTTAAAGTTAATGTGAATAGGATTGTTTAATTTTTTTTTCTCAGCAGTTTTATTATTAGTGTATAGAAAAGCCACTGATTATTGCCTCCTACATTGCTAAACATGTTTACCAGATCTAAGACTCTTATAGCAGACCTTAGGCCTTTCTAAGTATAGACTCATATCATCTGCAAAAAGGATAATTCTTGTTTTCTTTTTTATCTTTCACTGGCTTTTGGCCAAAATTTCAAGCACTATACTGAATAAGAGTAGTGACAGTTGACTCTTTCCTTGTTTTAAACTAGGAAACAATTTCAGTTTTGCCTCATTTATGTTGATTGTAGGTAGTTGACTATAATCTTTACTATGTTGAGATATGGCTCTTTAGTTCTTAGTTTCTTTGGAGTTATCATAAAGGGATATTGAGCTTTGCAAAGAGCTTTTCTGCATTTGTTGTGATTACCATGCTATTTTTTTCCTTGTTTTATTTTACTGCTCTGTTTATGTTGAACAGGGCTGATACACACATATGCACACAAAAACAAAACAATTACCAGAGTAAACTGTTAACCTACAGAATGTGAAAAATACATGTATAAAGAGACGCACACAGACATACACATATATATGGGGGATTTATTAAAATGGCTTATAGGCTGTGGCCCAGCTAGTCCACCAATGGCTATTTTCTCACTGGTAGGCCAAGAATCTGGTAGTTGTTCAGCCCATGAGGCTAGAGGTCTCAGTTGGTCTCTAGTGTGTGTTGGAATCCAGAAGAAATAGGTTCTAGTATCACAGAATGTCTCAGCAGGAGGATAGATGAATTTGCTAGTGAGAGTGAGGGCAAATGGGCAAAAAACCAAAATTTTCTTGTATGTCCTTTTATCTGGGCTGCCGTCAGAAGGTGTGGCCCAGATTTAGGGTGTGTCTTCCCATCTCAAATGATTCAATCAAGAAAACTTTCTCACAGGTATGCCCAGATGCTTGGGGTTTTGTTGATTCCAAATGTAGTAAAGTTGACAACCAAGACTAGCCATTTCTTTTATTTTTGTTTCAGAGAGTAGTTTGAGGAACAGCGATGTTATTTTATCCGTAATTACTGCTCTTTATAGATCTGATTAAGTTTTTTTTAATATCCTCCTAGTTCCATTTTGTTAGGTTATTTGTATCTAGAAATTAGTCTGTTTCTTTATTTTCCAATTTATTGCAATTCTCTTTTCAAAATATTCCCTATTGATCCTCTGGTTTTCAGTGGTATCTGTTGTATCTACCATTTCACCTCTTACTTTATTAATTTGGGTCTGCTTTTTTGGCTAAGGATGTGTCTACCTCTTTAATTTTTCAAGGAACCAACTCTTTGTTTTACTGACGTTCGGGTGGGATATCATCCTTTTGTCTCCATTTCATTTCTGAAATTTATTATTTCTGTCCAATTTTGGGTCTGATTTATTTTTGTTTAAGATTTTGAGGTAATTTTATTAGATTTTGTTAGATTATTTAAAAGCAGTAATTTTCTTTTCTTTTCTTTTTTTTTTTGAGACAGTTTCTCTGTCCTGGAACTTGCTTTGTAGACCAGGCTGGCCTTGAACTCACAAAGGCATGCACCACCATGCCCAGTGAAATCAGTAATTTCTATCTTCGCATGTTCTTTATCTTCACATGTGAGGAGTGGGGGAGGAGGGAGGAAGCATGCTTTGAATGCTGTTCCCTTCATGAGTCATGACTCTTCTAGTATGCAACTGGGATTTTAAGGGGCAGAATGGGACAATTTTTTTCCTCAGTGGCCTATATCTTAAGCCACAACATAGATCTATTTCTGTTAAGCTGCTTCTCCATTGAAAACTTATCACTGTTTAGAGACTCTGTCTAAGACAAATTGCCATTTTAAGCTGTTGCTTTGAGGGAACTGAAGAATTCAGCATAGCACTTGGCCCAGTGATAGTTGCCTGAGTTATTCTTTAATAACTGTCTGGGTGTTCTTTCTCTGGGAAACATCCCACCTAGCTCAAGTGGTGGGGTCCTCTAGCCTTACTAGCAATTCTGTACAGAGAATCTTAGAGCAAGCTAGGAAGGAAAATCTAAATTGTTTAGATGGATAAGATCTTCAGACTAATTATCTGATTTTACTGTGATCCTTACCTTCTTTCCAGAACACCTCAGCATCACAGAGCTCTGGTAACCAAATCAGCTCTGGGTAGTTGAGGCATGGGCCTTTTTTCTATTTAGATTCAGTTTTC
>CM053753.1:19728127-19744438 GCA_028658305.1 Pachyuromys duprasi | reverse complement strand
CCTGAGGAGACAGGATAAGCTGGGGTTGGATGGAAGGGAAGGAGGTCCTCCCCTGTTGGTGGACTTGGAGGGGGCAGGGAAGAAGGAGATGAGGGAGGGAGTGGGAGGGTAGGAGGGAATGGGGGAGGGGGCTACGCCTGGGATTCAAAGTACCTAACCTGTGATTGAGATAAAAATAAATAAATTAAAAAAAAAAAAACAGAACAAAACAGAAACCCTACCATATTATTAGAGTTTTGTTTTTTTAACCGGTGTGACGTCACAGTTGTAAGTTCCATGTATTAACTCTTTTCTATTCAGTTCTATGTCAGTAATCAGTGTGTAAATACTTCAGAGGAAGAGTTTTCAGTAGTTTGAGTTTTCCTCTATATCACTATGGCACTTAGAGTTGCTGGTGTTTGCTACTTTGTTGGTTCTTATTTCTTCTACCCTTCCCCACCCCTTTTCTTTCACCCTTCCAACCCCCTAACACTACATAGAGAAAAATAGGATATAGGAAAAATGGGGGTGATGTTATTATTAGACTATTTCGTGCTGATAAGTGGTGTCCTTGGGGCAGGTTTGATCTTGGCTGTCAGGATATCTGATTTTTTGTCTTGTCTTTGCCTATGACTACATAATGAATCTTGACCAACAGCAACCACCCAACAACCCATCTGTCAAGACTCTAGCATTTATATGCCACCTGAAAAGTCACCAGGATTCCAAACATCATACAATTACAGAAACTTTCTGCAGCTGGCAAAATCACATTCCTGCTAGAGCATGAGGCAAATCATAATCAGCTACTAGGAAGCAGCCATATCCCCATACCTGGGACTAATATGAGAACATATAATATTTCTGTGTTTGTTTATTCTTTGGATTTTGGAGACAGGGTTTCTTTGTGTAGCCTTGGCTGTCCTGGTCTCGCTTTGTAGACCAGGCTTGCTTCAAATTCACTGAGTGCTGGGATTATAGGCATGCACCATTGCAACCAGCTTCTGTGTGTGTGTGTGTTTTTAAAGAAACCAAAATTCCAAAATTCTCACTACATTTCCTCCTTTCTCTTTTAAGCCATTAATTATGGTAGGTGTAGTGGGAAATTATAAATACAGACATTTTCAAGGAAATAAACCCTTTTTGATTAGTGGTCAAGGTTTTTAGGAGACATCTGCTTAATTCTAATCCTTATCCGTTTTGTTAGTATCCACAGCTTTTCTTTTCCTGTGGAAATTTAAGCAAATCCATGTTCCTCAACACAAAACTTTTGCTGGCTTCCATTCTGATGTTAACACATCATTATAGTATATAGACTGATTTAATTCCACAGTTTTTTCTATAACCTGGTGACTCTCAACTGCTCCTGTTTGAAATGCATTGTTTTCTGTGAGGCCTCAAGTGTGGCACCAACAGACATTTCCCAATGGCAAGAAATTGCTTTGGAAATTTGTCTTGGACCTGCACTCACTGGTCCATTGGCAGCCCTTTCCATATTACCCGCACATCCCTGGAAGCCTAGGTCTTCTTTCTGGTTTATATTTAAAAAACCCATTGCTGCTAGAAATGGCTTGTTCACTTTTCCAGTGAAAAGCATCATATTTCTTACAGTTATTGCACCGGGAATTTTGAGATTTGAGACCTTTAGTGGCTTGCAAATAACCAAAATTCTCACAATTGAAGCACTGGGTATTTTAATATCAGAGACCTCTAGCTGTAGCTTGGCTTACGATAGTAGCATGGTACACTTTAGAAGCAGTGTCTCTTGCATTTCTTTTCCACTCGTGCATAGGCACTGCTTGTACCTGAATGGTCTAATAACTTTTACATTTGGTATTTGCATTTTCATATACGAAGGTCTCTATCAACACCTGTCTTGCATCAGGATCTGATATGGCTTTGTTCACAGCTGAGACTAATCTTTGTGAAAAATCAGTGAAGGCTTCTCTAGAGCCTTGTATAATCTTTGTAAATGAAGTGAACCTTTTTCCAGGCTCCTCAATTTTTTCCCAAGCTCTTAAAGCTGCTGATCAACATTGTTCTATAATGGCATCATCAAATTGAGTCTGTTCTTGTATATCAGGATACCACCCTTCACCCAGCAACTCATCTTTTACTTTATTCATTCCCGTGGCTGTATTTTGCTGTTCAGTATTCCAGGCTTCTTCCCTCCACCATGTTAACCATTGCAGTTGTGGACTGGCATGTAGTATGGATGTCACCAATTTTTTCCAGTCTTGGGGAATAATTCTATTTTGAGTAGCCCAGTTACTTAGAATTTGTTTCGCATACGGTAAGTGCGTTGCATGTGAAATCATGGTCTCTTTACACTGCCTAAGATCTATCATTTCTTTAGGATGGCACCCTATCTCATAACTTTGTCCCATTAGCAGGCATATGCTGTATGACTACTGGGAAAGGTGATGGTGGTGATCTTGTAACCCAGGGCCACCCATTAGACTACTTCCTGTTGATTAGGGGCATTGAGCTCGTCAGGATATCTAATTTCTTCTTCCTCTTGTTTCTTCTTTACATATTAGACCACTTAACAAACAGCAGCCAACCTACAAACCATCCTACAATCCACCTATGGGGGCCCTAGCATTTATATACCCTCTGAAAAGTCACCAGAATGCCAAATGTCACACAATAAACAGAAACTTATCTTCAGTTGGCAAAATCATCTCTCTGCTGGAGCACAAGGCAAATTATTATCAGCTGCAAGGAAGCAGCCCACACCTTGGATTAAAACAAACACATATTCTTATAATATTTCTGTGTTTTTTTAAGAAACCAAAATTCCAGAAATCTCACTTCAATCAGTCAAGTTCCTGCTTACCTTGTAAGGCACGGCTTCTTTTCTGGAGCTCTTGAGGCTGTATTAATCACCTTTTTTTCTCTTGGGTGCATACAACGTTCTACATATTCTATTCTTATATTCCATTTCTAATTGTTTGTTGAATGTTCCCTGTTTCTGTGGGCTCAAAGTTAGAGACTCTGTTTTGTTATTCCTCTTCAGTACCATACACAGAACCTACCTTGAATAGATACTAGATAAGTTACAACTGAAGGCACAGAAACAATAGGCTGGAACAGCATTTCTACAGTTATTTTTATTTAAAAATGTAATTTTCCTCTAAGTGAGAAGTGATTATTTTCTGAGATCTCATTCCCATGCTTAGAGCCAGTCAGAAGCCTTCCATCAGGATGAAAATAAAAATCCAAACTCCTTTGTGACCCACACTGCCCTTTGTGATTATTCCTTGCCTACTTCTACCATCTTCAGTTGTCCCATACTGTATCCAGGTGGACTTTTTATACCTCTCAAGTGTGCTGGACTTAGTTTCCTTTCATTGTAAGGGGTCAGCTCAATGGATTCATCCCTGACCATTTTTACCTTTATTCTAGATGCTCTTTTCTTGTCACTGTTTTTCTTTGTTATGATTATTACTATATGAAATGTTTTAAAGCTAATTTTAGTTCATTATAAGAATTTAAACCATACTTAGTAAATATTAAAACTGACATATCTACTTAAAAATATGTTCCATATTGATCCTGTTGGAAAAATAGAAGTACTTTCTCTAATGCCTTGTTGCTTGTATTTACTGTTGGGAATTCCATGTAGGTGAGAACTGTGAACTGTGTTATCTTTGTTGCATTAGCCTTTTCTGGAGGGATAAAAACAAACATCCACTCCTCCTAGATGAGATATCAAGGACAAACCAAAGTACCAATTCCACCAAAGTGAACATTCATTCATTCATTCATTCATTCATTCATTCATTCATTCATTCATAAACAGGGTATGGGCGAGGGGTTACTTACAGGACTGTAGGTAAATCCAAAACAGCATCACTAGGTCTTGCCCAGTGTGATTACTTCTTCATAGCTGTATGTTTCAAGTTCTATATACTGTCTGGCCTTCCAAGACTGTGTGTAACTTGTACAAAACTGCATATAGCTGGAAGGGGGGGTAAAGGCAGGAGTGGCTGGAATCTCAGCTGAGGGCCTGATGAACCGCCCACCTCCTTCTCTGTGAAGGAACAGCTTGATCTTGAGGGTCTTTTGCAGTTAGTCCAGCTTCTGTGGTGAGGATGGTCAGGTTTTTTAGTTGGGAATTCAGCATCCTGCACTTTAAATCATCACAGCCTCCCTAGTCTTTGAACAGTGTCTGGATGCGGATGTATGTTAAGTGGAGGTGTGTGAACAGCCAGTCATTTGGAGACTTTTTTCAGTTTTGAAAGTGAGAAGCCAGAATCCTGTCATGTTTTGCAGTTTTTTCTTCCTCCCTTCTTCCCTCCTCCCCTCTTTCTTTCAAGACAGTCTCACTCTGGCAGTGAGCTCATGGTTCTCCTGTTAATCCTTTTAAGTGTGTTCTACCACACTTTATGAACATGCTTATTTGATTAACATTTTAGGCTAGCAAGGTCCCTTTCCTTAACTTCACTTCTAAAAATTATAGTGGTAAAAATACAGTAGTTTGGGCTTGGAAGATGGCTAACTGATTAAGAGCACTGGCTGCTCTTCCAGAGGACCCAGCAGCCACATGGTGGCTCACAACTGACTGTAACTCCAGTTCTAGGAGATCTGATACCCTGTTCTGGCCTCTGCAGACACCAGGCATGCACATGGTGCACAGACATATATTCAGGCAAAACACATACACATTACATAATAATAAAAATAATTAAAAATCATAGTAATTTATAGTATCCATTTTCCTAAAAGAACAGCATCTTTAGATGTTCGACAGTGCATTTTGTTTTAGCAGAAACTTTCAGCCATTTCCTTTAATTTTTTGTGAGAGTAGTTACAAAGAAGCAACTAGTTCTCAGGTTTTATGTGGGAGTGGAGTGACTCCATTTCCATTGTCCTGGGGTAACTGAGCCTGTTCCTTGCAGGAGTAGGATGGCAATTTCAGAGACAAGTCTTTTGATTCCCTTGCCTCCCGCCATTATTAATAAATGTGTGCTCTTCGTGGAGAGCACTGATGCTGCCTGCATCTGGCGAGAACCTGTGACCCTCAGACAGGCAGACATCCACAGGGGTGGAAGAGGGCCTCACTGGCAACAGGCTTTGTCTGTTTCTTTCCCCCATCCTGCTTAAATATGGGGAACTTTAGGGAAATTCTGAAGTGCGTGCGTGCGTGTGTGTGTGTTGACCTTTAGAGTTTTACTGAATGGGATTGTTTGGGGCAGATTTAGGAAATTTGGACTCTTCAGTAATTTTACAATTCGTAGTTAGCTTACAAAGAAACTGTTACATGAAACCACTTATAAAGATAAGCATTTCATATTAATATGCTATGTAACTGGACTTTAGTTGCAGACTTACTAGATAATGAGGCTTTTAAACTTTCGTTATCGTGGAACCAGACACATACAAAATAGAATATGCTTTAAAAAGTGAGTGGAGTATTTTTAGCACTATGGCTCAAAATTAAAAGTTACTGTCGTCATACGGAAGGAGGATAGAAGGGACTTCTTTATACTCCTAATCCTTCACCCACCTGTATTACTGAATTCGGTGTGTGCCACAAAGGCAGTCATGCAAGGGCCCTGTTGTGAGCAATGTGTTATTTGGCAATTTCATGGTGAGAATTTACATAAACTAAGGCATCTGTGCTAACTACAGCTTCTATAGGAGATTTAATATAATGGAACCAGTGTGTGTACAGTCTATCAACGACAATGTTGTTGTGTAGCACATAGCTGTAGTCACAAAGAATACTCTTACCAGGCCTTACTTTTTTTCGTTGCTTTTTTTTAGATCATAGTTTCAGAACTTAAGTCCTCCCCTGACCCCATAGGGTTTCTCTGTATAGCCCTGGCTCAGAGATCCATCTGCCTCTGCCTCCTGAGTGCTGGGATTAAATGTGTGCATCACCGTGCGTGGCCTTATCTCATTTTAAAAATTGTGATTAAAATAAAAATAAGGTAGCAAGAGGCTGGAGACATGGTTCAGTGGTTAAGAGCACTTGCTGTTCAACTCATTTACATGGATGCAGGGTAACTTTAGTCAATTCCTTATTTGTATAGGTTTTTTTTTTTTTAGTTATTTTGAATTTTTTGTTTGTTTTTGTTGCCACTACAAGTAGAATCATGAAACTAATGGTAACAAATTTTTGTATTAACAAAAACGTTAAGACTCTTGTTTTTTCTGAGTTAGCATTCTTGTGAGGGTGGACTGTTCTCCAGCCATTCCCAACCTTTCAAGATGCAGAAGGTATGGGTGAAGTAGAGTAAGGAATTGGAGATGAGGTCTTCTGCTTCTTATTCTGTCCCCATAAATTGCCACCTGAGTCTTAGGAGAAAAGAAACCTCTAGAGGTGCCAGTAGACTACCACGTTGCTAACCATGGTTAAAGTCCAAGGCCTGTGAATGGGTTGCTTGTAAACATTTAGTCAGTTTGTGCATTTTTTTCTTAAAAATCTTATTTTTATTTTCTGTGCATTAGCATGAAGGTGTCAAATCCCTTAGAACTGGAGTTATGGTTCTTAGTTGCCATGTGGGTGCTGGGAATTGAACCCAGGTCCTTTAGGAAGAACAGACAGTGCTCTTAACCATTGAGCCATCTCTCCAGCCCAGTTTGTGCATTTTAATTGTCTGTTTAGTCAACTTTCACAGTGGAGATGTGAAAAAACATCCATTCACTCCCGGTAGGCTGCCACCAGCAGACTGAAGGACTGATTACACTAAACTTTGTTTGGGGAACCAGTGAGTTTATTGGGCCCACACATGTGGCACCCCCCACCCCCACCCCCCAAACAACAAAACACGGAAACATCTCTTCCTAGAATGGGAGAGGACTTCTCTATAACTGCATAGATGGAATCACCTCTGCACCCTGCACACTTTAACCTTCAACTCGGTTTACTGTAGTACCACCTAGAACCGGGGCAGAGTTATATGTAGCAGGGGTCAGGTGGAGTACAAGGAGTGAATAGCTGGAATCTCCGGTGAGAATATAATGATTCTTCTTTCTTTTCTTCTGTGGGAACTTCAAAAGACCCAAATTTGAGAGTGACTTGTGTGTAATCACAGTTGGTCTGATTAAATGGTAATGGCTATTATGCTTGGAGGCCAGTGTTATACAACATTGGCTAATACTGATTTCTTAGTTTTTAAGTATTATTGGTTCATTGATGAGATATGGCCACATTTTTAAAAGTTGGCATCAAAAATTACAATTATATGTTTGTATATGTATGTATGGAGTGTGTAAATATATTTGTGGGCACATACGCATACACACACACACATACTGCCTGTATATGGATGTCAGAGAACATCTTTGGGAGTTCATTGTCTCCTACCTTGTTAAGGCAGGATCTTTATTATTGTTTCTGTCATGCTGTATACTCCAGGTTAGCTGGCTTGTGAACCGTAAGGTGATTCTTCTAATCTCTGCCTCCTGTCTCACCATAGGAGTGGTAGATTACAGGTGTAAAACATTGCATCCTTTGCATGAGTTCCAGGGATGGAAGTTGGGTTGTCAGGCTTGTGTAGGAAGGGACTTTTAGCTGCTGAGATATCACATTGGCCCCCAAAGTTGGTTTATCTCTGGGGTACTTAGTAGGGAATATCAAACTGGCATTCCAGTTCTGTTGTAGAATTTTTATTTGTAATCTTAATATATTCTGTGGTTGAACCTTTCAGTGTTGTGAAAATTTCTTTCCCTGAGGAGACAAACAGTGCCTGCTTCCTCATAAAGCCTCAGTGACAAACCAAAGTAGGTTTCCACCAGAATTTACCCTGTGGTAATCGGTGAGTTTATTACCTTTACTCACAGAGCACGGGTGAAAGGATACTGGTAGGAGGAACGTGAATGCCCCTCTCTAAGATCTTCTGTAGTTAGGGCAGAATTGCATACGAATGACTAAAAGGAACAACTAGAGGTTGAAACAGTTCAGGCGAGGTTCCCATGCTTCTCCACATACTCACCTTCTGTAAAAGAATATTAAAAAGTCCACAGGCTCTGTAATGATTGGCACTTGCAAGCAGGCTCAGCTGATCTCATGAAGATTGTGGCTGTTTAACTTGAAGAAAACAAGTATTACGTATCTTAACAGTCAAAATTTGTAATTATTATTCTTTATTGGAAAAACTTTAGACTATTCCTCAGTTTATGTTCACATTTCTGTGTATCGTTGCCATTAAAGTGCCTTCCTAACCTACTACTGTAGGAGAGTCTTAAAATATATACATATAAGAAAAAAATCTAAATGGAATCACTAAATAACAGGGAAGACAGTGCCCCAGCTAGACATTTCTCGCCATCCAGCGAAACCTCCAGTACAAGGAATGGGTTACCTCTAGTTGAGTCATTGGCCAAAGGGACCCTATAGGAGCCCCAAACTTTTCAGGTTATTGCCAAGGCTATTGGTTACTGTCCACAAACTGATGGTAAGACTGTTGTAAGCACATACATATCTCATTGATCACAGAGAAGTTGAGCTGTTGCCTAACTAGAGCCTTCACTCGTAATGATTTCTTATTCACAGTACTGAAAGGTGTTCTGTGTAATACCGGAGTAGAAAGGTCACTATAGCCCAGCTACAAACCCTGTGGTCTACAGGGTATGATATGCTGGTGCAGTAGTGGCACAAACATTGTATGAGTAAACAGCTGCTCACCGCTTAGATTTAAGGCCCACTTCATAAGCTAGAACTCAAAGGCTGACAAGAGCCTGAGACTGGATAGGCCATGGGCCTAGGGGAAAACCAAATACTATTGTTCTGCTAAAGGAATAAAATGACTCCTAATGGTAGTCTGCTATACCCATTGAACAGTGCCTCAGCTGTCATCAGAGAAGCTTCCACTTAATTATGTTTTTTTTGAGACAGGGTTTCTCTGTGTAACCTTGGCTGTCCTGGAACTCAGCTGTGTATACCAGCCTGTTCTCAAACTCACAGAGATTCACCTGCTCCTGCCTCTTAGAGTGCTGGGATTAAAGGTGTGTGGCACCACTGCCTGGCTTTAACTAGTTTTGTTTTGTATTTTCACTTTGAAAGACTATAAACAACAGAACACTCTGACAAGTTGTGCCACACATTGTTTACACAACAGATGTGGGAAAACATACATTGGAGGCATCTCTTGGAGTATTTCACTGTACTGAGAACTAGTCAAATTGCTTCTGGATACTACCTAACAAATTTACAAGGTCTCTTTAATGACCCCATCCAATTCTTCTGCCAGGTGCACTGGGCACAGTAAGACTAAACATTAGTGAGGTGGGTCTAATACAGAAATGCATGTGATAAATGTTAAGTAGCTGTGATATAAAAAACTGTTGTTTGAGGTTTAAGGAATGCAAAGTTGAGTAAGTTCTATGCCCTTGAACTTGTGATTTCAGTGCTATCAGAAAGGGGAAATGTTGACAGAGGTATGAGTTACCTCCTTTGAAGAGTTGTTTTGAGTACCAGTTATTTTGAGAGGAAAGCCTATAGAATTAATTGGTCTAAGGATATTTACCCAGATATTGTATTGTTACTATAAAAATTACTAATAGGCTTAAATATTTAAAGAGTCTTATATTATTTTTGATAAGACTAGACTTCAGACTTGCTATGTAGCTAGGGATGACTTTGGAACTCTCAATTTTTCTGCCTCTACCTCTCAAGTGCCAGGGTTATAGATATGTGCAACTGTATATTTAAAGTTTTAATGGATAAAGTAATTTTTAATAAGTAATTTGATATTTTCTTTTAAAATAATTTAGTGAGCCATGAGCTTCTGTGTTCTCTCCTCATGTTTAATTTTTGTGAGGTTCCTACCAGTTCTTCCTCTTTGAAAGTAGCAGCAGCTAGAGACATCTCTGGGCAGTTAGACCCAGAACTGTGGGAAGGTCCACAGGTATTGCCTGGGAGTGGAATGAGCAGCTGCCTGACATCAGGAACTGTTAGCACACTAAGAATTACAGCGTATGATAAATGGGTCCCAGCTTTGAAGGTTTACGCTGTCTGTAAAGCTTCCCTATTTCTTTCTAATTGCTGAGGGAGAGTTGTGGGGAGTGCTTATGTTTTAGTTTATTTGCGCTTTTGATTAATGTTTTGTGTGTTTTAAAGTGTTTTACTTTTCTGGCAAAATAAAAAATATTTTTATCAGTTTTTAAAATGAAGTTGATTGGAGTAGAATGGAAGGAAAAGGGCCAAAAATGTTAACTCCTGGCTGTTTCTGGAGAGTACTGATGGAGTAGGGAGTTTTAGAAGAGATGAAGGTGTACTTTATTACAGCATATTAGTTTGCTGTTCATACTTTCTTTTTTTTAAAGATTTATTTATTTTACGTATATATGAGTGCTCTGTCTGCATGTATACCCGCATACCAAAAGAAGGCATCAGATTCTAGTATAGATGGTTGTGGTTGCTGGGGATCAAATTCAGGACCTGGAAGAACAGACAGTGCTCTTAACCACTCAGCCATCTCTCCAGCCTGCTTTTCCTACTTTCAACACACTTATTTCAAATGTAAACATCTTAGCAATTTGGTTGTTCAGGTAGTGTTTGTATTTTGCTAGAAAATTAATTTTGCTTTAATTAAAAGCATAATGCTTTTTAAATTTTAAATTGCGTTTATTGTGTATGTGCAGGTGAGGGTATGGAAACTGTAGCAAACATGTAGTGGTATGGAGGTTAGAAAACAGCCCATGGGAGGCAGTTATCTCTTTCTGCCATGTAGGTCTTGGGAATCAGACTGAGGTTAGTGCCCTCACAGGCTGTGCCATCTCACCAGCCCAGGGGAAGGGTAATGGACAAAACTTGATACTTTCTGTGTTGGTTAATTTTTTGTCAGCTTGACATAAGCTTGGGTTATCTGGAAAGAAGGAAGCTCGACTAAGAAAATCCACTAAGCCTGGCCTGTAGGCAAGTCTGTGAGACATTTATTTTTGACTAATGACCTGTATGAAAGGGCCTAGCTTACTGTCATTGGTGCTTGCCTTGCAGTTTGTCCTGACTTTTTCTTGCATGTCACGGCATGCCTCTCCTACCCTGATAAATAAATGTAAAATTAAAAAAAAAATGAAGCTGAACGAGCCATGGGGAACAAGGCAGTCAGAAGGCAGCAGTCTTCCATGGCCTCTGCTGCACTTCTTATCTCGGTGATAAAAGTGTAGCCTGAAGGTGAGCGCTAAATGAATTCCTTCTTCCCCAGGTTGGCTTTGGTTACTGTTTGTGTCACAGTGGCGGAAAGCCCTGGCTGGTCTGGAACTTGCTGTGTAGACCAGGCTGACTCCAGACTCCTATACATCTGCCTCTCTGGTGTTGGGATTTAAGGATGTGTGTTGGAACCTCGGAGTCATCTCTCCAGCTTCTCATTTATTTATTGTGTATGTTTTTCATATGTATACATATGTGCCACTGTACCTGTGTGGGAGTCAGAGGACAACTTTTGGGAGTTGGCTCTCCTTCCATGTGAGTCCCAGAATTTAGCTCAGGTGACTAGGTTTGGTGGCAAGTATCCATTAGCCATCTTACTAGCCATGTATAGAAATTTCTCTTGTTTGAATTCTAGGAAGATTCTGGGACCATCGCTTGGATTTCTAAGGATCAGAATTTGCTCAACCATCTTGATTTCAGTTGTCACTTAAGTTTATTTGGCTGTTTGCTGTCTTCTGCACTTGTCCAGTACCATCTATTGCTGATACAGCAGGACTCAAATAATAGGTGAGTTTTATGGTATTGCTCCTTTATTCAGAATCTGCACCCTCCTTGTTTTGTAGTTACCTCATGAACTACTGTCACCACAGGCAACTTCTGCTGTTTTCCAGCCTGCTATAGGGCTCCTTCCTTAGGGCTTTTGCACATGCTTTGCCTTCTACTAGAATGTTCTTCTTGTAGAGGTGAGTGTGATTGGATCCCTTGCTGCCTTGGGGTCTTTTCCCAGAAATCATCTTAGGATGACTAAAATTGCACCCTTTCCCAATATTTCATATTATTTATTTATCCTGTGTATTATGTTTGTATAGAATAAAGTTTTTTTTTTTAATTTGTGTTGTTTCCTGGTCTCTAGTCTAGGAGATGGTCTAGTAATACTCAGTGAAAATTTGTTCAAAGTTTTTATTTTTTTAATAGCATGAAAAATATACAAATTTTGATTTTGATGAGATATTGTCTTAGTTTGCCATAAAACAAATGACCAAGAACAACTTGGGGAGGGACTGGTTTATTTGGCTGACAGGTTATAGTCTATCATTGAGGGAAGCCAAGGTGGAAACTAAAGGCAGGACCTTGAAACGGAAACCTTTGAGGAACATTACTTCCTGTTTGCCTTCTCTGGCCTTTTGAGCTACCTTTCTTATAAATCTGTCTAGAGATAGCATCGCCGGTGGTAAACCTTCTTGTCTCAGTTAGCAATTAAGAAAATGTAGCATAGACACAGGCCAGTTTGGTGAAAATAATTTCTCAGTTAGGATTTTCTTTTCCCAGCTATGTCTAGGTTTGTGTCAAGTTAACAAAAATTAACACACACAAGTATCATGTACAGCCAGAAAACATCAGGTGCTTTGATCTAAAGGGGATATGTACTTCTAGGAATATGCCACAAAATGAGGGCTTTAAGGAACAACAGAAAAGACATTTATAAGCCAGGACTCCCAAAACCTGTGTCCACCCATGCTGCAGGAACCCTGACAAGTAGGAGCCTGTCGGGAGCCCTGCTGCCCGGGTTAGAGATGTAGACTTCAGGCTGAGGCTTCAGGGAGAGAGCTGGAGGTGAGTGTGAGGCCACACACCAGCATGCATCCTGTCTAGCTCTAGGCAAACCACCTTTCTGGCTTTAACTTCTCTGAAATTGACTAAGTTTGATGCTCATATAAATATTTGCCAAGCCATAGGTTATTTATGTGTAACTGACTTATTTCATTTAGCATACATAGTGTCCTCAAAGTTTATCCATGCTAGAACTTTGATGTTTAACACACATGTGTCCAAAATTTCTTTCCTTTATAGGGCTGAATAAAAAAAATTATGATCTGTATTTTATTTAGCTAATCCATTTGGATTACAATATTTTTCTTTTCTAAATAGAGGTAGGAAATAGTCGAGTGTTTCTGTGTCCTTTGCCCTTTCCTGCTTCTTTAGAACAGTTAAGAATGGCCCATAGAATCTGTTTCTTAGTATATGAGGTGTGTTATTGATAGATCAAGAAGTCTTCTTTCCCTAGCCTCACTTAAAAAAAAAAAGATTGCTTGAGCTTGCGAGTTAGTGGCCAACCTGGCCAATAGTAAGACCCCCATTCTAGAACAAAAATAGAGAGAGGCGGTGGGGCAGAGAGGTAGTCTTTGCGGGTGACCACATTTAGAGGGTTAGAATTGTGCCTTAACTTACTTTCCTGAAATGCATATTCTTTCTTCTTTTCTTAGAAACCAAAAATCTAAGGGATTTTGATATTTAAAATGGGCACGGTGGTGCTTGCCTCTAATACCAGAATTCTGGAGACTGAGCAGAAGGATTGCAAGTTGGAGGTTAGTTAGCCTGGTGTATAAAGCAAGGCTCTGTCTGTATCAATAAAATAAAACAATATCTTCAGTGAGTAATATTGAAGAGCTAGATAATTTATCATCAAGTACCAGCTTAAATCATCTGTTAGATTGGTTTTAATTTCTTTCCTTGTGCTACTTCTTGTCTGGATCCGTTTTACTATTTTCATAGACTTATTTATAAGAATATAATGGTTTATTAAACCTGTAGCTAACAGCTATCCCCAGATTTTATAATAGGAATTTAAAAATTACTTAAACCAAACAAACTAAAAATAAACTTGTATTAATTTGTTTATAGATCACATTATTTCCATAGCAAAACAACAACCAGCTAGACCAAAACAAAACAAAAACCCTCAAACACCTGTAATAGTATTTTAAAAATTATTACTATTGTGTGTATATAAAACTTGTATGACATGCATTTGTATAAGCAAGGGCACATGCATAGCAGTATGCATCTGGAGGTCAGAGGACATTTGGGAGTTGATTCTCCCCTTCCCTAGTAGGTCACGGGGATCTAACTCTGATTGTCAGTCCTGTGCAGCAAATACTTAAAAACCACCAAGCCGTCTCACCTGCTAAATCTGTTACATTATTTATATTATTTTTGGTACTTTTTTTTCATTGTCTCATCTAGTAAATGAGGGCTTAATTTTTACCTTTTAATCTCTGACAGTCATAACATATTACTTTATATTGTAGAAAGAGTATCCTAAATACTGTAGAAAGCACAGAATACAGACTGGAGAAGGAGGGCTTTCTTTGTGGACTGCTACCTTCTGCTGTGTTTACATGTGGTCTTCTGTAATGCCTTCCTGAATTTGAAATAGCACTCTGAGCTATAGCGTTTTAAAATACTGGGAGAAATGAGCTGAAGTTAAATAAAAGCAATTTATCCTTTTGCAGTTTATTCCTTCATTGAAGTTGCTCTATTGTTGAAGTGGTTATTAGAGATTCTTGTAGGAAGGTGCTGAGGTAGAACTCTGTGACTCACAGTAGTTGAGAGAGGGTAAGTCTCATCTCACTATGTCCTCAAATGTTCCCCAGAAGGCTGGATGTCTTATGAAGACTTCTTTAGGAATTATTAGCACAAAACTGAGGTATAGGTTGGAAATGTGTTCACTCTTCCTCACTCTTCTTTTTCCATCTTTGATTCATTTTTTAAAGATTTAATTATTTATTTTATGTATATGAACACTCTGTTTTCATGCACACCAGAAGAAGAAATCAGACCATTGCAGGTAGTTGTGAGCCACCATGTGGTTGCTGGGAATTGAACTCAGGACCTCTGAAAGAGCAGTCAGTGCTCTTAATCACTGAGCCATCTCTCCAGCTCCTTTGTTCATTCTTTATGTCTGCCATTCATTCTACAAATATCCATTGTTGCTGTATACTACCCCAAAGAGACAAAGGTTACATTGCAGGAATGTAGGGAAGTAACAAATACAAGGAAATAAATGAAATCTGGTTATTGTGATAAGTGCTAGATAGCAAATCTAAGAGATATGGTAGAAACAGGATGGAGATGTTTGTACTTATTATAGTCCAGGAAACTTTCCTGTACTAGTGACTTAGACTTAGATGCGAAAGGCAAGAAGAAGCTCTGTGTAGAGCTCTCAGGGTGAGGAACTTGTTCTTGCAAAAGCCCTGAGGTTGGAGGCTAGTGAATAGATGCTCTGCTACTCAAGATTCTCTAGAGAAAACAGAAACGGTAGGATGAGTATGTCTTATAAAGAGAATTTGTTTGCCACTCTAGTTGGCAGCATGGACCTGGGAGAGGGACCCCTGAAAATGAGGCAGACTAAAGTTTTATGCAATAGCCAACTTTATTCAGAGAATCAGACAATTTATACTCTGAAGGTTAAAAAGAGTCACCTGAGTAAAGTGTGCAGTCACAAGGACAAGACACACATGGCAAAAGCATGTTTTTCTAAAGAGGCACATGAATAACAACATCTGAAGCAAACTCACCCCTATCTGCTATACCTGGGAAAAGCATGGAAACACATCCAAGAACAAATTCATGTTTTTTTGAAGAAACTGAGGTCACAAGATTCTTGTCTTGTTTTCTTGGAGTTTTCTCCCAAGCACCTAGCATTCTCACACAGTTCCATTCCTGGACGTGTTCTAACAAGTTTATTAGATTGGCTTACAGAATGAAGGCAGAGTAGTTTAACAGATGACATCCTTATGCTAAACGGGCTCAGAACTTGGTAACCAATGAGGCTGGATGCCTCAGCAGCCCTAATCCTGTACTGAAGATCTAGAAGATTCCTGGAGAGCTGCTACTCTTTAGTTCTTGTTGGAAATGTGAAGGATCTGGGTTCTGATTTCAGGGAAGGACGGTGGAGTCATAGGAACAAGGTAGATGCACTTAAGAGCAGGGAATGAAGGCGAGCAGGCAGAAGGATCCCTGCTTTTCCCTTGAAATTCCTTGTTTGTTTTGATCACTTTGTAGATCAGACTGGCCCCAGACTCACAGAGATCCATTTGCATCTGACGCCTGAGTCCTGGGACTAATAGTGTGAACCATCATGCCTGATCACCTTTATGTCTGGGCTGTGGCAGGAAGTTGTTGCCCACTTTGGAGAGTGTGCCTTCGCCCTTCAGTTAATCCTGGGAAAACTGTTACAGTCCTGTCAAAAGATGTGTCGTTTAGTTAATCTTAGATATAATCAAGTTGACAACCAAGGTTAACCATCACAGAAACTAAAAGAGGGAGTTTGAATGGAAAGATGTTAGAATGGCAAACAGGGAGCGATCGTTCAAGGACTGTAGATCCTAATAAGGTAAAGCTCGGTTGACTGTGTAGTACTGAGATGAGAAAACCTGAGAATTGTG
>CM053753.1:19712983-19728027 GCA_028658305.1 Pachyuromys duprasi | reverse complement strand
CTCAATACCAAACCGTGTAGAATTCTAACCTTTAGAGTCAGATCTTAGTAAAGGCAACAGAGGAATTAGCTATGGAAGAACAAAGAAAACCAGGAGAGTAGAGTCACAGTAGCAGAGATAAGTGCTTAGGGACTTGAAGTTTACTGTTTATATTGCTGTGCAGAGCAGAGCAAGAAGAGCTTATGAGAGGGAAAACGTTGGATTTGGTGATAGGCTTGGTGATCTGGGCAAATGCAATGCCAGTGAAGAAGAAACAAGCCAGATTGAAGAGGAGGTGAGGGAATGGTAAATGAGGCAGACAGTGGTAAACAGGCTAACGTGAAACATCTCACTGTGAAAATGAAGCAGAGGAGCAGAAGCGTTTGGCCAGGTGTGACACCACACAAGAGAGCCTTTCCTTTCAGTGTTGAAGTGCTGCATTCGAGCATGTTTTTGCTGTCCTTTTGAACCAATGTAGTAGAGCTTGGTACAGAAGGGTAACTGGGGGTGCTATGCTACAGGGCAAGAAGGAAAAAGGGATGCCATTTAGTAGTTAGTTTTGTCTAGAGCAGTGGCTCTCAATCTTCCTAATGCTGCAACACTTTAATACAGTTCCTCATGTTGTGGGACCCCAACTGTAAAATTACTTATGTTGTTATGGTTATGAAATCACAATGTAAATATCTGATATGCTTGACATCTGACATGTGATTTCTGTGAAAAAGTTCTTCAACGCTCAAAGGTGTCATGACCCACAGGTTGAGAATCACTGGTCTAGCACCTGAAAGCAACTGCAACAGGTGGTGAAAAAAATAAAGGAAGCTCATTTTCTTGGAATTTACATGATTCTGCAGAATTAACTTTCTTTTCTTAAAATCATCTAGTTCTTACACATCTTGATTTACTAAGTGTGCATTGATTTCCATTGTCTTAAAGAGCAAAAGTTTATTGCTACTTCCTTTACACTGAAGCAGGATTGACTTGCTCGTGTCTTGAGGCAATCTGTGAAAGTTGTGCTATTGTGATCTAAGGCTGTGATTGTACACTATAGAGTGTTGGGGTGTTCCATGGGACTTCTGAGTTCACACCCACCCAGTTATACCTACTTGGGATGTGGGTATATGGGTTAAAAGTTCTAATAATTTTTTGTACTTAGTTCTTTAAGTTTACAAACGACTGTGTTGTCACGTTAAATAGTGTCTGAATTGTTCCTTTTACTGTTAAATGGCAAGCACTAGAAAGACAATAAAAAATAACTTTCATTGTTCTGTGGTGCTGGGAATCAAACCCAGGGCATCACAGGTGTCAGGCAGTTGCTGTACTACTGAGCTGCATTCCTCATCCTGACTGTGTGGGGTTTTTTTTGGGTTTTTGGTTTGTTTGTTTTGAGACAGGATCTCACTATGAAACTCTGGCTGCCCTGTATAAACCAGGCTGGCCTCAGAGAGACACGCCTGGCTCAGCCTTCTGCGTGCTGGAGCTGAAGTCATGTGCTATCAGGCTAACCACATTGTTTCTGATGAAATAAATCTTTTTGCATCCAAACAAGAACAATAAAAAAGAATCAATTGTAAGCTTTATTTTCCCCTTATTTAAAAAATAGTGTTTTGATTTTTTGTTTTTATTTATTTGTTTATTTTTAGAAAAGGCACATCTACTTTAAAATAAACAATTAAAGGTCTTTAAATACACTTACAGAATTGTATGATCATCACCATACTTTAACTTTAAAATATTTTATTATTTAAAAAAGAAACCTTATATTCATTAGCAGTTATTCTCTACTTATTTCTTCCTACTTTCCCAGCTCAAGACAATCACTCATCTATTTCTGTGTCTGCATTGTCAATGTTGGATATATTGTAGAAGTAACATTTTATAATGTGGGATCTCCTGTGATAGACTTCTTTAATTTAGCGTAAAGCTTTTGAATGCCATTGTGAGTTGGTGTATATCAGTATTTCATTTCTTTGTATTACTAGATAATATTCTGATGAAGGGATATATCATCACATTTTTATCCATTCTCAGTGGATGAACATTTGAGTTGTTACTTCTTTTTGGCGGTTATCATTAATGTTGCTATGAATATTCCTGTACTGATTTCTGTGTGGATGTATGTTTTAATTAATGTTGCAAGTAGAATTGGTATGTGTGTGCTAACTTTATTGAGGAATTGTCAAACTGTTTACCAGAAGGTCCATATTATTTTATATTTCTATGAATACTTTGAAGGTTTTTGTTTCTTTACAGCTATACCAGTTTGTTCTGTTTTTTAAAATATTATTATTATAGTTGTTATTATGGGCTTAATTGGAAATGCAACACATTAAAATACAGTAAAATTCCATTATATATATACACTAAAGTTGTAAGTATTTAAAAATATGACTATAGGAAGTGACTATGTAGAGGTCTGGTTATTTTTTTTTTTTATGACTTCAACATTGTTTTAGCTTTTAAAACAGCTCTTGTTGAGATGGGGCTGCTTTTATGTTTGGATAGTCTTCCAGTTTTAAAATTAATCTAGACTGTATTAAAGTTTATATTAATTGTGTTCTCCTTCTCTTCTCTTTGCAATGCTAGGGATGAAACTCAGGGTCTTGAACATACCAGTCAAAGGCTGCTAACCCTAAAGTACCCTCATTCCTAACCTTGACTGTATCTTTATTCATATTTTCACTCTGTCAACATAGGTTAAGAGTCATTTCCACTCCTCCTTTAAAGAAAGAATCTTGCTCAATCTTGCCTTGAATTTATGATCCTCCTGCCTCAGCCTTCAGGTTACTGGTATTATAAATGTAAGCCCCATGCCATTCCTGTCCTTGAGGGTCCACTCCTAGGCTGTTGGGATGGCTCAGTGGGTAAAGTTTGATGTCAGGAACTTGTGATAGAAGAAGAGAACCAGCTCCCCACAAGTTGTCCTCTGACTTCCATACATGTGCACACAAGTATGCACTTGTGCAAGCACAGACACAAATGCACACACAAATACATGAATCTATGAAACAAACATCAAACTGAACTAAAAACTAAAAAGAATCCAGTGCTGAAAGAACGCAGAATATACCCTGGTGACACTTGATTCTGTGATAATGGGTATAACGAATGTAGCGTAGCTGGACAAGGCTTAACATGCACTAGATGTACTGTTGTTCTTTAGAGCTTTTTACAAAGGAAAACCTATTACCAAGAACAGTGTTCAGGTATGCTTATTAGTTTTTGTCAACTGATTCATTGGTTTTGGTTCTAAGGACTTCTGTAGCTACTTATGTCTTCTTTCTTATATTGAGGCAGTAGAACATACAGCAAAATGTTTGAGAGGAAATAAGAGACGATGAGAAAATCCACTTTAGAAAAAACAAAGCCTTTCATGTGAAGTGTTCTTTGTGTGTTTTTTAGATTGTCAGTAGATTAGTTTGGTTGCAAAAGAATTTAGGATTTGAATTTGTCTTTCATTTATGAGTTGTATGTAAATTAAATAATACAATTTCATCAGATCTCCATTCCTTGACCTTTGAAATGGGAGTATTTCAAATGTTGATGGGGTGAATGAAATATATTGCATTGTGCTTGGTACAGTGATCACTCAAATGTCAGCTCTGATTCTCCCTTACTTCGGAGCAGTTTATTTAAAGAAGATCCTTTATAAATAGTGTTCCTTCTTAAAGTAATTAAAGTGGTTATTATCTAAAAGTAACAAGATGATGAGAGCATTTTGGCAAGAGTAAATATAGTAATATACTTAGTTATACACATTGAGCATTTCTAATTTAAATTGTTCATTAGGGATGCTCACTGGCAGTCTATGCAAATATTCTAGAATCTGAAATTTAAAACACTTCTGATCCCAGATGAACTTCAGATGAACAGATACTCAACTTGTAATACTTTTTTAGAATATTGATATAATTTAAAATATTGATACAATTTAAAACCACTACTAATTACTAGCATTTATAATTTAAAAAATCAGTTCTATACTCTTACTGCTTCTATTCTCTCTCCTTCTACCTCCCCTTCCTCTCTTCTTCCCTTTCTACCTTTATTTTTTCCTTCCTCCAACTCACTTTGTAGACTTGACTGGCCACAAATTCAGATACCTGCTTGCCTCTGCCCCTTGAGTGCCTAGAATTAGAGATGTGAGCCAAGGGCTGGAGAAATGGCTCAGAGGTTAAGAGTACTTGTTAGTTTTCCAGTTTTATTTAGTGATTTTCTTGGTAGTAATCATATCTTTGCTTCTATATTTATTGCATGTGATAACTTCGTAGTACTCATTAGAACGTCTATGTATTTTCATTTTGAAGTCCATTTCTTGAACATCAAAAACATGGGGGGATGCAAAGTGAATAAAATGTAATTAATAAAAATTAAAATTAAAAAAAGAAAAAACATTTGGAGGGCTTTGTTTTGGTTTTTATTGTATTCTGTCTGAAACTCAACTCTTAAATAACCTGAGTCAGTGTCTTAGTTTTCTATTGCCGTGACAAACAGCAACAAAAAAATAAACACACGACTAAGGGAACTTTTAAAAGAAAGCATTGAATTGCTTATGACTTTAGAGGGCTAGGGTCCATGATGGCAGGGCAAAGGCATGGCAATGGCAGGGACAACCTCACAAGCTGAGGGAGAGAGAGAACTGGGAATGGCATGTGTCTTGAAACCTCAAAGCTCTTGCCTGTGACACATTTCCGTTAAGGCCACACCCCTTAATATTTACTAAACAGTTTCACAAGCTGGGGACCAAATATTCAACCATGAGCCAATGGGGCCCATTCTCATTCAAACTGCCACATATAATAATCTAAGGTTGGCTTCTGTGATTCATGTTTAGTATTAAATATCAAATTGCCAGTTCCTTATTATAAATTAATCACCTTTCTAAGAGCTTTGGGCCAGCCTACTAGATGTTAAAATTAGTTACTGTATGAAATATTCTTGATCATAATGCCTGACAGTCATCTTCATGTTTTCTGAGATTCTTGGAAGTCTTGGATCCTGCAAAGATTGGTAAAACTGCAGTATTCTTCCCGCCCCACCCCTATGGACTAACAGGTCATTTAATGTCTCCAAGCCTTAGCTTTCTTACCTATAAAGTGAAGTCAGCAGTTAAGCAGAGTGGTTAGGATATTAGAATACTGTTAATCTTTAATTGTGCAGTTAAACTTGCCATGCACCAAAGGAAATTTATTCACTATTTAACATATAAAAATAGCCAGGGACATATTAGTTGGATACTTATTAAAATTAATAAAATGTATTAATTAGATTAACTAAATTAAAAATGACATGCAAAATAATGAGTTTTACTATAACATTTCACATATGCATTTCATGTACTTAGGTTCTTTGGAAAATATACTCAGTATTGATAAAGGTGGATCATATGATAGTCCTTGTTTTTGTTTTTATAAGGAGCCACATACTGATTTTCTTAGGGACTATATAAATTTATATTCTCACCAGCAATAAGGGGGAACCTCTCCATAGTTTTTGCCAGTGAGGTTTTTATTATTTGCTTGGTAGAGCCATTCTTGGTGTGAGATGGACTCAATATAGTTTTGATTTCCATTTCCCAGGTGTGTAAAGATTGTTAATTTAGAATATATATATTGGCCTTATGTACTACTACTTTTGAGAACTGTCCCAGTTCACTTGAGGGCACTTAAATGCTACAGCTGTCCTTTTTCCTTGATAATGGTTGCCAAGCAGCCCAGCTTTTGGAATCCTTTTATAATAAATTGGTACATTTTGATAGTGCTTATCCTGGTGAATTAGAGTCCTCTTTATTCCATTAGAACAAGACATGCTAACGTAAAAATATATTTATCTGTTGGATTTGATGGTGTACATCTTTAGTCTTAGCACTTCGGAGGCAGAGGCAGAGGCAGGTGGATCTTTGTGAGTTCAAGGCCAGTTTGGTCTACATAGAGCTTTCCAGGCCAGGCTAGCCAGGAATACACAGTGAGACTGTCTAAAAAAAGCAAACAACAACAAATGTTACTGTTATTGGTCCGTAAATCCTTATTTTAGAAAAAATATCATATCAACTCTACAGATTTATCATTCCTGTAGCTTACAAAATAGTAGCATAAATAAATTATTTTAAAATGCGTGTCATCTTTTGATACAGTGAAATGAAATTTCAAAATCATAATTTAATAATCTTGGTAACTGTGTAGAAGTAGGTACTAATTAGTTAGTAAGTGCTGCAGTCATAAAGTAGTTGTACTTAATAGTTGTGAACCAGGGATTTACAAATTGATCTTCACAATATTGCTGTTGTGTAGTTAATATAATATATATGCATGAGAATTTTTGAATGTGTATTAAAGCTTAGAAAACATGACATTAAATGGCTTTTATTAGAAAATTTACATCAAAACTGAGGTCTAAAATGTTAACATAAGGGTTGGAGAAATGGCTTAGCAGTTAAGAGCACAGACTTCTCTAGGACTCAGGATCAATTCCCAGCACCCCCATGGCAGCTTACAAATGTCCATAACTCTAGTTCCAGGGTCGCTAATGCTGTCTTCTGGCCTCTGAGGGTACCAGGAGCACAAGTGGTACATAGATATATATGCAAGCAAAACACCCATACACATAAAGTAAAAATAATATATTTTAAGTTTAATATAAATTACTTATTAGCATGGGGAATATCTTCATGTCTGATTAGTATAGTACATTTGGAGAAAGTGAAATGTAAGGTGGGATTGAAGCTGACAGGAAAGCTGCCAAGGTGAAAAAAACAAAACAAAACAAAACTAAAGACAAAACAACCCCTTGCTGGGTATGGTTGCACAGGCCTGAAATTCCAGTACTTGGGGAGGCAGAGGCAGGCAGATCTCTGTGAGTTCAAGGGCAGCCTGGTCTACAAAGTGAGTCCAGGACAGCTAAGGCAACACAGAGAAACCCTGTCTCAAAAAACCAAAAAACAATCAATCAAACAAAGAGCAAAAAAGGGGGCTTTATTTATTTATTTATTATTTATAACAGCATATTTTAATAATGTTGAATTGTGTTTTTCTATTACCAGCCCAACCTAAAGTACATGACAGTTATCCCACAGAAAAAAGATGGAACTTTTTCTCTTGGCCAGTACTAGAAATTGAAGCCAGGGTTTTGTACATGCTAGGCTAGCACTATTACTATCTTCTCAACCCTTCATGTTTACAGTTATTTATTTGTGTGTGTAGGAAGTACACACGCGAATACTAACATACTCCAGGGTACACATTTAGAGGTCAGACGACAGCTTACTGGAGTCAGTTCTTCTGCCATCTGCACTGGGTTGGGGTCAGATATAGGTCATCAGGCCCAATAGTCTTTACCCACTGGGATATCTTGCTGTCAAAAGGGGGCTTTATCATACTTCAGTGAAGCGTAGCGTATGAAAATAATTTATAAACCAAAAATACTATACATATAAATAGGTATGTAGTTACATTTCTGTTAACTGACATTTCCTTGAAAGAAAAAAGAACAAAGCTTTAAAAAGCAGACAGGCATGTTTCCCTAATTTTCTTTGGGGTTCATGGTTTTCCTTTTCAAAACCACTCTTCTTTAAAAATTTGTGGTCTTCTTGATAGTTCCAGTAGTTTTAGGTCTAAGACATATTCTCGTCTGTCTTTACTCCTCTCAGTGTTTTCACTGTTCTCAGTGTAGATACCACTGTCTCTCACCAGAACTCTTCAAGGATCTTTAAGTTGATCTTTCTGTTACTTACAGTCTGTTTCAACACCGTTCAACATAGCTTCAGAGTGGCTCCTTTAAAGGTTAGATTATGTTTCTCTTCTGCTCATAATTTGCCAGTGTATTTCCCCAAAGCCAAAATCTTCATAGCAGCTTGTAAGTTCTTTTTTTGGTGGTAGAGGTAGGGAATTTTCTTTCCTTCCTTCCTTCCTTCCTTCCTTCCTTCCTTCCTTCCTTCCTTCCTTCCTTCCTTCCTTCCTTCCTTCCTTCCTTCCTCTCTCTCTCTCTCTCTCTCTCTCTCTCTCTCTTTCTTTCTTTCCCTCAAGGCATGGTTTCTCTGTGTAGTCCTGGTTGTCCTGCACACGCATTGTAGACCAGGCTGGTCTCGAACTCACAGTGATCCTCTAGCCTCTACCTCCCAAAGTGCTGGGATTATAGGTATGCACCACTGTGCCAGGCTTTTTCTCACTATGTAGCTCTGGCAGTCCTTGAATTCACTATGTAGACCAGGCTGACCTTGAACTCACAGAGATCTGCCAGCCTCTGCTTCCCAGATGCTGAGATTAAAAGCATGTGCCATTGGGACCAGCATGCCTATAAGTTCTTATATATGAATCCCTGAAACCTTCTTGAGATCATCTCCTACTGTCTCAACATTTATCATTCTTTTCTAACCACTGTGGCCTCTAACATCCACACATGCACCTGATTCAGGGTCTTTGCACTTCTGTTTCTGCAAGTATGCATATTGTTCTTTTTTTTACTTTCCCTCAGTTGTTGGTTTATGTCCTCCACAAAAAGACCTTGATCACCCAATTGAAGGTAGCACTTTCTGGCCCCCTGCCTCTTTTAGCTTTTCCCAGAAACTTTTATTTTCATCAAATGTATTATAGGGGTTATCTACCATCTACTTACACTGCATTGTAGAACAATGAGGGCAAGGTTTTTCCCCTCTTACTTCTTTTAACTTAGAATATTTGTTTATCCAGAATATGGTATATCAGTTAATATATCTAAGTAAATAATTGAGTAAATGAGAAAGAATTCTGTGGCAGCTCATAATACCACTGCTATTGTTGCATAGCGCTTTCTTTATTTTTTTCATCCCATACCTCCTGAGACAGGGATTCTCTGTAGCTGTTTTGGAATTCACTCTGTAGACCAGGTTAGCCTCAAACTCTCAGAAATCAATCTCACTGCCTTCAAGTGCTTGGGATCAAAGTTGTGTGCAACGTCCCCCCGCCCCACCCCCATGAGCTTTTCTTAAAATAACTGATGGTTCACATAATTCTAGAAAAAGGTAGTATTAATTTTAAATAGTATTTATAAATGTTGGAAGTACACAGGATTTGAGCATATGGTCCCCGTTGGTAATACTGTTCAGGAAGGTAATAGTCTTTTTTGAAGAAGTATGTCTTGGGGTTGGGCTTTGAGAGTTTATAACCCTACCTCCACTTCCAGTTTATCTTTGTCTGTCTGTCTGTCCCTCTGTCTACTATGTTGTGCCCCTACCCCCATTGCTACTTGTAGTTGAAGTGATCGCACAGCTTCCTGCCCCGGCCACCACACCTGCTTTGTGCTGCTGTGCCGCCTCATCATGATGGACTCTTATCCCCCAGGACCATGAGCCCAAATAAACTTACCTTTCTATAGTTGCTTGATCATGGTGTTTTATCAGAACAACAAAAGTAACTAATACAGAAGTTTCAGTACTAATTTTCTTCCCTATTACTGTGTAAAAACCATGACAAAAATCACGTTGGGGGAAAGGATTTATTTGGCTTGTACTTCCAAGTCACAGTCCTTCCTTGAGGAAATTCAAGTGGGAACTGGAAGGCAGGAGCTGAAGTAGAGGTCATGGAAGAATGCTGCTAATTAACTTGTCCCTTGTGATTTTCTCAGCTTGTTTTCTTATAATCAGGACTACTTACACAGAGGTAGTAGGCTGGGTCCTCCAACATCAACCATTAATGAAGAAAATACCCACCATGTCTTCAGGCCAACCTGATGGAAGCAGTTCCTCAAGTGTAGCTTCTTTTTTTTGTGTGTGTGGGGGGGTGACTTTATTTTGTGTCAAGTTGACAAAAATCAAACCACAATAGACTCCTTCAGTATAAATACTGTTTTTTGTTTTTGTTTTTAAAGCTTTAGAACGGTATTTTATATGTCATGAAAGTCTCACAGCTTTGCCTCTCTCTCCTGGAGCACCTCACCCATGCTCCTTTCTCTCTTCTCCTACACCCTCCCCTGTCCCTCCTGTCTCTTTCTCTTTGCCCTCATGGCTCATGGCTCAGTAAACTTCCTTGTACCACACACACACACAGACAGAGAGAGACAGAGAGAGATAGACAGAGAGAGACACAGAGAGAGACACAGAGAGAGAGAGAGAGAGAGAGAGAGAGAGAGAAAGTAAGTCACTTATGTAAAGTACACAGAGGCTGAGGAGATGGCTGGGTCAACAAAGGATTTTTTTTAAAGCCAAGTGCAGTGGCACAAATCTGTAGTCACTGCACTGAAGGGGAGGAAACAGGAGGATCTCTGGGGCTTTTTGGTCAGTCAGTGTAGCTAAATCAGTAAGCTCCCAGTTTGGTGAGAGGGATAAGACAGGGAAGGTTGGGAGGACGGTGAGTGACAGTGGGACACATTCCATTGACCTGAGGCCCGCACACCTACACACACAGGTACAAAGTATACAGTTATTAGAAGGCGTCCAGATCCCCTGGAACTAGAGTTTACCAACAGTTGGGAACCATCATGTGGGTGTTGGAACTTGAACCTGGGTCCTATAGTCGGTAGCCAGTGCTCTTAACTTTTGAGCTATGTCTTCATAGTTACTGTAGTCCTTAGAAATCAGGAATTTGATTTTGAAATCAGGTTTTTGTTTTTGTTTTTTGGTACTCACACATTTATATATCTGTACTCACTAGACAAAATTCAAATTTGGAAAATGTGTCACCCCTACCTCTGTAATCCTATTTCCTCTAAGTGATTTTCTTTTCTCTTACATCTCAACCCAGTCAAATGCTGTCTTACAAAAAAGTAAATACATCTGAATTTTCCCCTTGTTTATAACTATTTAAAAATACTTTTTAACACTTTTGTTTAGACCGTCGGATGCCCACTGGACAGAAACTTGAAACTTC
Organism: Pachyuromys duprasi; assembly: GCA_028658305.1. Taxonomy (NCBI): domain Eukaryota; kingdom Metazoa; phylum Chordata; class Mammalia; order Rodentia; family Muridae; genus Pachyuromys; species Pachyuromys duprasi. The sequence continues at coordinate 19,717,210 of CM053753.1, read as the reverse complement.
AGATCATCTTCATATCATAGCAGAGCCCTCAGCCCACTTGTGATTTGGGAAGAGATAGCCCATGTGCTGTGGAGATGAACGGGGAGCAACTGGATGCAGGTATTGGTTCTGCTAAATCTCTTCTCCAGAGTGTAGATGTAGCTTATTTGCCAGTACTCCTTTGACTTGTCTTTTCTACCACTGTACTGGAAACCCTTTGAAGATTACATTTTTCATTGCTGCCTTTTGGTTGATAATATGGCACTAGTGACTACAACTGCTGTTGGCTGAGGATAAGTTTTTATGAACAGACTTTGTTTTCTGAATAGCTGGATATTTATGATTACTTTATAATTGTTTTAAAATATTTTATGAATTCATAGGAAGTTGCAAAGATAGTACCACAGGTTCCATGTTCCCCATTACTCAGTTTCTTTTATCTCATGTAACTATAACATACAATAAAAATATTAAATAAAAATCGTATATACAACATACAAAAATCAGCATAAAGTGCTTAGTTCTGTGGTTTTTTGTCATATGTGTAGGATGCCTATAAGTATTACTGTAGTCAAGATACATAGCTCTTCTGTTACCATGAAGAGCTTCCTATTTCTCTTTCTTACTATAGTTTTTAATTGGAGGCAATTATTCATCTGCTATCTCTGTAATTTTATCACTTAAAGAATGTCTCATGAATAAAATTAATATGTGACCATTTGAGTTTTTTCCCCTAAAATAATAACCTTGAGATGAGTTGACAGTCTTATATGTAAAAATTTGTTACTTTAAAAAAATGATTAATTTGTATATGTATGCAGTCAAACAGTAGGCTGAGCTGGGGGAGTCTTGTGGAAGTGGGAGGAAGGACTGAGGGAGCTGGAGGGGTCAAGGACACCAGAAGACGACCTACAGAGTAAACTAACTTGAGCTCATGGGGCCTCACAGGCACTGAACCTCCAACCAAAGAGCATGCATGGGCTCGACCTAGACCCCCTGCACATATGTCGCAGATGTGGAGCTTGGTCATCTTGTGGGTCCCCTAACAGGAGTAGGGGCTGCCTCTGACGTGTTGCCTGCCTTTGGATCTCTTTCCCTTTGGGCTGCCTTGTCTGGCCTCAGTGGGAGAAGATGCACTTAGTCCTGTTGTGACTTGAAGTGCCAGGGTAGGTTGGTACCCCTGAGGGTCCTCCCCTTCTTTTAGAAAAAGGAGAGGGAGGCGTGAGGGTGGGACTGGGAGAAGAGGATGGAGGGAACTAGGATCAAGCTATAAAATGATTAAATAAAAGGAAAAAAATTGTATGTGTGTGTATTTGTGTAGAGATGAAAGGACAGCTTGGGAGAGTTGTTTCTTTTCTTTTCTTGTGAGCCCTAACAATTGAATTTAGGTTATCAGACTTTACAGCAAGTGGCTTTACTTGTAAACCATCTTGCCAGCCAGTTTGTTACTTTGTATTGTGAGTCACATTTCATGAATGTATTGCACTTGTATCTTTTCATACATTTTAATTTTTCTAATTTTTAGCTATTGCAAATAAGTTGCTGTCAATAGTTTTGGCTACAGTAATCTATTTGGGGAGGAAAAATGCCAATGAGTTTGTTTTTAAATTTGTTTTAATTTATGTTTGAGAATTTTATATAGTATGTGTTTCAGTCAATTCCATTCTCTGATCCCTTTTCTTCAGTCTTTCCGAAGACCCTAACCATTGTTCCCAACTAACTTCATGTACTATTAAAAAAAATCTAATGAGTCTACTTAGTGCTGTCTATATGTGCATGGATATAGGGCCATCTGTTAGGACATGGGCAACCTATCAAGGGCTGCATCCAAGAAAACTGACTTTCCCTTTTCCAGCAGCCATTGTTTTCCATTAGCTCTTTAGCTGATGATATTTGTGAGCCCTTCCTGCACCTGTGCTGGAATTTTGGCCAGCTTGCTTTTGTACAGGTTTTGTGCTTGATGAAATCACAATTTCATGATCTCCGAGCCTTGGGGAGGAGGTTCATTTGGGGTTGAGCATTCTATAGTCATGAGTGCAATTTGAAAGTGATACGCATACTGATAAAACTCACAGTGTTATCCAGAGTGGCCATACCATTTTAATGTAATTTTTTCTTAATTCATGTATATTAATTATACGTAGTAGTAGGTTTTATTTCAATAAGATGATTTTCACACAGGTGTATACATTTTGGTCATGTTCCTTCCCTATTAACACTCTCCTGTGTCCTTCCTCTTCTCAAAGTCCTTGTTTACTTTCATACATTTTTCTTTTTGGTGACCCAGTGAGTCTAATTAGCTTATAAGAGCAGTGGTGAAAAATTATTTACAGCATCTTGGGCAGTTGCCATTGGTTACACCACTGAAAAAATTGTCTCTTCCTCCCTTGGCAACCACTATCTTTATAGATCCTCAGAGAAAGGTACAGCCTAATGGTTTCCTCTCTCTGTTAAGGAATGTTGATGGGCTCAGGCTTGTGTGGTTCTTAAATGTGTACTCACAGCTACTGTGAGTTCATGCATGCAGTGGCTATGCCACTTTCCACAACATTCCACCTGTTCTTCTGGCTCTTGTATTCCCTCTTTTTACCGTGTTCTCTGAGCCTCACAGAGTGAGTAATATCTGTGCTTCGTTTATGCCTGAGCATTTATTTATTCTCAGCACTTTGACCACTCATGAGTGTCAGAAATAGCTGCTACCCATGGCAAAAACAAGCTTCTGACCAAAGCTGATAGTTTGTGCACAGAGAAATATATTTATAAGGTGATTTAATGGACATAGTATATTCATTTAGCAAAACAATAGTGAGAGATTTTCTCATTAGGGCCTATGACCTCCCCAGGCATGGGCTTTTGATCAGATTTACCAGGTATGAATTTTCTTTGTGTGGAACAGGTTTCATATTCAAGCAGAAAGTGATTGATTTCCTCACAATATTCATGCCATTAGTGCACCAGTGAGCACATCTTAAACAATAGTTGGTATTGAAACCTATTGGGTCTATGGCTGAGTAAAAGTGTTGATAACGTTTCAATATCCTACATTGCACCTCCTAGTTATGTAAAACTAGTCAGCAAGGAGGAAGCTTCTAGCTCCACTTTAAAAAAGCGACTTTAATTATGTATATGACTGTATGAATTTGTATATGTGAGTGCAATGCCCACAGAGGCCAGAGGGCATCAGGTTCCCTAGAGCTGAATTTACAGGGAATTGTGACCTGGTTCATAAAAACTGGAAGGATAGGTCAGATCCTGTAGAGCCTTTGCAGCTTTATATGTGTGAAAGGTAAAAGATATATGAATAATAGGCTTTTCTCTAGAGAAAGCAATGGATATCATGAAAAATATATTTAGGATATGCTTCTTTGGGTTGTATATAAGGGCTGAATGAAAAGGTAGGGGCATCAAAAGTAAGTTCACACTTTCTGGATTGAGTGAAAATATTGGATAGGAGTCCTTCCTTCCTTTTTCTTTCTTTCTCCTTCCGCCCTTCTTTCTCATTCATTCTTTCTTTTTGAATACTTCACCAATTTGTGTGTTGTCCTTTGCAGAGGCCATGCTAATCTTCTCTGTATCAGTCCAATTTTAGTGCATGGGCTGCCGAAGTAAGCATGGCTAGTAATATTTTTACTCAGTTGCAGAATACTCAGAATCAAAATTGCAGTGTAAGTTTGCGATGTCTATTAATAATCCTACATGTTGGTGTTAGATACTGTTGACCTTCCTGCTCAGATAGAAGGGTGTCCTGGGACTTGGAAGCTCAGGAACCACAGAGCTCTGATGGGAGAAGGTATTCCAATGCAAGGGCATCCTGAGGAATCACATGGGAGGTGGGTGGGGAGTATCCCCCCGCTGAGCTGAGGACCTCAGGAGCCTCAGCCCTGCTCTACTTTGCTTCTTCCCTTCTCATGATAGTTTGGCTTCTTCCAATGAGTCACACCAGACAGCAAATCTCATAAAAGAGATTTATTGGGGGGGGGTGTCCAGGGTGTAGGGGACAAATCCAGGGTTGTCTGCCCCTGCTCCGTGGAGAGGACAGCAGAGAACTGAGCAGATGCAGCCTTTATATAGGCTTTCTTAGGGTGTGGAGCTTTCTATCTAGGGCAGAGATTTCCAGGGGAAGAATTGGTGGGATTTCAAGTTCGAGCCTGGGGGAGCCCAGGTTTTCTTTTTTTTTTTTTAATTAAATTTTTATTTTTTTTTATATTGGTTACAGTTTATTCATTTTGTATCCCAGCTGTAGCCCCT
>CM053753.1:19686224-19712883 GCA_028658305.1 Pachyuromys duprasi | reverse complement strand
CCCTTTCTCCACAACCTCTCCAGCATGTGTAGTCAAGGGAGGAATGGATACAGAAGTTGTACTTTTACCCAATGGGTTTTCCTGCTCGGGGGTTGGTTATTTTTGAGACTTTTCACCCGAAATTAGCATAACCTGGGGAGAGTCCTATTGAGGGGCTGGAATGTTGCTGCTGTTACTAAAGTGAGAGAGGTCTGGGGGAAGGGCCTGACTGCTAGAGCTCCTCAGCCAGGGGTCTGGCCACTTTCCTAGCTGAGGGTTTACAAAGTTTACAAAGCGAGTCCAGGGCACGGAAACCTCCCCTGCTGCTGAGTCAGGGAGAATAGACAACAGGTACTATATATTTGAGTTCAAAGTAATGTGAATAGCTTCATAGTCTCACTGGTTTTATATGATCCATTTGTGTAAACTTTAGATTTATTTCCCCTCCCCCATCACCCCCAATGTCAGTGTTCTATTGCTGTGAAGAGACACCATGACCACAGCAGCTCTTCTAAAGAAAAACAATTAACTGGACTGGCTTACAGTTTGAGAGGGTTAGTCTATTATCACCATAGTGGCAGACGTGGTGGGGTGCGGGCAGACATGGTACTGGACAGGGAGCTGAGGGTTTCACATCTGGATGGGCAGGTCCCCCAGGTCTCTCTGACTTTATTACGTCTGGTTTGTGTTTTTGAAACCTAGAAGCTCATCCCCAGTGACAAGCTTTTTCCAAGAAGGCTACACTTATTCCAACCTCCTAATCACTATCAAGAAGTACCATGCTCTAATGACCAAACATCCAAATATATGAGCCTGTGGGGTCTGTTCTTATTCAAACCACCACATTCAGCAAGAGAGACTGTTTCAAATGACGTTTATGTTGAATTGAACTGACTTAGGCAACCTCTCATTAAACAAAACTTGCTTAATTTTTGTGTATAAAATCAATTAATTTGTTCTACAGTAAGTTTGTTTATATACCTTTGAGTTTACTTGGAAATACTACTTTGTTGTTTTCTTTTTCAGATCTTGGGTCTGGTGTAGAAGAAGTAGAGTTCAGCTGGGAAGATTATCTGGAAGAGACAGGCTCCACCACAGTTCCCTATGCATCATTTAAACATGTAAGCAATACCCCTTGATCTTTCTTTCTTTCTTTCTTTCTTTCTTTCTTTCTTTCTTTCTTTCTTTCTTTCTTTCTTTCTTTCTTTCTTTCTTTCTTTCTTTCTTTCTTTTCTTCCTTTCTTTCTTTTTTCCTCTTGAGACAGGGTCTCACTGTGCGCTGTGTAACCCTGGCTGTCTTAGAACTTGCTATAAAGACCAGGCTGGCCTCATATTTAGAGAGCTCTACCTGCTTTCTCTAGTGCTGGGAATAAAGATGTATGCCACCATGTCTGGCTTACCCCTTTTCTTTTAATCTTTGTATTTTGCCTTAGAATTTTTTTCTACTGCTGTGACAAAGCACCATGACCAAGTCAATTTACAGAAGAAATAATTTGTTGGGGACTTACTGTCTCAGAGGTTAGTGATTAACATGGTGGGGCAACATGTAAGCAGGTAAAAGCTCACATGTCGAGATAGAAGCCACAAGGCAGAGAGACAGCTAACTGGAGTGGTATGGGTTTTTGAAACCTCAAAGCCCACCCCAGTGACATACCTTCTCCAACAAAGTCATCTTTTGAAAACCATCTGGTGTCTAAGCATTCAAGTATGAGCCTTCGGGGGCCATTCTCATTCAAACTACCATATTCCCCCTCTGACCCCCATAGGACAAAAGCCATATCATAATGCATTTAGCCCAACTTCAGAAGTCCTCATAGTCTTTGGTGTCAAGACTGTTTAAAAGTTCAAAGTCTCTTCTGAGACTCAAGGCAATCTCTTAATAAAAATCAAAAAGCAAATGTCATACTTCTAATGTATATTGACAAGGAATATATATTACCATTCCAAAAAGGAGGAAAAGGGGCATAAAGTGAGGAAATACTAGGCCAAACAAGTCCAAAACCTAGCAGGACAAATTCCAGATCCTGTATTTCTATGTCTGATGTTAAAGAGCCTAGATGACTTTTGTCCTTCTAGCTTTGCATACTTCAACACTCCTCTCTTGGGCTGGTATTACTTTCTGTTTGCAGCTCTCTTTGGCAGATAGTCCATGGTTTGGCATCTCCAACATCTTGGGGTCTTCAACACAGGCTTCACTTTCACAGCCTCATGGTACTGCTCTCTCTGGGCCTGCCATACACCTGGCTTTCCTTAACCTCTGGGGGATGGTGTTTACATGACCCCTTTACTCCTTTATTCTTGATTCTAAAATCAGAACTATGTGGCAGATGCTTCCAAGTTCTACTGCTACCAGTCCCTTCCTTGAGTTACATTTGTATAAACTTTGATTTGCAGTTGATTTTTTAGGCCAGTGGTTCTCAACCTTCCTAATTGGGGATGGGAAGAAAAAGGAAGATTGAGTAGAATTTTTGTTTGTTTGCTTTTTGTTTTTTCAAGATAGAGTGGTTTCTCTGTGTAATTGTCCTGGCTGAGCTTTGTACCAACCAGGCTGGCCTCAGACTCCTGCCTCTGCCTCCCAAGTGCTAGATACAATGGTGTGTGCCACTACACCTGGCATGGGAAGGATTATTTTTAAATTTAGGGCTGATTAGGGAAATGGTAACCTGTGATCCTTTATTCAGATTCTTTTATTTTTCACAAGATTTTGTTGGCACTGAAAATGAGGACTGAGACTGCCTACTAGCTGTTATTAAAGACCCCAGCCCTCCAGCTGAGGTGCTGTCTGGCTGCGCTCAGGGTTCTCAAAGGACAACCAAGTTGGTAACATGGGAGATGAAGACTCCTTGGAAGGAAGGCTTTTACTGTGTTACTGCAGAGTAGACAGAGGTAGACCAGTCAGTATCAGTGGTCCTAATTCTTAAAACAGTACAAGTCTTGCTCCAGTAATACAGTTACGTGTCATTTTGTCAGGCAGAGCCCTGGCTGAAGCATTGCAGGGGAGCTAAGGGAACATGGGGAACAGGAAGGGGTGGTGCTGTGCTCTAAGGATAGAAACTCTTGCTTCCTTACTTTTTGAACTTTAAACTCTGAAAATTTTCTGGCAAGATTAAGTCATGGGCAGCACAAATTTAATTGAGTCTGTTTAAGTGTTGGATGATTTCTCAGGAAATTATCTGCATTTTGGGATACTATTTCCCTTGAAAATCTAAAACAGAATCTTGAGAAGTAACTGATGGTCAACATGCTCTGTCTTAAGTCATGAGATCCATGAGTTCTTGGTATTGTTTAGACCTGTCCTAGAGTGTAAAGTCTTCTTGGGCATGTGATAGATTTCTGAGAAAAAACTTTTAAATGTGGATTTCACACTATATTGTCAGTTTTTATTTTAAGAAAACTATATATTTATTTAAAAAGAAAGAACATGGAACTTTGTTTTTTTGGCTCATTTAAGGACTTCACTCTCGTTTTCCAGTGATTTTTTTTTTTACTACATTTCCATTTGTTTTTTTAAATTTTATTACATCTTTACTTAATCTGTGAGTATAAATATGTGTTGGTGTGCCACATTGCATGTCTGGAGTTTGGAGAACAACTTGCAGTTCTCCCAAGGGTTGAACTCAGACAGTCAAGGCTGGTGGCAGGTACTTTATCTCTCACCATCCCCTTTATTTACTTTATCTGTCACATCCAGAGTCTCCTCTTGTCATCATTCTTTCATGAACTTGACTCTTAAAGGATGTATATTACCTATCACTTATTTTGTGCAGGATTTCTGAATGTGGCCCTCCCCAACCCCAATTAATTAAATAAATGCAGATATGGCAAGCATGCCAAGAAAATAAAGGTGGTGGGGTTTCCTCCCCCCTTTGGTATGCTGTGTGACAAGCATATGTAATTGCAATATTGATGTTGTAGGAGTTATATTAACTTTATCAATTTAAAGTACTATCTGCTAGTTTTCTTCATTGTAGTGTTATTCTTTTGCCTTTGGCAGTTGATAAAATCCTATAGAGTGAGCCTTTGAGATTATGCAAATATGTTATTTATCTAACTAATTTTAGTATCTGACAATAATTCTTGCTTGCCATGCTTTGTTTGGTTGTTTGTTTGTGGTAAGGTCTCAGTGTAATATAGGCAGGCTAGAGCTCATGGTCCTGCCTCAGTGTCTTGAGTGCTGGGCCTAGTGGGAAACCACCTGCCCATATTTTTCCATCATTTTTTTCTGCATTTATCTTTTGGTTTGGCACTGTCACTATTGGAAGGTCCTTTTGTTTCCTTTTGACATGTGTTCATTTTATTTTTTTTTTAATATTTCTGTTGTTATCACAAGATATTTCAGACTCCTACCTTATTTTTATTTTTTCAGAATTGTAACCATTAGTTTCTCCATGATTGCTTGTTCTTGTTTATTGGAATATGATATATAAAAAGATTTGGGCAATGATTAGTTTACTTCTATATCTGTAGTTCTCTGAGTTCAGAGTTCAGATATATCCATGTCTATATTGCTTTCTTACCAGTATTGTATTTTTGTTTAGATACTTCTGTTTCCACTCCACAATAACAGGATTCACTTTAATCTCTCCCCCCTCTTTTATTTGTAGCTTCTTCCACAGAAGCTGTTATTATCCATAGTGTGTTCATATACTTAATTTAATGTACTTTTGAATTGCTAATCTATACCTTTCTTACTATGTAACTTTTCATCTAAGTTGGAGCACTTTATTAGAATAGGTGACAGAAGCATAGACTTTGACACTTGAAGTGTGGCTTCCTGTATTCTTATAGTATATAATATTAGTAATACTACTGATTTATTATCTCTATGGCTTTTGTCATTTCCCTATTATGGCTTCCTAAATTTTTGTTGTTGTTGAATGATGTAGATGTCACTTGAAGCCATGATGAAAGTTATGAAAATATGAATGTTTAGTAATGTATATGCTTTCTAGAAGAAACTTTCTATGATCATAATAGACTATGTTGTTGAAAATACCAAGTTTCATTACTGTCATGTAAGATAAAGCCGTGTAGCTACTTCTGGTTTTGTTTTGTTGTTTTTTTTTTTCTTGGACCACTTCAATGAGTTACAATTGGAATTTCTCAGGTTTCCCCTGAGAAATTTTATTGGCATTTAGTGCTTCGGAAATGTTAGGTCTTTAAAAAGAATTTGGGGCAGGGAAACACTCATATAATATGTTTATCTGTTGCCTAATAACATTTCTGTCTTTAGGTGGACATACGTTTGCAAAATGGATTTGCTCCTGGGATGAAGCTAGAGGTGGCTGTGAAAAAAGATCCTGACACTTACTGGGTTGCCACCATCATCACTGCTTGTGAGCAGTTGCTCCTGCTCCGTTACGAAGGCTACGGGGAAGACCGGAAAGCAGACTTCTGGTGTGATATCAGGAAAGCTGGCCTCTATCCCATTGGGTGGTGTCGACAGAATAAGAAGACCCTTGAAGCTCCAGAAGGTAGTAAAATATTTCTTTTCAAGGTGTAATAGAATATTGCTGTAAGGAAATTTAGATCGGCCATGATCTTAAGTTTTGCAGTCTATTCTCACATAGATTTATAAAGCTTTTTAGGCTAACATTTTGAATGAAAGTTTTCGTAGGGAGTAATCACATTTCCTTGTTTTTAAAGTAAAATCATCTTATCTATGATTTATCTTGTTTTACTGTGTGTGTTAGGCATGGGTGTATCTGTGTGTACCAGAAGGGGGTCTCAGATCTCCTGTGTATAACTGAAGTTATAGACAGTTAAGAGCTGCCATGAAAGTGCTATGAATCACACTCAGTGTGTTTAACTGCTGAGCCATTTCTCCAGCCTCTTCCCCCTATTAAAAACTTTTTTTATTTTGAGACAGGATATGGCTGAGTTGACCAAGCTATGCTTTCATTATTGTCTAGTTGAGCCTGGCTTTCAACTTGTTATCCTCTTGCTTCTCCTTCCTAAGTAGCTGGGCTTACAGACACGTTCTGTCAGACCCAGTACTCTGCAGGTTTTTGTTTGGTCATGCCTTTCATAGCTCCTCATTAGTCTGTGTCTCTGATTTGGTGAGGGATTATGCCAAGAGGCCCAGTCTTGGGTCCTCCTTTGGCTGAGGTTTTCTCAGAGGCCAGCTCTTCTGAGAGAAAACAGGACCTTGTTCTATTATAATCAAAGAAGGCCAGAAGAGGGTGTTAGTTCCTCTGGGACTGGAGTTAGAGCTGGTTGTGAGCTGCTGTGTGGGTGTTGGAAACTGAACCTAGATTCTCAGGAAGAGCAATCAGTGCTCTTAACTGTTAAGCAATCTCTCCAGCCTCTTATTTTAGTTATTATTTATTTTTTGAGACATTGTCTCCTGTATCTCTAGTTGGCCTTTAATTTGCTGTGTAGCCATGAGTGACCTTGAACTTTTTTTTTAATTCATCATCATTCATTTATTCTTTTTATATTGTTATAAGTATTTTTTATTCACTTTATATCCTTGTTGAAGCCCCATCCCCCTTCTTCTCCCAGTCTACTCTCTCTCCCTAATCCCTAACCTCTCTTTCTCCCCAAAAGGGGAGCTCCCTCTCCCATCCACCCCAGCTCATCATCAAGTTGCATCAGTGCCCTCTTCCCCTGTGACCTGGCAAGGCAATCATGCCAGGGGAAAATGATCAAAAGGCTGGCAAGTGACTCTGTAGAGGACCCACATGAGGCCTAAGCTGCTCATGCGCTACGTCTTTGTAGAGGGCCTAGGTCTAGTTCATGCATGGTTCTTGGTCGATGCTTCAGTCTCAGCAACCCCCCACCCCCACCCCCGGGCCATGGTTAGGTGGCTCTGTTGGTCTTCTTGTGGAGTTCCTGTCACCTCAGGTCCTTTTCTCTTTCCTCTCACTTTTCCACAAGACTCCCTATGCATTGCACAATATTGGCTGTGAGCCTTGGCGATCTGTTTTGAATCATTGCTGGGTAGCGCCTCTCAGAGTACAACTCTGTCAGGCTCCTGTCTGCTAGTTTAGCAAAGTATCATTCATAGTGCCAGGGTTGGCACTCTCCAATAGAGTAGGTTTTTGGTTAGGCCAGGCATTGGTTTGCATTCCCTCAGTCTCTGCTCTGTTCTATTTTTATCCCTGCACATATTGTAGGCACAGACCAAAAGAAGATGAGGAACATAAATGAGCCAAGGGAGGATGCGTAAATCTCACTTGGAAGGGGAGATAGCCTAGACAGAGGTATTAGCTGAAGAATGGAAACAAGGTAGGAGAAGGGGGGTTTGCAGAGAGTTACGAGAGTAGAAATCAGACACGGGGAGGGCAAGGGCGAGAGGACAGGAGGCCTGTGGAGAAAAGAGAAACTGAGGGTGGGGACGTCGCTGTGACAAACTGGAGACTGAAGTCAGGGTATGCTCCTGGGAGGACATGAGGGGGACTCAAGCGAGATTCCTAGTAGCAGAGGCCATAGGAACTGAAGACACCCACTAACTAGACTAGTGTCCTAGCAAAGCGAGGGAAACACCAGCCTATCCACAAAAACTTTGACCTTGAACTTCTAATCCTCCTTTACTCTACCTCCTGAATGCTGGTATTCCAAACATTTGCTACCATTTATGCAGTGTTGGGGGGCGGTGAAGCCCAGTGCTTTGTGTGTTCTAGGCAAGTGCTCCACCAACTGAGCCTCTGCTCCTGTAATTTCCTATTTTTTTCCTCTATAAACCAAGTTTTGTTTTGTTTATTATTATTATTTTTTATGGTCATCTTTAGTTTCTCATCTTTTCAGATTGAGGCTAAGCTTGGGACTTGGAGACCTGATTGTTGTTTTTTTGATTTGGGGGTTTCTTCTTGTTGTTCTTTGCAAATGTGATTAAAGAGGTCTTCCTAGAGAGAACCTAATCCTTGTCTCCCCCACCCCCTTGGTTTTTTTGTTTGTTTTTGAGACTGTTTCACAGTGTAGGTCAGGCTGGCCTCAAACTCATACTCACTCTGAGAGCTAAGATCATAGGCATATGCCACCGTACCTGATCCGATTGCAGCCAGATTGATATACTCAACCCCCTTACCAGCTTTTTTGTGGTGACAGGGTATAACTGTTTAGTTAGGCTGCCTTGAACTTGAAAACCTCTTACTTTAACCTTCTTGCATAACGGAGATTTCAGGCCTGTGACACCATTTCCAAGGTCTGTTTTTATTTTCCTCTCTTCTTTTACTCATAAGTAATCTTGTTAACATGTTTCAGACCTTTTATTTTTAGTTAGGGTCTTACTCTGTAGCACAGGCTAGCCTCAAATTTGACAGTCCTTGTTGACTCAGCTCCAAATGCTGGGGTTATTAGGTACAAAGTACTATAGATTTTTAAATGAGCCAACTGAAGCTCTGTTTCAGGAGGTACCCTACTTAGAATGGGCTATAAATTAAATTGGAGGGAATTACAAAGGACCGAAAAGATTAAAATTTAAAAAGGGAAAAGGGGCTGGAGAGGTGGCTCATTGGCTCAGTGGTTTTGAGCACTTGCTGCTTTTGCAGAGAACCTGGGTTTGATTCCAGCACACAGATGGTAGCTCAGAACTACAATACCCAGGAATCTGGTGCTCTCTTCTAATGTCTATGGACACCAGGAATGCATGTGGTACACTAACATATACATAGGTAAAAACATCCAGCATTTAAAGCAAGCAAATGTAAAAAATTAAAAAAAAAATTTAAAAGGAAAAGATAAAGGTAGAGAAAGGAAGAGAGATTGTGGATTCAAGAAACCTTAGGACTTTTTTATAACTTTTTATTTTTAGTTTCAGATTTACATGAAATTTGTAGGAATTGTATAAAAATATTCTGAAGACTCTGATGTTTTACCAGTTGTTGATGTTTTACCACATTTGTTTCATCCTTTCTCCCTACTCCACAGGCTTCTTTTAAAGAACTGTTTGAGAATCAGCTTTAGTCATGTTGCCCTTTTTACTCGTAGAAACTGTAATATATTTCTAAAAATACACTCATGAGCAGAACAGTAAAATAGCAAAATCAGAAAAGTCAGCCTGGTAAAATTAAGTCTTCAGATGTTTTTTACTTTTACTAATCATGTTGCATTTTTAGAAAAAAGAGAAAGCTCTGAGCTGTGTGTTGCTTTCTCTTGTCATGCCCAAGCCGGGCGGTATGGCTCATGCTTTTTTAATCCCAGCACTCAGAAGGCAGAGGCAGGTAGATCTCTTGAGTTTGAGGCCAGCCTGGTCTACATATCGAGTTCCAGGACAGCCAAGGCAACACAGAAAAACTCTGCCTCTGAAAAAATAAATGAGGATTTAGGAAACCAAAGGAATAATTTTTATTATTATAAAGAGATACCTGGTACATATAAGAATACAATGTAGATAGTGTCATTGCCAAAAAGCAAATGGGGGCAGTGGAGGGGAGCATGTGAATAGTGGTATAAACTCTCTATTTTGGTGTTTATTTTTATTTTTAAAATTTTATGTGTATGAGTGGGGTTTTGTATGTTTTTTTGTTTTTGTTGTTTTTAATGTGTATGAGTATGTGCCTGGTGCCCTCAGAGGTCAACATAGACAAATTTAAGTACTAAAAAAACAGAAAGGAAGAAAATGAATATGGACTATAAGCATAAGAAAGCATATGAATGTGTTTGTGTATGTATATATTTATTTATTTTTAGAAATAAAAGAAATAATATAGAAAAGTTACCTGAAAGGAGTTCAGTAAAGATGATCAGACATTTTCTGAATGTAACTATGAAACAAAATTGAAACTTAAAAAGCAACTCTCTCACAAAGCAAAATAAAGCTTTCTGTGTGTAGACAGAGCTTGATGGGTATTCACAAATTTTTTTCAATGATTGTAAGATGTGATTTGCATGTCCATTCCTAGTAGGAGTGTATTTAGGAACCCTAACAAAAGCCTTTGCTTTCAGTGGTCATAGAGTTGGTTGTAGAACTGATGGTATTGAAATAGTTATTGGTATACTTTTAAATAAAGCAAAATAATAATGCCTAATTAAAAACTAATATATTTGGCCTGATAAATAGAAATATAGTCCATATAGAATAAAAAAGAAATATAGTTCTTATAGAAGAAGTTAAGTACATGTATGATCTTTTAAAAAAGCAGCAAATGAGATTCTTTTAGGTCTAGACACTGAAAAGGCCAAGAAACAACCCAGTGGCAGCTGCACTCATTTAGGATCTTTACCATTTTTGTTGTTACTGTTTGAGGCTGGGTCTCATGTAGTCTGGGCTAGCCTAAAACTCACTATATAACCAAAGATGGTCTTGAACTCGATTCTTCTGCCTGCACCTCTCAGTTGCTGGAATTACATCTGTGAGCTACCACATCTGACTTTAAATACTATTTTTACTAAAACAAATTGCAGTTCCTTAGAGAAGCAGCTGGTTCTGGTTTAGGCTAGGAAATGTGCAAATGAGCCAGAACTATCTTGCCATACTGTCATGACTGTTATAACAGAAGGACTCAGGAACCAACCTGAAGAGACATCCTCTGACTAAAGAGACAGTTTGGGCATTAATAAGGACAGTAGCTACAGTGGCTACAGCCATATGAAGTCATTTATGTATGACTTCATAGTAAAATTTGTAAGCAAAAACTTCATTGATGGCTTTTGGTAGATGGCAGGGAACCAACTGAGAATTTTAAAAGGAAATATGGAGAAGAACTGAAAGAATCATCAATATAGCCAGATTTCATAAATTTTACTTCAAGTTCATCAAATAGTTTTTCTTTAAGGAAATATTTTGATTAATTGATTAACAATGAATCAGAGTATTCATGTAGTACCTATGTAGTTACAATTAAAAGCTGTTTGAGGCCATGAAGATGGCCCAGTGGTTAAGAGTGCGTGCTATGCAAACTTGAGGGACCTGAGCTCAGAGCCTAGCACCCACATAATGGTTATGTGTGCTTCTAACACCTTTACAGTGGAAAGCAAAGAGAGGAGCACCCCTAGGGCTTGCTAGCTAGCTGTCCTACTTGAGAAACAGCAATAGGAACCAAACGAGGCTACTCTCTGGTTAGTTTAAAAGAGTTATAAGTAAGACAAAGAGCATATGAGTTATTCTCAGTGGAATAAGTTGAAATCGATACAGGAATGCCCATGTATGCTCACAGTAATTGTAAACACAGTTATATCATACACGCATGACACACATGCACGTACACACAAATTTTTTAAAGAGCTGTTAATGTCACAGAAGGATGGACAACCAAACTTTATGTGCCTCTTTGTGGAAGAATATAATTCCACTTATGAAATATTTTTACCCTCCCTTTGCCAGACTTTACAGGCCAGTGTGATGGGAAGATTGTCTCAGCTGAAGTTTCTTCTTCCCAGAAGACCCTAGCTTGTATCAAGGCAAAAAAACAAAAAACAAAAAACAAAACAAAACAAAAAACCCAAACTAGCCAGATTATGGCTATGTGGAGAGTAGGATAGGGGAGTTTATGTTTTATTTATTCAAGCTCTCAAAGAAGCAATATACTGATTTTTTTTAAATGATAAACATACCTCCCCCCCCCTTTTTTTCCCAGTCAGGGTTTCTCTTTGTAGCCTTAGCTGTCCTTGACTCGCTTTGTAGAGCAGGCTGCCCTCGACCTCACAGAGCTCTGCGTGCCTTTGCCTCTGCAAGTGCTGGGCTCATAGGCGTTTGCCACACTCCAGTCTTGACCCATTTCTCCATGTCAAGTTTCTTTGTGTTCTATGGCTAACGCAAGTAATAATCATTTCTTCTCTCACTTAGGTATCAGAGATAAAGTACCTGATTGGGATGCATTTCTACAGCAGACCCTGATAGGAGCCTTTACTCCTCCTGTATCTTTGCTAGAGGGCGTGAGTATCACTGCTTAAACCAGTATGGAAAACCTTTGCAAGGAATGCAAAATTGATTGCTAATTTACTTTTAAGAAAAAGAAACATTGTTATTAGAGTCAAAAGCATAAGAATTGGAATGTTTTGTTTCAGAAGTGGCACTTAGTACTTGAGAAGCTTTTTAATCAGTGGCCTTTTAAGGTTCTGCTGATACATACTTCCATGCCTGTTGTGAACACTCTATTTCAAACAATGTTAAACGCTTTTTTATACTCAGATTAAATTCTATTCTTACTCAGGGCCTGACACATCTCAAATACCTAGTAAATATTGAATGAATGAATGAATGAATGAATGAATGAATGAATGAATGAATGAATGAGGTTGTGAACAATGAGCAACCTGTCCTGCGTTGACCATGATTCTGTCATTTTGAAACTTGTAACTATTAATGTATTCTATTTGGTCCTTTTTTATACATCTAGATATGAGAGCTTCACAGAGCAGTTTATACTAGGTCCCAGTACTTAGGGAGCAGACTCAGACAAAAATCTCAGAGTTCAAGGCCAGCTTGCTCTATATAAAGAGTTCCAGGTCAGCCACAACTATGGAGGTCAGGTGTTGGTTAAGTGATGACTTTGGAATGAGCTTGTTCCAAATGAGCTGGAATGTTCTTGTTCTTTAACTCCATCTCAACTCCTATAATCTGGGACATGAGCCCAAGGTAACTGCTGTACACAAATTAAGTTTCTTCCAGTCTCTTTTCTGTTTGTAGTGTGCATGTATAGGTCAGAGGTTCACATTGGATGTCAGTTGTTGTCTACTTTATTTTTTGAGACAGAGTGTCTTACTTATCCTGGAATTCACTAAATGGCTAGATTGTCCAGCAAGCCTTTTATGGATCCTGTAGCTCTGTCTTCACAGAGCTGGGCTTATAGTTGCCTGCCTCCACACTCAACTTTACATGGGTGATGAGAATCTGACTCTGTATTGTTTATTGTGGTTTTATTTTATTTTCTTAAGATAGGGTTTCTCTGCATAGTCTTAGCTGTCTTGAACTTAGTATATAGACCAGACTGGCCTTGAGCTCACAGAGATCTGCCTGCTGCCTCCCCAGGTGCTGGGATTACAGGTGTACACCATGCTCAGCTTGTAGTTTTAAGTACATATGTAGATATTACAATTTAAGTTTTAAAAATTTTTTTCTTGGTGTGTGTGTGTGCCTGTGCCTATCAGTTACTGTGTGACCCCGGCTAGCCTCAGATTCCCTGTTTAGACCATGGTGGCCTTGAACTCAGAGAAATTTGTCTGCCGCTGTTTCCTGAGTTCTAGGATTAAAGATGTGCACCACCATGCTCAGTTTATGATTTTATTTTTAGTTATGTATATTTTTATGTGTCTGAGTATGGGTTTGTACATGAGTATGAGTGCCTGTTGAGGACAAAAGGGACATCAGATCCTCTGGAGCTAGAGTTACAGGCAGTTGTGAGCCACTTGACATGGGTACTGGGAACCAAACTCAGGTCCTCTGCAAGGCATGCTCTTAACTGTTGAGCCATTCATCTAGCCTCTAATTTTTTCTTTCCTTTCCTTTCCCTGTAACCAAAAAGTTCTTACTGTATTCATAAGAACATGTGGAAAGGGTAAAAAAATCAGAAGCAAGTAAAATCTCAGAAGTGAATACATTATTGCTCACTTAAATGCAAAATACTAAGAACAATTTAAAACATAGGTGATACTTACATTTGCTTTATTAAAAAGAGATCTGTGGTGGCTGGAGAGATCGCTCAGTGTTTAAGAGCACTGGCTGTTCTTCCAAAAGTCCTGAGTTCAATTCCCAGCAACCACATGGTGGTTCCATAACCATCTATAATGAGATCTGGTGCCCTCTTCTGGCGTGCAGGTTTATATGCAGGCAGAATACTGTATAAACAATAAAAAAATAATTTAAAAAAAAAAAGAGATCCGTGATCTCATAAGTGAAAAACATGATACATTTTGAAAAAAGATAAAGAAAAAGCAAAAGACCCAGAACTAAGAGAAGCAGAGGTAGATACTGACTTGTGTGTAGTGTGTGCACCAAGTATTCTCTGTGGTCTGGTCTTTAGGATTATAGAAGAGTATGGGCATGCTTGATTTTCTCTTTAATGATGATCAGATTTGTTTTCACAATCAGACAAAATTCCATTTAAAAAATTACACTAAAGGAAGCCAGGCAGTATTGGCACACGCCTTTAATCCCAGCACTCAAGAGGCAGAGGCAGGTGGATCTCTAAGTTTGAGACCAGCCTGGTCTATGGAGCTAGTTCCAAAATAGCCAAGGCTATATAGAGAAACTCTGTCTTGAAAAAAAAAAGATACTAAATAAAATAATAATCTAGAGATACTGGTTAAAATAATTTTATTGTGTCGTACATAAGGCTTTCTTTATTAAAAAAAAAACCATTTTCATATCATCCAGAAGTGATTTTGTGTGAGGCTATCTGTAGACAATGTAATTTGGTGCTACTGTTTTGGAGTGAGTAAAACAATATGAAGGCTAGTTTGAAATAATTTAGAACTTAACTTTTAAAAAGAAACATTAACCTTTCCAATGTGATGTTTTTAATACACAGCTCCGAAATGGAAGGAACCCTTTAGATCTCATTGCTCCAGGATCCAGACTAGAATGCCAAGCTTTTCGGGACACTTTAAGCACTTGGATTGTTACTGTTATCGAGAACATTGGGGGACGGCTGAAGCTGCGCTATGAAGGACTTGAAAGTTGTGATGGTTTTGAACACTGGTTGTATTACCTAGATCCATTTCTTCATCACATTGGTTGGGCTGCTCAACAAGGATATGAACTTCAGCCTCCATTAGGTAAAGAGTAACAGCACTTTCCTATAAACTTCCATTGTTGTTGTGGGTTTTATTTGCTCGTTTGTTTTGGTTTTTCAAGACAGGGTTTCTCTGTGTAGCCTTGGTTGTCCTGGACTGTCTTTGTAGACCAGGCTGGCCTCAAACTCACAGAGATCCACCTGCTTCTGTCTCCCCAAGTGCTTGGATTACAGGCGTGTACCACCATGCCTGGCCCATTATTATTTTATTATTAATATCTGTGAGGCTGAAAATGTATTCTACATATTTTGAAAAACTTAATTCACATAAAATGTTTTCTCTTTGTGCAAAGTAGTTACATTAAGTGCATATTTCTCTCTGATTTTGATAATTTAGCATGCATACTGATTATTCCTCAGAATTTTCCTTTAACCAATACTTCACCCCTCGCTTGCATTTATTACTGTATTATCCATTTTGGGTATTTATGACATTATTTCATGGGCTACAGCAGTACTTCTGCTCTTACTGTAGATATTTTAACAAACTTTTAATTTTCTGGCCTCCTAAACAGAGTCTAATACTGAGATTAAGTATACAGATTCTTTTGTATGAAGGTTTATTTAAAAGGCCGGAACATTTTCCTATCCCATAGTAGAAAGTACTCCTGTTTATGTGAATGCTTTCAGAAGTTAAACTGTACATAAGGTTTTTCCTCTTAAAACATGCTGTTTTGTCTCACTGAAGCCATCAGGCATCTGAAAAATGAAGCTGACTGGCAAGAGATTCTGGCCAAAGTGAAAGAGGAAGAGCCATTACCCTCTTACTTATTTAAGGTAAAAACAGAAACTCATGATAAATATAGATTTTCTCCTTACAGTAGAGAATAGCAATTAGGAGAGTTAAAGAATGAAAAATAATCATTGGAGGCAGGAGAGTGCTTGTGGCCTCTGGTGTGGGAAGGAGGGGTCAGATTAGAGGGCTGATGATCCCCCTGTTTCCCAGCAATTACCTGGGTTTCTCTCCAGATCCTCTTAAAGCTATTGAGTGTCCTTTTACCCCCTGTAATCTCATGTTTTGTTTTGCTTTGCTTTTTGAGACAAGATTTCTTTGTATAGCCCTGCCTGTCCTGGAACTCACTGTGTAGACCAGGATGGTCTTGAACTCAGAAATCTGCCTGCCTCCTGAGTGCTGGGATAAAAGATGTGCACCACCACTGTCCAATTTTCTTTTCTAGTCTTAACTACAGAACCTTAACTAGTTAGGAAATAAATTTTAATTTTTTCTAGATGCCCATTGAATTCCAGATGTAGAGAGGAATACTTTCTATGAGTTGTTGTTCTGAATAGATTTTTCCAGGAAAACAAATTACAGGATTTACCAGAAGCTTAACAATTCTGTTATTTTAATTAACTAGATTACTTTTTTTGTTGTTTTGATGAAACACCTGTGACAAAATCAACCTAAGAACTGAAGGATCTATTTGGGCTCTTTGTTTGAAGGGATGCTTCCCATCATGGCTGGGAAGCATGGAGACAGGAGCTTTGAGGTTTCTGGTTACAATATACATGCTGTCAGGAAGCAAGGAGAAATGAATGCTGGTGCTCAGCTCAATTTCTACCTTTTTAGTCAGTCTAGGACCATAGTTCAGAAGGGTTCAGAGTATAGCTCTTTTCTCCTTGGTCAAACCTCTCTGGAAATACCCTCAAAGGCACACCCAGAAATATGCCACCTAGTGATTCTAATTCAGTCTAGCTGGCAATGATGAGTAACTATCACAACTGTTCAGGTACATGTGAGTATAATTAATCAGTGTACAATATTCTTACTCTATTTTTTGTTGTATATATTTCAGGATAAGCAAATTATTGGAACGCATGAATTTTCTGTAAATATGAAATTGGAAGCTGTGGACCCATGGTCTCCTTTTGGGATTTCTCCTGCTACAGTTGCTAAGGTGAAATGGAAACGATTATTCTTCTGGAAAGAATTGCCATCAGAGTGACTAGTTGAAGAAATTATGATGATTTGATCTTTAGGCTCTATTAATACAATTCATTGTAAAGCCAGAATCACTTTTGTATATTTGTATTGTACAGTTTGTGTGTGTGCCCTTTCTTTTTCAGAGATTAGTAGTTCTGTACAGCCAAAGCAGAGCAGGGTCAGGGCATCAAAGTAGTAGAGGGAATGTTGTCTGGAGGCAAGCCTGACTTTGTAGGACTGGAAAGGACTTGACTAGTATTTGGGCCACAGAGTTTATAAAGCAGGGATCTGGGCAGTGCCATCTCTTATCTAAACAGGGGAAAGGTTTGGGGGGCAAAGAGACTTGTGGGACTCACAAAATTAGCATCTTCAATAAGATATTTACAGCTCTGTGTTCAGAATCAGACTTTAATCTCTCCAACAGCTGACAGAATTAAGGCTTTTGTTAAGAGGAAGCACAGGAGCTGAATACATGTCAAGGTGCAACTACTGATTAATGTGGAATATGTAGTGTTTGCTTAGGACTAGAGCAGAAGCCCATTTACTATGGGAGTAGTTATTAGGATGCTTAATTATCTGACTTGATAAGATTTACATTGTCTTTGACTTAGTGGAAGATTATTCTCAGCAATGAGAGATTAGTGAGCCTGTAAATAGTCTTAAGACCTTCTCTGTAAGCTGGAGAAATTGCTCAGTGGTTAAGAGCTGCTTTTAACAGAGGGCCAGTTTGGTTCCCAGCACCCATGTATTGTGGCTTATAGCCACCTATAATTGCAACTTCAGGGCCTTCTTAGCACGTGCCCCCCTGTGGCATATATACATTCATACATAGGCAGGCACACATGTACGTAATGAAGTAAAAATAAATCTTTAAGACAGACAGAGACAGAGAGTGAGACTGAGATCTACCAACTTTCTTGGGATTCTGGAGAGATATGGGCTGCTTAGGACACAAAGGACATTCATTTCATTCTCATTCTGGCATTTGAAGTTAGTACTGTAATGTAGTTGACCACTAAGCTAAACTTAAACTAAATTTTGCTTTGAACCCAATTACGTGGTTTGAGTTTGGGTTTGAAGTTTCTTAACTGTGTAACCTGGGGTAAATTACTTTACCTTTTCTTTGAATTCATTTTCCTTACCTGAAAAATGGAATTGAAAATGGTATCTGCCTCATTAGATTGTTATAAAAAGTAAAACTGAGTAAATATATGAAAGATACGTATCTAAAATAGTACCTGACATAGAACTATTGAATATTTTAATAATCCAGTGTGAGTATAAATGAACTTATATAACATGCTTGTTTGTGCCAAGGAAAGTACAAATATGTGCATTAATATATGTATATTAGATACATGTGTGTGTGCACACATATATAATACCTAACATATATTCTATGTAAAATATATATAAAGCCATTTGTCAGTTTTATCTGTTAATTTTACAGGTTTTTGATGATAAGTACTTTCTGGTGGAAATGGATGACCTTCGACCAGAAGCCCATACAAGGCGATCATTTGTGTGCCATGCTAATAGTCCTGGCATTTTTCCTGTGCAGTGGAGTCTAAAGAATGGTTTACACATCAACCCTCCTCCAGGTATGGATTTGAGTTCATCTATCCTGTTTTTCAAAGTTATATTATCATTATTAATTACGTAGGATCTCACTATATAGCTGAGTGTGTCCTCACACTCGCTAAATGATCCTTGGTGGCCTTAAATTCCTGATCTACCAGCCTTAGCCTTTGAGATATATGTTGGATGGTATTGCAAGATCTTTTATATCTCTTGACTTATGTATTATGGAGGTCCAAGATAAATGATCTAGATTCCATAATTTTATTTGTTTGTTTGTTTGTTTGTTTTTTGAAGAAGGGTCTTACTGGCTCTGGCTGGCCTGGAACTTGCTATGTAGACCAGGCTAGCCTTGAACTCACAGAGCTCCACCTGCTTCTGCCTCCTGAGTGCTAGGATTAAAAGGTGTATGCCACCTTGCCCAGTTCATTCTGTAATATTTGAAGTCACAAGCTAAAAAAAGTATTCGTGTGTGTGTGTGTGTGTTCTCATTCTTTGACATGTATCTGTATAGCCAGCTAGGAGAGATTCAAGCCTGGATTCTGTCCTGATTCCCTTGTTTGTTCCATTTGAAATCTGTTGGAAAGTCACAGAGGGGTGGGTTTCCTAGTTTGCTCCTCTGTTGCTGTGATAAACAACTTTGGAGAGGAATGGTTTATTTCATTTTATACTTAAAACCCATCACTGAAGGAAGTCCAGGCTGGAACTCAAGGTAGGAAGTGAAGTGGAGACTATACAGGAATTCTGCTTAATGGTTTGTTCCTTATGGCTTGCTCAGACTCCTTTTTATACAACCTGGGACCACCTGCCCAGAGGTGGCAGTGCCAACAGTAGGCCAGGCCTTCCTCCATCAATCATGAATCAGAAAAATGCCTCGTAGACCCTCCCTTGGGATGGCCTGATGGAGGCAATCCCTCCATTGAGATTCTCTCTCTCCAGATATGTTTGTGTGAGGGTCATAAGTAGATGATTTTTTTTTTTAGGTGTTAAGGCCTTGTTATGGAGGGACTAGCCAGAGGGAAGTTATGATCAAGATCTAAAATGAGTAACAGTTCATTTTACTTGTCCTTATAACTTTGTAAAATATGATATTTGACCAGATCAAAGCATTTATACAATTCTTGCTATGAACATGTATTGGATTTATCACTGAGAAGGCAGAGGTGGAAATAGTCTAGCCTTTTAAGAGGTACACGGGAGAAAACATCCTCAGAACTTACCAGATTATCTGCTATCAGTGAGTAGAACACTGGAACACCTGGTGGGAAATTATGGCATTGAACTTTTTGCTTTGCAAGAAAGGAAGAAAACAAGTATTCAGGGTGCATGAGTTTGGGGCATACTATAGACTAGTCAGTTGAGCTGGTAAACACAGGGGAAGTAGTGAATTGTGTAGCTGAAAATGACATTGGGGCCTTGAGGGATGGCAACAGTGGCTAAGAGCATTTGCTGTTTCTGCAGAAGTCCAGAAGTCAGTTCCCAGTATCCATCTCAGGTTTCACAGCTGCCTACAACTCTAGTCCCAGAATATTTGGTGCCCCCTTCTGTACTCTGCAGGTACCAGCACACATGTGTGAATCTACATACACGTATACATATATAAAAGTAGAAATATTTAAGCAAGAAACATGTTGAAGAATGTTTTGTCAGGAAGTGAGAGAGGGTCAAAGGGAGAACCGAGGCCCCTTTTGTTTGAAGGAGAAGAGGAATATCAGGGACTTGTTGCCTGTAGGAAGATACAGTTTGGAGTAGCCTGTGATTAAGCTTTGAGACAGAGCAATTTAGGCAAAGTGGACCTCAACCATGCAGCTCCTCCCACACAGAAGGGGCTGAGTCAGACACTGGTTTAGTGGAGGTTCTGCCAAGAACTTTGATAGATTGAAGTAGAGAGTTGTTTCTTTAGTCTGAGTTGAATTTGTGATTCAGATTATATAAGAGCAGTTAGAATTTTAAAATGTTTTTTTAATTAACACATATGCATTTATAGAGTACAGGATAGCATTTTAATACAAATAATATATAATGATCAGGTTGAAGTAATAGACACATCTGTTAGAGAAAATATCAATTCTTTGTGTTGTGAACAGTCAAAATCTTCTGTATTAGTAGTTTGAGATGCTCAGTTAATTTTTGTCAACCACAATTATCCTACTTTAGTGGGGAGTTTAGAAATTATTTCTCATATCCAGCTGCATTTCTGTGAACACTAACTTCTCCATCCCTGAAAATACTAGACAGATTCTGTAGTACACAAATCTGAAAACAATATTAACAGTATTGCATCAGAGCTGGGCACTCAGCACTCACTGAGTGCTTTAATTCCAGAACTCAGGGAAGCAGAGGCAAGCAGATCACTGTGAGTTCAAGGCCAGCCTGGTCTACACAGAGAAACCCTGTCTCAACCCCTCCCCCATATATATATGCGTGTGTATGTATATATATCTACAAAAACAACAGAAGAGTATTGCATCAGACCAGGGTGTGGTGGTGTATACCTGTAATCCTAGAACTTGGAAGGTGGTAGACACAGGAGGGTCAAGAGTTCAAGGTCAGCTTTGG
This sequence comes from Pachyuromys duprasi, assembly GCA_028658305.1. Classification (NCBI taxonomy): domain Eukaryota; kingdom Metazoa; phylum Chordata; class Mammalia; order Rodentia; family Muridae; genus Pachyuromys; species Pachyuromys duprasi. The sequence goes on along the minus strand of CM053753.1, from coordinate 19,692,168 downwards.
CTTCATGGTTCCAAAATAGCCAGAGCTACATTAGACCCTGTCTTTAAAAAAAAAAAAAAAAAGTCATTATATTGGTTTTAGCTAAGACATGTCTTATCAATGAAAAGTTCTTACTGATTAAAAGTACTAATAAAGTTAGTAATGCTAAATTTCTGTATAGAAAAAGAAATGCTGTATAACTGTTTTTTGTTTTTTTAACTCTTGGAAAATTACCAGTAACTAGCCATAATTACTGGTAGCTAAATTACAGTAACTGCTCTAAAAAAAAATCTAGCTTGAAACTTGGAAGTTTAAACATGTCATGAATTTTAGTATATAATTATAATCTGCCCAGAGTTATCCTATTTTATAAACTTAGCTACATACAGTCCTGGGTCCAGTTTCTTAGCATGAAAATTATACAGTGCCCCTCCACTTGACCAGAGTGGCATTGGGAGTTAGTGCACTGCTTGCGGAGTGCTAGAGTCACAGACGTGTTGGGTGTGAATTGTTGCTCTCTATCTCTGTAGGCTTCCGGAGCCAGGACTTTGACTGGGCCGACTACCTCAAACAGTGTGGTGCCGAAGCTGCTCCCCAGAAGTGCTTCCCTCTGGTGAGACCCCTCAGAGCGCTGCTCCAGGCTGGGCTTCTGTGGTGCTGCTGAGTCTTTTATGTCTGTTATTTCCAAGTTAATCAGCTCATGTAACCCAGATAACCATCTTGTTGATAACTGTAAAATAGTCCTAAGAAAACTCATTTACTGCACAAGATAGTTTGCTAAATAAATTAGTTTTACAAGTTTATATTATATATATATTTTTAATTAGGTAAAGTCATGTGAATTTGAAATTTTATTTTATAATTTAGTGGTTCAATGATAATGAAAACTGTTAATATTAAATAGAGAAAAATTGTTACACTTTTAAAAAATTCTTTTATTTCAACAACATATGAGCATGTTAAAAAAGTCCAGATAAGGCACTATACTTAAGCCAGATATGGTGGTGTACACGTATAATACCAACTTTCAGGAGCAGTGGTTCTCAGCCTGTGGGTCATGACCTTTTATGGGGTGGGATGACCATTTTACAAGGTCACTTATCCTGAATATCAGATATTTATATTGTGATTCATAGCAGTAGCAAAATAACAGTTGTGAAGTAGTAACAAAAATAATTTTATGGTTGTGGTCATCACAATATGAGGAACTGTATTAAAAATCACGGCATTAGGAAGGTTGAGAACCACTGCTGAAGAGGCCGACGCAAGAGAGGAAGACTATGAAGACCATCATGGGTAGATAGCAAGTTCAAGGTCATGTTGGGCAGTGTAGTAAGACCTTGTCTCAAAAATCAAACAAACAAAAACCAAGTTACAAAAACCAACAACAATAACAAGCTAAATAGCCATTAAGTATGGTGGCACATACCTGTAATTCCAGCACTTAAGTATGTGCCACCATACTTAATGGCAGACAGTAGGATTTCCATGGGCCAGGCTGCCTTACTTCACAAAATCTTGTCTCAAAAATACCCACCTCTGGTTGGGCGTGGTGGTTTTTGACTTTAGTCCCAGCCTGCAACAGGTGGGTCTCTGAATTTGAAGCCCACCTGGTCTGTACAGGCCATTTAGGGCTACAATAATGAGATTCTATCAAATAAATAAATAAATTAAATAAGCAGTAGGCAGGGAACCTCATAACAGGAGAAACAGGATGTAGAACAACGCTTATCTTGTTTTTTGGCAAGTCCTTTCCTAGAAGTGATTGTCAGGGTCAGAAGAAACTCTGTGGTGCCTGTTCGCGCAGCAAAGTGCCTGGTGGCCCTGAGGCTCCCTCGGTATCCCACTACCCTAAACTTGGTCAGCCTACGGGCTTCCTGCTGTCAGCGTCTCATGCCTTCATAATCTTTTTACTTTGGTTCTATCTATGCACTCTCTTGCCCGTCTCTTGCCCACACTCTTTGTCTTCCTCTTTTGCTCTCTCCAACTCTCTTTCCTCTCATAGTTGGTCCAGGCTGCTGGCCATGTTCAGTCTGCTGCTTTTTCTTCATGCTCTGCACTCTTCCAGACGCCTCTGGCTAGATCCCTCATATCTACAATAAAAATCTTCCCTTCTCTTGGAGAGCTCAAGTCTTTAGTTTATACAGTGACCATATTTTATTTTTTTATTCGCTGTAATTCTTATAACTCATTTCAAAATAATACGTTGCATTCTTTTTTGTTGTTGTTGTTTTTGTTTTTCGAGACAGGGTTTCTCTGTGTAGCCTTGGCTGTCCTGGACTTGCTTTGTAGACCAGGCTGGCCTCCAACCCAACAGTGATCTGCCTGCCTCTGCCTCCTGAGTGCTGGGATTACAGGCATTCCCACCACATCTGACATATGTCGCACTCTTTCGAGGTATTAATTGTAGATACTTACATTGATGACTTAGTAGAGTAAATGAACGGTTCACTGTATTGTGTTACCTTTCCTTCTGTCCCAACCATCCCTGTTTACTTTCAGTGAAATTTGGGTTGAGGTTTTGCATTATGTGCCTCCAAACTTTAACAGCTGACTGTTGCAGTATTCTATGATTATTTTCTTTTTTAAACATTTGTCATGTTAATGTTCTTTGTGGTTATATGTTTAAATATATGATCATTCTTGGCTACTACTTATATTTTAAAAATAGGAAACTAAAACAAAAATACTGATTAGAAACTTGGAGTATGTTTGAGTAGTTTGTCAACCTTGATTTTTTTTTTCTACAGAGTGGGATCTAGCTGGCCGTTTATTGATTAAAAACTAAATTTATATCTGTCTGTGTTAACCTGTTACTGTAAAATATCTTTTCCTGTTCCATGTGAGTTGTTTATGTCCTCCTGCCCAAAGAGCTTGTATTATCTTTTCCAGAGAATAAATCTCACTTTCTGTAGGGAAGGGAAAGACACAGTTGTGTCTGTGAGATGTGTAATAGGTACATAATGACATAAGCGCTTTTTAAAATGCTTCTAACAAAACTTTCCTGTCAAAAAATAACAGATTAAGAAAGGGAAGAAAGAAAGGAAAGAAAAGGTCCTCTAAGCTTGAAGCTACACATCTGTAATCCCAGTGTTCTAGGAGGCTGAGGCAGGTGGATTGATGTAAATGTGAGGCCAGCCATTTCTAAGCATAAGATCCCCATCTCAAAAAAAGTTTGTTTTTAATTTTTAAAGAAAGTGAGAGGCTGGGAATATAGCTTACTGTCATTTTAGTGTCATTGTCTTAGTTACATAGAGCCCTGAGTTAAGTCCTCAGAACTGTATAAGCCAGGTATGGGGTGCACTGAGGAAACCTCAGCACTTGGAATGTGGAAGTAGGAGGATCAGGGATAAAGGTCACATCTTTATATATAGCAAGAGCTACCTGAGACCTGCCTGAAACAAAACAGAAGAGACATGCAAATCAATCAGTCCTTATTTGGGCTACTTCTCTTGTGCCTTCAGTTGCTACTTACACGTATCCTTTGTTAGGCTGAGTTTTCTCTCTTGCTATATGCATTTTACTAGGTTTTTGGTTTTATTTATTTTGTGTATGCATGTGTACATGTGCACATGTCAGGGAACTGTGGAAATTGGTTTTTACTTTCCACTGTGTAGGTTCTTGGGATCAAACAAATACCTTTACCCGCTAAACCCATTTATACAGCCCTAGGTTTATACATTCAAAAACCAACAGCAATTTTTAGTGAGTTATGAGGAAGGAAAACAGCTAAATCTTATTTCTTCTTCTTCGTAGCATTTTTTTATCCTGACTGCCTTTTATGATACACATTAAAAGATATAGTGGAGCGCTCTAAGAGTTGAGAGACAGTTGATTAGGGACATAGAAGCTTTGGGATCTTGTTAAATAGCTATTTCCTAATAACCCAGCAAGATAGGTGTTCTCAACACCATGTGACAAGTGAAGAATCAGGCAAAATAGATTTTGCAACTCAAGCGAGGTCATTATCCACATAGCACTATGCAAGGGTATCTGACCCAAAGACCATTCTGTCTACCAGGTAAAACAAGCATTTTTCCTTTGCTTCCTTGAAAACAAACAAAACAAAGTATGCCTTAGTGTAGATCTAGGGATTAAATACTGCTTGCAAAACATTCCAGTTGAGCATATCAGTTAATACTATGACTAATCTACCTAGTGGATTTGATTCACTGATTTTTTTTCTTGTAGTCAGTTTCTGAGCACCAGTTTAAAGAGAACATGAAACTGGAGGCAGTGAACCCTCTTCTCCCTGAAGAAGTGTGCATTGCCACCATTACTGCAGTGAGAGGCTCATATCTGTGGCTCCAGCTGGAAGGTAAAGTGCCAGCACCCCTTAGCGGTTTCCTCTACCCAATCCTTTGCAGGTCCTGCTCAGTCCTGTAGTGTAGCTTGTTAGATTTAGTGGACTTTTAAGTAGAGTTCTAATTTGAAATCCAAGATTTCAAGCTGAAGTTTTACTTTTTGTCCTTGGCTTTTTAAATTTTTGGAAACGAAACTCAATAAAAGCTCTTTACTATAAAGTCCTTTATTTTCATGAGGACTAGTCAAAATAACTTATATTTTGATGTTACCAAAATACATATTGTACCATTAACTGTCTCACTTATTGAAGAGGTAACATTTTGGTTGCCCTAAGACCATAGAACCAAGTACTACGTAGACAAACTTCATTTGTCTTTCTCAAGGTAGTATTTAATGGTTGGGCAGGTTTGTGGATGAAGCTGTGTAAGTGCTCAATGCTGCAGCTCTTGTATGTGGCCTGCTTTCTTTATCCTGCTGCCAAATAATCTCTAAACAGATGCTTTCTGCTTCTGATTTGTAGAACTGGTATGTAATGCAGATGTCAAGGATGGTAGTTACTGCAGACATCCATGCAACATCTGCCAAGCAACTTGGCAGATCTTTTCCTGATTTGAATTTATTAGTCCTGGTAGTTGAAGTAAACTTGACGTTTCCGCTCTTACCCTTGTCATTTCAAGGAAATGACTATATTTGTTAGCCATCTGGGTGACACGGCCACAGCTCCAGTTGCTGCTTTTCTGTTTCTTCACCAAAGGCCACTGTGTGTTTACTTCCTTCTTGATTCTTATAAGATATACATAGAAGGTAACTTATTTTTTCATAATTTTATATAACATAAAATATACGACATCTATAATAAAGATTATTGTTTAAGAGACGTGTCTATTTTGCTACAGTATTGTTTAAAAAGTAATATGTAGGACTAGACATGGTTATGCATTCCTGTAGTCCCAACACCTAGGAGGCTGAGGCAGGGGGATCACTATTTCAAAGCTAGCCTGTGTTACATCGTGAGACCCAGTTTTTAAAACTAAACAAACCAGAAAAAAACCAAACATATAAAGAAAGCTGTTTAATACTTCAGAATTTGTTTTCTTAATCCAACAGGTTCTAAGAAGCCCATACCTGAATTTATTGTCAGTGTGGAGTCGATGGATGTATTCCCTTTGGGCTGGTGCGAGTCCAATGGCCACCCTCTCAGCACTCCTCGCCGGGCTCGAGGTATTTGTCTGTTTCTGGATGAGAAAATTGGTTATTGAATGATCTCTTGCACAGATGTTACCAATTAAGATCAATATAGACATTTCAGAGAAAACCAAAATGATAACTAACTTTTTGTATTTGTAGGCAACTAATTTTTTTTCTGTTTATAGTGTGGTTTTTTTTTAATTTATTTATTTTTATATCAATCACAGGATACGTACTTTGCATCCCAGGCGTAGCCCCCTCCCTCATTCCCTCCTACCCTCCCACTCCCTCCCTAATCTCCTCCCACCCTCCCACTCCCTCCCTCATCTCTGTCCTCCCCGCCCCCTCCAAGTCCACCAACAGGGGAAGACCTCCTCCCCTTCCATCCAACCCCAGCTCATCCTGTCTCCTCAGGGCTGGCTGCAATGTCCTCCCCTGGGATCTAGCCAGTCTGTCACTCCCCAGCTTGTAT
>CM053753.1:19667643-19685724 GCA_028658305.1 Pachyuromys duprasi | reverse complement strand
ACTTCCCGAGAGACTGTGTGATCCAGTGTATTATGGCGGGTGCGGGCGCCCAGCGTGGCTGCTCGTTCAGATCAGAGCTGTGCACCGCTGGTCACCTGGAGATCTTTCTGGGTAATAACTGGGTGTCCCTAGGGTTTTCCCACTTGATTTTCTCACCGTAGGAGTTCCGCTCACCTGGCAATCACAAATGCTGGCGTTTTAAGTCCCAGAGTTCAGTCTCCTGGTCGCTGTGTTGTTTCTGCTGTCCTACTCCTCAGACACAGTGTCCTCTCGTGGCAGCCATCTCCTGTAGGCAATTATTTATTACAACAAACTTTTATTAGCTTTGAGGTCTGAGCTAAACCAAGGTGATCTTGATTTCTTACAGGCTTTTATAAAGGATTCCACCAGGTCAGGTATCTTAGGGCTTGACTTAGGGAGGATCTCCCCAAGTTTTTTCAGATGAGTATTGGCAAGCGTCTTAGTCCACTCTGGCTTTGTTAACAAAATTCTATAATGTAATATCTGTTATTACTGGAGCTAGGAAGTCCAAGTGACAAGGTTTTAGCAGATACAAGGATCCATTCTTCAGTTTCCTAGATGAGGCCTCCTCTTTTCTTTTTAGATTTAAGAAATTCTTATATGTGTGTAAGTATTTTACTTGCATGTATATATTTACATTATGTGGGTGCTTGATACCTGAGGGGTCAAAAGAAAGCATTAGATTTCCTGGAACTGGATTATTGATGGTTGTGAACTACTATGTGGGGGCTGGGAACTAAACCAGGGTCTTCTGCAAGAGCAGCAAGTACTCTTAACCTCTGAGCTGTCTCTTCAGCCCAGAGATGTTCTTGCTGTGTTCTCACATGCTAAAACAGACTGCTAACTCTCTGGGATACCCTTTGTAGGGATACTAATCTCACTCAGGAGAGGTCTGTCTTCATCATCTAATCACCTACCAAATGCCTCACACCTCCTAATATAGTAATTACTGTTCAGAATTAATTTGAGAGTGCAGTCATACAGCAGCAGCAGGAGTTTACTTCCATGGGCTATTGAACTTAGTTTTTGCTGTCTATTGACCAAAGTTCTTTGCTAAATGCATCTCTTCATAGAGCAACTTGGAAGCTGAAATTTGCCTTCTATTGGAATTAGTTATCCTATTATTTTTTATTTGTATTTTATTTTTAAAAATATTTTTATTTTTTAGTTGGAGTTAAAGTCTCAAAGACCTTGGCTAGACTAGAACTCCGTGTATAGACCAGGGTGGCCTTGAATTCAGATTGGCCTACTTCTGTCTCCCAAGTTTTCTGTAAGAACAAGTGCTCTTAACTGCTGAACCATCTCTCCAGCTTCTTCATTCTCTTTATTTTTTTTTTACATTACTGTGCATATTTGTGTTTGTGTATGCACATACACATACTACTGCATGCACATGAAAGTTAGAGAACAATTTGTGGGAGTTGATTTTATTTTTCCACCAAGTGGCTGATGGGAATCAAACTTGAGTTGTAAAACTTGTAGCAAGTGTTCTTATCTATCTTATTGACCCTTTATTCTCTTTTTACTTGCAAGTCTTTAAATTGAATGTATTTTAATGTAATTCTTTGACTGATTTGCCACCTCCGCTCTTGGTGTTATATTTAAGAAAGGATCTACAAAGTGTTAGGAGCTTTTTCTCACATGTAAAGAGTTTTGAAGTTTTATCTCCAGGTTTAATAATTTGCTTTCATTTTTATATGTGATGTAAGTTGAGAGTCTAGCTTCATCCATGTGGATGTTCTATTTCCCTAGCAATCTGCTGAAACTGTTTTTGTTCCTTTGACTGGGCCTAGGGGCCTTGCCAGATGAGCCTTTCTTTTCCGCATCTGTTTTTGCTGGAAAGTATTTGTAGGTATTGATTAGCTTAGTGATCCTTGCAAATATTCTTTTTGTTTTTTCTAGAAAGACCCCAACCCAGAAAAATGTTCCTTACTTAGAATGTTGACACGTAAAGACTAATTTAAAAGTATTTGCTACTTATTTACATACAATCAGGTATCAAATATGCTGATTGCAAGCCTGAGTCTTTGCCTTTGTCTTTAAATTTTTTTAGCTTTTTTTTTTCTCTCTTCTTATAGTGCACAAACAGAGGAAAATTGCAGTGGTTCAACCAGAAAAACAGTAAGTAATATAACATGTCTAAACAGTTCAGGTTTAAAACTTAGAATATCTAGGGGAAAAATAACTATTTAAGGGAATATGTCTCCTTTGGGTTATTTTCTCCGATGGAAGCATAAACTTTTAAGTCAAATTTGCTAACTTACATACTTTTTTCAGTGTATGCCTTCCCTGAAACTGCATAATAAAATTAGGCATAATGATGTACACCTATAATCTTAGCTACTTTTTCTTTCTTTCTTTTTTTTTTTTAGTTACTTTGTTCACTTTGTATATCAGCTGTAGCCCCCTCCCTCATTCCCAACCAATCTCCAATGATAGGGGAGGTCCTCCTCCCCTTCCATCTGATCATAGTCTAGCAGGTCTCATCAGGACTAGCTGCAATGTTTTCCTCTGTGGACTGGTAAGGCTGCTGAGGTGGAGATGAGCAAAGAGCCAGCCTATGAGTTCATGTCAGAGATGGTTCCTGGTCCTTTTATTGGGGAACCCTCTTGGATACTGAGCTGCCTTGGGCTACTTCTGTGCAGGGGTTCTAAATTATCTCCATGCATGGTCCTTGTTTAGAGTATCAGTCTCAGAAAAGACCCCTGTGCCCAGAATTTTTGATTGTTACTCTCCTTGTGGAGCTCCTGTTCCCTCCAGGTCTTTCATTTCCCTCTTCTTTCATAAGATTCCCTGCACTCTACCCAAAGTTTGGCTATGCATCTCAGTATATGTTTTGATACCCTGCTGGGTGGAGTCTTTCAGAGGCCCTCTGTGATAGGCTCCTATCCCATTCCCTGTTTTCTCCCTCTTCTGATATCCATATCATATGCTCTCTGAAGATTGAGCATCTTACCCAATGTCCTCCTTCCTGATTAGCTTCCTTAGGTGTACAGATTGTAGAATGATTAACCTATATTATATGTCTAATATCCACTTATAACTAAGTTATGCACTATGTGTGTGTCTCTGCTTTTGGGAGACCTCACTCAGGATGATCTTTTCTAGATCCTACCATTTGCCTGCAAATTTCATGATTTCTTTGTTTTTAAATGCTGAGTAGTATTCCATTGTGTAATACATGTACTACAATTTCTGTATCCATTCCTCAATTGAGGGACATCTGAGTTGTTTCCAGCTTCTGGCTATTACAAATAAAGCTGCTACAATCTTAGCTGCTTTAAAGGCTGAGTCAGAGGATCGTTTAAGGCAGGCCTAGGTTGTACAGTGAATTCCAGCCTAGTCTGGGTTATATAGTAAAACCCTATATCAAATTTTTTATATATAAAAGGGCAAATATATCAAGATAGTTCCTCAAATAATATTTTTTTTTTAGCTTTTAGTTACTGAAGGCAATTGAATAAAAGAAAGGAAATATTTGTGAAAGAGCAGCAAGAATTTTAAGTCAGCAAATGATTTGTCACAGTATATTGATGTGTAAAACAGCAACTGGAAAACAAAAGCTACATTTCTCCTTTAAACTCATCAGGAAACGCTTTGTAGCATACTCTTATAGCCTTTGAGAAACAGTCAGTTGGTGCTATCTTACATCTTTAAAAATACAGAAGTTTTTATGTTTATATTAAATTTTGAATTCTATATAGTCTAATAAACTGCCATAACAAAATTACCACAGACTGGGTGATGTAAGCCACAGAAACTAAGTTTCTCATACTTTAAAAGCTAGGAATTGTCAGATCAAAATGGCAGTTGATTTGATTCCTTATAAGGTCTTGATTCCTGGCATACCAATGGACACCTTCTAGCTAGGACTTCACTCAGTGAAGATCTCTTCTTGCCTTTCTCCTGTCTTTGTCTTCCCCTTATATGGCTATTAAATGATCCTACTCTTAGGATCTAAGCTCTAAATAAGTCTCAATTATCTCCTAAAAACCTGGCTTTTATATGCAGTTCTAAAAGGAACTTTTAGATTTTGTAATACAGTTTTGTAATTTCTGAACATGTAGTATCACATGTCTATAGATTCTTGGCTCATTTGTCCTGGTTTTAAAATGGTTTTAAAAACAATTTCTACTTAAAAAATAATGTATTATAAGTTAACATTTTTCTGCTTTGGATTTACAACTTGCCATATTTTCTTATTTGAAGGAAGTGAGTAACTTGTAGGCTATGCTGTTAATTTCACTATTTTTCTCTTTTATTCTTGATCCAGAATACTGTCTTCAAGAACTGCCCACGAGGGCCTGAAGAATCGGCTGAACTCCAACCACTCAGGTATAGTATTTGTGACATTGTGGAAAAGAGATCCTTGGTTACCTTTTAATGGGCTGTATCTGAAAATAGAGAAAGCATTTGAACCAAGTGTGGTGGCACATGACTGTAATCACTCCATTTGAGAGATAGAGGCAAGATGATAACCTCAAGTTGAGAGCCAGCCTGATCTATAGATAAAACTAGGCCAACTGTGGCTACATAGTGAGTTTATTATCTCAAAATAAAATAAACAGAAACCCCTGTACATTTGAAATATTAACTGAGGTGGGGCTTAGGAGATAAACTAAGCCTGGGTAATGTTCAACATTTATCCCTAAAAGTGCTATAGAATAGATTTTTGAATAGTTTGTTTTGAAGAACTAGGAAAGACATGATTGATCAAGACCGATGAGTTTATGGAGTAGGTCCTCTCCATATTGTTTCTACTTCCTTTACCAGTAGAAGTGTGGGGCTCTAGATTTGTATGGCATTATCTAGGAGTAGTAGTTCAGGAAAATGATAAGCTCTGTACCCTATCATAAAGTAAATATAAGATATTTAAGAGCATTGTCAGACAGTATGCAAAACTTCAAAATATGCATGTCTATGGCTGGGAATGTAGCTCAAAGCTAGCATAGCATATGTAAAACCCACACACAAAAAATTAACTTTAAAACTCATATAATGGTGATATGCTGGTTGCCATCCACAACTCATCTTTGGAAACATGGAATAGAGGGATAATGACTACTATGAATACTTGTTTCTTCATTTCCAGTGATGACCAATGGAAAATATTGTTGTCCAAAGATATACTTCAACCACCGTTGCTTCTCAGGGCCATATCTTAATAAGGGAAGAATTGCTGAGCTGCCTCAATGTGTAGGACCTGGGAACTGTGTTCTGGTACTTAGAGAGGTAAGGTTATGACCTAGGGCAGAACTTGAAAGTTAAATGAGAGTGTTCTAGGTTCATTCATACAGAGAGCCATGTACCATTGATGTAACAACTGTCGGTTTAATCAAATGTAACAACTTTTCTCATGTACAGTAGTTCCCTTTTAGCCATGGTAGATACAATTCCAAGACTTCAAGTAATGCCTAAAAATGTGAAAAGTACCAAACCTTGCAGATTCTATGTTTTTTTTCTGTATGTATTATGTTAACATCTTTTGTTCTTATAACAAATACCTGAAGAAGGTTAGTTATTATGAAAAGGCTTATTTATTTAGTACATAGTTTTGTAGGGAAAAAGTTCAAGACCAAGTGCACCTATCAACTTGACTTCTGGTGAAGATCCTCTTGTCTTTGTCAAATCTTAGTGAAAATTACATGTGTAAAAAGGAATCACATTGTCAAATAAGAAATTTGAGAGAGACTGGAGGCATATTGTCTTCTCTGAGGTCGTGGCTCTAATTTTTGGGGGGACCTTTAGTTTTATTTGTTGACTCTGTAATAAAAAAAGAAATCTGACAAAAACAGCTTAAAGGAGAAAAGGTTTATTTGGTTCATAATTGCAGATTGCAATCCATCTTTGCAGGGAAGTCAAGACAGCAGAAACTTGAAATAGCCACTCACATTACATCCACAGTCGAGAGCAGAGGAGTGAATTGAATGAATACATGAAATGCTTATGCTCAGCTCACTTTCTCTTTTTTAATATGTCCTAGGACCCAAACCCAGAGATGTGCTACTCACTTTTAGGCTGGGTCAATCAACAAAATAAAGATAATTCCCCATAGAAATGCCCATGAGGAAGCCAAATTTAGACACTTCCTCATTGACACTCCCTCTCCACGTAATTCTACGTTGTGTCAGATTGACAGTTAAAAACTAACCATTACAATCTCCCACCTGGCCTCACCTCTTAAGGATCCTATCAGCTTCTACATCCATCATTCTGCAGACCAGGATTATAACACATAAGCTTCGGGGGGACATATTCAAACTATGTCCAAACCATCACACTTAGGATAAAATTTAATTAATAAATTAGACATAGTAAGTGATTAACAAGAATAACAAATAATAAAATAGAAAATTCTAGCTATACTGTAGTCAAAATTGTATGAAAGTCATCTTTTATATTACCTGAGATGTAACTTCTGTTTGTTATAATGTGAAATCAGATCATGCCTACATGATGGGCGATATGGCATTAGACTACTTTGAGGGTTGCTTGAACCATGAACCCTGTGGTATCTTGCGATCTGATCTGACAACTTGCACAGCTACTAAGAGGCTATAGTGTGGACAATGTGGACAGAGTAGGCGGAGGCATGCATGTGCCTCAGCAGGGTGGTACAGGATTTAATCAGGCTACTTGGAATTCTGTACGATTTAAAATTTGTGAATTATGTCTGGGGCTTTGGACCACTGTGGAACATATGTGGCTGAAACTCAGAACACAAAAATCACAGATAAGGCTGGGGACTACTGTCCTACATGGCAAATTGGCACATGATTGTTTCTACTTCGTAGGGAAGTAAGTGAGTCTTCAAATAGGCTCACCTCTGACTAAAAAAGGTGTTTGTCAGAGACCACATGAGACTGTATAGGAAACTGAAAACTGGGTGCTATGGTACATGCCTAAAATTCTAAAGTTCTATCAGTCTTGTTTATCTTATCTAAAGTTCTTTCAAGCTCTTCGAGTCATTGATTTTTTTTTTTGTTATTTATTTCAGCTTCATTAATTTCTGCTCTGATTGTTATTCTTGCCATCTGCTGGATTTGATTTGTTCTTGTTTTCCTTAATCCTTGAGTTGCATCATTAATATTTGTGCTGTTTCTGATTTTTTAATATAGGCACATAGAGCTATCAATTTTCCCCTATAGGGCTGCATTTTTTTGTGTCCCAGACATTTTGTTGTATTGTGTTTACATTATTAATTTAGTTCCAGGAATTTTTTTGTTTTTTTCCTTTGATCCATTCATCATTAAGTAATGAGGTAGTTTAGTCTCTATGAGATTATGTACTTAGGAGAAAGATCTTTGTTGTCAATTTTAAGTTTTATTGCATCATAGTCAGATAGGGTACATAGTTCTTCTGGATTTGCAAAGATTTGTTTTGTGTCTCATGATGTGGGCTGCTGAGTAGAATGTGTTTCATTTAGTGTTTGGAATATTCTACAAGTACTTGTTAGGTCATATTTGATGTATGATGTAATTTAATTCTGATGTTTCTCTGTTTATATTTTGTCTAGATGTACTGTTTTGTGGAGACAGTGGGGTACAAAAATCACCTGCTCTTACTGGGTTGGTGATTATCTGTTCTTTAGTTCTAGTAATAGGCTTTTTATGAAATTGAGTGATCTTGAGTTTGGCACTACATGTTTAGACTTGTCTTTTCCATTGATTGTTCTCTTGACTTTTGATCACAGTGAACTGCCTATCTCTTCTGATTAGTTTTAGCTTTTATTTTGTCAGATATTATTATAGTAGTGACTGCTTCCTGTTCCCATTTGCTTGGAATACTTTTTTTTACATCCTTTTACTTTAATTTGGTGTGTCTTTAAAGCTGTTTCTTTTTTCTTTTTTTAATTAAATTTTTATTTTTTATATTACAGTTTATTCACTTTGTATCGCAACTGTAGCCCCTTCCCTCATTCCCTCCCAATCCCATACTTCTACCCTCATCTCCTCCCATGCCCCTCTCCAAGTCTACTGATAGGGGAGGTCCTCTTCCCCTTCTATCTGACCCTAGCTTATCAGGTCTCATCAGGACTGGTTTCATTGTCCTCCTCTGTGGCCTGGCAAGGCTGCTACCCCCTCAGTGGGGGTGGGTGTCAAAGAGCCCCCCACTGAGTTCATGTCAGAGAAAGTCCCTGTTCTCCTTACTAGGGAACCCACTTGGATACTAAGCTGCCATGAGCTACATCTGAGCATAAAGCTGAGTTTCTTGTAGGCAAAAGAAAGATGGACTTTTGTTTCTTAATCCATTTAGCCAGCCTGAATCTTTTGAGAGTTGAGACCATTAATATTTAAAGTTATTATCGAAAGGTGTGTGATTGCAGTCATTTATTTGTCCAGGTTTTGTTTTGTTTTGTTTTTGCTGTTTGTGTTCTTAGTTGATTTTATGTTTGAGTAATTTAGCTCCATTTGCTTTGTGTGAATTGAGGAGGTTGCAGGCAGAGGTAGGGTCAGGTGGACTTACCAGGTTGAGCCAGCACACAGCATGTGTGGGCCTGGCTAGGCCTGGAGGGTAGATCTGGCACAAGCAAGCAACTGCAGAGCTGGGAGGCCTGTGCCAGGGAGTGCAAATAGGTCATTTGTGTCTTTCTACCACATGGGCTGGCTGGAGGGTTCCTGGCTATCAGCTATGTGGAAACTGTAGTTTAGGAGGGGTTGTGCCAGAGAGAGAGCACTGTGTTGCTATAGCACATGACTGAGGTAGGGATAGAGGTCTCTTGGCTTTCGTTGGAGATCAGCTTCATATGGTCCAGGGCCCAGCAATAGGTGAGATTGCTGACAGTGTGTGGGAGCAAGTGGACTAGCTCTAGGATTCCTTGCATGAAGTTGAAGTTCAGGCTTCAAGCAGTCCTGGATCAACCCAGTGGATGGGATGGCTGATGGGTGGAAGGGGCACATGCCTGTAATTCCAACAATTCAGGAGACTGAGGCAGGAGAATTTTGAGCTCAGGCAAGACCTTGTGTTAAAAAAAAATGTATGTGGGTGCCTATATTCACTGTGAGATTAGTGTATAGCTTAGGAGGTTGTATCCATTAACTAGAGTCTGGGATGAAGAGCTTCCACTGAGAAAATGCCTCCATCAGACTGTTAGTGAGTCTCTAGAGCATTTTATTGATTAATGATTGATATGAGAGGGCCTTGCTTACTGTGGGCAGTAGCACCTCTGGACAGGTGAATCTGGGTATAAGAAAGCAGGATGTGCAATCCACGAGAAGGAAGCCAGTAAGTACTGACCTCCATGGTCTCTGCTTCAGTTTCTGCCACCAGGTTCCTGTGAGGCTTCTCGTGATGATAGACTGTAACCATAAGCCAAATAAAGCTTTTCCTCCCCAAGTTGTTTGGGTCATGGTGTTTTATCACTGCATAACACTAAGAAGATCCCAAATAAATGCAATTGTCTGTGTGCACCGTGCTGGGGAAGCATTTCAAGTCACGTTATAGTACTTTCAAATTTGTGGTACTTGGGTTTTTTTCCCTGATTTTGTGAGAAATCTGGTTACTCTTAATTTGCAGGAGACAAATTTTTGGCTTTATTATTTTATTAACATTCTTAATCTGACTGGAAATTATCTTCAAAATGATCTTAAAAGTTTTAACACTATCAAGAATGTTAAGATTCTAATGGTCTGCTTTTCTCCTTCCTCCTGAACCCATATTTCTGCCTTAAAACCTATCTCAGGTCCTCACTTTACTTATCAATGCAGCTTACAAACCCAGTCGCGTCCTTCGTGAGCTCCAGTTGGACAAAGATTCTGTGTGGCATGGATGTGGGGAAGTCCTAAAAGCCAAGTGAGTAGAGCCCCTCAGCCTTTACATCTTATTTGTCATTCACAGGTAAATGGAGCTTCTTGATAGTATCAGGTCATTTGTGTACTCCCAGAGCAGAGCTGCTGCAGCTGCTTGTAATTAAGGACTAGGCAGATTTTTTTCTTTTAATTTTTTTTCTGTTATGTGACAAAAATTAATTTTAAGTTAGTTAATTAACTTTAAGAGACATAAATATAAGAACACTTTTTTAGAATGAAAATATATAAATTTATGTTTTAAAACTTCTGTGAAACTTTATGAATACTTATTACTGCTTTCTGGCTTGAAGTTTTTTGTGGGTGGATAGCAGTTGCCATGTCATACCATCCTTGTGCCACAGTCTTGAGGATCACTGCTCAAGATAAAGGAAGATTTAATTAAAAAGTGCTTTTATAGTAGTTTTAAAAGTACTATTTAACATTCTTCAAGGTTGGAGAACAGCTCTGTGGTAGAGTGCTTCCCTAGCATGCTTGAGTCCCCTTGGTATCATTTGATCATTCAAATGAATGAATAAATAAATGCATACATACATACATACTTTTCTCTAGAAACAGAAATCAGGGGCTTTCTCTTATATAATAACTTACTTTTCATTTGTTGTAGCATACCAGATTTAAGTACAGACTGCAGAACTTGTTTTAAGAATTCTCAAACTATGAGCTTTGGAGAGATGGCTCAGTGGTTAAGAGCACTGGCTGCTCTTCCAAAGGCTTAATTCCCAGAATCCATACAGCAGCTTACAGCTAACTGACTCCAGTTCCACAGGATCCGACACTCTCACAGAGACATACATGCAAGCAAAACACAAATGCACATAGAATAAAAAGAAATAACTCATTAAAAAAAGAATTCTCAAACAATGAAAGACAAGTAAAGCAACTTTCAGAATGCTTCTGTTAAATTTTTCTCAGGGTTATCACTGGTGGAATAAATTTGGTGTCTGATGTCTTCTAATTGTAGATATAAAGGAAAAAGTTATCGAGCTACTGTTGAGATAGTGAAAACAGCAGATCGAGTGACTGAATTCTGCCGGCAAACATGTATCAAACTGGAATGTTGTCCCAACCTCTTTGGTCCACGGATGGTTCTGGATACATGTTCTGAGAACTGTTCTGTTCTTACAAAGACCAAATACAGTGAGTGATGGTTTCGCATGTGTTAGCCATGGCATTTGCCATATTACATCTTGCAGCAACATTTATATTAGCAGAAGCACAAGCTTCTATAAAGAATCAGATGATAAATATACTGTAGGTCATGTGATCTTATTCTGTTTTTATTTAACTGTTATATTTTTAAAATATTTTAAAATGGATCAAGGAGGAATTCTTTTCTGCAGAAATTTATATTAGATTTTTATATTATTTTGCTACATAACTAGAATTATCTCTTCCTCCCCTCCCACCCTCCCAGGGATCCCAACTTCTTTCCTTTCTCCCTCCACTCCCTCCTTCCTTCCCTCCTATGTAAGGTATTAGATATTGAACCCAGGACTTCATGCACATTAGGCAAGCACCCTATCCCCAAACTGCATCCCAAGCCCATCTTTTCTTCATGTGTGTGTGGAGGGGGTGTTGTAGGAATATGGGGGGTTGTTTGGAGACTTTTGGTTTAGTTTGGCTTTGGTTTCTTTTTTGAAACAAGGTATTATTATTAGTAGTAGCCCAGGTATGTAGTAGCATGCTCAGCTCTTGTATTGAAATAGTCTCTCTGTGCAGCCCTGTATGGTCTAGAACTTACTATGTAGCTTTGACTTGCCTAAAACCTTCTGTCTACCTTATTCAGCCTTATAATTACTGGGGGATTATAGGCAGATACCACCATGCCAGCTGTGTATTTAAAATAAAATAAGTATTTAGAATACCCAAACTTTTCAATCCTGAAAAAAGAAAAAGAAAAATTAAGTTGAAGGACTCTTTTTTTTCTTTAACCATAAGACAAAACTAATTATTCAGAGATTTAGTATTAAAGGGTAGTAGAACAAAATAGTGGGTTGAAATAGGGATCTAGAAATAGAGTGAAACTTAACATGATCAAATGATTTCAGCAAGGGTTATAAACAGTGAAAAAAGAACTAATTTTAACATGGTACCAGTAACAGTGGATATCCAAACAGAAAACCAAAACCAAACTCAGGCTCTTATCTCATACAATATACAAAAATTAATCATAGATCTATCATAGATGCCTTATGTAAAACTTAGAACTACAAAGCTTCTAGAAGAAAGCAAGGATAGTCTCAAGACTTTAGGGCAGGCAAAGATTTCTTAGTGAAGACCAGAAATACTGATGACATAAAGGAAACATATAAGACCACCAAAATGAAAAGCTTTATTGCCATTTAAAAAAAGGAAGCCAAGCCATGATATTGGGAAAATATTTCTAATGTGTGTGTCCAATTGTGTGCCAAGAACTCCAGAACATTTTGTGAATTTCTACTTCTCAGTAATAAATGGGAAAGTTTTGAGATGATGCAGAGCTGATAGCTGCATGCCATTTTAAATATACTAACTACCACTGAATTGTATAATTAAAATAGCTAATTGTATGTTACATGAGTTTCAGTTCAATTAAGATTTCTAATAGAGTCACAGTGTTTCATCAGCCTTTTGCCAAAAATAATTCAGTATCTCTTCAGGAAAAGAAAATCAGAGAAGTGGGATTTGATAGAGATATCAATACTGTAATAGGTTCTGGAAAGATGGAGTCCATAATATGAGGCTTTGTGGAATTGTGAAAGAAGAATGCAGCTCAGAAACCTTTAATTTAGCATTCAGTAAATGAATTCTTTAAATGAGCTCGTATTCTAGATATTTTCCCCTAAGAATATAAATTTTTGTCATTTTAGGCATGCACGTAGACATTTTAAAGAACCATTGTGGGTTCAAAATTCAGCCACTAATCTGACAGTGTTGCAATTAATTGTGAATTTCAGGAGAACAGTTTATGAATATAAAACTCATGCTTTAAATTTACAGTTATATTTTTAAAATATAAACAGATGGATATTTTTAAATTGATAATTTTTAAAATACATATAATAATTTTCTTTTAAAGTGGACTTGTTACATCTAAAATTATATATTATTTTAAATAAATAAATGCAATGCAATTTACAAATACCGAATTGGCCTACTTTTTGGGTAAGTTTAACTTGTAAAAATAATAAAATTCAAAAAAAAAAGGAAACATGTCTAGAATTAGTTTTGGTGACTTCACACAGCAATGACTGCACCAAAGCCACTAAACAGTAGACAGTATGACATGGCAACAGTAGAAATATTTATCTCATATTTAATTTATCTCATTAAATGTGAGATAAATATGTGAATTTATCTCATTAATTTTTTTAAATACAAAAAATGAAAAGCAGGTTACAACTCAGTGGTAGGGAACTTGTACAATCTTGGATTCAGTCTACAGTGTCACAACTTTTTGTTTTTTTCAAATAAAGCAAAAAGAAAACAGTTTTAAACAATGAATAAAAGGGTTGCACAAACATATTGTGGAAGAAGATATACAATGTGCAGTAAACACATGAAAATGTCTCAGTATAATTTGTTGTGTGAGAAATGGAAGTTTGAGATTTGCATTAACGAATAGAACTTAGGGATGTTTGATAAGTAAAATAAGTCAGATACAAAGAAAAATACTAAATATTCTCATTTCTATGTGGAAGCTAAAGTTAGTAATAGAATAGTGTTTGTCAGAGCCTGGGAAGAGTGTGCAGGAGGTGGGAATGGAGAAGAGTTGATTGATGGGTACAATAGTGCAGTAGGACTGGAGGGATAAGGTTTTTGTGTTTGTGTGCACCTTTGTATACCTGTGTAGAGGCCTCAGGACCGAGGCCTGATGATGCTCAGTAATACCATCCACCCCCTTTTAAACAAAGGTTCTTGTTGTTCTTGGTGATACCTCTTAGGTTGACAATGTGGAAGGCTAACTTTTGGCAACATTTAAGTGTATGCTTAAAGTAGTTAATAGAGTGGTTTTCAAATGTTCCTAATAAAAAAATATATAAATGTTTAAAGTGAATTCTAGAGCTGGTCAGTGCTGGCACATGCCTTTAATCCCAGCACTCAGTGAAGCAGAGATAGGCAGATTGTTGTGAGTTCGAGGCCAGCCTGGTCTACAAAGTGAGTCCAGGATAGGCAAGGCTACACAGAGAAACCCTGTCTCCAAAAAAAAAGAAAGAAAGAAAGATAAAAGAAATAGTTTTGTGGCTAAGAGCACTTACTGTTCTTGCAAAGAACCTGAGTTGTTCATTACAACTTTAATTAGTTTTGGTCAAAACCTGGATATGGCCCAAGTGCTCATCAGCAGTGAAATAGATGAATGAGGTACATCTATAGAATAGATGTACTTACCAATATACAGAATGAGCTACTTAAATGTTTTATATACAGCACAGGTGAGACTAAAGCAAATCACACTGTATGAAAAAAGCAATTTATAGAGCATTGCCTACTGCATGGTTCTGCAGAGAGCTAGTTCATGTGCAGTGATGGGAACTATAAAAGTGTTTGCCCTGCAAATGAATGACTGGGACCCCGAAAACTCTCTGTATTGATGGAGATGTTCTCTGCCTCGACAGAGTGAGGATTGTTTAGTTTTTACATGTTAGTACAAATTAAATTATGTATTTCTCTGCTTATTCCTATTAATGGAATTTAAACTTCAAATGTAGTATACCCATTTTCTGCTGTGCTGATAGAATCCTGTGGTTTTTGAGGCACACAACAATAATAAAGTTATTCCCCCCCCCTTTTTTTTGGTCATTTATATTTAGCACACTATTATGGAAAGAAGAAAAATAAAAGAATTGGGAGGCCACCCGGTGGGCATAGTAATTTGTCATGTGCCATGAAAAAAGCTAATAAGAGGAGAAAAAGGCGGAAAAATGTTTTTGTTCATAAGAAGAAACGCTCTTCTGCATCTGTTGACAATACACCAGTGGGCTCACCCCAGGTATAAGATCTGTGACATGTCTGTCTTTTCTAGGGGCCAGATGATCACTGCTTTACAGTCTGCACACATAGTACCCGCATGTCTCTGTAATTTTTGGTTAGTAGATGGTTTTGTAGTCCAGTGACTGGTTTGTTCTGAGTTTCAGCGAGATGTTTTTCCTTTTCCTCTAGGGAAGTGGGGGTGAAGATGAGGATGATGCAGAAGATGGAGATGATGATTCCCTAAGTGAGGGCAGTACATCTGAGCAACAGGATGAGTTACAGGAAGAGTCGGAAGTGTCCGAAAAAAAATCATGCTCTTCTTCTCCCACCCAGAGTGAGATGTCCACCCCACTGCCCCCAGAAACACAGACGAATAAAAAAGAAGTCCACACTCTTTCATTCTCGGAAGATGAAAATAAACCTCCTTCACCAAAGGTACCATGTTAAAAGTAATCTCTCTCACCTTGCCCCTCTCGTTTCCCTGTATCACCATTTGTGGGTACCAGCATTGCACTTCTTTCCATATAAATGCAGGAAGAATTTCTAGGGGATTAAAAAGTGATTCCCAGCGGGTGGAGAGATGGCTCAGCAGCTGAGAGAATGTGTTGTTTTTCTAGAGGACTCAAGTTGGGTTTTCAGCACCCGTGGCAGGGTGTCCCACAAAACTACCTAGAATCTCAGTTCTGATATTCTCTTCTGGCCCCTGTGGGTATTGTATTCATGTACGCATCTGAGCGTGGTTCATACACGTACTGCATATGCACAAATACAAATAAATTAAAAAATAATAATAAAGTGATCCTCAAAGCTGTGGTTTTAATGAGCTGCAAGCATTATTTGGAGATGATTTATGAAAGGAGGTTCTCAGAGAAGCTGCTTATTTTAAGTAAAGAGAAAAAGTTTCATTGCTAGCTGATTTGTAACCTGCCATTTGGTTTAAGTAAAAATGTTGTTTAAATAATTTTTTAATAATACATGGTTTTCTAGAAACAAATTACTTTCCCCTTTAATTCTCTCATTCAGCTGTCTTGTTTAGCACATTTACTGTGTACATAGATGCACATTGTATGACCTATATCATACTAAAGGCTATAATTAACTTACTGTTTTAGAGCTGATAGAGTGTTCGCCGAGCATGCATGGAGCCCTAGCTGTAATCACCAGCACAGCAAAGACTAGGTGTGGCGACACACATACTCCTGTAGCCTAGGACTTGGGAGATGGAGGTGGGAGACCAGTTCAGAGACAGCCTGGGTGACATGAAACAAAACAAAATTACCATTTTAAACTGGATTTTTTAAATATCCCATTAACAGGAGCAATAAAAGATTTTTATTCTTAAAGAAAAAAGATTATTATTCTCTCATTAGAAATGCTATTTGCTCTAGCATCCTACCAGAGAACAGCTAAGACCTTTCAGAAACACATGGGAGACATAAATAAGATAAAATTTGTATTATAAATTTGCCAAATAACTATTGTGTGTGAGTTTCTTGTCACCTTGCTGGAAGAGATCGGCCTGAGAGTAAGAAGAAGGGAGCAGGGAATGTCAGTCTCAAGGCCACTTTGATGCTGTCTGGAGGGGTTGCTTAGTTTCTCTGGGGAGACATTTTTAGCTCTTATACTATTTGGTTGAATCTCGTTCTTGGGAATGAAGGAAGTAAGGATTGAAGTTGATGAAAGGCTTCACCTGGAGAGTAACCCCCTGAAGTGGAGTGTGGCGGATGTTGTACGGTTCATCAGGTCCACTGACTGTGCTCCGTTGGCAAGAATATTCCTTGACCAGGTAATCACAGAAAGTAAAATCTGTAATAAAAATGCTGCTTTGGCAAAGAACTATGCATATAATAGAAAAAACTTACAAGCTTTAGAAGAAATGTTTTGGTACAAAAGATTGTTGTAGTTTTCTTTTGTTACTCATATGACTTATAATTGCAGCAGGTTATTGCTTTGTTTTCCCTCAGAATTTAACTCTATCCATCTAAATATTTAAATGACTTAAAATCAAGCCTCATCTTTGACCTCATCTTTTTAAAGAATAGTTATTTACTACTTTTTTTTTAACTTAGCATCTGTAATACGCCAGGCTCTAGAGTGATTACCAGTTTTAATGGTGAAATCTGAATAGTTATGACAGATAGAAGATGAAACCCCATTCAAAAAACGTCTATGATTGTACCCCCGTACTTGGATAGTTGGGGTAGGAGGCTCACAAGTTGCCGTCTAGCCTGCGCTACATAGTGAATTTGAGGCCAGTCTAGGCTACATACTGAGACCATGTCTCAAAAATAAAACAAAGTCCTGATCATCCTTGAAGTTTTTTAAATGAATTTACAAGGTAGGAGAACACTAAAGTTTATAGTTAGTATTTCCAATAGTTTTAGATTTAGAGTCTTTTAAATAAAAGAATGTTTCCTTTTCACAATTAGTTATTAGTTACAGGACTCTGTAGATACTGACTTTCTGTTGAGCAGAGTCAGTAGATTATAGAGTTTCAAGGTTGGCAAACTGTAATACTTTTTAAAGGGAAAAGTAATATAGGGATGCACAGAACTGTAGTTGCAATAGTCAATGCAAGTAGGGACTGTCATGAAGGAGCTTCATGTGTGTACATCACAGACTTTGTTCTTTATCCTCAACAGGAAATCGATGGGCAGGCCCTTTTGCTTCTTACCCTTCCCACTGTTCAAGAATGCATGGACTTAAAGTTGGGTCCTGCCATCAAGCTTTGCCATCACATAGAGAGGATCAAGTTTGCCTTTTATGAGCAGTTTGCCAACTGAGAAGGACAAACAGTGAGCGGGTCTCTGAAGCACAGTGCAGCAAACCCTTTGCCCTGCTCTACAGGTGGTTGCAGTAGTCCTGGGGCCATCGGCCCTGCAAGTGTTGGCTTGCTTTCTTTGCACTTTCAGGGAAGAAGGACCCACACTGAGGAAGCAAAAACGGCACAAAAATGGCTCTCCTGCAGTGGAAATGTGGACTTCTGTTCAGAAGATTGCAGTTATTTAAAAAAGAAAAAAAGTTGTGAGGAAAAAAAGAACTTAAAAATACAAATTCCCATTAATGGGACCTGAAAACAAAGAATGATCTTGACAGCTGGACAGCACCAGTTTGGTTATTTTCACTCTGTTCTTTCCCACCATAAACTGAACTTTGTTCTCTGCCTTCTCTTTCTTGAAAAGAGAAGACATAGCTTTAAGTCAGCACTGATCTGGGACTGTGCCCAAGGCACATTAGTGCTTCATTGTCATTGTGTTTTTAAGCTTTTTAAAATTAAAGCAGTTGATTTGGGGATAATTAT
>CM053753.1:19657050-19667143 GCA_028658305.1 Pachyuromys duprasi | reverse complement strand
AAAAAAAAAAAACAAGTTGCTTGTTTGGAACAAAAATGAGATGCTTTTGGCATTGTATTCTTCCTGCTTACTGTTTTTCTTAATTTAAAAATTTATGCATTGACGACAAAGTACACTTAAGGAGAAATATGCACAAGAATATCGATTAAATTAACTCCCATCAAGTTTGATGGTTATAATTTTAAAGAATTAAAAACAAAACAAAACTATTTTGAATGAATATATGCGTGCTTTTCTTTCTTTTTGGCAAATAAGTTTATCGTAACTTGTGATATGACAGTTTTAAGTGGTTGTGAGAAAATTAAACAAGTATTCATCTGTCTGACTTTATAGTAATAAAAGCTTTTGGCTAGAGCACATTCTTCTAAACTCTTTCTAGTGGGGCCTCAGAGAATCATTTTTGAAATGAGTTGAGAGGTCCTTCCTACTTAAATAAAATTCTAGAAGTCATCCCCACCCCTTGCTGTCTTATCTTATCTTGGATTTAGATAACTTTTTTTTTAACTTACTAAAGAGAGATAGGGTGAATGGAATCCTTCCTACTCCTTATAAACTGGGGATTCTGTTCTCAAATTCTGAAAACTTGTCTTTTGTACTCTGTGGACTGGAGAATCACCCACATCTGATTGTACAGAGCAGTGTTTTGTCCCAAACTTCATTTTTCAACTGTATGTGTACTTTTTCTTGAACTCTGTGTCCTCAAGTAACTGGAATCTCCTTGTGCCCTGTCATAGTCTCTCTTGTTTTAAGACACATCCTCTGGTTCTCCCTGAACCATGAACTGTAACTGTTGAGGATTTTTATGTAAGATCTTTCTTGGACTTCAAGGGAATAATGCAATTTTAAGTTTCCCTTATCTATTCCATTTTCTTAATATTTTCCCCCATGATCAATAAATTTATGGAACATCTTAAAATTTATAAGTTAAAATTCAGTTACATTTGTTGTGTGCTAAATCTGTTGGAATCAAGACTAGTTCTGCCTTGAGGAAGCTCATATTGTGTGATCTAACAGTCCACAGAGCACTAATAGAACAGCACACCCGGGGAAGTGAAAGGCCAGCGGGGGTGGGAAAGCTAGGTGAGCTTAAAGCTTGAGCAGCAGTTCCTGGAGCAGGAATCAGGAACAGCATCTCTACAATTAGAACACTGTATGAAGATACAGGTGTGTGAGTGGATTCTAATATAAACGCTGGAGAATTGCACTTTTTCCCTGAGTTATAGAGTTAATATTCCTGTTAACTGTGTCCCCCCCCCCCATCTTTGGAAAGCAGTTATCCCTCTTTGATAATTTGAACATTTTGGGAAAATTTGTTTAGAGTTAGTGTTTATTGTTCAACAAAGGTTACTCAGTGTTGGTTGGACCTGTACCATACATGTGTACACTCACGAGGGGCAGTAAGTCAGGGCTCTGGGGACCAAAAGGTGTCTAGAGACACACCAGAGAAGTCTATGGGTCTGAGTAGTAAGAGTTAAATGGGAGTCTGACTTGACTGCACTACAGTGTATTGGAGATCAGCAAATATCCATTAGCTTTTTTTTTTTTTTAATGAAATCAGGCTGGGTTTGGTGGCATATGCCTTTAGACAGAGGCAAGCAGATCCTAGTCTACATATTCCAGACCTTTTCTCAAAACAAAATTCAATTTGTAGTTGTACCTCCTAAGTGAGCAAAGCAAGGAACATGTGCCTATTGACTATTCATTTAAACTCACTATATTTCTATAAAGTGAAAAGTGGCTGGGCTGAAGTAATCATTTAAATCAAAAGGGGAGTCAAGTGTAGTGGCACTGAACTGTGTAGTTCTAGCCACCTCGGAGACTGATGTGGAAGGACAAGGGAACTCAGGCAGCGGTGTCACAGGCCTGTAATCCCAGCACTTGGAATGTGTGGGCAGGAGGATCAGCAGTTCAAGGCCATCCTTGTTTTACACATCATTGTTTTAAGTTTGAGTACAGCCTGGGCTACATAAGAGCCTGTTTCAAAACAACGAAAACCCCACAAATTATGGTTGGGATCAGAGAGTCACCTTGGAGCTTTGATTAATGAATCGAATCCTCAGGCTTTTGACCACGAAAGTAGAACACTCAGTTTGTGGCGTGGGAAGACCCAGTCTGAGATGACTGTACTCAACACCCTGCTTTAGCATAAGGGAGCTGCGGATTATTGGGCTCCACTTCTGAAGTAGTGAATCCAACTCCGAGGGCAAAAATGCAAGAGTATTTTCAGTAAATTGTCCAGGGCATAAAAGATTTACCTTGCAGGGGAGAGGGACTTAACGACAGGCTTAATCACTGTCCCCGACGCTGCGAGCACGGTGCCCTGGTGACTCCCGTCCACACAGTCTAGCTCACCTGCTCTCTACCTGCCGAGAGTCCCTCTCCAGCCCCGCCCGCTAGTCCTGGCTGGAGCTCCGCCCCCGGGGCAGTCGGAGCCCGCCTCACGCCTGGCGCGGCCAATCAAGCTCTACGATCTCAGACGTCGGGTTACGCGGCGCGGAGGCGGCCGCGGGCTGAGGTACCCGCTCCCAGCCCCAGCTCCCGGGTCGCAGCTGGGCGGCGCGGCCCGGGCTGCAGCGAGGCCGCCGGCCCCTCGCGCCCTCCCGTCAGGCCGCCATGCAAGGCCCGGGAGGGAACGTGAGCCGCGGACTGCCGGGCGGGCCGGCCTCCACAGTCGCGTCCGGGGCGGGCCGCTGCGAGAGCGGCGCGCTCATGCACAGTTTCGGCATCTTCCTGCAGGGGCTGCTCGGCGTTGTGGCCTTCAGCACATTGATGCGTGAGTCCCGGACCCCAGCCCCTCCCCGGCCCCGTGTCGCCAGCCGCGGCCCCAGCCCCACCCCTGGGACCTTCCTCCCGGCAGAGTTCCGGCCTGGGCGCCGGGCCCTTGGGCTGCGGTGCCTCCCTCTCCCGCGAGACCGTGCTGGGCGTTCGCAGACTGGGAGTCCCAGACCCTCACAGCCCTTGGCTTCTAGCTGCAGCTTCTGCCCGGGAGTGACCCTGCCCGTCACCACCTTAGACCTGTCTCTTGTCAGATGCCAGCCTGAAGCTGGCCCCCTTTTTACCTTGCCGTCGCAATTAAGGTTACCCCACTTTCCAGCATGGACCGAGAATCCACCCCAAAGCTTGCAGCGCTCTCAGCTCCTTCTCAGGAGCTGCTTTTAGCCTCCACTTGGCTGTTAGACCCCACGTCCTCAAGTCTCCACTAGTCTAATGCTGGACTCTTTTCTGGATCTTCACTCTTGAGGTTTGCCCTCTCTGTTGGCGTTTGAATCCCGCACCCACACCCACCTGTAGTGTTAGGGCCGTGCAGTCCGTGCTCCCACATTGCCGCGCGACCCCCATTCCTGTTCCCTCCATTGTTCAGGGAAGATCCTCTCCCTGCCGCGGTCCCCACATCTCATCCTTCTTTTTCTTCTTCACCTGTTCAGCTCTATCCCAAGCTCTCCTAATCAAGTTGTATCTGAAGTTTCCCCTGGCCGTTCTTCCCAAACCACGTTTGTTATTTACATTTTAAATTTCCTCCTTTTTTGTGAAACTCTTGGCAACCTGGTCGGCTTGATGGAGGAGGCTTAGCGGATCTGGGGACCGCCAGAGCCACTCCTTCGGGAGTTTTATACTAAAGAAGGAAGTCGCAGAAGGCCCTTGTTGTCCCGGTGTGGGTGGGAGTAAGGGCCATGCCTGTCATTGGGTGGGGAGGTTGTTCTGTTTCCTGGTGGGCACATACACACTAAAGGATGGAGGTCTGTTGGTACATAGGCCTGAGAGTGTCCCCCTAATGTGTTAGAGAAGAGTTATAACTAAGCTGTACAGAGAGACATTAATTTGCAAACTTGTTCTCAAAACTGTGCTCTGTGGACAGAATGGGGAGTTCCAGCAGGCTGTGCTCTTCACTGAGTGGGTGGGGGTTCTGCTGCTCTGAATGCAGATGTATTGCTTGCTTATTTATAACAAGAGGTTTCTTTGGGCAAACACGCCAGGCTTCAAGTGCACCTGGAGAAGCTTTGATTCTGGCCACCATTTCCTTATGGCTGCTTGGCTGTGAACAAGAAGTGTCCAACTAGCCATGTGTTTGCCACTTTTTCTTTTCCATCCCTACTGCTGAGCCAATGCTCATTTGTTGTCACAATGATAGTCTGTGACAACCTAGCCAGGATCAGTTGCTGACAGGTGCATAGACTACTGTATGCATGTTTTCAAGATGCTATGGATGGTGCTTCTTCCCCTTCTCACTTTTCTCTCCTCCAGCCGCTCTTCCCTTCCCTAGAAACTAAAGATTTCATTTTCATGATGCAAAACCTGGGGCTTACCGTGTGGAGCTGGCTGCTCTCATGGGTTTGACTGGTGTCCAATGTGACCCCTAGGGTTTGTCTCTTGTGATTCAGAAAGGGAAATGTGATTCTGTCAGGACAGAGTTGCTCACAGATGAGAACGGTGTCGGGGGTTAATGTGTTCAGAGTGGCAGTACTGGCCGTGCAAGTCTTCAGGGATACTCTCACCTCCTTACTTAATCTTCAGTGTGAGTTTATGCACAAGTACCAGGGTTGCTGGTACTTTCTGCAAGCATACACTAAGTGAGAAAGGCAATTCCTGTTCAGGGGGAGGCTTGATGTGAAGGGGTTTATGAAAATGGCAGAAGGCCGTGGGACAGTGAGAGGTGGTGTGTTATATAGAAGAGCTGGGAAGGCCAGAGCCAGGTCTGTCCTGGACACAGAAAGCAGACAAAGCAAGCCAAGATATCAGGTCTGTGGTCGCAGATCAGGAGGTCCTGGGCTGCTACCCATTTGGGAAGCACCTTTCATGTGGCTTAGATTTCTTGGTCCTGCTGAAATAGAACTGTAGGGCTTTTCAAATTTGAATAGCTAGGAAGAGGAAGGAATTCCTAAGGTGCTGTCTTACACTTTGGACTGGATTTTTGCTGTGGAAGCGCATCTGCCACCTGTTGGGCTGTGTCTAGCTGAGCGACTAAAGTCAAGGGCCAGCCTTCTGGGCCAGAGCCCAACTGGAAGCCCCTGAAGGGGAAGGGAGTCACTTTACTTCCGCAATCCCATTTTTATGGTCTTCAGGCACATTTCAGATGCCTTTCAGATTCTTCTAAACAATTTGAACTAAGAGTTCTGTACTCTTTAAGGTCTTCCCTTCCTGGTACTGTGTGCCTTGAGGCAGTGGAGGCAGTGCCTGTCTTGGGTCCTGTCCCAGTTCTGACTACAGGGACTATTCCATTTTCCTGCTGGACAGCTCTTGCTGAAGTATAATAGACTCACTTCCCTGCCTGACTATGAAGTTTTCTCCTCTTGCATTCCTAGTTTTAGTGGATCTACAGACTGCTGTATTTATTCTTCTTTCTCTATGCATAAAATCACTTTACCCTCAATGCTGTTTTTTCTACTGTGGTGTATGAGGGTGGGCTTTATAGTAGAGGAAGAATTTGGACATATCTTAATATCACCTACGAAAATTTGGGTTCTCGCAAGTATTTCTGCCCCTGGTGCTCTGATAGACTAGTGTTATGCCTGGAAGTTGCAGACTGACTCAGACTAGATGGTTGAGGGTGTCTGAGCTGGGCCCTGCGTATATCCTCTTCTTCATGCTGTCTTTATAAGAATGCAGACTGGCAGAGGCCACCAACCACTGTTTTATTAATGGGCAGCATCATTTTGTGAATTAAGTAGGTGGACTTCCTGGAGCTTTCAGCTAAAGAGCCCGCTGGGCAGGGGATGCCCAGCAAACTCAAGCTAGATTGTAAACTTTCCAGCCACTCTTGAGTTTTCAGAGATGTTATGAAACTTACTGGGTATCTACAGAGAAATATTTAAGCAAGAGGCTTCGTCATGATCTGCCTGCCAAACAGTTCCTCTTGTTTGGTGTCTTTGTCTCCAGTCCATGGCTTGCTGAAGTCACTTGGACTGGAGTTGCAGCAGAACGTAGCTGAGCAGTCATGGAGCAAACTATTCTAATGTAGGAGAGTCATCCATCTGTCAGCCAAAGGTCAGTATTGGCCTGTGTTAGCCTTTGGGGGGTGTTTACCCTCAGAACTCCTGAGTGTAGAGCAAACTCAAACTTCCTTTACCGTGCACAGTCAGGGTTCTGAGCTGAAGTGTGGACAGAATTGGCTTTTTAAAAAACAAGCATTTTGACAGCTTGAGTAAATCTGCCTGTGTGTTTTCTTGTCACAGATAAGAGGCCTAGCAGGCTGGTATAAATGAATCTGTATGGTATAACAGGGAACTGGCATTAAGAACTGGTACCTTTTCTTCCTTGTGGCCCAAAGCAAAATCACAAACCTGTCTACTAAGCTGTGATATCTTAATCTCAGATAAGAGTATATAGTATTTTCACGCATACAGATCTGGCCTCCAAGTGTGTTCTGTGTACATATCAAATTGGTGCAATGTTTATTATGTTCATCTCTCTAGATCCCATCACAGCTTTGTCTTTTAAAATGTCAGAAAAACAAATGTCTGACTGTCACCTAATTTCATAAGTTCACATTTTGTCGGGCTCTCTCTCTTTATGACTTTCTTTTTCTGACCCATTTGAAGAAAAGTTGCCGTTATTACCATACTTCATCTCTGAATACTTCAGCTATCTCCTAAGAATAAGGATAGTCCTCTACATAACACTGAAGAGGGTTAATAACTCCATATGGTGGATCTCTGAGTTCAAAGCCAGCCTGGTCTACAGAGGGAGTTCCAGGACACCCAGGGCTACACAGAGAAACCCTGTCTCGAAGAAAACAAAACGAAATGAAAACCTTCATATTATCCGCTGCATGTTTTCATTTTTCCAAATGCCATATGATTTATAGCTGGAGTTTTAAAAAGCTGACTCAACAGAGGGCCATACATTGTGTTTGGTTTGGGCTTTGCTGTTGCAGTACTGGGAATGAACCTGGGCCTCACCATGATGCTAATTAGTGTTCTACTTCTTGTCTACATCTCCGTCTCCATTTTTTAATTCAGTGTTACTTCTTGAAGTAGGCACACACGAGCACGTTTTTTGTGACATTGGCCTTTGGAAGAGCCCTGGCCAGTAGCTGTATAGAGTGTGCACATTCTGCACCTCTCTGGGTGTTTCCTTAGGGGTCTGTCTCCCAAATTTGGAGCAATTAAATTCATATAAGTTTTTTTAATGTAAGAACACTCTGTAAGAGATGCTGTGGGCCTCTGTTAATGTTGTTAGGAGGCTGTAGGTCTTAGAAAAAGGAAGACCTTGACAGAGTGGCAGCTTGAGCCCTTAATCCCAGCACTGGGTAGGCAGAGACAGGTGGATTTATTTAAAGGCCACCTGCTCTACATAGTGGGTTCCAGGACAGCCAAGGCTACATAGAGAGACCCTGTCTCAAAAAAGGGAAGAGAAAGACCATTTACTTCTTGGTAGAAGTGGGAAGATTCCTCATTTCTCCCTTAAAAAAGTATCATTCTCACTGTGATGCTTTAAGAGTGAGCAAAAGCGCTATACCTTGGTAACCTTTCACCTAGAGGTTCTTCCTTGTCTAGAAAGCAAGCTCTGCCTCACTGGGAGCTGGTTGGAAGGCAGTGGGTCTCTGGGCCTAGCACACAGCACTTACTCTTCTCTCTGTGGGAAGGAAGAACATTCCTTTCTCTGTCCTGTGCTGTAGTGCTCTCTGGGGAAGGTAGTGTGCCGAGTGTTAGCATGCTGGTTCAGGGTGTTCATTTTCAACAGACTTGGATTTCTAGATGTTCATGTACTAGGTGTTCATTTGTCCAAACGGTGTTCTACTGCTTCAGTTATACTAAAACTTTATTAATTTGGAATTTTCTGAGTTAGGCGATGATCTGAATTGTAGAATAATTTCATCAAATGCTTTTTAAACGCTATTAAATACCTCTGTTGGCCTAGTATTGCTCTGTAGGGGCCTATCAGACCTCTGCTGCTTTAATGATCTGTTTAAACCCATTGTAATTAATATATTTGCATGAAGATGAAGTTGTTTTTTTCACAAGAGCGTAAAAATAGCAGGACCTTGACTGTGGATTCAGTCTACACTTCGGTCTCTGCTTCTGTCCGCAGCGCGGGTATTTCTCAAAGCTTCGGGTTCTTTCCTAGAAAGATGCAAATGGTAGATTGGAAGTCTTCAAGAATCAGTGTTAGGTACACATCCAGTTCTCTGTGGGTGCTGGGTCTGCGGTGATGTCATTATCCTCCTTAGTGCATCATGTACATTCAAAAGTCCTGTGGAAGAAAATTTCCCAAGTGCTTTCAACTTGTTTTTTTAAATGAAGTTAAGAATTTACTTCCCTACCCTCATTGTTTGTACAGTGTCCTTATATCAAACAGTGTAAGTACCTTTAGCCCTCTTCATAGAGTCCATAACTTAAAAATAAAAAACAAACCTTTACTCCAACTGGCAAGGTCAGTATAAATCCCAAACAGACATGTACTCAGAGCTGTGGTTTTAGTAGATGCCATACTGGCACTACCCAACCCTTTCTTGTGTCTTCAGCTGTGGTACCTCATGGGGGCCTCAAGAGAGCAGGACATTTGCTGGGCTAAGCAACTTCCAGGAGAAAAATCTGCCTCCAACTCATGGGCTTTCTTTTTGCCCCGGGTCTTGGTGGGCGGTGTTTGTAGAGTCACCAGAACTGGCCTCTTTAAGGCTGCAGTTGCTCTCCCTGAGCTCCCGTTTGCTGGCTCTCATGCTTAGCACTTGATATGCTACAGGACTCCTGGAAGAAGGGTTATTTTTGTTTTGTAAACAAGGAGTTTGACCTTGTGCCTTCGTGTTATAGATGCAGAACAGAGTTGTAAGCCAAGTCCCTTGGACTCATAAGCACTCCCATCTCTTCCCATCCCTGCCTGTCCTGTCCATTCCTCTCACACAGCCACTGACAGCTCTCTGTGAATGGCTGATTTGCTCCAATTTTGGCTCTGAGCAATCCAGATTTTCTTCCTCTGTCCTTAGTCTTTCCGTTCCCCAACTGTTTTCTGACACAAGTCTCACCGTGTGGCCCTGACTGGCCTGGAACTTATGGCAATCCCCCTCTCTACTTCTTGAATGCTGAGATTACAGGGGTGTACCGCCATCTGCCCAATGTGATTTTTTTTTTCTTGTCCAACATAGTCTCTGCCCCTTTAAACTATCTTATGATAATTGATAATATTAAAAACATA
Organism: Pachyuromys duprasi; assembly: GCA_028658305.1. Classification (NCBI taxonomy): domain Eukaryota; kingdom Metazoa; phylum Chordata; class Mammalia; order Rodentia; family Muridae; genus Pachyuromys; species Pachyuromys duprasi. Next base: position 19,658,014 of record CM053753.1, on the reverse strand, counting down.
AATTTGGGGAGGGTGGGACCTGGGGGAGATGATGAAGGGGGCTACAGCCAGGATACAAGGTAAATAAATTGTAATTAATAATAATAGCAGCATAAATTTTGAGCCAGGCATGATTTGAGGGCAGACTGGTCTACAGAGTGAGTTTTAAGTCAGCCATGGCTATGTAGTAAGACCCTATCTCAAAAAATCCAGTGTGCATGTGTCTAAATTTAGAGCTAGTCATAGTGGCTCACACCAGTGATCCTAACACTCAGGAAATTGAAGCAGGAAGATCTTGTCCTCAGGGCCAACCTAGGCTATATAGTAAAACTGTCTCAAACAAACAACTGTGTGAGGGAGGATGGGAATTTATCAATGTATTTTATGAATATTTACATAAATACATTTGAACTGGTATACTGATTATGTGATGTGTACTGAGTTACGCTTTGCGTGTGTGAATGCTTCCTTAGCCCTGTGGAAGTGGTGATCCTCTCTGAGGACTTGGGGATACCTGCTGTTAGCCCAGAGTTCATACTTCATTTGCCTTGCGCTATGGGATTATTACTCTTTTTAAGAGTTAGCTTTTCCTCTAAGTTATTTTGTGCATAGAAGTAATCAGCCTCTGAGATTATCTCACTTTTAACATGTTATCCTTGTCCTGAGCTTTTCAGATTAGTGCTATTGGCATTCCGAATAAATTTTAGTGGTGGGGAGATGTTCTTTGCATTATAAGGCATTTAGCAGTAGTTGTGGCCTGTGCCCACTAAATACTGTAGTGACCTCTGTATTGTGACAACCATTAAAAATATCTGTAGACATTGCCAAGTACAGTTGTCCCTTTCTGAGAATCACTGAATCTAGTCAGCACATGCCTTAGACAGGAAGCTTTTTTTCCAGCTCATAATAGCAGAGCAGAATACTCTCTGTCCCCAAGTATGAGAACAGCGGGCTGTCAGGCCTAACAAAGAACCACCCTCCTAGC
>CM053753.1:19554068-19656950 GCA_028658305.1 Pachyuromys duprasi | reverse complement strand
CAATGAGCAGAACCACATAGCTCACCTCTGAAGGGCTCCTTTGGGGTGAAAAGCAAAGGAGGGTTTTTATTGTCAACTGGCTTTTATTGACTGTCTACCATTTCCATAGAGGTGCGGGGAAGTAGAAGCATTCCTAGCCCTCTGTTTTTGTTTGTGTTTGGTGTTTTGAGGTAGGGTCTCCCCTGATCCTGGCTGTTGTCCCTTGTCTTTGTCTCCAGGATGCTGGGTTTAAAGGTACACAAAACCACACCAGAGACTATTTTTTGTTTCTTATTAGCCCTGATTCTGTCCACCTCCCAGGGGGTGGTCACAGAGACCCTTGCTAGGCTGTGCAAGTTTTGGAAAACTGCTGTTGCCCACTCTGTGAGCATGACCCCAGGCATTGGTAAGGTTGGCCTTAGCTTTGGAATGTCTCCGAACAAGAATTCTGCTTGTCAGTAAATTCTGGAATCCCAGGCCTTTGTGACCAGGAAAAAAAGCCTTCTCCGTTGAGTACTGAAATCCTGACTTACCAGTAGAGTCATCTCCTTGACATTTCATTTGGCTTCTGGGATTCTCATTCTACAGGGTACTTTATGCAAGAGACAGGTTCCCGTCAAGCTATTTTGGAAAGGAAGAGGAGGTTCATTATGACCATGGACACAATTTTGCAGGGGGGATAGGAATCATGCAGAAGGGACAACAGGAGGACGAAGGGAGGTTTGAGGGTTTGCAGCCCAGTGTTCTTGTCAGCTTTGACACTTTTTAAAGGCCTGGTAGAGAGCGCCAGCTGCCTGGTGAGTAGGGCATTGACCTCCTTAAAGACTTGACACAGATTCTTGTGGCTTTTCCTATTACTGACCAGTGATGAATATCGGAGGCCTAGTCACAAAGTTGTATGCTCGGGCCAGGTCACACATGGGGCCAAAACTATTTCACAGCTATGTCATTTCCCAAATACTGCCTCCTTCCAATATTTTTTTTAGTGTCCCGCCTTTTCTAGGCTTCTTAAGCCCATCTATATTTTTCACGGGCTATTCCAGTTTCTTAGAAAACACTTTCAGTATCATCAGAAATGATGTAGAGAAAGAAAGTAGTGACAGCATTTTCAGAGATCTGATACCCAGCAGCAGCAGTCTGTCCTGCACAGTGACTGCCCCAGCTGAGGTGGCATGAAGCCTTCAAGTAGTCTCTATTTGAACAGTATATTTGGGATGAAATACTTGCAAGATAATTGCAGCAAGCAAGGTCCTTTGAACCCACCGTGTGTGTTTCTGTGTGTTTCGGGGGGGTTCATCTACAGAGAGATGATATTGTTCATCTAGAGAGAGATGAGTGTGTGGGAGACAGTAAGCACTTTTGAACAAATGTATCACACTTGTGGCCCTCCTCAGTTAACCTTGCTCTGAATTTTTGAGGCAGCAAACTGCAAGTCTGAGTTATTGGTTTCACAGGATCCCCAAAGTGGTTCCAGCACAGAAGGGGCCAGAGATAAGGCTATCTCAGGTTTCCTACAGTCATGGTGTTGAAAAACATAGTGTTAATTTTGTCAAGAACCCTGGTTCACAGATGGAATTTGGCTCAGTGGTAGAGCATTTACTTAGCATGCATATGGTTGGTTTGATCCCAGCATAGGAGAAAAATAAGAAGAAGAAAAAGCTTCTGGTTTTTACAGTTCTACTCTCAGATTTTTGTGAGAAATCCTCTGTCAATTGTTAGCAACATAATAGCAAAAATAGTCTAATTCTGTTACATGAAATTAGGTTAAACAGAGGTGTTTTAAATGTCTATTAATTTAATCAACAGTGATTTTCCCCCAGGGTCTGCTTAAGAAAATAAATAACTGATACTCCAAAAGAGGGAAGAATATATAGGAGTCAGCCAGCAAGAGTGCTGTAGTTGGATACAGGTGTCACTGGTTTGGATGGAACAGTTTTCTGAATATAGATATCCTCTTTGTTCTTGTTATGTAGGCTTAGCTGGACTGATACTACTGGTTGTATAGGTTCACTTCAAACTCAGGGAAGTCCTCTCACCTCAGCCTCCCAAGTGCTGGTATACAGCATGTGCCACCACACCCAGCTGCAGTTGTTTATAGTGTGATCTCATGCTCCAATGATAGGGGTCCTGGGATTAGGCCCACATGAACAGTGAGGCTGAATTCTGATCTGGAGTGATATAGAACATCAGGAAGTAGAGGGTAGATAAAGGAGTGCTACCTGAGGCGTTGCTAGCCCCTGCTCTGTGGCATGGGAACTGCTGGACTCCCACTGGCCATAGCTGCTATTGTGTTATGTGGTAGGAGCTTAGGCTAATTAGGATGATGCCCTGGTGACATGCAGGATGGCCAGGCTTGTGGTGCCCTGCTGTGACCTCCTCTCACAAGAGTGTTCTGTACTGCAGATGCTGTAGCCAACATAGTTTTCCCTGCAGCCTGGTCCAATCAGACCTGCCCAGTAAGTAGATACTGAGGTGTGATAAGATGCCCCTGTACCAGTTACACCCATCCTTCTCCCCACTCCTTACCCTAATGCTTCTTTTCCTGTGCCTTTTTCTTCCTTCCCGTGTGTACAGAATATGTATGTATATAGGCCAGAGGTCAACCTTGGGAGTGGTTCCTCAGGAGGTGTCCACCCTGTTTTTTGAGACAAGGTCGCTCACTGGACCTGAAGCTTGCTGCCTAGGCTCTGTTGGCTGGCCAACAAGCTCCAGGATCCTCCTGTCTCTTTTTCCAGTGCTGGAGCTACAAGCATGTGCCACCAGATCTGGGTTTTTACATAAGTCCTGGGGACTTGTGTGGTGCAGCATGCAGTTTCCGCATTGAATTATCTCTACAGACCTACATTTACATCTCTTCTGTCACCCTGATGCTGTCCTGGCTGTTCTGTCCTGGTATAGGGCTACCTTTTGCTTGTGATAGCTTCTGGCTTACATGCTTTGGGCAGAGCTGCCACATAAGTGTTGTTAGCTTCTCACTGGTCCTAACCTGAGGCACCAGCGTTGGTTCTTTAAGAATCTGAGTTATTAAATTCCCCTCAGTCTTTCTGCTGTGAAGTTTCCTCTTTGTAATTAATATGGAACTTACAGGGAGATTTATTTACTTAGTGTTTTGGTAGTGCTTATTTCTGAGTACTGAACCCTGAACCTTATATGAGCTAGTCAGTGCTAACCAAATGCTGTACTGTTGAGCTACACACCCACTCCTAGCCCCAGAGAGCTATTTTTAAGACTGTGTAAATACAGGACCTGCTTGTCAGTGTTCTTTGTAAAGCCTCCATAGTTGGGCAGTTAAGATCATAAGTAGAAAGAGAAGGTGCTGAGGCCAGTTTGATCTGGCAGCTGTGTAGAGAACTTATTAGGAACTGGGTCCTGTAAGTATATTCTTATGTGAGCCTCCTCAGATGCTACTCATATTAGTCTGCTTTACAGCAGAGGTAAGTTAATGTTGACTGACAAAAGTGGGCTCAGACCTAGCGGCTTAGTCCAGCTCCAGGCTTTCCTGCCCCTCAGCCTGTCTGCAGTGTACAGAGTGCAGGGTGCTGCTTACTAACTGTGAGCCACCTGTCTTCCATGAGTAGAGATAATCAGCATTATTTGGTCCTATTATCCATGATCTACTTGGTTTTCACTCAGATAATCAGTGCAATGTTTTTTAGGTATGATGGACAAAGTGGAGGAAAAATAAAGGTTTGCCATCTTGAGATTAGAATTCAAAAGGACTGGATCACTGAAACCAGAGCAATATTTCCTGTGTGGATAACAGACGCTTGAGTCTGTGCAAAAGTAGATGAAGATGCTTTTGCCTATGAAAGAGTAACTAACCTCCCCTTCTATAAGCAACCACAAAGTAGGCCATAACATACAAAACTCTTGTTTATATGAACTGTTTGAGCAACCGCTACTTCTGACAGCATTCCCTATGGGGAGGAGATAAGGAGGTGAGCCATAGGGTCTTCCCACCAACATTCTGCCTGGAGACTATTTCCACATTTCAGAGCACCGAGGAACCCATACATAGCCAAAGATGTGATGCATCAAGAATGAAAATTGAAGAGACTGAAGCAGCTGGAATTTGCAGTAGACAATATGTAGTAAAAGTAACTACAAGGAAGAGCTGTAGACATCTGCCCTCAAGACTCTTGGCAAACATTTTCCTCTGACAGGTGGGGTGAAACTCATGAAGAAAAGGGAAAGGTAGCTGCTAGAGAGCTATTTCCAGGACTCAGGGCCATCAGAGTTCTTTGCAGTTATAGTGGGAGGTCTTATTGGACACCTGAGACATTCAGTAAGTACCTCAGAGGAGTGATACCCTAGCAGCTGGCTCTAGCAAACAGTACATAGTTTAAAGCAAACAAAAAGCCATTATACATATATTAAAAAGCAAAATTCACTTTCTTCTGCTGTACATTCACTATACGGACTACTGCGCACCCCAGGAATGGGAAATTTTCCATCACTGTTTTTGACTCATAAGTCTCCCTGAGGCAGGAAAGACAAACTAGAATTTCTTTTCTCTTGGGTGAGTTCTAACAAGCCATCAGTTCTGCAGTTGTGGATACCTGCACAGTGTCCTCCCATTTGATTCCATTATGATCTTATCTCCACAGGCTTTGTGTCTGATCCTGCAGGAGGGTTGTCTTCAAGACCACCTTCCTTGTTTAGCTGCTAATTCAAGCCTCAGGTTGTTTTATCCGTGCTTCTGACTCACCAATCATGCATTGGGGTTCACACAACCTGCTATTGGGTTTGGTTAATTTGTTCAGGTGGCTCACAGAACGCAGGGAAATAATCACTTAGGTTTACTGATTTCTTCTTAATGGATGGAGGGTGCACATTTGGATGTGTGCACATCTTCATCAGAGGCGTCAGAACCCCTGGAGCTGGGGTTAACAGTGATTGTAAGCTGCTAGACATGGCTGCTGAGAACTGAATTCCAGTCTTCTGGCATAGCAACTAGTGTTCATAATCACTGAGCTGTCTCTTGCCCAGTACACTGGGCAGTATATGGTATGTGCCCCCTCACATCCAGCTTAAGATTTCTATTCTTTAAAACATGGAAGAGGCAGAGGGGTTGTTTCTTAAAGGTTCCAAGAGTTTCATATAGGAGTCAGTTTGTGATCTCTTTACCCTGCAGATTACTATAGAGGAGAATAATTTTGGTGAGGCCAGCAAGATGGCTCACTGGGTAAAGAGGTGCTTGTCACACAAGTCTGACAACCAGAGTTTGATCCCTGGAGCCCATGTAAAAGGTAAGAGGACCAACTGTACAAAGTTGTCCTTTATCCTAACACACACACACAAATAATAAATTATTTTAAAAGAATAATTTACATATTATTCTTTTAAGTGGAGAATGAACATCTCTAGTCAAAATCTAACATGACACTCAAAAAAAGCTTCAGATTTTCTCCATCAAGATGGCTCAGCAGGTAAAAGTACTTATGACATCAATGTGGGGACCTGAGTTCATCCCCAAAATGCATAAAGGTGGAAGGAGAAAACTGAATCTACATACTGTGGCTTGCACACCCACACACAAATAATTCAAAAAACAAAGTTTCAGATTTTCAACTAGGAATGCTCATAAAGCACATGAAAATATTCTAAAATATGAAAAATTCTAAAATAAAGATGCTGGTCTCAAACATTTCAGAAAAGGATAATCTGTTTTTAAAATAATCAAAGGGAGAAATTTTAAATGTCCTATTAGAAAATATAAGTGACATGATGGATACATAATTAGCCTAACTTAATCATTCCACTTTTCTGTGTGAGTGTGTATCAAACATCAGAGTACCTTCTAAATACATACACTTAGTAATTGTCAATTAAAGATAAACCATAAACTAGGAGAAAACATTTGCAATATTAATATCTGACTAAGTACTCATAACTAGAACATGTGAACAGTTCTTACAAGTCAATGAAAAAGGACAATATACTTTTTAAAATGGCAAAGGCTATTAATAGACATTTCTCCTGAAGATTCACAAATAGAATAAGCACATGAAAAGACAATCTTAGTCATCAAGAAAATTCAAGTCAAAATACTGATGAGATACCATTATTCACCCACACAGCTGGATAAAATTAAAAAGACTGACCAACAATACCAAGTGTGAAAGGAATATAACCTATTCAACTTTCATACATTATGGTTGGACATTAAAGCAGTACCACCATTTGGAAAAGTGTCTATAGAGTTCTATGTACCATACAACCAAGCAATTTTATCCCTAGGTTATTTAGTAAGAGAGAACATGTATAACAACAAAATAGCAAAAAAGAAAATCCAAATGTTTGTGAACTTGTGAGTAGGTAACCATTGTATGTCTTAACAATGGAATAAATGTTGGCAACCAGAAGGAATAAGCTACTGATGCATGATGCCGCAACATGGCTGATGCTTGTGGTTGAAAATGCTGAGCAGAAGAGCCAAGTAAAAAAAATACAGTATGTCTCTGTTATATGAAATCTTAGAAAAAGAACTCTTAAGTGACAACAGATAAGATAATGGTTGCCTTAGGGTGGTAGGTGTGGGAGTAAATGCTATAGATATTTGAAAATTCAGTCAGTATAAATAGAAAGCAAGTGAGTAAAAGTGTGCTATGCAAGCCTGCAGACCTAGTTCGATCCATGGGTATACACACATAGACATGTGTGATGCCTAAGATTGACATCACTTGTCTTGCTCAATTGCTCTCTATATTTTGAGACAGAGTCACTGTTCCTGGAGCTCATTGATTGGACTAGGCTATCTGGCCAGTGAGCTCTAGGGATCTGCTTGCTCCCTTAGTGAGGTGTCACAAGCACATGCTGCCTTCTCAGCCAGCTTTTGCATGGGTGCTAGGGGTCTGAGCTCTTGCTTTCATCCCTGCCCAGCAAGTTCTTTACAGATTGAGCCATCTCCCCTGCTCTCTGCTAAAGGTTTAAAGAAAAAATCAGATCATAACAAGGAGTGCAATGGAATATTTTAAAGAAAACCACATGGAATTTTTGGAGTGGAAAATACATTTTCCAATAAGTTCACTTGGCAAACTTAATAGAATTAGACTGCACACAAGGATACTGAATGTGAAAACATAACAACAGGACTTTATAAACTGAAGCACAGAGAGAAGACAGACTGAAAGAAAAATGAACAAAGCTATGGTTACATGCACGCACACAAATGAAAAGCATGATGTGTAATTGGATTTCCAGATGAGAAAAGAAAGAGCAGGGAAAACATTTGAAAAAATAAATAATGGCTGAATGTTTTCCAGAGGTGATGGAAACTCTAAAGTCACAGATCCCACTCCAGGCAGAAAAAACAAAGAAGATCACACTGTGCCACAGTGAAATCAGACTGTTGAAGAATAGTGATAGAAAACTATAAAGACCAGAAAACCACATTACGAGCAGAGAGATAAACATAAGAGAACCAATATGCCTTGTCATCAAATCATTTGAGCCAAAACACAATGGATCATCTTTCAAATATGCATGTAAAAGCTTGTCACTCTGGGATTCTGTATCCAGTAAAAAATGTCTCTAAGGAATGGAGATATTTTTGAAAATGGATAAAGGGTGCTGGAGAGATAGCTTCCCAGTTAAAAGCACTTCCTGCTCTTCCAGAGGACTGGAGTTCAGTTCCCAGCACCTATGTCAGGCAGCTAACATCTAACTCTAATTCCAGTGGATCCAGATCCTCTTCTGACCTGAGGTACACATTCACACTACATAAAAATAAATAATCTTTAATTAAAAAAAAAACAGATAAAGGAACTTTAGTCACTCTTTACCCAAAGCAAGTGATTCAGCCTTTTGATTCCATCTTAGCTCCTGGACCTTTTTATCAGTTAAGGTTTTTAGTTACAGTCTCAAAGTTCAATGTGATGTTAGAAAGTTAAATACATTTATACATTAGGAAGGATTAGAGCTCTTCCCTTGCTCCCTCCCCCATTCCTTTAAGAGACTGGCTTCCAGCTTGCTTTGTTGCAGAAACTGACCTTGAATACATAGTCCTGCTTTAGCCTCCCAAATGCTGAGATTAAGACCATGAGCCACCATGTCCATCTCTTTAGATTCTTAACATTAAACAATATTCTTATCACAGCATAAAAACAATATAGTTTCACAGCATATAGTTTTTATGCTGTGATAAGAATATTGTTTAATGTTAACATAGGAATCACATGCTCTCAGTGCCTCCTGCCTACGATCCTTCTCCATCCTTTCATGTCATGCTGTGGAGTGCTGTGACAGGTCTTAAGTCTCTCTTGATGCTTATGTGGCACCATTGGGTTCAGGCTACTCTTGTTAGCAGAAACCCACTCTCCTCTGCCTTTTTCAGTGCTAAGACTCAAACCCAAGGTTTTGCCCATACTAGGCAAGCTCTGCTATTTCACCTCATACCCAGCAGACTTTTCACTTCTTTAGAGATTTGCCTTTTTTAGAGGCAAATCAGAAATCAGATTTAGTTCAAACCACTATTTTGATTGCGAAGTAGACTGGGAGGACTGCTTTAAGAATGGTGAAAACACTGATACTTGCAGTGACACTTTTTTCCTACTGTGGAGGGACATTAGCCAAATAGTTAACAGAGAGCATGAGAGGGTCAGGTTAGACCAAATTGAAAGCAAAGTAGCAGCTTCACATCCCAGAAAGTTGCATCCATTCATGTTTATTAAAAAAATTTGTGGGCTCAGAATGGAGAACCTAGAGCCAAATTCCATGCTGGACCACAACAGTCCCCATCCCTGGTCTTCATACCCTACACAGTGTCCTACTGTGTCATATTGGTGTTAGTATCTGTAAACTACAGTATTGTCTAAAATTGTGTGTGGCATTTGAGACTAGGTTATTAACAGACTACAATGTAGAACTGGAGTTGTGGTTGTGAGCCATGATGTGAGTGCTGGAAACTAAAACCTGGTCCTCCATAAGAGCAACAAGTATTTTTGTCTGTTGAGCCATCTCTCTAGCCATGTCCCTTCTGATTCTGTTAACAGCTTGGTTAGTTCTTGACAGTGTGTTTTAATTCTGCTTTCTTTGGCTCTGTTCTTGCACTTGCTGCATTTGGATCCTTTTTCATGGCATCAGGTGTGGTAGAGCTCAGCCAAGTATCTTGCACATAGCTTGGCTAGAGAACAGTGCCAGAGGTTAGTGCTGACCAGGACTCTTGCCTGGTTGGAGAGCCCTCTATCTCCTTTTTCTTTTGGGGCCTTGTGGATTGTATACAGCCTTTTTGAATGGCAGGTGGCATAAGCAAGCTGTTTTAAAGGAGAAATAGCAGAACCAGGACATGCCGGTTCTCTGGAATCAGCTCAGCTCCCTTCTAGACTCTTATGAAGGTTGGAGCCAGAAGCTAAGGGAGGACATAGTTGTGAATCCGTCTCAAAACCATTGGCAGTCAAACCCCTCTCCAGACCTCTAAATCCTCTAGATGCTGAAGTGACTCATATGTTGCTGGAGTTTGTAGGCCTCAAGGAAAAAGGCAGACTTTTTTTTTTTTAACTGTATCTTTAAGCAGTCTACTCAGCCTTAGTTATTGGGGCCACTCCACTTAGTGCCTCTCATGACCAGGGATCCAAGCATGACCTGATGAGCTCTCATAGCTCAGCAGTCCTTCATGACTGCAGTCCTGCTTTTTCTCCACAACCTGTCTCTGCTAAGGGTCTTTTTCATAGCCAGTTTCCTCCATGCTGGTATGCTTCTCATGCATCATGTCTGCTCTCCTCCTTGTCCACCTGCTTTTCCTTAGTGAGAAAAAGTGGGAATAGATGAGGAGAAGCCAGAGGCACCCAAAGCATTGGACCTCTGTAGATAGGATTCCTACTGATGGCCAAAAAAGGCTTACTGGGGGCCGGTCTCGTCACTTGTAGCCCTTTGCATTCCTGGAGTACGGTTCTTGTGAAGTTAAGACTTCCTTGGCTGCTCTCTGCTATTCTGCCTCTTGCCTCTTGATTCCCAAAGCTGCTTTCATTTTGCTCAGGTTTTGGCTGATTATATAATTTGTGTTGTTTGAAAAGAGATTACTTTGGGTGCTAACCTCCCTGAGGAGCTAGGGGAAAGGTTGTAAATGTTAATTGTGTCCCTCTAGTCTTAGCTAATCTTTTAATTGTTCTTCTAAAGCTTCCTGTTAATTTCCATGAGTAAAGTTGTAAAGAATATTTTGTTTCCTAGAGGTAAAGGTTCCTGTCATGTGGAGGCCAAAGGATGACTTTTTGGAGTCAGTCTCTCCTACTTTTTATAGTTTCAGGGTTGAAGTCAGGTAACCAGGCTTGTACAGGATGTGCCTTTACCTGCCAAGCCACCTTGACAGCTCTAGATTTACCTTCTTAGGGTGTCCATCTCTTCCATGCTCTTCTTGACTTTTGCAATCCCGATTACACATAGAGGTCTAGTTTCACAAGCTTTACTTTGCACCTAGAGGTCAGGCTCATTCCTGATACTGATTCCAGCCCAGTAAAGGTTGCCAATGTCCTGGTCCCAACATCACCTATAAGCCTTCAGCAAGTTCCTTAATTGCTTTGAACATCAGTTTCTTCTAAAAATGGTGAATCCATCCACCTCCTAAGATGAGTGAGTTAGTATATCTGGAGGGCCTGCTGGGAGCTGTCAGTATTACTGATTTGACAATACAGATTTGACAGTCTGGTCAGTCTCCCTCAGAAATCCTCAAAGGAACTCAAGCTGAATTTACATTGAATATAGATAACAGCTAAATCTGTTTGCCCTTGAAGACACGGTGTTTCTAGGGACCATGTTGGAATGAACCTACCCTTCCCAGACTATTCTTCTAAATGGGCCAACTGTTCACAGGAGCATCCGCTGCTCACAAGGGCTATGGAGGACAAAACCTCTGTGAATGTGGCCCTTTCACAATTGCTAAAAAATGGCATTGAAATATATGACCTGCAAATGTTAAGAGGAAAAATGCAATCAACTTTATGAATGAAACACACTACACGGTTTTCTCTTCATGAAATGCTCTAGAGTTGAGTGGCCAGACCAAGCTGACAACGTTACATCTGGTCCTTTGGTTTTGGTGTTCATTCCTAAGACCTTCAGGCTTTCCTTCAAGGTTTACATAGTGAAAACACATCACAAATCCCCCTTCTCTAAGCCTAGTTATTTCTGTTTTCTGCCATGTTTGCACTCTCTAAGCAGCCAAAATCACACCAAAACCTTGGTTACAGGGATGGAAATTTGTGACTTGCAGGTCATCACTGTGTGGCAGGGCCAGTGGCAGTCTCCTCTGCCTTGGGATGCAGGTAATTACTATGCTGCCTAGAAAGTTAAGGGTCAGCTTTATAGTAGTGTTAAATAGGGGATACCTGGGTCACTTCTGAAAACAGAGGCCCCAGCCTCATGGATTTTTTCTAGATGTGGTAAGTTATAAGGTTGCTTTGAAGGTTAGACCTTTAATAATAAGAGGCATCTCATTCAACACAACCAAATTGATTATTGGTTGGCTAATATTTAAAAGCAATAAAAGTGGGAAATCCTTTAATTTAAAAAAAAAAAAAAAAAAAGGAGAAATGGGCTGAAGAGATGCTCAGTGGTTAAGAGCAGTTGCTCCTCTTGCAGAAGACCCAGGCTCGGTTCGTACTACCCACACAGGGCCCTTACCTCCCCCTGTAGCTCCAGTTTCAGGGAACCCAGTGTCGTCTTCAGGCCCCTGCGGGTCCACGGTGCACACGACCCACACCAGCACACATACCTACACGTAACAAAAAAATTTTTAAGTAGAAACATACAACATACATTCTATTTTATCTTGTGTCTGTCAGTGTGGCATAAAGGTGGTGTTCTGGCCTAGCAGATGAGGCACAGGGAACTTGTGCCTGTAATGGTAAGGCTGTAGCCGTCACCCTAGGTCCTCCTTGGTAGGACTCCACACCAGCTCAAGAGACCTGTTTTCCATATCCATTGAGTTCCACCTGCTGGACACCTTTCTCTGAAGCAAATGTTTTAGATTAGTTGGGTGTGAGGATGGCTATTAATTACCTAATATAATTACCTAAACTGTAATTTATACTTTTAAAAGTAATACTGTTATGACCAGAGGCCTGTATCCTTCTTTGTGTGCCTGTGTGTTGAATGTATGTGGTCTTACGGGTTTGTACACATGTGCATTCTGGTGTGCATGCATGTGGGTTTGTATGTTCTGCCTTATTTTTGAGGCAGGGTCTCTTACTGACCTTGAAACTCCCCAGTCAAATAGGCTGGCTGGTGGTGAGCTCCAGGAATCTTCTATCTTTGCCTCCCCAATGCTGGGATTACAGAAACTACTGTGCCCAGCCTGCTGTTGTTTTTAGTTAGTGCTGATAATCCAAACTCAGGCCCTCATGCTTATGTGGCAAGCACTTTACTGACTGAGCCATCTTAGCAGCCCTGTCTCTTTTTCTTACAACACTACCAAAGTAATATGTTTACTGTAGTCAGCCGGAACACAATGAAAGAAAGAAGTTTACCATAGCACCATGCTCTAAGACTAACCATATTTAATAGTTTATTGTATATGCCCCAGATTTGTGCATGTTGAGTTGTATTTGGGAGGGGTGGTCTTCTGGTTTGCTTAAAAAATAAAAACAAGACTCTTATTCTGTAGACCATCATGGCCTGGAACCACACTGGCCTCAAACTTGTGGCTGATCCTCAGCCAAAACCTAAGTGCTGGGATAAGATTACAAATCCATGAGTTACCACATTTGTTTTACCCTGATTTCTTTTTAAAAATAAAAATAGGTGTGCCTTACGTATTTACTGTTTTAGTAACTTGCTTTTATTACCATTATTTAGGACATTTTTTTCTGTTTCACTACTGATAGACCTACTTGCTTTTTTGCTTGTTTTTTGATTTTAGCTGTGCGGAGGGTAGGCAAGCACCCTATTAACTGAGCTGCACCCCTAGTCCTATCTTATTTTCTAAGCAGCTTTATTGAGTTACATTTTATGTACCACCAAATATACCCATTTCAAGTTTATGGTCTCCACCTTTTTAATAATTGTACTCCATTGCATGATAATTGACTATATTAGTCAGGATTCTCTAGAGAAGCAGAACTTGTAGAATGTATATATGTAGTAAATTTATCAGTTGGCTTACATGCTGTGGTCCAACTAGTCCAGCAATGGCTGTCTACCAACAGAAGGTCCAAGAATCCAGTAACAAAGCTGGATGTCTCAGCTGGTCCTCATTATACACTGGAATGCTCAAGAAGTACCTTTAATGTCAGTGAAGGGATGGACTTGCCATGGAGAATGAGAGCAAGCAGGCAAAGAGCAAGCTTCCTTCTTCCATGTTCTTTATGCAGGCTGGCTGCCAGAAAAAGGTGTGGCCCACATTAAAGGTGAATCTTCCCACCTCAAAAGATCCAGATTAGAAGTGGGTCTTCCCATTTCAAATAATTTAATTAAGAAAAAATCCCTCACAGGTGTACCCAGCCATTTGGGTTTTAGTTAATTCTAGATGTAGTCATGTTGACAACTAAGAATAGCCATCATAAGTCCACCCTTGTGAACTTGACAGTAGTATCTTCTTGTGATAAGATTAATGAATGAAAACGATAACTAGGTCATAATTATACCTAACATGATATAGCTATTCCTTATACAATTACAAATACATTAGATATTTAATCAGGTCATAATTATGCTTAACATGATAATAATTATCTGTCATACAACCACAAATGCCTTATAAATTTAGAACAGGTGGAAATTCCTCTTGAGGGACATTCTTTTAGCATCTCAAATTTGACAACCACTGATATTCTCTTAGTTGATATTCTCTTAGTCCATGATAGTGGAATTCAGGGAAGAAAACACAAATATTGCATGAACACATTCCTAAAATAAGGAAGAAACATTTATGGCAATTATAATCCTTGTTTTTACTGCTGGTTATATGGGCTTAGCTGGTATTTATGACTACTTTCGTCTACTACCCATTCTCTATTTGCTCTACCCTCTGAAAGAACCTCAGCAGGTCTTGTCTCTTGTCATAGAGGAGTGACCCATACTTTAATTCTTAATGAGTCCATGTCCTTTGTCATCTTGCCTGTTGAAGTTCCCACTGACCTTAGTCATAGGATGTGATGGCACCAAGAGACATCCTAAAGGGTCTCCATGCACTCCAGACACAGTCTTTCTTACCTCCATTGTGTAGAAGCTGTCCCATTTCCCCTTGGTAATCTGGACCAGTACTCCTCCTAACACTGTTATTTCTTTCTTAGCCTGTTGACTTAGGGACATCAGAAGCTCAAAGTGTCCAGGAGCAAGTCTGAGCTTTCAGTTCAGTGGAATGTTTGTGTGGCTCCCGGCGGGAGCGTGTCCCACTCTGGAACCAAAACTAGGCCAAGAGAACCTAAAGTCATGAGAACAGGAACCAAAATTTTTCTTAGTAGGTCACCAGGAGTGATAGTGAGTAGAACAATTCCCTTTTCCACCCTTGATTTCTGGACCTGTGTATTCTGGCTATGGAGGAAACAAAAACAAAACATACCATATATTAGATGCTGAGTCAAAGCATGTATCACCTTCTGGAGACCCCTGCCCCAACCCTGTAGGCTTCTACCACCTAATTGGTCCTGAATAAATGTGTCTTCAAAAAGCCGTTCCATCTTTCTGTCAGGCCAGCTGCTTTCGGATGGTGGGGAACATGGTAAGACCAGTGGGTTCTATGATCATGGGCCCACTACTGCACTTCTCTCCCTGTGAGATGAGTTCCTTAGTAAGAAGCAGTAATGTATTGGATACTATGACTGTAGAGAAGGCATTTTGTAAGTCAGTGTATGGTAGTTCTGGCAGAAGTGTTAGTGCAGGAAAGACAAATCCATAAGCAGAATAAATATCTACTCCTGGAAGGACAAAGCATTATCCTTTCCACAGAGGAAGTGGTCCAGTTAGTCAATTTGCCATCAGGTTGCTGGCCAGCCATCCTAGGGAATGGTGCCATATCTGAGGCTCAGTACTGGTCTCTGCTGTTGACAGATCTGGCATTCAGCAGCAGCTGTAGCCAGGTCAGCCTTGACAAGTAGCAGTCTATGTTGTGAAGCCCATACATAGCCCCTTCTCTGCCAACATAGCTCCTTTGTTCATGAGCCACTGGGCAGTGACAGGGATGGCTGGGGAAAGGACAGACTGTCCACAGAATAGATCATCCTGTCTACTTGATCACTGAACTTCTCAGCTGAAGTCACGTTTTAATGAGCATTTACATGGGGCACAAGTATCTTCATATCTTTTGCCTGTTTGGAGAGATCTATCCACATACCTCTTCCCCACACGTCTTTCTCACTAGTTTTCCAGTCATGCTTTTTCCAGGTCCCTGACCATCCAGCAAATCCACTGGCTATAGTCCATGAATCAGTGGCCATTTCTCCTTCCAAACAAAATGTATGACCGTGAAGTTCTGCCCACTGTGAAGAGTGTCTCTTTACTAATGTCTTTCCAGGTGGTCCCCAGCAAGGGGGTCATGCTGCTGGGTGGTGCCTGCATAATGTGCAGAACCATCAGTAAACCGTGGAAGTCTTCTCTTCCTCAGCCAGCCAAGCATAGGGGACAGGCCATGAGGCTAAAGGTGCATGCTTGGCAGCAGATAGCATTGAAACAGGAGTAGAAACCATAGGCATTTGAGCAACTTCTTCATGTAACTTGTTTGTGCCCTCAGGACCTGTTTGGGCCAGATCACATATATACCACTTCCATTTGATAATAGATTGGTGCTGTGCATTTCCTACTCTGTGACTCTGTGGGTCAGATGAGTGATGGGCAAGTCGGATCACATGGTAACTTGGTGGCCCATTGCCAAATGTTCAGTTTCCACTAAAGCCCAATAGCAGGCCAAGAGCTTTCTCTCATAGGGAGAACAGTTATCTGCAGATGATGGTTGAACTTCACTCTAAAAATCCCAAGGGTTGCTTGTGTGGTTCACCTATAGGGTCCTGTTACTGATGCTTTAGCCAGCATCCCTATCTGTCACTGACACTTCAGGTTGTCTTGGGTTTACTGGATCATATAGTCCAAGTGGTAGAGCAGCCTGCGTAGCAGCCTGGACCTGTTGAAGAGCCTTTTCCTGTTCCAGGCCCCACACAAAGCCAGCAGCTTTCTGAGTCACTTGGTATATGTGTCAGAATAACAGGTCCAAGTAAGGATTGTGCCATCTCCAGAATCCAGATAGGCCCACTGAACATTGTGCTTCTGTCTTGGTGGTGGGATGGGCTAGATGCAAAAACTTACCCTCCACCTTAGAAGGAATATCTCTGCATGCCCCACACCACTGAACTCCTAAGAATCTCACTGTGTAGAAGACTCTTGAATTTTGGTTGGATTTATTTCCTATCCTCTGATACGAATATGTACTTCCACTGAATCCAAAGTGGTTGCTACCTCCTGCTTACCTGGTCCAATCAGCATAATGTCATTAATGTAGTGAGCCAATGTGATATTTTGTGTAAGAGACACATGATCAAAATCCCTTTGAACTAAGTTATGGCACAGGACTGGAGAGTTAATATATCCTTGAGGTAAAACTGTAAAGGTATACTTCTGGCCTTGCCAACTGAAAGCAAATTGCTCCTGGTGGTTTTTACAGACAGGTACTGAGAAAAGGTGTTTGCTAGATCAATAACTGCATACCATGTACCAGGAGATGAGTTAATCTGCTCAAGTAAGGACATCATATTTGGTACAGCAGCTGCAGTCAGAGTCACCACCTGATTAAGCTTTCAGTAGTCAACTGTCATTCTTCATAATCCGTCTGTCTTCTGCATGGGCCAAATAGGACAGATAAAGGGAGAAATGGTGGGAACCACCACCCTTGCATCTTTCAAGTCCTTGATGGTGGCACTAATTTCTGCAATTGCTCCAGGAATGCAATGCTGCTTTGATTCCCTGTTTTCCCTGGCAGAAACTAAAGGCTTCCATTTAGCTTTTCCAACCATAATAGCCCCCACTCCACAGGTCCAGAAACTAATGTGAGAATTCTGCCAACTCCAATTGGGGTATATCTACCCCAATTATATATCCTGGGACTGGGGAAATAACCACAGGATGAGTTCAGGGACCCAGAGGACTTACTGTCAGAGTTCAGCCAAAACTCCATTGATCACCTGACCTCCATAAGCCCGAACTTTAACTGGAGGGCCCCAGTGTTTCTTGGTGCTCACAAAATCACTCTTAATTCAGAGCGAGTACCCAGTAGACACCAGAAACTTTCCTTTTTCTCCAGTACTGTTACCCTTGTCAAAGGCCTTTGGTCTCTCTGAGGAAAGACAATAAAACTTTTATGTACTTACCAAGGTCTGTCTCCCTTCATTCAAACTGACTTAGGTGTGGAAATTGGTTCATGGGCTGAGATTACCTTTTGCCATGGTCCAGTGTAGCCTTTCTTTCATTTGTTTGAGATTTTTCTTCACTTACACAGATCAAACAAAAATGCAGCAGGCTTCTTACCTATTTCATACCTGTAAATACCATTTTGAATAGCCAGTAAAAGGTCTGTGCAAGTCATGCCACTGTAATATTCAGTTTGCCTGTTCTGCACCATTATTTATCAGGCCCTTATGGACATTGCTTTGTCTGTGTTGCCCATTACAGTAACTATGATCACCTTGCCTTTGGCAATCCGGTACTACCACCTGGCCCCTCCTACTGGTCCCAACTAAACCCATAACATTCAATTCATCTAACTGGACAGCAGTGTTTCCAGCCCTGAGGTGTGGCACAAGAGAAAGGGCAACAACAAAGCTTGTCAAATGTGTCATTATTTTGTATCTACAGATTAGTGAAGACCATGTCTTTTGAGCCTTTCCAATATGGAGAATTAGGTTTTACACAGCATATCAAAATCTCTTCATCAACATTAATGGATATCAGGCATCTCTGGCTCCTTCTCAGCAGGCTGTCTTTTGACCTGCCAGTCAGACAAAATGTTCATACCTTTTTGGTTTTTGTTTTTTTTATAAGATTTCTAAAAAAGATTTATTATTTATTATGTATACAGTGTTCTGCCTGCATATGTGCCTGCAAACCAGAAGAGCATACCAGATCTCATCATAGATGACTGTGAACCACCATGTGGTTGCGGGAATTGAACGCAGGACCTTTGGAAGAACAGCCAGTGCTCTTAAACCTCTGAACTGTCTCTCCAGCCCTGGTTTTTGTTTTTTTACTATGCAGCCTTCTAGAACCTTACTCAGTGGGCCCATATCAATAAACTCAGCCTGACCCTATTTTATGTTCCTTCCACCATTATCTCATATCCTTAAAATCCATTCCCATGCATATTCCCCAGGTTTCTGCTTGAATGAATTACCAAACTCATTAAGTAGTGTAGCATACCGTGTGAACTCCACTTTCTACCTCCCCTCCAAGAGCCTGCTTAGCCTTAAGTCTCATTATAAATCTATAGGCAACTATTGTTGAGCCCTGAGGGACATCAGTATTATTTTGCCTGGCCTGTCCTTCAGAGAAAGAATTCTTCTCTGATTTGTCAGAGAATAAAGGATTAACTTCCTCTTTCAAAGGCAGAAATGGCAATATTTCAGTGGTCAGGATGGAAGCACATCTTCTGCTGAGATTGGAGACTGCTTTTTTTCAGGTGAGATAAACCCTTGAGAATCTGACAGTTCAAAGTTCTCAGCCTCAACAGGGTCCTCCCACACATCCCCATCCCAAATTACAGGTTCCTGTTTATTGCCAGTTATTGTTACTTTAGTGGACAACAACTCTCCAAGGTTAGGAATTTATTTATTTATTTATTTATTCATTCATTCATTTATTTATTTATTTATTTATTTATTTATTTCTGTAATTCAGCCAACCTTATAATGAGGCATTGGTTTTATTTCAACTTGAGCTTTGTGACCACTGGAGAGACTTAGAAACCGTTTAGACTTTTGATGTACATCTGGAGCTGGAGCTGGTCAGTTTTATTACTGTTTATTGTTGTCCTTTGCCAAATTGTGAGATTCTAGAAGTTGGTTAATTTTACCATGGAGCCCATTCTTTTCCTTTGTCAATTTATCCAGAGATGCTAGGAGTAACCGACCAGCATCATTATTTTCTTTATTTTTCTGCAAGTTGTCAAAACTTATATACAGAATCACCAAATTCGTTCCCTCTCACAATTGGTAAATCAAGATAATCAAATGCATTTGTCTCCTTAAGTGTGTAAAACAATTTCACACCATGGGCTTTCAGTACTCTCTGAGTTCCCAGGAGAGGAGCTGTAGGTGTTGACAAATTGGAAAGCCTGTTAAAAAATTCATTCTTATACTTCTATTGCTGCAGAACCACTCCTGGTACTAAAATCTGTACTAGTCAGGGTTCTCTAGAGGAACAGAACTTCTAGATTGAGTGTGTGTGGAGGGAGGGATTTATTAAAAAAGCATATAGGCTGTGGTCCAACTAGTCCACCAACCCAAAGGTCCAAGAATCCAATAGCTGTTCAGTCCATGAGGGTGGATGTCTCATCTGGTCTTCAGTGTACACTGGGATGCTGAAGAAGTAGGCTGTAATGCCAGTGGAGGAATGGACTTGCTGGTGAGCCGAGAGCAAGCAGGCAAAGAGCAAAAGCTTCCTTCTTCCATGTCCTTAGTCAGACTGCCAGCAGAAGATGTGGCCCAGGTTAAAGATCTGGTTAAAGGTAGATCTTCCAGCCTCGAAGATATGGATTAGAAATGTGTCTGCCAACTGAAATGATTTAATGAAGAAAGAAATCCTTCATAGGTAAATGCCCAGACATTTGGGTATAAGTTAATTCCAGATGCAGTCAGGTTGACAAGTCCACCCCTTGTTGGGCTGGAGAGATGGCTCAGCTGTTAAAGGCTAGGCTCACAACCAAATATATAAGCCCACCCCTTCTCAGATTGACACACAATCACACCTTGTGTCATGCTTTGTTTCTAGATGAAACAATCAGCATATTTCCAGAGTACCTCCTAACTTTTCATATGATCTGTATATTGATAGAACATACACACATGAACGCACGTGCGCGCGCGCGCACACACACACACTTCACTATGAGACTAAATAAAGTTTCTGATTGTTTTTTATTTTGCCCAGGGTATGTAAGAGAGCAGTGCAGAGGTGACACAAAACAGGAGAAGATGCTTCATGCTTTCATGAGTCTCATACCTAGAATGTCCCCTGCTGCCCAAACACACTGGTTAACTGGGGAGAGTCTTTCCAGGACAGCATGTTCTTACTTGGAGTTCCATCAGTATTCGGGGTAGAGTTACACAGCACTCCAGCCCCCTTAGAAAGTAGTCACAGGTCTTGAGCCCCTGGTTCTTAGGTCAGACTGCATCCTGAAGACCTTCTCACTCTACCTCTCCTTCCAGGTCCCAAAGCAGCACTGGAGACACATCTACCTGTAGCATTTCTGGTCCAAGAAAGTTCAGGTCACTGAGGCCACCTGACACCAGCACAGTTGCCTCCTTTGGCCTGAGTTTTCTGGATACCAGGATCACAAACGTTCTTCCCCACCTTTATTATTTATTTCTTCACCAGCAATATCTGTGTCTCAATTCTTGCCTCATCTGTTAATCTTTGTTAACTTTGGTGAAAAGGAAGTCTTCTTATCTTGTGTATTTATCAACTGTTATTTCTTTCTGTCAAACAGAATCCCTTGTGAGGTGCTATGCAGACAATGCCGGGATTCACTTCTACTTGGATCATTATTAGCAGTAGGCACCACTGTCCCCTCCCAGGGACGCTGTGGCTTCAAGGACTATGTTCAGAAAAGTAAGCATTTTTACTAGTTTAGCTTTTCTGAGAGGTCATTATTTACCTCTTAGCCCTTAACTAAATATATGTATAAGAGGTCTAAATCTGGTTAACGGAAAACCTTATCTGATTAAGAAAACTACTCATGAACACTTCTGGTTAAAAAGCTCGTCCTCTGGTTCTGGCTTCTAAGGCCAGACACCGTAATCAAGAGCCTGTGGACCAGTTCCTTCTGCCCTGCCCTTGGGGGTAAGTGTCCTCTGGCATTCTTGCTGGCACCTTTCTTTGTTGAAGACCAAAGCAATTTTAGTCACTGAAGCTAAACATGAAAATTCATGGAACTTAATTGAAATCAAAATAAACATCCACACAACCCTCAAGAGAGGGAGTGTGAGTGAGAATCTAAATAAATTCCTTTGTTCAGCAAATATTATTCGGCTATCTGATGTGGGCCAGGCTTTGTCTAAGTGCCAGTGGGGAATAGGGTTGATCTGAACAGAAGCTTCTGACCCTACAGAGATGATATGCTATTGAAAATAAGACAAATAGCCCAGAAAACACAGAAGCCAGGCCTGCTGCCTCAAACCAGTAGTCCTAACTACTCTTGAGGCTGAAACAGGACGATCATGATTTCAGAATCTGCCTGGGCTAGAAAGCAAGTTCTAGGCCTGTGTGAAACTTACTTATACTTTGTCTCAAAGTCAGAATATAAAACTAAATACAACAGGGCTGCAGGTAGCAGGGTGCTTGCCTACCATGCATGTGGCCGTAGGTTCTGTCTCCAGTAACAAAAGAAGAAAGAAAGAAAAACCATGATAATTTCTGAGTACAATGGATAGGATAAAGCAGGAGGCTGATGAATGGATTGCACACCAGCAGATGTGGGTGTCTAGAGAGGCTTCCAAGGAGGTGACCTGAGAACTAGAACAGGATAAGTGGACGCCAGCAGCTTGTTCATCTGGAGCAGAGTGTTGCTGACAAGAAGATGGAATGTGGGTGCTTGATGTAGAGAGGAAGCCTGTGTGCTAGAGGAAGTGTGAGTCGGGTCAGAAGAATGAACAATATTCCTGCCATATGGGACCTTGGCTAGATAAGGAGCTTGCTCTTTACCCTAAATACTAGGGAAAGGCATGGGCTGGTTTTGTGTGTTTATAATTGTAAAGGGATTATCTACTAAAGTAAAACATACACATCTTAAGTGTGAAATTTGATGAATTTATGTGTCATGGATATTTTACATGAAGAGGAGACAGCATAATTCTGTTTATGTTTTAGAGAGGTCAGTGCCTGTAAATGGACAGATGAGTAGATGGAACAATGGACGAGTAGCTTAATGAACAGATAGTATTCTGTCTTGTTACATAAAACATAGTATGGCTCTGAGCAGGTTATTTATCTAATTTTTGGAAAAGTGTGGTCCAAGGTGGCATCTGATACTGTCTCCTTGACATCTCTGCCCCAGACAGAGGCCAAGAAAAATGAGTTTTACTCAGATAGCTGTGTCAGTTGACTTCAGCTTGGACCTTCATGTTCCCATAGGTGATTGTTGATTGTGGTGAGTGGATGTGGCCTGGATTTTCTGCCCTGACAACAGGCTCAGCCAATTCATCCTTCCCTCTTCTGAGGATGACTCATATGCTGGACAGACAGGCATGCGATGTTTCTTCCTGTGGTGTGGTTCTCTGGTTATTTAAAGGGTCACTCTTGGAAGGGAGCTTCTGCATCACTGTCTTCTTGTATCTGAAATGCTGTTGTTCAGATGCTGTGTGTGTGATGTAAGCCATTATGAGTCACTGTCCTATATGACAGGAGGTGTCAGTAGTTGATTGAATCGCTTCTCAGTGTGATCTTGAGAGAAAGTGGGCTATTTAGAGATTAGAGCGCTACCTTTCAGCATACTACAATTATCAACTAGATTTCAGGGGGAATTCACCTATATGCTGCTTACAACAGATCCACCTGAATCATAAAGTTGAGATTGAAAAGATATTTCATTTAAATGCTATAAAAAACATGGGACTGGCCGTAGTCTACATACTTGTAACCCCCATGCTTGGGAAGCTGAGATGGAAGGAGGGAGAATCGAAGGCCAGCCTGGGATCTTCAGCAACATCTCATCTCAAAAAAACACAAAAACCACCAACAAAAAAACAATATACCTTGAATTTTATGTATTTCCTGTATGTGCACATTTTCTAAATGGTGTATTTTAATTCAAAAGTGAGTATGGCTGGAGGAGGTGGGAGCAAGTGTGGCACCTGCTGGTGGAGGAGCAGGGAAGCCTGTCAGCACACCAGTACAAAGCATGAAGGCCTGGACCAGTCACGTAGTGGACGTGAGGAAAGGTGTGTGTCCAGAAGACCTGTCAGCAGCTGGTATGGAAACTGCCAAGTCCTCAGCATGGAAGCTTGGGAGAACATCTTCCAAAGGGTTGAGAAAGCATTCAGGCTGTTGAAAGGATTGGAAGAGTAGAGAGCACAGCTGGGGAGGCTTAAGCTCCTAGGCCTGCCTGCAGGAAAGGAAGAAAGGAGTTGACTGGCATGGAGAGGTCAGGTTTTAGCCCAGATAATATGCCGCTGAGGCCATTGTAGGATGCAGTGCAGCCTGTGACTGCGAAGATGAATCCAGAGAAGAGAGGGAATACAGAGTGAGAGGCAGGGATGGTAAAATGAACTTTGCTTTCCTGAGCTCATGTTCTGTGCCAATCCTGTGTGCTGTCCTTTAATCTCAATAAGCTGGTAATTCTTAAAGGTACTCCCTCCCCCCCTTCTATTCTTTTCTTCCTCTCTTCCTGTGTGTGCTTGTGTGTGTGTGTGTGTACTAATTTGCAAGTTAGAGGCAGAGACAGGATTCAAAACCACCTCTGTCTCTGAAGCCCAGAGTCCTGACTATTCTTTTAGAGGCTTGGGACCCATGTGTACCCAAAAAGCCAAGAACCTGCTCAGGACCTCTCCATGACCTTGAAGGAGTTTGGAGTCCTTAAAGCAACAGGAAAGAACCTGTGTGAGAGAAAGGGCTTCACTTAGTGCTTCTGGCCTCCAGTGCCAGAAGTCTCTAGCTTGCTGCATTTCCTCTTCCCTTTGCCCTGGAAGGGCTCTTTCAAACTCCTGGAGCCTTTGCTTCCAGGTCTGGGGAGCTTGACCTACCCTGCCTGCTCTACCCTGAGCTTTGCCCTAAGGGATATGTTATGGATGGGTGGGTGGCACCTTGCCTTAGCCTCTTTGCTCTATCAAGTCTCTTCCTTCTTCAGAGTCACAATTAATGGGTAGGTCACTTGTCCTTTCTGGAGCCTGAGTTCTATGGTCCTTGTTTTTAGTGGCAGCTTCTGGCATTTTACCTGCAAAGAGACTTCTGTCTTCCCATTCAAATGAAATGCAAGATACCATAAGACAAGTTTAAATTCCCACCAACAGAGGCCTCCCCACCATTCTTTCTTAAATGTTTAGCTCAAGGTTTAAAAAGCAGCTAGAAGCTCCTTTCTTCTCCTCAGCCTCTTCAGCACATGAGAATGTGCTGTCCTTTGGCCCAGGGTGCCTCATGGGTCTCCCTGCTCCCACATCACCCTCTTTAAGCTGCTGTCAGCAGAGCCGCAGAATAAAACTAAGTGAACTTCAGTTTAGCATCCATCCATCTTCACTGGCAGAAAAGAGAAGCACTTGCCCTGCTTCAGTGTGAAGACTCCCCTGCACCTTCCTCAGATTACTGAACCCTTCACAAACAGATCACACCCTGCTCCCCAGGTCCTCTGCCCTGCTGCAGAGTTCACCTTCACACCACTGATGTGCGCTGTATCACAGCCACCATCCCATGTAAACAAGGCAAGGATTTTGACTGTTGCATTTCCTCCTGAACGGGACATGTTACATAAAAGCTCATATGTTAGCTGGTTGTGGTGGTGCACACCTTTCATCCTAGCAGTCGGAGGCAGAGATTCGAGGACAGCCTGGTCTACAAAGTGAATTTCAGGACAGCCAAAGCTACCCAAAGAAACTATGTCTAGAAAAAAAAGTTCATGTGTATGTTTATATGTGTGAATTTATTAATATAATTTGAAAGTGTTTCCATATTAAGTTATTAATCTTGTCTAGATCTACATATTTTAGGATTAAAATATGTATGTGTCCTATTATGTATACTTATCCCTGTTAATGTTTATTTCCAGGGTTTTGTGTGACATATTACAGTGACATCCTAGACATTTTGATACATCAACATTAATATTTGTAGGATACTACCTTGCACTTCAGGGAATGTAATATAAAAATATGTGGGTTGTTAATTCTTTGATAGACTTACCAAGCTGAACTTTGGTAATATGAGCTCATTCTTCTGGAGTATATTTTCTCTCCAGCTTTTTAAACAGGAGACATTAGGCCTATTGAAAAGCCTAAATTGTAGTATGGTGAATGCTCAAATGCCCCTTACCTTGTTCTCCAGTTACTGTCTTTCTACATGAATGTGCTTGCTCTGGCGGTTACCATAACACAGTACAGAGACTAGGTGGCTTAAATGATAGATACTTCTTTTCTTCCAGTTGTGGGAGGGTCAGTTCCAAGATGAAAGGGTTAGTTAGCAGGTGCGCTTTCTTCTAAGGCCCCTCACTGGCCTTAGTATGCTTGCAGATGCATACTTCTTTTTTTAATTAAATTTTTATTGAAAATAGATTATTCTGTCATACAATGCATCCCAACCAGTTTCCCCTCGTTCCACTTCCCTCACACTGCCCCCCTACCTTCCCTCTCCCCCAGATCCACCCCTCTTCTGCTTCCTTTTTAGAAAAGAGCAGGCCTACAAAAGACAACAGCCAAACAGGACAACACAATAAGACAAGGCAAAAGCCCTCACATCAAGGCTAGACGGGGCAGGCAACCCAGTGGGGGGGAAAGAATCTTAAGAGCAGGAAAGAGTCAGAGATACAACCATTTCCACTGTTTGGAGTCCCACAAGAACACCAAGATACCAGCCATAACGTACATGCAGAGGACCTGGGGCAGGCCCTGTGCGTGCTGCTTCAGTCTCTGTGAGGCCATGTGAGCATGAGCTGTGCTGAGTAGATTCGGTAGGCTGTGTTTTCCAGATGTCCTCCATCTCCTTTGACTTCTACTGTCTTTCCACCCCCTCTTCAGTGGAGCTTCCCAGTCTCCAAGGGGAGGAACCTGATGGATACCTCAAGTTTATACACTCTCTACACAATTTCAGGCTGTGGGTCTCTGCATTGCTCCCATCTGCTGCCAGAGGAAGCCTCTCTGATGCTGACTGGACAAGGCATCAATCTATGAGTACAGCAGAATGTCATTAAAAGTCACTTCATTTTGTTGTTGTTGTTCGCCCTAGGTCTCTGGGCTGTCCAGTCTCCAGTTGCTGGCCACCCAGACAGTGTAGGCCATGGGTTTCCTCTCATGGGCCTCAAGTTAAATTAGTCATTGGTTAACCATTCTCACAAGTTCTGTGCCACCATTGCCCCAGTGCATCTTGCAGGCAGGACAGATTGAAGGGCAAGGATTTTGTGTCTGGGTTGTTGTTCAGGTTTCTTTTTCTATATGATACAGAGTACGAACCCACACCAAAGAGACTAGAACATAGGGTGAAGGCTCCAGGCAGACACCAGCTCCATCTCTCTGCGTTCAGTGAGCTGCGTGGATGTCGTCCTTGGAAATGGGGTGCCACTGTCAGTTTAAGATAGCAACCCTCTGTCCTAGCATCAGCCTGGGTTGTTTAGGAATCTCTGTGGAACGCCTTCAGCCGAAAACTCAACTGAATGTCTCACCACCAGAAGCTTTGCCTGGCTACAAAAGAGGACCAGTTCAGACTCCGTATCCTACAGTACTAGGAGCTCACTAGGGTCACCCTCATAGACTCCAGGAAGGCCTCCACACACACACGCACCCAAGTGCACCTTCAATAACAGTTGTCTCTCCCACATTCTCTTCCTCCATCCCCCATTCCCACCACCTGATCTTTCCTGCTCTCCACCCCTACTTTTCCCTAGTCCACTTGAAAACTCTGTTGTTTCCCCTTCCCAGGGAGATCCATGCTTCCCCTCTAGAGCTCTCCTCTCTACCTAACCTCTCTGGGTCTGTGGATTGTAGCTTGAGTATCATTTATTTAACCACTAATATCCACTTAAGTGAATACAAACTGTAGTTATTTTTCTGGGTCCAGTTTACCTTATTCAGGATGATTTTTTTTCTAGTTTTATCCATTTGCCTGCATAATTCATGATGTCGCTTTTTTTTTTTTAACAACTGAGTCATACTCCATTGTGTAAATGTCGTTATCCATTCTTCTGTTGAGGGACATCTAGGTTGTTTCCAGTTTCTGGCTATTATGAATAAATCTGCAATGAACATAGCTGAGCAAGTGTTCTTGTGGTAGGATGGAGCATCCTTTGGTTATATGCCCAAGAGTGGTATAGCTGGGTCTGGGTCTTAAAGTAGATCAATTCCCAATTTTCTGAGGAACCGACAGTTGACTACTTTTTGTTTTGTTTTGTTTTTTTTAAGACAGGATTTCTTTGTGTAGCCCTGCCTGTCCTGGGACTTGCTTTGTGACCAGACTGATCTGGAACTCACAGAGACCCACCTGCCCTACCTTCTACATGCTGGGATTAAAGGCGTGTGCCACCACCTCCTGGCTTGCATGGCTATTTCTTACTATGTCCTCGCATGGCCTTTTCTTGGTGCACTCATACATCTGTATCCTGGGTTCTTCTTTAAACAAAACAAAACAAACAAACAAAAACACCAATCATACTGGATTAGGACCCACCCACAGGACCTCATTTTACCTTAATTCTTCAACAGCACTATCTCCAAATACAATCAGTAGGGGCTCATCCCATAGTATCACAATTGTTTCCCTTTATCCATACATCACATTAATATAGTAGTATAATAGGTCTATTATAACATTTATACTTATGTATAGTTATACTGTATTTAATCATATCATTTTATGTAATCTATTTAACATATATAATTATAATCTATTTAACATAGGTAGTATATAATCTCTTTCCATAAGCCATTTGAAGGAAAATTATACCTTCTCTGATACCTAAGTGTTTATCTTGTAGAAATTAGAACATTCTCCTTTTTGAGTATATGATGTTCTTAATAACGGTGAAGATAGAACCAGGTGGTGGTGGTTGCGCCTTTAACCCAGTACTCAGGAAGACAGGCAGGTAGATCTCTTGAGTTTGAGGACAGCCACGGAGAAACAAAACAACCACAATAACAATAATGGTGAGGACAGGACTGAGAAGCATAAAGTGGCTCTGGCCCCCGCTGGAAGTTTCTAGACCATTCTCTTGTAAGCCTTGGCCCCTCAGTGAGACTTGGCCTGCTTCTAGGGGAAAAAACCTGCTTTCAAGAGCCATTCAGGCCAATAGAGCCTCTTGGCTTCAGCTTGAGATTTTTTGGCATGGTTGAGGTTTGAGGTCTACAATGTGTCAAGGACACAACAGACTTCCTTACAGTTGCACCAGCTTTGCAGTCTCTCTATCAACATGATTTGAAACACCAGGGTTGTTATTTCAGTCTTTGTACAGGCAGCCTTGCCCTGCCAAGTGTGGACTGGCTGTATTTATTCAGAGAGCAGGATTTATTGACTTGCTTTCCATTTTCTCTTTCACCCTCCTCCTGCTGCTGCAGTCCCTTGGCAGCTTGAGAGTTGGTTCTCTCCTGCCTCCAGTTCTGATTAGGGATCTTTCATGGCTTGAGTCAGTCTGTTTCTTTCTTAGCACTTTGGTGTGGGTAAATATCACACAGGCAGTACTTCCGGTGTTTGTATTAGTTATGGAATGTTGTTAAGAGCTCCAGGGGCACGTGTAGTGGGGAAACTTTATTTCCTCTGTTCTAGACAGTGTGCCTGCACAACTTGGGCATGGGCACACCCCTTTGCCAGCCAAGGTTGAGCAGGTTGTTGCTGCCCCATCCCTAGAGCTGTGAGCACAGCCAGCATCTCTTCTCAGTGCATTTACCTGGGAACTCCATCATCCGCACAGCCCTCAGGGCAGCTTTTCCAGGCGGACTGCTTAGACTCCTGGCTCTTCCTTCCCTACAGGATTCATTCCAGCCCCCCAGACCCAGCACTCAGGACCCCCCTCATGGGGCCCATCTTCAATTTGTCATCCTCTTACCTGCTGCTCCTCCAGCAGGCCTTGTAGTTATGTACTATAGCGAGGCAAATTAAATTCTTCTAAACACAGCGCTGTGCTCTGTGACTGTAGCTGCAAGCCCCGCAGCTCTGCTCAGTGTCACCTCTCTGGTCTGGCAGCAAGCTCTTCCTCAGCCTTGAGGACTTGGCTTTTCACTAGGGAGGCCTGTCCTAATCACTCCTTCTCCCAGCCTCAGACTGGTCTCTTCTCTAGCACTTTCCATCCTGCATGATTTCATAGCTCTCCCCTCTTTCCTAGGCTGCTGACTTTACATTTGTATCCTCCAGTGCCTGCCCTCAGGTAGACAGTAAACCACAGGGTAAGCGGGTGGACTGGCCTCATATGCTAGAGTTAGAAGCACCGCATTGTCCTTTGTTGTTTCCAGTAATCACCCAAGTAAGCTCTGACACAAGAAGAAAATGCAGGTCTGCATACACTGTGAGAAGTCACGCTTTAATAAGTATCTAGTTCTGAAGAGTCCATGCTGACAGACAGTAGTACAGGCTCCCAGTAACCGTCCCTGAACAAAACATGCTGCCCCATGCTAACAGACTAAGATTTTCACTTAGCAATGTAAGTAACAAGTAGACTGATAACCCAGTTTGTATATTTACTTTGCTCTTGGTTTGAGAAACTACTGATGTCTGTCTGTTCTTTCAGTTAAACGCTTCAGAGAACCAAAGCATGAAAGACGACCATGGAGGATATGGTATGTACCAAAGTGCTGACTTGCCCCTAGAAAGCTTTTTTACTGTGTTGGGGTTTTGGTTTGGGATTGGTGGAGGTGTGTTGGGATAGATGGGGCATAGAATAGGAGAATCTACATACCATATAAAGTAGGTGAGTTAATAATTAACTCAGCTGAGTTAATTATTAGAAGTGCTGTATAATATGAAAACAGTTCTGTTTCTTTGAAAAACATTTGACCTCTACTTTTATTTATAATGTTGCTTTCAGTACTGGAAGATGGAAGACAATACAAATGGAGCAGCCTCTGCTGTGGGCTTCTTCATCACAACTTGTAACGAGACTATGCTTAAATTCTTGACTTCTACAGTCTGTATGTGTAATCAAACACAAAGTTACTTGGAGATTAGTCATGCATACATCAGAGATCCTTAGAACACCCCCTACCAAGTGTGCCTCAAAATTCAAGGAAACAGTGTTTCCATTTTATGGTTTATTCTGAAGGATGCAGGTGAATGGCTAGGTAAAGAGGTTCAGTGAGCTGGGATGTTCCTGAGCACAGTTCTATGAGCGTGGCTTTAGAGCACACCATCCTCCCTGTACATCAGTTCATTAGCTCGCCGCTTCCTGTGTTAACTGAGTCTACAGCCTGTCTTCTCTCCTGGAGTATGGTGGCTCTTGGTGCAATTATGGCGTAGTCTTTCAGTGGCTTCCTGGCCAAAAGCACTCTAGGAACCACAGTCACCTTTTTAGAACAAAAGATGTTCCCATCACCCAGGACAGTCCAAAGGATTGGACTTCAGTGGGGGGATCTGAGATCAGAAAACAAGATACTCCTTACTCTCCTGGCACTCAGGAAGTTACGTATTGGTTGGGACTCTTGGTCAGGGGTAGAGATCAAGTGTTCAGTATAGTTACATGAGTGTCCAACATGAGTGGCCCTGCAGCCGCAGCTGTGTGTTGACTATATGGTGGTAAAGCTTCAGAAATAGATTCCAGGGACAAAACTCCCAATCAGTAAGTCACTTAGAAGGAGTCAGTTTGGGCTGACAGTGTGGGCTAACTAAGCTTACTCCTGTGCTAACAAAATTTCCACTCCCCTTCAGAGAAACCTCATCGTCATGTCAATCAAGGTGCTTTGTAAATTGTCACACATGTTCTTACTGGTTCTTAAAGTCATTACTCCCATATGTTGAGCAGTCTTCTTTGTACCCACTCCACCACTGATTCTCCCAGATCTGGGCATTTAGTCCTGCTCTCATGGTTAGGTCACCACGAAGACTGAGACTGAGGCTGTTTGTGTCTTATGCATGTTACCTTTGATGTCTCCTTGCCACTGGGTATAGGGATGGTTTTGAGGCTTGGCCATAGGATTGGTCTGTTTTCCCCAACGTGGTTGCTGCTGTCCTGTCAGGTTGGTAACACTTGCTGGTTCTGTTTTATGCAGGTTTTTAGACACTTCCAAACAAGCCATAGGGATGCTGTTCATCCACTTTGCAAATGTGTACCTAGCAGATCTCACTGAAGAGGACCCTTGCTCACTGTGAGTTGCTTGTATTTGAATTTGACCTCAGTTGAAAATACGGACTGGCCCTACCTTCCCTTGCTAGTGCAGCCCTCTAGCTTGGAGGCGCCCATCCCTTCCCTTCTGGATTTCTCTCATTTCATCCTATGCATGCCTGCATGAGTTTATATATACTCATGGTTGGCTTGCAGGACTTTGACAGTTACCTTGTGCACTGGCTTTCTGTTAATCAGTCCAAGTTCAGTCTTTCTAGTGCCCTAGTGGTCCGATGGTCCCAGCAGCCCCCAAGCTGGACAGGATAACACTGCAAGATTGGCTCTGTGCCAGGTACGCGCACATGCCGTTTCGCTATGGTGTAAGACGCTCATAGGCAGTTGTGTCAAGCATCACTGACCTCTTTGATCAAAAGAGCATCCACTGTTCCATCTGTCAGTGTGGACTGCCTTCCACATGATGCCCCAAGCACTGTGTCTGAAACCATAACCATGCCCTAAAATACTGTGCTTCTTACTGGGAGGAGGAATGGTTATTCCCCAAGTAGACAGAGCATAACCCCAATCCCAACTCTTACCTCCAATCTGCAACTTCAAGTTGGAAGCACAGAAAAGTTATAGTACTTAAAGTTCACACAGTGTAGATGTGGTGGAGCTGGACTTAAACCAGTCTGTGCGCAAGGCCCCATGATGTTCTGATGCCTAAATGAATCATCTGTGTTGAATACAAGTTGTAAAATTTGGTCTTAGTTTCGAAGAACAGCACACAGTAGGATCAGGAAGTATTTGACAAGTATAGTAATGAATGCAAGACTGGTTATACCTACCCATTGTCCTTGTTATCATTCAGATGTAGACATGCAGGTGTGAATAGCATTCCACACCAGTTAGATATAGGTGTCAGAGTAGTAGCCTCCTGTCAGAATAGAAATTGCTTTGGAAGCTGTGACCTTTCTTTGTGACTCAGTCTGAGAGTGACCCCTTGTGTCTTTAAGAAGGAAGAGCAAGCAGCCTGCCTCCCTCTCATTGCTACTTTTCCGGGTTCTGGGGACCAAGCACAATATGCTGTTCCCAAATTGGAGTGTTGTGCACATCACAGAGTCCAGACTGGGACAGAGGTCTACTAGTCTGCATAAAGTGTCTCAGGCCTTCACAGCTTGAAAATTCCTTGAAGCCAACTCTTGCCTTATCCTTGAACTTATCTATAGGGGGTTCATAACCCTGTAGTATCACAAAGGGTCAGTACCTGCCTCAGTAACCTCATTTCCATCTTATTCTATCCTAGATAACTGGAGCCTGTGTCCAGTGCTCAGCTAGATCTGGATAATAGAGCCCTTGAGGGAGGGCGGGTAAACAAGGGGCTTTACCCCTATTTTTTGTCAGGCAAATGGAAACAAACCTTATAGAATGTGTGGTCACTATTGGCATGCCTCTCCTACCTCCTATCCCGTGTCCTTTTTTCAGGGTGCTGGGTTCCATCACCAGTACCACTACAAAAAAAGTAAAAATGCTATTTGTACACATGATTATAGACACGAATGAACATGCAGCCATGTGGCCCTGCCTGCTTGTCTAAGAAGTCTCAGAAACTATTTTCCTTGAATGCCCTGGGAAAGTGGTGTACTTGTACAACCTTGTGTGGCCTGAACCATCAGGAATGAACAGAATCATTTAGCCGGTTTATTGTTGTCAATTGGGTTTTGTTTCTCTGTTTCCTTAGCTATTTCCAGGAATGCTGTCTTCTGTTGAATCTTGGCCTTGGCACATACACACACTTGAAGTTTATAAAATTTCTTTGTCCTTCTCTTTCCTGTTCTTCAAGTTTTTAATATTAGCACCTTTCCAGACAACCTAGAAATGGAAACTACCATTTCTGTAGTCTCTTGCATAAATACATGTAAGGGTACCACTCTCCCCCAGTAAAGCCAAACAAAGGCCGAGTCTGTTAGCCTTGATCTCTGACCCTGGTAAGTGCTGCACTAAGGTCCCAGCTTAGTGGCTTTTGTTCCCTGACCATGCTGGTATGGCCTCTCTTTCTAGGTACCTCATCAACTTTCTTCTGGACGCCACTGTAGGCATGCTCCTCATTTATGTGGGTGTGCGTGCCGTCAGTGTCTTGGTGGAGTGGCAGCAGTGGGAATCCCTGCGTTTTGGAGAATATGGTAATGTCCATGGACGCTGGGTAGAACGTGTTGGGGAACTGCTTGCCCTGTGTAGCTATGAAATTTAGAGGTTTTTGAGGTGTTGGCTGTCTCTCTATGTAAACACGAAGGGGTTTGTTTTAGGGCCTGAGTATTACTTTCCTGGGGGCATGAAGGAAGTACTTCACTCCCAAGACACTCACTTTTTTGGGAGAGAAAGTGGCAGAGGCCAGGAGAAAGCCCTTCTACCAAAGGTGCTTGTGGTCCCACCTGCAGGGCTGCAAGACCGCTTCATTCTACTGAGCTTCCTAAAAATCTCCCCTTACTTGCCCACTACATTAGAGATATGGGAGCAGCTCTCATTTGGGAAGGCAGTCCATAGGGAGGTGAATGCCAGTCCCTCTTTTTGCCACACAGCTGTGTTTGTCCTGTCACTAGATTACCCTACTGACAGAGTAGAGCTTAAATGGCAAGTACTAGAGTGCGCATCCCTTCTGAGGTCAAGTTGCCTTGCCTTCTGACTGTAGGCTTGTCCCCCACCTGGCATCTGGATGTCCCAGTCTCTCAGACATGAGGTCTGTCCTCCCTCAGATACAAGGCTTCAGACCAGCAACTTGTGGGTGCTAGCCTATCTTGTGAGACCCCCATGTCACATCTTGAGTAAGAAGCTGCTTTCATATTGGCTGTAAGCAGGAGGAAAAGTTGAAGGTGACCTTGATAGGCGCTGCTAGTGAGGAGCTCCTCTTGTGGAGCCGGGTTAGTATCTCTTCACCACAAGAGGGCACCAGAACAGCCACAAGGGTTGTGGGTAAAAATCTGGACCCACATTCCCCATTCCTTGTCATGTCCTCCAAACAACTCCTGGCTCTGGGCCCAGAGACTTCTCACTTCTAGGTGGTTGAAGATCTCTGAGGGACTGACAGTTTAAAAGGGCACATCATTGGTGGAGCTGGCTGTGGAGTGCCTTGGGTATTTCTAGAAATCTTAAGTAATTGTTTATCCTCAATGACGGACGGTGAATTTAGGGGAGGACTTTTCTTAGCCTGTTACTTGATGCCAATGAGTCACTGACTTAAGATAGTGCCCTACACAGCATGTGTCTCAGGACTCAGGGGAAGACTTCTGAAATGCCCAAATCATAGAGGTCTCAGCTTGCAGGACAGAAATGGCCACAGCCCATGTGGACCAGTTTGACATCATTCTCCTTTATAAAACATGCAGCTAGAGGAGTTAAATAACATACCTAGTGAGGACGTTTTTTGCAGGCTTTGTGTCCTCTGTACCAGGAGTCCTAAAAGTGTCACTACCTCCATCAGTGCTGCCCACAGTGCCCCTCTGCCGTTGAGATCTCTTCTGGAAGGCAGAGCTGTCAGCTCCACAGTAGCTGGTTGGTGAATGTGTGAATTCCCTGCAGTCACCTGTTGACTGAGAACAGGGGTCAGGTCTGGTCCCAGTATACCACCTGTTCTGAAGCAAGTTTTGTCTGCCTCCCCAAGGATAGGGAGAAAGGAAGAAGGTGGTGGCTATGTGTGAGCCCTGTCCTCTTGGCCCATTCCCTTAATTCAGTCACTGCTGCTAGGACTCATAGTCTTCAGAGAAAACGTCCCTTTTTTCAAGGACTATCCCAAGTCCTCCATCCCAGACTATCCCCCCACTGTCTGCTGCTTTGTAGTTGTCAGTTGTTGTTGTTGTTCTCTGTTGCCGCTGTAACAAATTAACACAGGCTTAAGACAACCCAAGTGATTTATCTATAGTTCCTCCAAAAGTCTAACCCAGTTCTCTTGAATTAACATGAAGGCATCAGTAGGGCTGGATCATTCTGGAGGTGATAAGAATGGCTGTTCTATTGCCCTATCCAGCCTCTAGTTCTGTCTGAGTCCCTTGGCTCATGATTCTCCCCCTCTTGTTTTCAAAGCTAGCAACTGAGTTCTTCTCATGGTATACCAGCCTGACCTTCCACCTTGAAGCACCCCTGTGATTACCCTCAGTTCACCTGAACACTCCAGATATTCCACTTAAAATCTGAATAGTAAGCTTAATTCCATTAACAGCCAGAATTCCCCCTTGGCTAGGTTACAGTATATCATGGGTTCTGGAGATTGGGATGTGGACATCTTTGCAGGACCATTATTCTTCCTTCTATACTTGTGAAACTTACCTGTCCATTGAGGCAGGAACTCCGTGTAGGTCCCACAGCTCCCAGCTAAACAAAGAAGAGGGGTTTACTCTCTAGATAGCATGCTTTGTTCCTAGAAGAGGTCATAGGACTTGGAGCATAAGCCACAGCTGTTTGGTTTGAGGGGTGAACAGTTTCTGGGTATCTGTAGTCTGATGACTAAGCCTCTCTTGCCCTGAAAACAAGGTGGTGTCCAGTGGCATACTGTTCACCCCCTCTCCTTCCGTGTACCCAGGACACAGGTCACTGAAGCTGGACTGAGTGGACACGTGACAGTTTGTTTGCTTATTTCTGTTCCCTTGAGAGGTTTTCAAATGCTCCACAAAGTTGGTCTCTACAGGACAAATATGGTCAATAAGCATGGCCAGTGTGCTCTGTTTTCTACTGTAGTAGGCCACCTCAGGGATACTGGTTTGTTCTTGTGAAGTATTCCCTCAGGCTAAATTCTAGGAATAGCGGCCAAAAGAAGGAAACATATATGTGTTGAGAAGCTTCTGGAAGGGGGCACTTAGGTGGGCAAGCAGGAAAGTGTTTGTCAGCTGGACACATGCTTTTTCTTTTTCCTCTTCTGTTTTTTTCAACATTTTTATTTTGGTATCAAAAAAAAAAAAAAAAAAAGGCTGTGCAACTCCACTGTATAGACAAATTCAGAAGAGGAAAAACATATCTCTCGTCATTTACTCACAGCTTATAGCCAAATGGAATGAATGTTCACTCTGAGCAAGTGAATATTCTTGTAACAGTAAACAAATGGTGTCACTTGTCTATGTGACATACCAGTTCCTTTTCAGACATTTCCCACTAGGACTTGGATATCACCATTATTGCCTAAAAGTTTTGGCAAATAGTTTACTCTCCTGTTCAAGTAAACTTTCCTCAGTAAGGTCAGGTGGCTTACCAAAGCATTGCAAAAGTCCTGTTAGCAGCCTCGCCAGGAGGGATGGCACTTCTGAGGTGTTCTGATTGCACTTCTCAGGTACCCTGCCCCAGTGGAGGTAGTAAGCAGGAAGGCCTTAGAATAGGCAGTTAGTGTGTTTCTGCATGCTTTCTGCCCCTCTCCTGGCATTGTCCAGAAAAGGAAACAGCATAGTCTGTTGCTTGTTCATTACAGCTTTGTAAAGGCATTCACTTCTTCCACTGTGTTCAGCTTGCAGGCCCAGGCAAGGCTGCGGGACTGCAGCATGAATGCCTGGGATTGCTTTGGAAGCAGAAGAATCAAGTGAGAAGTTGGAGATTTCTCTTCAGACCAGAGTCTTCTCAGGGCCTCACTAAAATGCTAATTTGGTGCTGTTCTTGTCAGTGGCATGCAGGTTGTGCTGGTTGAGGTTCCAGGAAAAGGCCCTGTAACCTACTCTCCCACTTTGAGGAGGTCTGTTCTTAGCTTCTGTTTGCCATTAGTCATCCTCTAAAGAGAGGCTGGTCCTCCAACCTTCATTGAGTCTCTTTTTGAAGTACTCTAGAGGCACTGCAGGGCCCCATTGTGGACTGTTGGGCCCTTTCCAGTCATTTCTTAAGCATAGCCACTAACAGAGTCACAGACAAGCCTGTGTCATAGCTGCTGGCCTCAGCCTTTTTCTGCTACCTCCTTGTTGAGAGGGTTTCTATCTTCTTTGTCCCAGCCAAGGTGTTAGAAAGTACCCAAAAATTAATTACATTGCCCCCAAGATTGTTTTTCTTTTAATTCTATGAAAAGGCCCTGAAAAGCATTAGCCGGTCATTCTTTTACATGAATTCGGTTGGAATCGTAGTTTCTCTAGGTCAGACTGGTGTACTCAGGGTTGAGGTCAGCAGGGATGGTGGGGGATACATAAGAAGTGAGTGGCAGAAAGGAGGAAAATGGACAAAGAAGTTGATTACTGCGTTTATAATCACACTGTCAGTCTCACTGTGGAGACTGAGAATACCAACGGCAGGTAAATACCAGCACTCTTGCTTCACTCGGCTTCTGTTGCCAGCGGACAGAGAGCCAGCAGCGAGCCCTTACTAACTTTAGTGCCTCTTAACTCTAGCCTAGAATTTCTTTTTTTTTCTTTTTTTTTTTTTTTAAGAAAAACATTCTGGTATTTCCAAATTAGGAATTCTGACTATTCAGGGCACTGCCTCTTTTAAAATGAAATGATCTGTGGAGCTTTAGGGACTCGTGAAGTACCTTAGAGCCAGGGTTCTGGGATGCAGATAGGGCCAGGAGGGTTCATTATGAGCTGCAAGGAGGTTGGGTGGCGGTATTGTCCTACTCAGATCCTGGGCCCATGTGGCTAAGCACCTGCCTTCCCTGCAGGAGACCCTCTGCAATGTGGGGCCTGGGTAGGGCAGTGTGCCCTTTACATCGTGATCATGATCTTTGAAAAGTCTGTGGTCTTCATCGTCCTTCTCATACTCCAGTGGAAAAAGGTTTGCCTCCCGTCCCTCCCTGCGAGCCACATCATCCTCAGCCTGCTTGTTTTTGTTTTAGCTCCATGAATGAGTCCCAGATTTTACAAGAGAATTAATTTGTCCTTCTTGTACTTGGTGTCCATCCACTTTGTGTAAATAAATGTCTTCTCTAGATTGAGCCTTGGGGACATGTACACTTAATGGAAGTACAGTCCCTTCTGGTGTCTTGCTTGGTCTGATTAGTCTTCAGACTTTGTAACTGTGAATGTGTCTATACTAGCAAATGTCCTTCACACACATGTCTGAGATAGTTCAGGTAAAGCCATTGTATACCACAAGCAGTTTCTGGGGTCTGAACCCACCTACATATTAATTCCTAGGTGAGCCAATGGCATTTCCAGCCCTTTCCTCTGCTCTCTGACCCCAGTACTACCAAGATAGCTCGTTCACATGTAAAACAGCCAAGGAGCCTTCTAGAACATGTGGCTCAGATATTGGCTTTCCTTTGGCTTTATCTGTGACAGGGTTTTACTTTTTAAAGAAAATAAGCCACAGTATTCAGAGCCGCTGAGCTCCAGAGGTGATGGCTATTCAGGGTTTCTGCTAGAGAGTGGTCTAGCACTTCGTTGCCCAGGTCTCTAAAGATCACCCACTGAATTTCCTCTCTCCAAGCCCCTGAGGCACTTGTACACCACTGCTGCCCTCCGGGGCTTCAGGCTGCCCCCTGCTGGATATGCATCCCACCTGGATCCAATACAGTGGCCTGGAGGGGAACGCTGCTAAAGAGCTAGTGACCCAAAGAGCCCCCTATCAGCAGTCAGTTCTCGGGTCTGTGCAGCCCTGAGTACGAGGGCTGTTTCCAGTGGCTCTTGGGGAGTGTCTAAGTCTCCTGTGTGCTGCCCCTGTGGTCTCTTCCTCACTGTGTCTGTTTCTCTCTGCAGGTGGCCCTATTGAATCCCATTGAAAACCCAGACCTGAAGCTGGCCATCGTCATGCTGATAGTCCCCTTCTTTGTCAATGTCAGTGCCTTGTTGTGTGTTTTATCTCAGTTTGTACCCTGCCATCAAGGGTTTCTGTTCAAAGCTCTGAACGTGACACAATGTCACCTTACAGCCCTGACACCTTTCTCTCTGTGTGGCCAGTTGTTACCTCCCATCTCATAACCAGGCTTGCAAATGGTAGGAATCCTTCCTCAGAAATCAGGTACCTACTCTAGAGCCCATTTCAGGTGAAGGATCCCAGGAGCTATGGCTTGCCTCTCCTGATAGGCCACTTCCTACTGAGATAGCCCACCCTAGGTATGATAGTAATTTCTAGATCAGGGTCATTTCAAGTGTTCTCCAGATATTTATTGCTGAGTATAAACCTCAGAGAAACCCATGAGCACAGTGACCAAAAGTGAGGAGCCAGTGCTAAGGGAATTAGGGTTCCCTAAAGCAGCAGATTGTGTCGCCTCCTGTGAAGGATCCTTGCGGGCTCAAAGCAGATAGTTAGAGAGTTTGGTTCTAGGCCCATAACAGGTGCCTGTTTTCTTTGCCATCTTGTTTTTTTGTTTTGTTTTGTTTTGTTTTGTTTTGTTTTGTTTTTGAGTCAGGGTCTGTCTACATAGCCCTAGCCGTCCTGGAACTTACCATGTAAGCTAGGCTGGCCTCAGACTCTCAGAAATCCACCTGCCTCTGCCTCTGCTTCCCCAGTGCTGTGATTAAGGGTGCATGCTACCACACCTGGCCCCATGCTGCCTGTTATTTAACACAACAAAAACCCATAAGTGAACACGGCAAGAATTATTCTGTTGTTCTCTGATGATAAAAGTACAGAAAATAGAATAGAGAGTGGTAATTCCTCTAGAATATTCTGTTCTCTGTGGAAGGGGTGGCTATGCAGCCCTCTGCCTTGCTTTGTTCTTCCACAGGCTTTCATGTTCTGGGTAGTGGACAATTTCCTCATGAGAAAGGGGAAGACGAAAGCGAAACTCGAAGAAAGAGGAGTCAACCAGGACTCAAGGAATGGGAGCAAGGTTCGCTACCGAAGGGCGGCATCCCATGAGGAGTCTGAGTCTGAGGTAGGAGCCCCCCTGACTGTCCGCAAGGGCAAGGCCATCATACCTTGGGCTACAGGGGTCTCAGATCTTTTGTTTGCACCTGAATGCTGGTTCACAAATACCAGTCAGAGGGATGGAAGAAGCTGAACTAAGGAGTAGCAGGGTCACTCAGAGACTCACCTAGCCAGAGCCCAGTGTCATGTGTCTTCTCAGGCCAAAAAGATGCAGTGTGTAGGTTTGCTACAGACAGTCCCTGTAGCAGCGGAGACAGCTAGGTAAGGTGAAATACACCTTATTCCAGGGGAGCATTAAGGTGCTTGGAGCCCTGTCCTCCATTAACAAGCAAGGGAAGTACTGGCCGCAAACTTCTAAAATATAGAACTGGCTAAACCTCAGAGGTAACCTCATCTCCCTTTATCTGCTGGTGCCTAAATTCAAGGGTCTGAACATACAGAGGCAGTATGCGTGAGCACAGCATGGGTCAGGGGTGCATGTTCTGCCTGGCCTGCAGCATTCATTGCTCCTTTATGCCTCACTGAGCACTGTGCTACTAATGGGAGCTACAGGAGTGGCTGAGATGAGCCAGGCATGGTAGCACCTGCTTAGTACATCCTGCACTTGGGAAGCAGAGACACTCAGCGCTCTGTGAGTTTGAGGTCAGCCTGGTTTACATAGCAAATTCCAGGCCAGAAAGGAAGGGAATTATATATAGAGAGTGAGACCCCAACTCCCACCCCCTGCCAAACAAAAAGTGACTGAGGTTGCTGCCACCCTGGGACTTGAGGATGTGGAAAAGCAAATGCACAAATAGCAGTGTGTCCAATGACTGAGGCATAAGCAACATGACTGGAGAAGCCTGGGCAGGCTGGACGGAGTTTTAGACAATGAATAGATTAGAGGGCAAGCCCATATTTTCTCCAAGTTTATGTTCAGAGAGTCTAGTTACAGGGCTTATTACATCATAAGGCCTTGGCAAACATTTGGCAAATGACAAATAGCCATAAAGCAAAAACTACAGCTTATGGGCTTTTATAACCATATGTTTTGGCCTCTGATAGTAACATGAAATTCACATTGGCCAGAGCAGTGAGCCATCAAGTGATTCAGTCCACAGGAAGGGTCGTGAGACTGTTTGTCCCACCCCTGGAGTGGGAATTCCCATTCCCCTTCATGGATGGGCTATGAGTTCTTAAACCTCGTGTGAGGTCTCCTGATCTTCCCGTGGTGCTTGGAGGTCTCAGGCCAGCAGCTCTGCCAGGAATGAATAAGTTTGTCCTTTTCATCTTCAGAAATGACAGAGGTGGCTCAAGACAGCCCCTCTGAAACTACACTGCCTTGTTTGTTCCCGGGGACAATTTCATTCCTTTCTAAAAGTGACTGTGTATTTAAGACAGTTCCAGGGCCCTGAGAGTCCTTCATGCACCTGATTGGCTTTGATCGGATTTTGGGTCTGGCTGGAAGCTGGCTGAAGGCATTGATGGGGGAAGCATTGACAGATGAGGGGTGATGAACATAATGCTAGCTTCAGCAGGCCAGCACATCTCACTGTGGAAGGGGGCCTCCCCATGACCCTCTTCTAAGAATGTGGGGAACTTGAGGCCTCCCAGAGGGGCTGGGCTCCGAGGAGGACAAGCACAGAAGGCACTGCCACTGGCGTCTCAGGCCTTGCCTCTCCACCACCTCAGATCCTGATATCAGCTGATGATGAGATGGAGGAGTCCGACGCCGAGGAGGACCTCCGCAGACTGACCCCCCTCAAACCTGTGAAGAAGAAGCATCGCTTCGGGCTGCCTGTATGACACATTCCCATGCTGCGGGTGACAGTCCTGGGGCCCAGACCTGCAGCAGCATCCCTTCCCTCCTCTCTCTACCCTCCTCTTCTACCTCCACACCTCTTGCTGTCTCAGCCCGCTCTCCACCTGCCCCAGACAACTGTGACTTAAAAGAGGGAAGAGGAACCGTGCCTGAGGGGGCTGTGGGCAGCTGGAGGTCCCCCTCAGTTGCACTACAAACACTGACCAAATATGCAAGCGAAGAGCTTTGTTTATTCGTTGTTGTCCCTTTGGGGTGTTGTGACACCCCCTGTCCTATGTCTGACCAGGTGGCATGGTGGAAGAAAACAGAGCACACATAGACTGTTGGGGTCCCTGTGCTGAGGCTGTGGGCCTTGTGGACATGTGACATGCTTGGGGTTAACAGCCACTGGTTGACCCGAGTTGGAACAGGAATGCTTTCTTAACTCAAAATGGCTTTTGTAACTCTTTATTTCTAAAGCCAGTTTTATGAGCTGTGACAGTGTTACTGTTTTTTGAGTATGTGTTTATTTCCTACAAAGTATCTATGGGTCTAATGAGCAAACAGATTTTTAAGTCTTCCGTATGCTGTTTGACTTTTATATTTTTAAGTTATATTTTCATACTATTGTATTTAAAACTTTTTAATCCCCAAAGAAACTGATTTGTTTGCCTTTCATGGGTTATGAGCTGGGGGTGGGGGGGTAAAAGTGAGGAGTTTTTAATCCAGAGATATTGTTAGGTGACATCTGATGATGAGGTAAATGACCCTGGTGGGGAGGGTAGATAGCCTTTATCCAGTCTGTAAAGGTCACACCAGGGCATGAGACATCTGTTCAAGTGGGTCTGTGTGCTATGATGTGGGAACAGACAGAGCCCTGTCAGGGCATGCAAGCCTCATGTTAGAGGCTTTGGTTAAACTTGACTGAGGAAGGAGGCCAAGAGTTAAGACATTTGTGTCCAGAGGACTCAAGACTACCAGGCTACTCCTGCTGATTTCCTGCCTCTCAGAGCCTCTGAATCGCAAGTGTTAGAATGGTCCCACCTCTACTTCCAGTGCAGCAGCTTGCAGGGCCAACCTTTACCCTGGTGCCTGTCACCAGCTGTCCCCTACTTGTTTGCTCAGCTGTGTGGAGAACTCTGCCTGGCCAGAAAAGCCTGTTGCCATGCCCTCCAAAGTTGTGAAGTGTATCTACGGCAGAGCAGATACTGGTGAGAGATGTTTCAGTGTGTAGATAGTCTGAGGTATTTCTAGACTGTGTCTCCTTGGTGGTTATAGCCACTTCTCAGGCAGGCTACAGTTTACCTAGTTTACAGCTTATGGGCATTGTACTCGCTGTGGAGGGGACAGAGTGGAGCTGTGTGATGGCCTGTCAGGCCAGCAGGCAGACACAGTGGTAAAGAGCACAAGAACATCCCCCTACTTCATGGGCTGGAAGTGATATATATGGCGTAGGCCTCAGGTGAGACGAGCGCAGCGGAGACAGCTCTCCTCAGAGTCATCCTCCAAACCTTCCTAAAAATGTGTTTTGTTTAAGCATACAGGATCTAGGTTATCTTGTGACGTGTGAACCTAGCCTTTATCCAGGGTACCTGGGGCCATCCTCTGCCACTTGAACTCTTCTTGCTTGTCCTAGAAGGGTGGACTGTAGTGTGGCTCTCTCAGCTTATCTTCTAGTGCAAGCACCACTGAAAAGAGTGAGACTGCTGTTGGAGGCTCATGTTCCAGTCAGGCAGAGGCCAAGGACCTGTAAAATGTATTGGTCAGGTCCTGCATTGTTCCTGTTTCCCATTTCCCTTCCATCCTGCCACCATGCTCATTCTCTTCCCCTTCTCTAGTGTGGTTGCCCTGAGTTGTGTGGAAGGGTACAACTCAGGCTTCTGGAGAGACAGTCAGTTCCTGGTGCCATTGCTG
The DNA here is from genome assembly GCA_028658305.1 of Pachyuromys duprasi. Lineage (NCBI taxonomy): Eukaryota > Metazoa > Chordata > Mammalia > Rodentia > Muridae > Pachyuromys > Pachyuromys duprasi. Next base: position 19,613,445 of record CM053753.1, on the reverse strand, counting down.
CTGTCATCCTCACGTTCCCTTCCTGTTTCATTGTGCTTTAGATAACCTGTGCCTAACCCACTCTTCCTTCTGCGCCCATCCTTCTGGAGCTCTGAGCTGGAACTTCATTTTCAAACTTGAGCTCCTAGAGTTTTCAAACCAGGCACAGAGGTGGAGGAACCACTGTGAAGGATGGATACTCCGGTTGCCCAGGCCTCATGGAGGTAATCTGTGAGGTCCTGCCAGCTCCCAGGCACAGGACCTGAAAAGCAGAGGAAACGAGTGAGTGCAGGCTCTTTCCTGCATCCTGAATTCAACCAAGGGTTATAGTCTCTGGGCTGCAGCTGTGGAGCTGGCTCGGCAGGAAAGGAGGTCCAGCAGGCATCTAATATCAGAGCCTGTCTGTGTACAGGCTTGGTGTGTGCCTGCCCTTCCCCTCTTCCTGTGTAGATGTGTGCACTCACTCATGCAGCATAAGCACATATACTCAACATGATTCTTCATCCCTCAGGAGAGCCTCCAGCGCTTGCTAAGGCCTTTCTCTTCCTGTGGTGCACTTTCTCACTAGAATGGGTGTAGAGGGCTCTGGTCGGGACTTCTTCCTGAGCTGTCCTCCTTCCCTGGAATGAGTGTCCCATCACTTGTTCCAAGGTGCCTTATGTGATGGGACCCTTTTCTGCCTGGTGGCAGGCATCACCAAGCTAGGGGTGGGGGGAAATGGAATGCTGGATTTAGCTATGGTATGCTGTCAATCTGATTTGTCCAAATTGGTACCTTGGCCAAGCTGCTCTTGGTGGAAGCTTGCAAGCCAAGGCAATGAATATGAGTTTTTGTAACTAACAGAAATAAACCAATGAGAGAGATGGTGGCTTTTTTTTTTTTTTTAATTTCCTTTGCCTGTTGGTGGGACTTTAGTAAAGGCAAGGATGAACGGTGAGATCCTACATGGCAGTGATTTCTCAATCTGTGTTCCGGAAGGTGTGTGAGGTAAGATCTGTGGGCTCTCAGCCCTGGCATATGATGGTAGCTTCCTGCCTCATTTTAAATTATTAAAATCTCCCCCACCCCCCTGTAACAAGGAGTCATGGGCTCATGTTACTTCTGTCTCTTTCCTCGTGGTGGGAGGGACAAAAAGACTCGAATTCAAGTTGTGACTTCCCTTTGGCAGGATAGGCCTCTAGGCTACACTCAGGGTCCACATCTGAAAGGTGCCCCAGGGCCTGGAAAGGGCACACCCAGGCTGCCCCTCCTGCCAGGCAACAAACCTGGCAGGATGTAAGCTAGCTTATTTGGTTTTGTTTTGTTTTGTTTTGTTTTTTTTCTTTTAAAGTGAATCTTCTAATTCTTTCTTTCTTTCTTCTTTCTTTCTTCTTTCTTTCTTTCTTTCTTTCTTTCTTTCTTTCTTTCTTTCTTTCTTTCTTTCTTTCTTTCTTTCTTTCTTTCTTTCTTTCTTTCTTTCTTTCTTTCTTTCTTTCTTTCTTTCTTTCTGTACATTGGTATTCTGACTGCATGTATAACTGTATGAGGGTGTCAGATCCCCTGGAACAGGAGTTACAGATGTTGTGAGCTGCCGTATGGGTTCTGGGAATTAAACCTGGGTCCTGTAGAAGAGTAGCCAGTGCTCTTAAACTGCTGAGCCATCTCTACAGCCCCCTTGTTTTGTTTTTCAAGACAGGATCTCACCATGTAACCCTGGCTGTCCTGTAACCCATTCTGTAGATCAGGCCGGGCTTGAACTCAGAAACTTGCTTGCTTCTGCCTCTGCCTCCTAAGTGCTGGGATTAAAGGTATGCAACACCACTACTCGGCATGAGCTAGGTCTTACCTGAAGATTCATACAGCTTTCAGTAAGAGGCTTGCTTGTCTGCAGTGAGGGACCTGTGGTCAACTTTGCTTTGAACACCTTGAGTTCTGACTGGGTGAGTGGCTAGCTTAATTGGTTGACTACCTGGTTTGGTTTTAAATTTTTCTTTCCATAGGGTTTATTAGAAGTCAGACCTATGTGACGAAAACCACTCCCACTTCAGCTGCCAATCCAGTGGGGTGTTTAATCAGTGGTGTTACAAGTCACAGAAACAGTTTTTAGATGGAAGAGAAGATGGGGTGCTTCTTTTGTAAACTTGTTTACAATAAATTTTCACATCTTATTACATGAAAAGAAGAAGAAAGAAACCATCACTTTTGTTGTCCCTGGTTGTGCGTCCTTGGAATTAAAATAGCCCAGTGGGTTAATAAACCTTCCATTGCCTCTTGGCCTCTGCAGGGTCAAAATATGTAAGGAAAGAAACTCAACACAGTCTAGCCATCTTCACTGGTTAGAGTCTAAGCCAGTTTCCTCCCTGGGGATTGTGCTGTGTTGGGGCATGAGAGAGCTGGACATCCCACATGCTTGTCCTTGAGGCCAGAACTAGGCAGAACCAGTTGTGGGCACTCCTCAGGTGTGGCCTGGCCTCTCTTTGCTCTGAAATCCTGGGAATTGTTCAGGTCAGTGCTTATCTCAGCTTAGACCTTGTAATTCCCACATTGACCTGCTGAGAACTAAGGCCAAAGCAGATACGGGGGTGGAGTCTGAGGTACAGCAGCTACAGAATGACATTTAAAGTAACTGTCGGTACCTGGTTAGATTTCAAGGATAAGAATAGTGACAGTTGTAGACTGGAGGAAGCTGAGGTAATTGTAACAGACAGATGTCCAACCCACATCTACCGTTGTCCACCTCAGACTTAGGGTCCCTGCATGTGCCCCAGGTGATTTCTCCATGCAAAGATGAGGGAGTGCTAAAAGACTTTCCAAGGGAGCTCTGTCTTTTTCTCTACAGCTTAATGGCTGGAGTGGACTTTGCCCTTCTCCTCTGAGGTCCTGCCAGCCAGCTTCCCAGTTCCGATTGTAGGCAGATGCCTCTCTAAACCTTCACCAGCAAGCATGTTCTCCTGGTCCTCCCTAGGCCCACATCCTACCTTGCTTTGTCCCTTTACTAAACTTGTCCCAGGGCGCCAGCAGAACTGTGATATAGCAGCTCCGCAGGATCCCCTCAGCCTCAGTGCCTCCTCACTCTGAGTCAGCTGTGCTCACCATAAGGAAATGCTTCCAAGCTACAGAAAGGAAGTTTCTCCCCCGCTAGTGTGCTGGGATGGAAACTATTTCCACTGGAATCCAGGAGTAGAAGAGAAAGACAAACAAACTCAGAGCATCCACCCTGGTTCAGGCCCTCCCTTTCCGCAGATATTCCCCCTCCCACCCCTGCTTCTGGGATGAGTTCTTGCAGTCAGACTGTCACACACATCCCAGGGCTCACATTCATAAACACAGTCTGTGGACAACAGTGCCAGCACCTCCCACCTGCAGTGAGCAGCTCTTCCCAAAGACATGGGATACCCCAGCTGTCTACTTTTACCAGGGCTGCTGCCCATCATCTCCAAGAATAAACTCCAGCTAGTGGCTGCGTGGATCTGAATCATCCGGGAGATGCCGAAGGAGGGGAGTGACTGCCCAGGACAGACAAGCAGGCTATATAAGTTCCCCAGGGCTGGGCTCCACACAGATCTGTGGCTACTGCCTGCCAGAGAGTTACCTCCGGAGAGCTTGCTTGGCATCTATCATGTCTGAGGTAAGAAGACCCAGTGAGGCCCAGCTGGTACCAAGGAAGTTGGGAGGGCTGGACACTAATTAATACTGTCTGCTTTGAAGGGGAAGCCAAGACTAAACAAGAGGCCATGCATCCCTGCCAGGCTGGTCTCACAGAGGTCTCACACTCTGGGTCCTTGGCTGGTCCAGGGCGCAGGTTGTGCAGGGTTGGGGATGGGAGTACTTATGTAGAACTGTGTGTGCCTTTGTGTGTGTATGAGGGAGCTGACTGATAGCTTGGTATATCCAGTTGTGTATACAGCTGTAATCTGGAGGAAGGATGAGGCAGGTGGCTGTACCTATAGGTCACAGCTCTTTGTCTCTATTTCACTAGCAGGGTGTGTCTCTGCAGTACACCATGTTTCCCTGGGAGCAAAGCCCAGGCTGAGGGAGGGAATCCCTGCACCTGCCTGCAGGGCTTAAGAAGGGATAAAGTCTCGGCCTCGCAGGCACCGGGGGTTGAGAGGGAAGGGAAGCACTGGTCTGGCTTTCCCAGCTCTACTGGGACAAGCAGAACAGCAAGGTTGCCCTTGCTGCCTGCTCTGTGGCTGTCTGCCTCATCTCCTTCCCAAACATAATAATAGAAGAATCTGTTTTTGTTTTGGGAAAAAGGGAGCAGTGTATGGGACTCTTTGCCACCAGTAAACTGGTCTTAGAACTCATTAGATTCCCTAGGGCTCCTCAGTCTTGAAGTCCATTCTTTTCCACCTTTGTACCTTATGCCCAGTCCTGACAAAACACCAGTGTGAGGATGGGTGGCCACCATACCAAGGTCAGATGTCCAAGTCAGACCAAGAGGGCAGAGGGATCCACAGGGGCTGGGAGAGGAGTAAACTTTGAATTGTCTGAGTTCAGTGATCTGGGAAGAAGTTGGCAGGGGGGGGGGAGGTCCTGTCTTCATTTCAAGGCAGTGAATTGTAAGGCTCTGGCCTGTCCAAGGTTGGCACTCCTGAAGCCCCCATCAAGAAGAAACGCCCCCCTGTGAAGGAAGAAGACCTGAAGGGGGCCCGAGGGAACCTGGCCAAGAACCAGGAGATCAAGTCTAAGACATACCAGGTCATGCGGGACTGTGGTGAGTATACTCCAGGGACGTGGGAGGGTGATACCAGTACCCCCCCCCCAGTGGTAGGTGAGAGATGTTGAGGGTTTCTGGACACAGGAGGGGCTGCACCCAGCATAGGAAGCCTTGCCTCTGAGAAAACTGCCTCCTCCATCTCTTGCCTACAGAGCAAGCCGGCTCAGCTGCCCCATCTGTATTCAGCCGAAACCGCACAGGCACCGAGACAGTCTTTGAGAAGCCCAAAGATGGACCTGCCAAGAGTGTCTTTGGCTGAGAAGAACACATTGCACCACTCCAAACACCTGGACACAGGAGCCTTTCCCACAAACTTTTTTTTTTTTTTAATGCTGGAAGCTGCCTTTCCCCTGCTATCTCTGGAACCGTCGTGACTTCCCACAGCCGCAGCCCTTCTTTACCAGCAACCTGGAAAAGCCAATAAAGAGAATGCCCAACTTGTTCCAACCTTGGAAAGGTGTCTTGGTCAGTGGCCACAGCCACTAACTGCAGAGGAAGAGAGGAAAGTATGGGTACTTTAACATACTTACTCATAACATACTCAGTGCCCTTCCTGGGCTCTGAGGAGGGCCAGGGAATAATGTGAGTGCTTTCAGGACCACTGAGGCCTACTAGAAAGGGCCTTAGACATGAAGATCTGGTGCGGACCTTCTGATGGCTAGTTGTCTGTTTCAGGCTGGAGAGATGATGCCACAGCTAAGAGTACCTGCTCTTCATTTAGAAGACCCTGGTTCAGTTCCCAGTATCTACATGGTGGCTCACAACCATTTAACTCTGTCACCCTTTTCTGACCTCTATGGGTATTGCATACATGTGGTACACCTGTAGTTAAAATATTCATATACCTAAAATAAAAATAAATTTTAAACCTAACCTTTGGCTTCCCATCATATACAACAGGAGAGTTGAGTTGATGTAAATTCTGTAAAGCAGGTCCCGGTGGCACTGCTCAGAGTGAAGTCATTGGAGGCCAAGCTCCCTCTGCCTGCCACAGAAACCACTGACAGGTTTCCAAGGTCCTCAGAGCCCATTGCCCGTGCACCTTTGTCCATGCTACTTCTTGACTGTATGTCTGCAAATCAAAGTAAAAACTAGGATGATTCCTCTGGCCAGTGGCAGTATGTTTCCTGAACTTTCCCACCCACCAGGCCCTGCTCATAGCATATTGTCGGGGCAGGTATATAGATCACCACATTCCTAGCTGTGTTCAATCTGCCTCTTCAGACCTTTGTCCTGTGTCTGCTATGTCAGGTTGAGGAGACTCAAAGCCTGCCCAGCAAGGAGGGCAAGAATACAGGCAGGCTGACAGTGGCTCCTGGGAGCAGCCTGGCAGGGCTTGGCTCGTGGATGACCCCTGCTGGAAGCTCCTCTGGACGGGTAGAGCATTTCTCACATTCTTAGCCAGCTTGACCTCCTTATACAACTCAGGCTCCAGGCTCGGCCTGTGCTCTAGGTCCCAGAAGAGAGGACCTTCTGTGGGGACAGAGTCTGTAGTTGGTCACTGGACCTCATTATAATGTTCTTCCCAGAAGAGCTGTGTCCCCTGGGCAACCCCAGTCCCATCCAGAGCCAAGAGGGTGAGCAGGTGCACAGAAGCGGGCCCTCTGACCATAGCCTTGCAGGAAGAGGGAAGCAACAGAAATTGTTCCAAAGTCTGTGTTGCCCAGTGCTAGGTCCAGATGCCACCAGCCTTAAGGTAAACTGCACTTGTGATAGACAACATACTAGCAGCTGGCCACACTGTCAGGCCCATAGACTCAGGAGTGACCCTTCCAGAGCCACCAGAGAACATCAACTCCAACTGCATCAAATGCCCAATATTCGTTCATTTTATCACACTATTTGTTATTTAAAAAAAAAAAACACCTACTACCTCATGGGCAAGGGAGAGACATGCCTCCTCCCCTCCCCACTCTTCAGGCATGCCTACCTGGTTAATAAGGCCCTGTCTGGAAGTATCTAGGGTATTTTCCCAACTTCCTAGGGAAGCCTGTTTCCTCCAAAGCTAGGTTCATGGGGAGCACCCTGGCCTCACCCTACAAAGTTTGGTGGGTGTATGAGTATGTTGTGATTCCTGGAAGCCTAGACCTAGCAGATGGGATGCAAATAACAAGCTCCAGCCTGAGCATGCTTTTCCTTGGGGTATGCCCTGCTGTCAGCAAAGTTTACTGAACATAGGTCATTTGTCTCCTTATCTGAGGCCTCTGGGATTTTTGGCTTAGAAACTCCCATTTCCCAGAACTTGCGCCAGCAGGGGCAGGCTAGCCAGCAAGTTACCAATTTATAATCCACCTGCCCTCAGGTTCAGAAGCAGCATGGCAGGCAACCGGAGGCAAATGAAGAGCCTGGCCCCTGCCTGCATGTGGAGCATTGTGCTAGTCTTGCCCTCACTGCTGGCTGTGCTTCACACCACCACTGCTGAGAAGGTAGCAGTACCCAGAGGTGCCTCTGTATATTCCTGTGTCTGTGTGGTGTGAGCTGGGGAATGAGCGAACACATCTGGGCCGTTGTGGAGTGCCTTTGAGTATGCAAGTAATTAAGTAGGTGTGTGTGTAGGTCAGTGTGTGTGCGAAGACACGGTGCTGGCAAGCCACTAGGCACCTACCCAAAGATCCTTACAGGTTCCTTCACTTAATAGAAGGAATGATGCTATTCTTGCCACTTTATAAATGAAGGAGTGGAGCCAATTGCCCCCTGAGGTTGACGGAAGAGCCAAGCTGGTCAGAATGTGGCAGCTCTTCTGTTCTAGATGAACGACCTCTGGGAATTATTTATATGTTCTATCTATCAGTTTCCTCATCTGAAAGAGTGGTAATATAACCTACTTGGCTGTGCTGGCTGGTAATCAAGCCCATAATATCTAGGAAGCATTCAGTGCCATGCATGGTACAGAGCTGACGTTTGAGCTGGAAGCAGGCCATGCCGTCCCTCTGTGCTAAACTGGGAAAGGTAACCACAAGTATCTGAACATTTGTGTGTGCACAACATAGCACATGGAGCAGGTAGAGGAACAGGTAGCTGTGTAGTGTATATATCCTTTCTCAGGAATTGATGGCCTCAGGGCAGAGTGTATGTGGTGAGTAGTACCCTGTGGAGGGGTTGGGGTAGGGGGCCATCACAGGGAAAACAGGCAAAAATTTTCACTCCTAAGAGACCTGATCCTCCACAGATTCTCACCGCCCCCATGATAGATAGATGGGGGAGTGACAGGGATGTTACCCCATTTACACAGAGGCCAGAATTTAAAAAAAAAAATCAAAAAATTTGTCCACTGCCCTCTTACTACGCACAGCTCAGCCTGCACACAAGGCCCCTGACTCCAGGCCCCTCCCCTCTGCCCAGATGAGAAATGTGATTTCTCTAGGCTGGGACTGTCCCTGCCGCTGTGTGCTTGCTGTTTCCCATGTAGGCCTGCTCCATGATGCTGTTTTGTGAGGAATGAGGAATGAAGCCTCTGACTTCATTCACATGTGAAATGCTTGATGAGGTTTGGCCTGAGGCCTAGACAGTATCTGGGTCAGATCAAGGTGGGAGGTTGGTCTGGAGCCAGAGTCAAAACCCTACTCTTGAAGAACTGGGGGTTGTCAGTTAAACAACCTAGCCCTCTTCCCTTTCCCTTGTCCAGAATGGCATCGATATCTACAGCCTCACGGTGGAGTCCCGGGTGTCTTCCCGATTTGCCCATACTGTTGTTACCAGCCGGGTGGTGAACAGAGCCGATGCTGTACAAGAGGCTACCTTCAAAATAGAGCTACCCAGGAAAGCCTTCATCTCCAACTTCTCCATGTAGGTGTCTCCCTGCCTCTTCACAACCCAGTCCTGCAACTCCATTTCCCCTGGGCTTCAGACAAGTTGTTCCAGAAGCTGGCCACGGCACTGCTCCAACTGTCTGGCTCATAGGGAACAAGGATGTTATCAGACCCAGGGATAGCTCTGGTCCCTCTTGTCATCTGACTTCCTCACTAAGTACTGCTAAGTGGCAGACCAAGAACCGCAGCATCTTGGAGTTTTGGCCTTTGAGAAATACAAGCCTAGGGCAGCTCTAGGCCCGAGCTAGGCACAGGAAGTCACCAAAATCAGATTTCACCTGAAGAAATATAAACCCTAAGTCCTGGGGTCCTCTTTGTCACTGCAAACTTTATCACTGTCTACTCTGCCTCCTCAGGAGATGCCAGGGTTTCTGTGGACTCTGAGCTGGCAGTAGTCCTCACCTGTCCTCAACCTTCCTTCCCACCCTTGCCCTGATCTATTTTGCAATGTTTGTTATATTTGACAAAAATCCATGCCTCCTAGAGAAGCAGGCATCGAAGGCAGGCTGCTACCAGTAGGAGGGGGGGACATTTAGGGGTGGAAGAGAGCACTGGCTAGGGTGGGTATTGTAGGGGTAAGGCTAGGTTCCCTGTGTTGGTCTTCCCTTTCTCCCCACCCTCCTTGACCCCAGAACAATTTCTGTTTGCTGACCCTGGAGCTCAGGCCAGCGGGTGCAGATATTTCTACTGCATGAGACAGAAATGCAGGGCACGTTTCCCTGTTCTCTGCCCTGGCCAAGAACCCCAAAGAGCTTCTGGAGAAGTGATGAACTTTCTTCAGGAGAGTCTGGGAAGGAAGATGCCTGTTCTGTGTACTCAGCTAGGTCCTCTCTCTTCTCCCTTCTCTGCATGCTTCCACCTTCTCACACCACTCCCAGAACAAGCAGGTGTCCATTTACTGGTCCCTATTCACCCCACAAGGAACTCCTTGGAACAGCCATTTCTGTGCAGAGAAATGGCCTTGGTAGTTCCTTCTCAACCTCAAAGAATAGCTGCTAGAAACTTGTCCACATCCCCACGAGGTTTGAGGGAGAAGCTGCAAAGAATAGGATCTCAGCCTTCAGTCCTGTGTCTCCCTCCTGCTGGAGTCTGGCCACTTGAGGCAGATGCAGGGCTGAGTACAGAACAACTCATTACTCTCTGGTTTTTGCTATGATCGCCTAGTGCTTCAGAAAAGTTCAGAAAGGTCATGGGACAGGTTGGATGTGGACTAATGTTAGCTCTGTCCCTCCTCCTCTGCAACCTTCTGCTCTGTCCCTACAGTAAAAGCTCATGTGCAGTAACACTGTGCGTGTTTCCGGGCCTCTCCCAGTGCCATACATAGGGTCTTCTACACAGTAGATGCATGATAGATGGTACTGACCTTGGGCAAAGACAGGAGTCATATCTAAAAGCTCAACAAATTGTAGAAAGGCACTTCTAAAAAAGTTCTCAGCTGTTCTTTTCCCTACCTAGGAACATTGATGGCACGACCTATCCAGGGATTGTCAAAGAGAAGGTGGAAGCCCAGGAACAGTACAATGCAGCCGTGGGCCGGGGAGAGAGCGCTGGCCTGGTCAAGTGAGCCCATGGGGACGGGTACATATAGGTAGAGATGGCCCTACCTTGGTGTTAGCCTTGCTCCCCTCCAGCTGCCATCCCCTACCTAACCCAATAGGTTCTGGTTGTTCATATTCCCCAGGACCACAGGGAGACATACAGAGCAGTTTGAAGTATCAGTCAATGTGGCCCCTAGTGCCAAGATTACCTTCGAGCTGGTATACCAGGAACTACTCAAAAGGCGACTAGGAATGTACGAGCTACTCCTCAAAGTGAGGCCTCAGCAGCTGGTCAAGCACCTTCAGGTACCGGGACTGCATCTTCCAGGAAGGCCCCTAGATATCTCTAAGGCAGCCCCTCCTTGCTGCCTCACTTCCTGGAAACACAGCCCACCTCATGGCTTCTCTGGTGACCCTTCTCTCACTTCCAGATGGACATCTACATCTTTGAGCCTCAGGGTATCAGCATCCTAGAGACAGAGAGCTCCTTCATGACCCCGGAGCTGGCGGAAGCCCTTACTACCTCACAGAACAAGACCAGGGTGAGCATGCTATAACCACCAAGTGAGGACACCCCAGGGCCACTCTTTGGTCCAGCCTCTAGACTATGGCTAGATTCCCATAACCCAAAACAGTTGGAAGCTCCCTGGGCTGGAGAGGCTTCAGAGATCTGTACTCATGCCACTACCAAGAAGACAGGACAGTAAGACCTAGAGATGGTCAATGAGCCCTAATAGGAGTGTGAGGTCTATGGGAGACAAACATGGAGAGCAGACTGGTGGGAATGTCCTCGATAGAGATAAATGGATGGCACTGAGCCCAGATGCTTATATGTCCCCAGAAATGGGATTCACACATGCACAGGCCTGCACACACCTACCAAATGGAAACGGTCATCTTTCAACTCAGAATGAAAGTTCTCTCGAATTTTCACCCATAACTGCAAATGGACTCTGATTTCCCTGAGTACACACAGAGGGGTTTGCCGTCATGGCCTCAGTGTTCCTTACAACTTCAGCCTTGATTGTTTCTCCAGGCACATATCCGGTTCAGGCCGACACTCTCCCAGCAGCAAAAGTCTCAAAATGAGCAGGACACAGTACTGGATGGGGACTTCATTGTCCGCTATGATGTGGACCGGTCTGTTTCTGGGGGCTCCATTCAGGTGGGTGGACTCCAGGCAAGAGCAATGAAACCTCAAAGTGGGCTTTGCCTTCACATGTCTAAGCATGAGTATTCTGGGAAAGGGGAGTGACGGCCCCCGCTTTGTACTGTGCATGAGGGCTCGACTCAGACAGAAAATAGGCAGTTAGTTCCGTTGTAGTGACCCTGAATATTGTTCCCTTTCTGGAGGCAGGAAAGGTTTGTCTCTGCAGAGAGACACGCTGTGGAGTTTATTTCTTTGTATTTGCTGCCCAGAGGCACATAGCTCAGTCTTAACATGCAAGTCCAACAACGATGTTCATCATGTGTGCTTCCCCTTCATTTCCCGTTTCCCTAGTGTCCCCTCTTCATGGATAGTAGGCTCATTATGTCTGTTAGTATAGACTGCCTCAGATAGTAAAACAGGACAGAGTTTTGGAGAGAGTTCTAGGGCTGTGTGTGAATATGGAAGTCTTCTGTTAGCAAGAGGCTGAGCTTTAAAAAACGGTGAGGATTTGGGAGAGATAAGCAGCTGGGATGGAGAGGGGTCATGGAAAGAGAACATAGGAACCAGGAATTTGGGGTGAGGAGGCCTGACAGAAGTTATGCAGGACCTAAGTTCTGATCATCTGAGTATGGACTTACTGTGATCACAGATTGCATACGGCTACTTTGTGCACCACTTTGCCCCGGAGGACCTTCCTACAATTCCCAAGAATGTGGTCTTTGTCATTGATAGAAGTGGATCCATGTCAGGCAGGAAAATAGAGCAGGTAGGTCTCCCAGACCCTGATACCAGCAGCACCCGCCTCTGTTTCAGCATCATGAATTAGGACTTCCTGGGGCCAAGTTTGGCCCAAAGCATACACTAGGAGCCTACCTAAGATACCAGGATAATAGCCCAAGGATCATGCACCTTTAGGGAGCTTCTCTGAGACACCTGCCTTGTCTTATCCCCTTCCCCCACTAGACCCGACAAGCCCTAGTCAAGATCTTGAATGACCTCAGCCCTGAAGACCAGTTCAACCTCATTGTGTTCAGTGAGAAAGCAATCCAGTGGAAGATGTCGCTGGTACAGGCCTCAAAGGATAACTTAGGAAAGGCTGTGGCCTACGCTTCCAGGATCGAGGCTCATGGAGGTGAGTATTTCTGCATCTCAGGAGGCTGGGGACTTCCATGGTCACTGGCTAGGATCAACCCTTAGTATGTGTCCTTCAGGGACCAACATCAATGATGCGATGCTGTTGGCTGTGATGCTTCTGGATAGCAGCAACCAGGCTGAGCTGCTGCCCTCAAACAGCGCCTCCCTCATCATCCTGCTCACAGACGGTGAACCCACTGTGGGTGAGGACACTGCGGCCATTCTGGGGCATGCCAGACCTGGAGAGAGGCTGGAACTGCTTCCAGGCTGGCTATGAGACCTGGGGCAGGGAGAGGGAGAGTCGTCAACACCCCTGAAGTTCCAGAAACATCCATTCTTTCTCAACCTATTCCCAAATTCATGAGTCTAGGGGAGACCAATCCCACGAATATCCAGAAGAACGTACAGGAAGCCATCGACACCAAGTACAGCGTCTTCTGCCTGGGATTCGGCTTTGATGTGAACTATCCTTTCCTGGAGAAGCTAGCACTGGATAACGGTGGCCTGGCCCGGCGCATCTACGAGGACTCGGACTCGGCGCTGCAGCTCCAGGTACCAGCGTGATCCAAGGTGAATGCAATAGGGCAGACCCTGTTTGTCTGGCCTTTGTGACATCCTCCCCTACCACCCTGTAGGACTTCTACCACGAAGTAGCCAACCCGGTGCTATTAAAGGTTGCCTTTGAATACCCCAGTGACGCTGTGGAGGACGTCACGCAGGACAGCTTCCAACACCACTTTAAGGGCTCAGAGATGGTGGTGGCAGGGAAGCTGAAGGACCAGGGCCCTGATATTCTTTCAGCCAAAGTCAGTGGGCGGACGGTAAGTATGGCTGAGTCATCCCAGAGTGAAGGGGCAGCTGGGACAGCCTGGGGCAGCCTCCGTATTCGAAGCCAGAGGGACTGGGCTCAAGTCCCAGTAGTATCAAATTCCAGCTGACTGACCTCGACTCAAAGGGCCCTATTCCTCAGGTATTCCTGAAGGAAACCAGCCTGGGCTGCATTGGTTCCTGGTAGAGATCCAATGAAACAACATGGTGCTGTCATGGGAGAACCTAGAACTGATCACTTGGTCTGCCTTGCTGCCACCTGACTTGTGTGCCTAAGATGGCAGCAGGTGTTCCTCCCCAGTAGCCCATTCCCTCTGTCCTAAGCCTTCGGGGGTGGGTAGGCAGAGAGAGCTGCTGCCGTTTCACAGGTGAGCAGATGGAGCTCCAGGCAGAATGGGCAACACATGCTGCTCCCCACTGCTTGTGACCCAGAAGTTCTGCTCACCTCATAGAGCCCCATCCTTGCTCAGACCTCTCTGCATCTGGCTGCGGCAGGTTCAGCCTGTCATCTCAAAGATGAGAATGGAGTCTTTAGGTGAGGGATAATGCAGTAAATACAGGCAACCCTCCTTACCCTTCTGGGACAGACAACTTGTATAAAACTGGAGTGAGAGCCCACAATGTTCCTGACAGCACATATCTGGGACTTCAGGAAAACAGTGTCTGGAGCCCCACTAAGACCTGGGGTCAGAATGGGATTCCTGTAGGTAGGAGGGGGTAGAACACACAAGTCAGGAAGGGCTGTTAGGCTCGTATGCCAGCAGGGCACCTTGCCTGCAAGAGAATGAAGTGGGTATGGGAGGCCTAGGGCCTCATCTAGACCCTAGGAGTAGGATTGTTCCTGAAAACTGTGGCCAGACAACCTGTCTTCAGACCAAGTGCCATCACCTCCCATAGATGACAAGTGAGGGAATTACTTAAATTCCTTGTGCCTCAGTCTCCTCTTGATTACAAATGTGACTCGCTCATGTGCCTGCTTCATAGAACTACTGTGGAATACTTTCTAGCCCCACGTAAACACAAGTGTCACTCAGACTTCTAACATAAGGGACAGGAGTGCATATACTTTGTTTTTAGTACTGGGAATTGAACCTACAGCTGGAAGCAAATATTCCATCACGAAGCAACACCCCCAGTCCTCTTTTAACTTTTTATTTTGTGACAAGAACTTGTTAAGTTTCCCAAGATGGCCTTGAACTCATGCTGTAGTCCAGGCAGGCCTTGAGTTTTTGATCTTCCTACATCAGCCTCCCAAATAGCTAGAATTACAGGCATGTGCCACTAGACTCAGTTCTTGGATGAGCCCAAGAAAACATTAATCTATTCAAAATTCATTCAGGGAAAAACATCAGATAAATGGCTTTACTGTGTAGATAGGGAGAAACTCTTGCCTGTGGCCTTCATGTGCCAAAGCTTTAGCAAGCAAGGTCCTGGGTAAGCGGTGGAAGAGAGCATAAGATTGTGCAGGGCCTCTTAGCTGCCCTTCTAATGAAGGAGGCGTGGGGTATCTTTGCCCTCAGCCCCATTTCCCAGGCTTCCATCTGGGATAACCTAAGACCGTAACCACCTTTTCCCCTGGGAAGAAAGCAACCAGACCATAGAGAGGCGCATGGTTCCTGTCACCATCCCACGGTGGCCAGCCCTCTCGGAGGGGCAATGTGAAGCAGACAGCTTGTTGGGGGTTCTGAAGTTCTAGTCCCAGCTCTACTGCTAACTACCAGGGAAGGCTCTTCCTTTTCCCCATGTCTAGGGGAGGGGAACTCTTTCTGTTCTACGTTATGTTTGAGACCTCTTCCTGCTGCACTGGCCTGGAAGCTGTTGTCCCTTCATATGAAAGGTTAGCTGGCCGAAGCTCCTGGTTACACAGCTGTCTTGCTATATCTGGACAGCTGCTAACATTTGTCCCCACCTCCAGCTTACCATGGAGGATCTGTGGAGACTCTTTACCCCTGAACTCCCTTCCTACCTCCACAGTACTCGAAAGGAATGTAGCCCTCATGGTTGCCCAGGGCTCTGACCTGCCCCAGTCCCAGGCAGGGTTCTAATGAAGAGCTCTGAAGGCTGGGCAGGTGTAGGCATCAGGCCCTCACTGCTCTCACCTGGACTGGTGCCTCTTTCCAGCATCGGCAAAACATCACTTTCCAAATGGAGGCCAGCGTAGCCCCCAAAGAAGAGGAGTTTCAGAGCCCCAAGTACATCTTTCACAACTTTATGGAGAGACTCTGGGCATTACTGACCATACAGCAACAGCTGGAGCAGATGTGAGTGACCTGACCCTTGCAGACCACTGCAGTGATTTCCTGTCACATCGATAAGCCTTTCAGTGGTGGGGCACAGCTGGCACAGGCTATCTACTATAGGGAGTGAGATGTTATGTCCAAATTCCACATTCTCCCAAGGGTACTCACAAGGAGAGGCCAGGGAGAGGGGAAATTCCAGGATACTCAGAGACCTCCTGAGCTCTTTACGTCTTCAACCCACAGGGTTTCAGCATCAGGTGCCGAATTAAAGGATCTTGAGGCCCAAGCCCTGAACATGTCACTCAAATACAATTTTGTCAGTCCTCTCACATCCATGGTGGTCACCAAACCTGAAGGCCAAGAACAATTTCAAGTTGCTGGGAAGCCTGTGGAAGTTGGTGAGTGTAGGGCTGGGGTTCAGCCTCCTTGTCAGCAAAACTCCACTGCTCCTAACTAAGTGCCCAACACTGCCAACAGCCCCAGGGAGACCCATCTCAGTTCCCTAAGGCGGAAACTAAGGGCAGGTCTTGCAGCCCCCCTAGACTCACTGCATACACCCTTATGGTCTGGGAATGGGGAAACAAGTTTAAACATAAGCACTTGAAATTGGCAAAAACACCCTGATGATACCGGCCTCTCCCCCTTTCTGTTTTGTTTGTTTGTTCGTTCTTTTGTCTTTCTTTTTTTGTACAGGTAATGGACAAAGTCATTTCTCTTTAGGAGGTAAGAGCCCTCAGAGCTCAAAGGCCGCCCTATGTAGGGTCCACCAGCATGCTGAGGGCCACATTTCCCCCTGCTGCTGGGAACTGGTATCACCTGGCCAAACACACCGCTGTGCTTAGTCACTCACTCAATACTGGCTACCCCCAGTCCTTGAACTGGACTCCAGGTACATAGTCACCATCCAGTTGGAGCTCCAAGGAGTAAACCCAAGTCTCACTGTTTTCCAGCTCACAGCCCTCTTTTAAAGTCTTCTTCCAGAGGATCTGTACCTCTCAGACGAAAAGGTAACTGGAAGGAGGGCAGGAAAATGGAGATTGTAGAACTGTGGCAGGATTTGGACTGGGCTCTGTACTTGGCTGTGGGAGGATGGTACCTAGCCTAGTTCATCTGGATGGTAAAAGGCCTGTGACTCAAGATCAGGTGTGTTTAATTAGGAGTTGGCTGTCTAGAACCTTACTTGACCCAGAGAAAGGGATTCAGTAAACAGGATAATACATGTAAGGGACACTGCCCGGGAAGGATTGGCTATCCAGGGAAGGAGTTTCACCAGTGTTTGTTTTCTTCTGGAGAGTCTGGGGAGGCTCTCCAGAAGGAAACAGGGGCTACATACCCTATCTACATCCTACTCCTGGCATGAAACCCCTAGTCCTGGCTGTGGGGACCTAGGACATTCCTGGGAGAAACTGCTCATGTCAGTGCTTTTAGTATCTAGATTCCATAAGCTTCCCAGACCCCTTGGTGCTGCCGTTACATTTACACAAGAAGCTCCTTCTCCTGGACTTCCTGGGCCTCCCGGGCCACCTGGTGATCCTCACCTTACTCCTGACCTTTCCAGCCTGATGCATACGCGGGGAAGAATGATAGACCAGCCGTCCTTATGTGAGTACCTTTCTGACCCACAGTGGGTTTCCTTCTTCCCCAGTTCAATGACTCTGACCCAGAGAGGGAGGGAAAACACCAGGCACAGGCTAGGCAAGGACATCTGCAAAGAATGCAAGTAGCCTAGGCTTAGCTGGGACCCTGTCCTAAGGCAGAGCCAGGAGCCAGGGCTGGGGATAAGCATACTATTTCCTGGGCTGCCCTCACTTTTCTGTCTCTCAACCTTCCTTCTCTTTGCCTTGTCCTCAGCAGCTTGTCTCCTGGCTATTGCCATGTCCCTAGATTGCCAGCCCACAAGTCTTGTCAGAGTAGCCTCACTTGTGAACCCTGGGCCCCAAGAGAACTCACTACTAGGTTCTTTGGCCCAACCGAGGCCAATTCTTTCCTTCTCGAGGCACCTCTTCCCCTACCAGTTATTGGACACCAGGCCTCCCTCCCCGAGAGCAGGACTTTGCACACATCCTTTGTTTGCTGAGGATTCACTCCTCAAGCTCCTCATGATGGAAAAGGAAGTCATCCCCATTTCCAGAGTCAGCTGTGGTCCCTTGTACCATCTCATTCCCAATCTGAACTCAGACTCAGTCAGGACCCATCTCCCTGAAATTTCCCCTGCTCCTCTAGGCCCAAGCTTGGTTGGCGGTAGGGAAAGGGTCAGGAGCCCTGCAGGTGTAGAAGGCCGTTCATCCTGACTGCCTCTCCTTTTCTGTCCAATGTTCCTGTGCTCACACTCACATCAGCATCAAGCTTTCCCATCATCTCGAGGCAAGCTGTGTTATCAAGCGTGGAGAAGAAAGATAAAGGTACGGGGGTTAGTGATGCCGCTAGTAATAGACCGTTTGCCTGGAGTGCATGAGTCCCCAGCACCAGACACAAAACTCGTAAACATGCCCAAGCCAGAGCTCCCACAGTGGATCCTGAGAAGGGAGAGCCCTGGAGGTAAGGGAGAGTCCCGGGTCTCTGTAACCTGTTACCTGGTACTCTACATGTTAAAGTGGAAAGAACTAGCCCCAGGCACCGTCACCCACCTCTCCATGCACTATGCCCTCTTCCCCAGAGATGGGCTGCCTGAGCCTAGACTTCTTCTTTCTTTTAGAAAGCACCGTTCCAGAGGAACCCCCACACCCAGGTAAGCATTGCTCCCAGCCTTCCTCCCCACCTTTGCCCCCTAGACTTCTCTTCCTGCCCCAGGAACTATGTACTGGCTACTTCAGCCCACTCCCAGGCTCCTACCATCGTCTTGCCGCTTCCTGGATCCAGTGTGGACCAGCTCTGTGTAGATATCACACATTCTGAGAAGCCCATGAAGCTGTTCATAGACCCTGGTCAGGGTAAGAGATACATCCCATATATCCGCATAGAAACTTAGACCTCGTTCACATGACCTGCCCCAACCACAGCAATATACTCATCATGGGCAAATGTCCTGTGCACCAAAAAGGCCCTCCCTCCCATAGCTACCCACAGGCTTTCACTGGAAACCCCACAGGACCAGCACACAATTTCCAGAGCTGAGAGGGGTCAGGGATCTGTACAGGGTCGCTCACGGTTGTCAGATGAGCCAAGAAAAGGGTAAGGGTGCTGCAGGTAGAGGAGACAGAGCTGAGGAACAGAGGGCCTCTGTATCTCCATGGGCCACTAGTAGTATGGAGGAGGGGAATGTTTGGAGAAACAGATGTTCTTCCCAGACTCCACTCACTAATTCCTGGAATGGCCTCACTGATCAAGCTGAAGTGTCTAGGCAGACAAAGGGATGTATAATACTCGGTGTTCATGCTGAGCTACAAAAAACTCTGGGACAGCCACAACATCCTCATTCCTCTCAGAACCATATGTTCTCCTGCTTCATCACTCGGGCTCAGGTGCCTGTCTATTCTCTGAGGCAGGAACTTTACACCTAACTCTCAGCCATTCAGCAAACTCAGGACCCAGGCACACTGCAGGGGAGAGATGAGTGCTTCCGCACTTTAAGTAAGGACACCCTTCCCCTTCACAAAAGTCTACCAGGCTGCCATCAACAGGATTTGAGGTCCAATTTTGAAGTCCAGAATCCTGGGACACTAAAGCTTGAGTGGAGAGATCATAAGAACTAGACCTGAGCCAGGCATGATGGGGCACAAGTGTAATCCCAGCACTGAGGAAACAGAAGCAGGCTGCTCTCTGTGAGTTTGAGGCCAGCCTGGTCTACATAATGAGTTTCCAGGCCTACCAGGTGAGATGTCGTTTCAAAAAATGAGGAGAAAAAGAAAAAGGCCTGAAGTGGAAGCATTGCTGAGCAGAGAGACCCTTCTGGGGACCCAGTTCTAGAAAGGACATAGTCAGGGAAGACCCCACGTTCAGGCCGTCGCTCAGAATCGACTTTGAAATCCCCTGTCTGGCCTCCTTAGGGCTGCAGGTCACTGGTAAGTATGAGAACTCAGGGTTCTCATGGATCAAAGTGACCATCCAGAAGCCTGAACTGCAGGTCCACGCAACCCCAGAACGTGTGGTGGTGACCCGGGGCCGAAAAAACTCTGAGTACAAGTGGAAGAAGACACTGTACTCTGTGTTACTTGGGTAAGTCCAGGGTGGGGTCCTAGGTGTGTGGCCTCTCAGGCTGTGCTGACTGTGATGTTAGTGATGGGGCAGGGGGCAAGGCCACAGGTGAAGTGGTTGGTTATGAGTCACATGCAGTGCACTGCACCCCTGGTAGGACAGGTCCACTGTAATGTCCTGCAGATCTGGAGACATCATCCTGGGATCTAGACCCCATCACTAACCCAGGTCACTAGTCCAGGTAAAGGTGGTGCTGTTTGGAGCATGAGCCACTTAGCCCTTCAGTCTTAATTTCCTTACTAATCAGTAGACTAATCCAGATTCCGAGTCAGAGGCCTAAGGGACCCCTCGGACAGATAGACCGACTTGGGGGAACACGGTATAGTGTCTCCTACATATACTGCCTGGTGAGCTCAAGATGACATCGTGAAAAGCCTGAGGCCTGACTCCAGGGCCTATGAATGTTCCTCTTGCTGCAGTGTGTGAATGTTCTAGTAGCTGTAATATGCACCTGGGAGGAACAAGGGAAGAAAGGTGATTTGGGCCAGAGTTTTCTGGCTATGGTCATTTGGGCCTATTGTTTCTGGGCCTGGGCATGGTGGGGTAGATCATCACAGTGGGAAGTAGGAGGAACAAGCAATGTGGCTCACCTCATGGCAGCCAAGAGGTGGAGAAAGCAAGGGATCACATGCCTGCCTAGCAAACATTTTCCTGCTTTTTTTGTGCCACCTGGGCCTAATATCCCAGTGGTGTCTGGGATATTAGACACATTCAAAAATATTATTTTGTAATCTCCTAAGTCTTTCACAGTCCAATCAAATTGACATTAAGATTAATCATCAACATGTGTGAAGCTTTGCCAAGGAGAGAGCAGGTTAGCCACAGGTTGGGAAGCTATAGGGAACAGAGGCAGGTGATGATGACTCTGGGAAGTGTGACTATCCACTATAAGATTTTGGGGGACAGCTCTCTAGTTCTGCAAGTCATAGGTGACTAAAGCCCTTTTGCTTTTTTCTTCTGGGTTATTCCATAGCCTATCTTTTCTCAAAGGGTCCTGTCCATTGCCCTCTTGCCAAGCCTTTAGTAGGGCCTTGCTTACATTTGACAAATAAGAATACACACAGGAAATCCTGGGGGCTCATCTGAGGTCCTTCCAGTGTCATAGAAGACACAGTTTCTTTTCAGGGCAGGCATAGTGGCACCTTTAATCTCAACGGTAAAGAGGAATGGTAGGTTCTTCTTCCACTTGCTGGGGTAGAATGAGAAAACACATCCCCGAAAACACATTCCCTGCAGATGTTAAAATGTATTGTTTAACAGTATCATCTAGAAACGTGGCACCAGCTATAAAAACATACATGTATCAGACTTTCCTACTGTTGTGAGCAGAAACCCACAGGAAACATCTTAAGATAGAGGGAGGATTTATTCTGTCCACATCAGAAGTTTCAGTCAATCATGGCAAGAGGGCATGGCAGAGCAGAGAGTGCCTGCAAGAAAGACCTTTCCTTTCCCTTTCTCCCTTTTATTCCACCCAAGCCCGGATTTGTGGGATAGTTTTCAGGACAGGTCTTCCCCCTACATTTAACCTCCAGAAGTATAGACACATCCAGAGAGAAGTTTTTCTAATATTCCAGGTGCTTCTCAATCCAGTTATACTGACAATGACTGTTATCCATCACCCCCCCCCAAAAAAACCTGTATAAGATTCATTCATGAGAAACCAATTTTATTTTATTATTATTTTTAAATAAGCATTTATTTGACATCTGTTGAGAATCCATAGCTAACAAATGCTGCTCTAGGCACTGAAGATAATATGAATAATGAAAAAAAGATGCAGCCCTGCCTTCTGGGAACCCACATCTGAAGAGGAGACAGTTTCCAGCACAGTAGTATAATATAATGTGGAAAGGCTTTGATGTGAAGGGATTATGCAAGGAACAGCAGATAGGAGTGCCAACTTGGGGTGTCAGAGCAAGCTTTGAAGAAGGGACAAGGTCTGGGCAAAGTCCAGGGGACAAATAGGAGTCACCTCCAACACCCCCCACAACATCTCCCCCCCCCACACACACACACTGAAGTAGAGGAGAATCCATATCACCTGTCATGATTTGAATGTGAAGTGTCCCTGCTTAGTCCCCAGCTGTGAGGTGGTTTTAGAAGCTTGTATGTAGAAGGAATCTCTTGTGTCTACATGGAAACATCACCTGTTGATAAAAAGCTAATAATGGCCTATAGCTAAAGCAGGATATAGAAGGTGGGACATCTGCCAAGCAGAAAGGATTCTGAGATAGAGGCAGGTGCCAGGAAGTCACCCAGTAAGGTATGAGAAGAACCAATGCATGGTACCTGAGCAGAGGTAACCATCCTAAGTGGCAGAAGATAGATTAGTATAAGTAGGTTATTAAGGTATGAGCTAGTCAGAAAAGAGCCTAGCAATATGTCCTAGGTGTTTGTAAAAATATTTTGAGTATCATGAGTCATTATTCCAGGAGCTTGGGGCAGAGGGGAAAAACAACAACAGTTGTGGAACCTTTAGGAAGTAGAAGCCTCACTGGAGGAAATGGGTCACTCAGGGCAGGTCTAGAGATTTGGTAGCCTAGCTCCACTTCCTGTCTGCTCTCTGCTTCTTGGCTTTCTGTGTGCCTTGATCAGCCAGCTCCTGCCCCTGCTACTGTGCCTTCTTCACTATGGTGGATTATACATGAAGAAACCAATTTTAAAACCAGAGGAAAGGAATCATTGTTCTCTTATAAATAATGCAAGGAAATTGGACATCATTAAGCTCTCTTTAGTGCTATCATGCCAGTGAGAACACTGCCTAAGGCTACACGATGACTCCCTGGTCAAGAAGAAAGTCCCCAACTCTGCTGCCACTTTTGTATCACCTGCTGAGATTCCACGCAGGTGTCTGTGCCTTCCTGTTCAGGGTATGGTGTTTCTCTGCAGCTTGAAGATAACCATGGACAAGATGGGACACCTAGTGATCCGTGGCCCAGACAAAGTAACCATTGGCCTCTTGTCCATGGATGACCCTCAGAAGGGAGTGATGCTCCTGTTGAGTGACACCCAATACTTCTCCAACTACACCAAAGGGGACCTCGGTATGCCACTTGCCCTTAGAAACCACCTGTGACTGGGCACAGGCCGCGCCTCTCACTTGTTCCCACCTCCCTCACTGTTTCTATCCCTTCCTACCCTTTTATCTCAGGTCGCTTTTACCAGGATATCATCTGGGATCCACCAGTTGGGGCAGAGGGTACAAAACGGACACTCAGAGTTGAAGGAATACACTACACCGCTACCAAGTAACTATACAGCTGGGCCACTGAGCCTGACTATGGTGGGGGTAGGGATTAGGAGAGTGAGAGCTGGGATCTACAGAACCCGCTCCTGTCCCTGCTTGGGAACTAAAGACAGATGAAAGAATGATTCCCCCACAAAGGGGTAAGCTGGTTCTCTGGGTTGTGGGTGGTAGCATAGTTATGTTGTCCCTTTCCCAACTTCCAAAGTCCTGGGCTTGGAAGACTTCTCGTACCAAGTCCCTTGAATAATCCTGTGGGCAACTGGGCCTTCCTGACCCATGTCAGAGGGAATTCTGATGTAATTTGAGACTCCCTGCCTCCCATATTCCTGTCTACAACCGTCTGCCATTGCTTTCATCTTACCTGAGATTCGTTGGCCACCTATCTATTTTTTCCGTTTTTCTGTTGTCTTCCTACCCCAGAGAGCTCAAGTTGAAATATGAAGGAGGATCCCCAGGAGCAGAGATTTCCTGCTGGACTGTGAAGATATAGCTCTGTTAGAATCAGTGTTCCCTGTCATGCTGTCATTGTATGCAGGAGGATGGCACTGTATGTCAACCAGGCCACCTGTGAAGCCTAGATCTTCCATTGTTACAAATAAAGAAGGTGGTGCGAACCCAGGGAGTTGGTGTCATGATTCCATGTGGCCAGTCCTGGGGGACTTAGGGTCCCAACCTGAATATTTCATAAAACATTAAACTCTTTCAAAACTGGCCCTCAACATCCAGGGTCAGGGAAGTCCATAGAGTTGTCAGCCCATCTTTGCCTTTGTCACAAGAATCTAAACCAATCGTTCAAATTGTCAATGCGGCACCAAGTGAGGGGCTCCAGAGCTAGAGAATGCTCTCCAGAGAACATGGGGTTCTGGCTATGTTATGGTTGCCCGGACCATGAAAACTAGCTTTGACTCAAAAAGAGTAAACTGGCTTGGACAGTTGTGTGACTTTTCCTTTCTTGAAGAGATGTGAATGAATGTTGAGAGCATTCTTTTCATCCCCGAGAGGGCATCAACGGCAGATCAAAGAAAGGATTCCGCGCTAGTCCAGTTGGTAAGTCAACGTGTTCATTGAGTACCTACAGGAGCATGGGTGAGGGGTTACTTGAGTGTCTCAAAACAACTGCACCTATCATGGAGGATGGAGCTGCCAACTCTCGGAGGTTAGCAGCTGGAGAGCCGCTCCTCCAGAGGCCCGTAGTCTCCCCCACCAAAGAAAAGTCAGAAGGGGCTGAGGACATGGCTTAGCAGTTAAGAGCATTGGCTGCTCTTCCAAAGGCCTGTAGCTTACAGCTAGATATTGTAGGGAGAATAGAACTGTGAGTATTTGAATAAAAGAGCCAAGCAGCAGGACAATAAAATGAGACACCAAAACAGAGGAAGCTGCAGAAGCAGCTGACCACAATATTTCACTCTAAACTTACTAGCCAGGAAAACACATGAATTGGACTAGCCCACTTGCTCGTTAGGGAAAACAGACCACACCTCCAAAAAAGTACCCTGTGCCAGCCCTTGAACAATGGGGTGGGGTTGTTAGTTGAGTGAGTCTTTCTGTAAGAGTGATCGATCAGGCCAATTGGTGAGCATCTGGTAGGCTTGCCGCACGTGTAAGAACACTCACTGTTCACTGTTGCTCCTCCAGCCAGCCTCCTTGGCAGAGGACCTCACGCCAGACCATTAGACAAGAAAGCGGCACAGGGTTGGAAGACTTGCTGTCAGGCTACAGACAGGTGAGCCTGCCTGGCTCAAGTTCACCCTTCTAGGACACAACCAGCTGGGCCTGGCTCCAGGGTCAGTGCCATAGCTGTGGCGTCATAGTTGACTGCCAGCACCTGCAGGAAAGTTACACTACCCTTCTCTACCCACTGGGGGCTGCTCCGGGCCCTGGGCCAAAAGTTGTGAGGATACTGGGCATGGCCTCAGTTGCTGCTGTGACAGAAGCAACGTAAGTGATAACGGTGTCTGTGATGATTCGGCTCACAGTTTCAGGTTACAAAGTCCATTACTGTGGGGAAGTTAAGATGGCAGGGACTTGACTCAAATAGTCACACTGAAATGGCTAAGGTGACGCCATCTTTTCCTGACTTTATTTTGTATCTGCCTAGACATTCCTTAGACACACACACACATGCATGAATGCACTCACACACGTACACATGCACACACCAGTACCCCAATAGCCACATCTGCCCTGGCAACCCTTTTGGGACTGTCTATGACCCTGACCTAGGGCCAGATTTATTAACCAGAACAACAGATGTTGAACAAGCTAAAACATAAAACTAAAATAACTAAGAGGAAGTATAAATCAGAAATAATTGTCATGTGTTATCTGGAAGATACTGCTAAGCTCTGCAGAATGACAGGTGTTGCCCTGACCTCCTCTGAACACTGATGCAACTGTGGGTTTTGTCTTTTAAAATGCCATATTCCTGAGCTTCAGTGCCGTGAGACTTTGAGGCATGAGCCTGCTCTTGGACATTGGCTTATTAAAGGACATAGGCTTTGATTTGACTTAATTAGCCTGGCTGCCTATCTTGCACAGATCATTTCAACATCACATCCATACTACAGAGCAGAGAACACCACATTAATGTTTCCACACCGGTGCTCACCTGGCTGCTGCTCTCCTTTCCTGTCCAGGGTCCAGCCCAAGAAACGCTGCTGTCCACACCCAGGGGGCAGTCTTCCCACTTTGATTAAGCCAGTTAAGAAAGTCCCTCACAGGCTGGCCAATTCCTAAACAAGTCCTCACCTAGACTGCCTCCACAAGTAACTCTGATTTCGTCAAGGTGTTAAAACTAACCTTGACAGGTAGTTGCCCATCCTGGGGATGTCAAGAAAAGCTTCCTGGGGTAGTTCTGAATGACAAAGGAAAGGTGACCTGAGGAAGGAGGGAGGACACCCATGTGGAGAGAGCAGCAGGAGCCTAGGCCTACAGAGGGACACGGCATTGAGTTCTGAGAAAGAAAGATACTGCAGGCCGGTGAAGAAGGGCCAGGCCAGGCCAGGCAGCACACCCTTCGCCTGGAGCAAGGCCTGTG
This sequence comes from Pachyuromys duprasi, assembly GCA_028658305.1. Taxonomy (NCBI): domain Eukaryota; kingdom Metazoa; phylum Chordata; class Mammalia; order Rodentia; family Muridae; genus Pachyuromys; species Pachyuromys duprasi. The sequence goes on along the minus strand of CM053753.1, from coordinate 19,587,587 downwards.
TCCTGATGTCTGGCTCTCAGCAGGGTGCTGTGGGAGGAGGAAGAAGAGAGCCTGCGTGTGGCTGGGTGGAGGCGCCTCCCTGCTTGTGTGTTGAGGGAGGGGCAGGATTTGGGCTGGGTTATTTCTCCAGCCTTCTTCTCCCATTCACCCTGGATCAGAGGAAGGCCTTCAGTTTGGGAGCCATGTGTCTAGAGCGGTAGCAACTGGGAGTCACCTCCCCTCCCCTCAAGGCCCTTGGCCAGTGTGAGCCCTGGAAAATCAGCCCTGACCCCAGCAGTGGGGAATGTCTGTGGGTCTTCTGTCGTGGGAGGTATGATTAATCTTGTGACCCACAGCCACATGCTGCCCCTACACCACACTCATGCACACATACACATCCCTGCACATGTGTCTGCACTCTGCATTCAAGATGTTCCTTAGTTTGATTCCTAACTCTAGCCTTATTAAACTGCCTGCTCAACCATCGAGCAAGTCGCCACCCACTGCTTCCTTTTCCAGGATCTTCTGCCCAGCATCCCTTAGGCCACCAGTCAGAGACAGCTGAGGAGGCAAAGGATCCAGGCAGGATGATCAGTTATAGCTAGAAGCAGCATGTGTGTCTACAAACTGAATGATGAGGAGAAATACTTGGTGTATGCACAGAGGATAGAGGAAGGCCTCTTGTCCCAAGAGCAATGAAGGGGGCTGTCCTAGTGCACAGAGCAATGGAGGGGATGACGTAGTGCCCAGGTCCAGGTAGAGCAAGGGTCAGCTGTGCTCTATGCGAAGCTCCATCGACCCCAAGCACTCAGGCTGGAGATGCCTTGGAGTCCCTCTAGGGACTCCTCTCTGCCTCCCTAAGCCCCCCAGGTTCATTGGAAGAGAGGAAGTAGCCACCATGACGTGACTGGAAGATGGCAGCCAGGCCTGGCCCTACTGAAGGGCCCGTTTTCACAACTTTGACAGTTGTGAAAATAGGAACTGTGTTACCAAGTCTGTGGCTGCCTCAGATCCTGGCTGCTGACTCCACGGATAGCTGGGTTCGTGGCGGCGAGTGAGTGGATGGAGAACTGGGGGTCAGTTGAATAGATAAGTACCTGTGTTTTATATCTGGAGTGTCACCCAAAACCTATGTGCTTAAAGCTTGGCCACCTGCTTGTAGTGCTATTAGGAGATGATGGAAGGGGAAGGAACTTGGGTTACTAAGGGCCATGTCCTTGAAGGGAGCTCTGGATTCATTGTCATTCTCTCTGTGTCTCTGTCTCTCTCTCTCCCCTTCCTCTCCTTCTCCTTCCCCCTCCCAGGCTGGCTTTGAAGTCCTGATCTTCCTGCCTCTACCTCCCAAGTGCTGTGATCACAGGAATGTGCCACCATTTGCATCTGTTCCTCCTCTTTCCCCTTCCTCCTGCCCTCCTTCTCCTTCAGTTTTTAACTTTTTTTTTTCTGAGATAGAATCTTGTATGTGCCCGGCTGGCCTGCAACTCTAAATAACTGCAACCCCAAATCTCTTGCCTCTGCCTCCCAGTTGTTGAGCTCCCAGGCGTGTGTCACCAGGCCTGGTTCTCTCTTTCCTTTTTGGCTTCCACAGGGTAAACAGACTTCTGCGGACACATGGCCCTACCGTGATGTAGTGTGCCACCATACTACCGCAGCATCAGAGCCAGGAAGCCATAGTCGACCTCTGCAGTTGTGGGACAAAATGAACGTTCCCTCTTGCTACTGTGTAAATATGAAATGTCCTCCGTAGGCTCACGTGAAACATTCAGTCCAGCAGATAGTGGCACTGTTTGGGAAGCTCTTAGAACCTAATAGGTGGGGCCTAACTGGAGGAAGTGGTCACTAGGGGGTAGACCTTCATGAGTTAGACCTGCTACCAGGTCAAGACAGGGTTTCTCTGTGTAGCTTTGGCTGTCCTGGACTGGGCTTGTAGACCACCAGGCTGGCGTCAAACTCACAGCGATCCACCTGCCTCTGCCTCCCAGAGTGCCACCAAGCCTAGGTGCCATTCTGTTTCTTAAGTAGTGGTTCCTAAAGGCACTCAGAGGCTTGTAGCTGTCTTCGTTTAAGTACTGGGCTTTATTGTCCAGGTTCTTCCCATGAGCCCCCTTCTGTGCCCCTGTTCCAGGCAGCCCAGACTTTCCACTGCAGCAGCAACTGGCAGGTTTACTCAGAACAAGCTGGGGACAATATAGTCAGTATGCACACCGTCGATCAGCCCTTCCCCATTGTTATGGACAAACCAGCAGGTGACCTTGGTGCCAACACGGGCATCCTTTCTGTAATCTCTCTGGGAGCCCCTGCAAGAAAAGAAAGAGATGCTGCAATGCCCAGGGTGAGCAGCACAGCTGTGGGCACCACGGACCTAAGGTTGAAGGATGCTGGAGATTCTTTTTACTGGTTTTGCAGTTCCAGGATTAAATCCAGGGCCTCACATGTCCCACGTAAGTGCTCTACCACTGAGCTACACTCCTCCACCTAGCCCCTGAAATGAGATTTTTATTTTTAATTGACATCTTCATGTTTAAGGCAGAGTCTCCTGTAACCTGGGCTGTCCTTGAACTTGCTTTATAGTCAATAGCCTTGAACTCCTGATCTTCCTGCCTTTACCTCTAAGGGCTGAGACCACAGGTTTATGCCACTATGCCTGGCTTGAAGTTGAAGAGCCTAGAGTTCTTCTGTCACAAGTGAAGTCATGTGACTGTTCTTTCTAGGGAGCCAGGTTGGCGCTGTTCCTTGATTAGGAGGAGTCTAAGAAGGCCAAGACCTCAAAAAGAAATAAGAGTATCCCAGAGGGTAAAAAAACAAGAGCCCACTGCCATGACACAGGGGGTTCTTTCCTCCCATCTTGGCACTGGGTGGAGTGAGGGTGTCAGAGATGCCTCCTCACCTTGTGACAGTCAACTGGTGGTTCTTCACCACCATTGTAGCATCTGGCTTTGTGGGGTCAGAGCCTGGGCGGATATTAAACACTTCAAAGTCAAAGGGCTGGAAGAATTGGCCTGGGGATGAAAACATTGACAGTTAGCCTCTGTCCATTGCCATGGGTGCCATGGCCACTGGCTTTTCGGGATTGATGCAAAGGCTGAACAGGCATCTTGTGAACCAGGTACAGATGGCTAGGTAGCTTGTAGCTTTGTACATCTATTTCCAGTATTTCCATGTAACTAAGTAGCCCATAGTCTAATCTGAGTACTGCATACCCAGCAGCCCATGTGTCTGTGCTGACATCTGGTGACTGTCCACCACGTAGAATCCTAGGAAGTCCTGGTGAACTGGATGTTTCTTCCAAACCTGGTGTAGAATGACCACAAAGCTAATCCCATCTCCAAAGGAGACCACCATGTTCTTTTTCCTGTTGATTATTACAGAAAGCCTAGGAGAGAGGAGGAGGGCATAGGCAGTGAGGCCTATGGCCATGGCATTAACCATCTGAATCAAGGGCTTTCAGTAAGACCTTCCAAGCACCTGTCACCTGATGGCATACAGATCCCAGATACCACTCAGTGTTGGGATAAGGCTGCCACAAATATACCATCATGTCCTCTGTGCCCTCCACAGAGTGGACCGTGGCTCCTCTGGGGGCAGAAAAGAGGCCTAGGAACCCATAGGCCTGGGTCCAGTTCAGGCTCTGTGTGATCCTGGGCCAGTCGTACCCTCTTTGAGCCTCAGGGGGAATAGAGGGATCCCCAGAGATTCCAAAGCAGGAGAAGCTAAGATGCTTTGGAACTGGCAGATTCCAACAAAAGATTGCAACAAAAGATGCTGCAAATGGGATTGTTGTTGTTGTTGTTGTTATTTAATCCTCCCTTCCTCCTACCTTTCCTCCCCTTTTCCTGCTTATTATTCAAATTAATTTTAAAAACATTTTAAGTAAAATATTTTTATACAATATACTATTATCATGTTTCCTTCCCCTCATCTCCTTCAGATCTTCCCCACCCAACTATATATTCTCTCCCTGCCCTTCCTCACACTACACACAAATATATACATACAAATATACATATATACATACATACACAAAAACAAAAATCAAAATAAACACAAACAAGCAAGAGACCAATAAAATAGACAAGCAAACAAAAAGGCCCAAACAAGAGACTACAAAACAAAAGATCCACAAAAAACCAAAACAAACATAGTCTATTTTGCGTTCTCTAACTCCTGCTGGGCATGGAGCTGTCCTTTCATGTAGTTGACATGCCTAGTGACACTCCTCTGGAGAAAACGGATTCTTCCTTTGCCAATGGGTATCAATTGCAAATAGCTTCTTGGTTAGGGGTAGGATGTTAAGTCCACTTTCCCTTTTCAGTGCTGGGACCTCACCTGGCTTGGCCTATGCAGGTCTTGTACATGTTGCCATGGTCTCATATAAGAGGCTGGAACTAGCCATGCAACCTATGCTGACTTGGGGTGTCATCCTGGTTCTGCCTCCCAATTGCTGGGACTATAGACGTTTGCCGTCACACTCAATCCTCCTTTCTATTTAGGAATGGGTTCTTGCAAGGGCTAATGAAATGGCTCATTGCATAAAGGTGCTTTCTGTGTAAGCCTGATGGCCTGAGTTCAACACCCAGAACCCACATAGCTCATACAAAAGTAGAAGGAGGGAACTGAGTCCACAAAGTTGTCCTCTGACGTACCCACATGTGTTGTGTGTGGCATTCACATACACACACACACAGATGATGATGATGATGATGATGATGATGATGATGATGATGATGATTTTCGAGGTGGGGCCTTGCTCTGTTGCCAAGGCTGGTCTTAAACCTGTGGCCTCAAGCAGTCCTTTGACCTTAGGCCTCCCACACAGCCGGGCCCTGTGCACCCCTGTGCTTGGCTTCCATCTAATGCTTCCATCCAGTCATGGCTCCCCTCAAAGCCAGTCATGCACACTGCCCAGCTACAGATTTTTGGCTATGAAAGAAGTCCCAAGGATTGGTGCCCTATCCCATGGTTACCATCCTGTGGAAACTGAATTCAGGGCATCGGTCTCTCCTGTGACTCCTGTGAGAATCCTGCCCCAAATCTTTCCAGTGTTCCCCTTCCTCCTCAGGCTTGGAGAGACAGAGAACTTACCCAGTCTGCGTGACTGTGACTGTGTCGAGCCAACTGAATGTACTCAGTTCATTCCCATTCCCCAAGATGATCTTCTCCGTGGTCACCTCAATCCGGAAGTCCATCCAAGCATTGGTAATGCCCAGTTTTCCAAAATAAGTTTTCCCTGTCCTGGAATAAGGGTTACTCCCCTTGTCTCCAATGATCTGTCCAGTTACACTAATGCCTGCCAGAGGGTGGGGTGAGAAGAGAGGCTAGTGAGGTCATCTCAGCCCATGCTGGCCTTCGGGGATGTCTTCCCTTCAGCAGGGCATGTGGAGGGAAGCATAGGCAGAGCCCCAAGGGACAACCAGGTGTCAGAGCCAAATGCAGTGCTGGAAACTTCAGGTCTGAGGCATACTGGGACACTGTGGCCGGCTCTTCCGTCTTTTTTGGGTCAGGGGGTGTTATGGGAGGGAAAACTGCTCCCGTATCCAGGCTCGTCCACCCTCAGCATCAGACTGCCCTGATCTCTACCTCTCTCTCACAGCACTAAGCACCTAGTGAGTCTGGCTCTTCGGCAGCTCCCTCCTCCCTGGTGCAGAGTGTTCTGTGTGTGAAGGTGGCTAAGTACTAGGCAGAGGAGGAGGACCTGGTCAGTGAACTCACCTGGCCACTCAGATCCTCACAGAAAGAACCCCAGCTGGTAGCCCCACCTGTGACTGGGTCCTGAAGAAGGCGCAGCACCGTGCCGGGTTTCTCATCAATGTTGAAGCAGATGCTGTCATTTTTTCCTGAGACTTGGATGATGAAGTGGGGATCCCCATCCACTGAAGGTACAACAGAGAATGAGCTGGCTCCCAGGGCCTTTCCCTATTCCACAGGCCTTCCCTGGCCTCCTGGCCCTGTGGGCAGGAGCAAGGTACCCATAACCCTGAACCTTGACAAGGGAGGAGCCAAGGAACTCACCATAATAGTAGGGGCTGGGATGAGACTGCTGACTGGCTATGGAACAAAGGGAGACCAGAGTGAACAACGCAAGCTGTCCTGGAAAAACCTGGGACCTCCGCTCATAATTTGGCTAATGCCTCTCCCATTTTGATTCCCTCTCTCCCCTCCACCAGCATTGAAGCTCCCCAAGACACCTGGTCAATCAGCCCATGACAGAGGCTGATTCAGGAAACACTACAGAAGAGGGCAGGGCAGGGCAGGCTCTTAGCGGTGGGCAGGGCTGGCTGCAGCTAGCAGCATGTACTCACTCAGGTAGGCCATGGAGCTGGTCACAGAGGTGGCTAGCAAAACCAGAAGGTAGTCATGAGCAACAGCCAAGGGCATCCCCCCTTCCCAGCCTTGTGCTTTCTGTCAGCCTGAAGGCTGCTGGGCCCCACTGGGCACCAACATTGGCAGCCTTGCCCAGGCAATCACTTTCTAGGGATTTTGGTAGTACGAGAGTGATTTTGACACTAGGAGCCTATTTTGATGTGGCTAAAATGCAAATCTATCAAGTCATCAAAATGCAAATCTATCAAGTCCAGCTTCCCCATTATGAGCAATGTTCACAGGCCTCTGTGAACTCTTCAGCCCCTAGCTGGGATTAGGGTGAGACCCACATGTCTGTTGTTCCTTGGTGGCTGGTAGCTCCTGAGGGGAAATGGTGGCCTAATGGACTTGTGCGCCTTAGGGATTCAGGTGGGCAGCTTGGCAGGGGCTGAGTCTTACCCAGTGTAGTGGGCTGGAGGGTGCAGTGTTCTCACTGTGGTACAGTGAGAGTGCTTTGGTTCCCAGAGACCCTCAGCATAGGTGCTGAGCCCAAATGACTAGGCCTATGTCCCATGTCAGCTATTGCCTAAGACATTTCTGAGCCTTGTACTCTCACTATAAAATGAGGATTGCAAAAGACTTGTGTGAGGGTTGCTGGGGTCACGGGAAAGTGCTAGATATAAAAACTGCTCATATTTGCAGATAATAGAACCCTGTCATTGATTGGTCCATCTTGAGACAGGGAAGCCATCTTCAACTGAGTGAATGGGAACCCTGAGACTCGGAGGAGTGAGCCTGAAGACTCTATTCAGTCTCTCCCTCCCTCTCTTCCTTCGCTCCCTCCCTCCTCTTTCTCTCCATCCATTCCATGAAGCTTACCTTCTATTATGCAGGCACAGCAAGGGAGGAAGAAGAAAGATGTATTAGACATAGGCTTATGAGGCCACTGCAACAATGAGAATGGTCTGGCTTAGATCTAGCTTTGTCCCCATAGGGTGTCCCCCAGAACCAAGGACTCCAAGGAAACAGGGAGTGTGTCAAAAAGAGCCTTTGTCCCCCACGCCAGTGCCAGGCTCCCCACGAAGTTGCTATACACATTTGGGGCTCTCCTGGTGAGTACAATCTGGGGTCTTGTTGAAGATGTTTGGTCTCAGCTTCCAGCTCTCAGGACTTCTTTTTCTCCCAGGTCCTCCCAGGTTTGTTCCAGGTCTAAATGTGGGGTTAGGATCTCTTGTCTAACTGAGCCCTCTGTGTTACAGCTGGAGTTCTTTCCTTGACATGGCCCTAGCAGTGTGCTCCCTTGGCTTACATCCCTTGAGAGACTTAGAGACACCTACTGGCCCACACCCCATGCCCCTGCTGACCACTTCACCCTTGCCACACCCCTTCAGATGCTTCCAAACCTGCCCCTCTTCAAAAGGTCTGGTGTCTCCAGCCTGGCCAATTTCTCTGCTGGGATTCTAGGGTCCAGGGTCTTAGAGGGAGGCTTCTAGACTCTGGCCTTCTCTCCCTATGCCCACCTTCCCCGGGCTTGTCGGCAATGGCTGTCTGATCCTCATTGTCCTCAGGCTTGGTCACCACCATGGAGGTCAGTGGAGTTACAAAGTGGTACTTGAGGGATAGCTCCAGGGCCTGGGCTGTAAGGTTCTCCTTCTCCTCCCCGTGAGCGTTCTTGCTGTGAGGAGGAACAACTCAGAGTCAGCCCAGAACCCAAGGTCCTGCTTCCTTTCACACATACTTTCCCTGCCAAACCAGAATCTCCAGGGACAGCTTCAGAACATCTCCCTTCCCTCCATGGCCCACATTGTTGGTCCTATTCAGTGGAGGTCACTGCAGGGCGGGGTTGGGGGGCGGGAATACCAGTTTACTAGCTAGCTCCCCAAGGTATATGAAAAAAAAAAGTATTTCCTCTCTAGGAAACAGTTTCTCCACCAATAAAATACAAGGGACTTGAAATGACTACTGTGATCATTGCTATGATGGTGCTATATGCCAAGCGTTCGCCCTGCGCCAAACTTGCTGGGACTTTATAGCTTTGTTCTTCCTAAAGAAGCTTTCACATTGTCCTCTCAAGGCTACTCAGCTCTGACACCCAACCCATGTTGGGTGACACCCAACCTCCCTATCCTGAGTGGCACTGGTGGGGCTGGCAAGAGCTAATGCCTTCCCTGAGGCTCAGGCTGCTGCTTGGCAGTGCTTGCCTGCTTGCAATGGACAAGCAGGAGGGGTAGGGCACAGGGAACAACTTTTTTTTTAATCTGAGCCAAGAAGAGGGCAGAGCAGTAAGAATGCTCACAGGGAGCTGTCTTACTCCGGAACACAGTGAGCGCTGTGGTGGGTACTAGACAGCTTGGTCTCCTCAAGGCAAGGGTAAGCCGACTCACCGCTTCTCCAGTAACTGCTCAATAGTGAGGTACGCCCAGAGCCGCTCAATGTAGTCCCCAAAAATGTATCCCTGCTCCTTCAGGGCTGCATCCATTTCCTTCATGTCTACCTCCTCTGTGAAGGTCAGGTCGTTCAAGGCCTGGGTAGGGAATAGGAGCAAATAGTGAGGGGTGTGAGCGCTGGACTGTGGAGTTGTGAGGGCCAGGCTCGGAGGATGTCACTCCTGAAAGCCTGGGCCCCGTCGCTGCTGACCCTTCCTTCCTGGCACACCTCAGGCAGCAGTTCCCACTCACCCCATGGCCCTTCACATCCGCTTTAAAGTTGTTCATGTCCCTGTCCACCAGGCGCCCAGCTACGACAATCTCAGAGCCATCATAGAAGTGCGGGTAACTGTTTCTGGTGAGGTCCAGGATGGCATTCTCGGGGTATTCCACCTCCACATTCGTCAGCAGTGGGTTAGCCACCTCCTCATAGAAGCCCTGTAAGTTGGATCAGGTCATCCAGTCGCCTCAGACCTCCCCAGGACCCGCATGGAGAAGCCTGGGGTAGGCTGGTCCCACAGATGGTACGAGGCCTAAGCTGATCCATCCCCTTGATCTTCATTCTTAAATGGCCTTGACTGTGCCTTGGAGTCTAGGAGAACCCTCCCTGTCCTTCCAATCTTAAAGACTAGAGAGAAGAGAAGGAAAGGACAGAATTCTTGGTGCAGAACTTTGAATAAAGAAATACTAGACAAAGAAAGGGGTGTGGGTCAGGGGGGAGAAGAGCCCCGGGGTCCCCTACAAGTGGGGGTGCTGTCAGCCACCTAGGGGAGGTCCTACACTCTGATTGAACAGTGAAGCACACAGTTGTGTTTGGCTATCAGCTTGATTAAATATTATTTTACAATATAAAAGTGTCATGGGTCAGATTGTGTACTGCATTCCTAAAGCCCAAATCCTCAGGGTGCAACCATATTTGGAGGTAAAATCTCTACAAACATAATCCAATGATGTCATGAGGTTGGGCCCTAATCCAGTATGCCTTGTGTCCTTATAAAAAGAGGAAATTGGATACAGATGTACAACAAAGGAATGCATGGCATGGCCCAGGAAGAAGAGGACTGCAACAAATCAAGAGTGGATAGTCAAGCCCGGTGGCACTCCGGGAGGCAAAGAACGGAGGATCTCTGTGAGTTCAAGGCCAGCCTGGTCTACAAAACAACTCCAGGACAGCAAGGCTGCACAGAGAAACCCTGTCTTGAGAAAAAAAAAAATGGAGGCCTATCCAGACCTTCCCATTAGAAAGGAACCAACCCCGTCACCTTGATCTCATAACTTCTAGCCTCTAAGACTGTGAGACAAATCATCTCGTCAGTGGTCATAGACTTCCTTATGACAGACTTAGTAAACCATTGTCCTGTGAAATATTTGGGCATGTTTACATAAAAATTACCTATTGCTTATGAGACTTATACATTTAAATAAAGCATAGTGTCCTATGCTTGACCCGCCAATCCTGCAGAGGAAGCAGCTCTGTTTCTGTAGATGAGAACGAGCCAGAGGTAGGCTTCAGCAGGGAGGAAGCTCCCTCTAACACCTGCAGCTGTCACAAGGTGGAAATAGCGCGTGAGGTGAAACGCACCTGCAGCTGCAAGCTGGCATCAGAATCTTCATAAATGCGCCGGGCAAACCCTTGGTTCTCCAGGGCCAGACTCTCCAGGAAGTTATAGTTCAGATTGTTGCCAAAACCCAGGTTATACAAAGGGAACTTGCCCCCGATGGCATTCCGGGCATTCTCCTGGATCTTTTCAGATCTGCTCTCACCTGTAGGAAGGGCTGTTCATGCTGGGGACCACCTGCGCTAGCTCTGTCTGGGGGGATCTGACTCCTTACGTGCACAGCTGGTAGGGAGCCTTGACAAGGAGAGTGCCTGCCTTTGAGGGGCTCGCAAGATGCTGGGGAAGCCCAGGAAAAGCTGTCCAAGGACTTGCAGTGGGTCAGCTACAGAGTCAGGAAGGCAGGCAGGCACTCACCACAGGTTCAAGCCTCCCTCTCCCTCACCAGTATTGGCGTCGCCATCTGTCAACATGATGATAATGGAGGTGCTTCTCTCTGGGACAAGGTGCTCCTCCCGGGCCTTGTTCAGCATTTCAATGCCCCTCAACAGCCCATCATTGATGTTGGTCACTGTATGCCAATAGAGAGACAGAACCATTGGGGCGGGGATGTCCTTAGGGTGCCAGAGGACAAGGCTGCTGAAGTGAAGGAGCGTGGATTGATAGACCTTGTTCTTGTGCCAAGGACTGTGTCAGCCTGAGAAGCCCTCAGTAAATATTGACATAAGGGGATGAACAGCACAGACTATCACACAGGCATTAAAGGGGTGCTAAGAGGTTCCAAGCATGTGATGATTACAGCGATTTGTCGGGCAGTCAGGTGGAGTCGCCAGGAGTGGGAAGAGAGTGATTTAGATGTCCTGTATGGCATCCATAGGTAACAGGGTCAAGAAGGGTTCCCTGTGGCCTTAGCATGCTGAGACTTGTGGGCACCGGGATCATGGGCTAGAAAGGCCAAGACAGGTTTCCCTAGGTGGCAGAGAAGGCACCCTGATGCCCTGTCTTCAAGTCTGAGGTCTACCCCGGTGCAGGAAAAACAAAACAAAACAAAACAAACAAACAAAAAACTGGTAGAATGCTCCTCTGCCCCTCTATCCCTGCTGCCCTTACTGCTTTGCGAATCGATTCTCTTCACAAATGCCCTGGCCTCCTCAAGGTTTGCAGGGGTGGCTTGAACCAGGTTATCTTTCCAGACAGTCACATCGGTGCTGAATAGAATGAAATTCAGATAGTCTTCTTTTTTCATGTCTTCCAGGATTTTGAGAAGGGCTTCCCTGGTCTGGGGGAGAAGACAAACAGCATAGAGACATGAGGGAGCTGTGAGCTAGGTCGCGACCCAGCCCAGGCTGGCAGAGGAGCTCCTGCTGTCCTTACCCTTAGGAGTAAGCATTGCTCAAGGCCCCCAACTCCTTGTGAAAGTGAGTAACGGCTTTTAGTATTTTTACATTCTGTCTGATTCCTCCTTTTCCACTGGAAATACTAGCATTGTCCTACTTTAAAAAAAAAAAATCTCTTCCTCCTCTCATTTTTAACCCCATGCTGCCCTGGGTGCTGCGAGGGGGTTGATTGGGGCCAAACCTGCTGGATTTTCCGACCGTACATGGAACCGCTGACATCAATCACAAAGACTATGTTCTTAGGCACCACTGGAAGGCCTTGGGGTGCAAAGAAGTGCACGAAGTAGCCGTTGACTACCTGCAAAGGTGGGAGAAACATGGAGGCCCATGCCCGATGCCTCTTCTTGCGAGTGGAAGTCACTGGAGGAAAAAGGGTCCCGTTTCTGCTCTCCAGGGGTTGCTGTGCAAGCGATATGGGTGCTAAAAATGGAAGAGAGGGACGCAGCTGCTGCCCCTCGAGATACTGGGCCTCTCTCCGCCATGACGATGGATTAGCAAGCAAGCCTGGTGGAGCCATCACCCTGTACCTGTACGTTGCCTGGAGACTCTCTGTTCACGTCATAGACAATGGTGAAGTCCCCGTTGAGGAGGGAGTCTGTACACGTCGGACATGAGCGTTGTTGGTCTAAGCTGGGCTTGAAAGACACATGCCCCTGGGGGTGGGGATGGAGGGAGAGGGGAGAGCCTTGAGCTTGGTGAAGGCTTCCCACCGGCAGACAGGAAGAACCCTCTGATGACATAGAGGCGAGGGCCTGGCATGAATCAGATGCCAGCTCCTCAGGGATGGAGCTGCTCCCATCCCCCATCTTTCCGAGTACCACCCTCCCGGGTGCTCAAAACCTGCCGGGGGGTTGGGGTGGCTGCTATTTTCACTTAGCTTTCTCCTCTCTTTTGGCTGCTTCATCCTGACTCTTTAACTCCTTGCCAGAAGTTACTTAGGCATGGGAGTTTTGCTCCATATGAGAGAATTTTGTGTTGAATGGTTATGCACATTGGAGTTGGTACCCAAAGGAGGGGAGAAGGATGCGAGTTGGGAAGGGAGCGTTAGAATGAAGGAGGCTAGGTGTGCCCAGACTCCAGCAGCTACCTTGAAGGTGGGCTCTTTGAAAGTTTTTCTGGAGATTCTAGATAGTGGAGATTTGATGTTTATGATTTCTCATCCATTTCCCATTGGCACTGAGCTCCTGCCCTGGAATGGCTTGGGGGGCTCAGTGACTGGAGCCAACTGCCCAGTACCAAGAATGAGAATCAAACCAATTCTCTTTAGGCTTTCATCCCTTAATGTGGAGCCAGCCAACCTAGTCTCAGTTCCTTGATATGCAACTCCTTCCCTGTCCATTTGCCAAGGTTGAATAGAACTGGGCTTTTTAAATGGCTTCCCTCAGGCTAGAGAGATGGCTTAGAGGTTAAAGGCACTGTCTGCTCTCCCAGAGGACCTGAGTTCAATTCCCAGTAACCATTTGGTGGCTCATAATCGTCTATAATGAGATCTGGTGTCCTCTTCTGGCCTGCAGGCACACATGCAGGCAAAATGATGTATACAAAATAAATAAATAAATAAATCTTAAATAAGTAAGTAAATAAATGGCTTCGCTTTTCTGGTAGAGTTGAGACCCCAAATCTTCTATCAGGTTAGCATTAGCATTCCCTGCCTCCAGCATTCCCCCTGATGACCCAGTTGACCTAGGAGAAAGGTAGACACAGACAGACAGCTCCCACGCACTTAGGTCAGCAAAGTCAAGGCCAATGTCCTACCCCTGCACCCCAAGCCCCACCTTTTTCCCTGAGAAGGACTTGGTGAGGGCACTTCCCAGGAGGTCATTAGTGATGAATGAGGCCTCAGCATCCAGCATGCTGATGCCCTGTGGCTCGAAGATGTGTGCATCAATCTGAAACGGCCAAATGAAGGAGATGTCATCCTGGGACAACGCAGAGGTCTGGGACACAGCCAAGGGGAATGACGTGCCTCTGTAGTGATACAGGGACCCTCAAGGACAAGAGCGAGGGCCAGCAGGAGAGTGACCTAGGAACTGTCAGTAGGGTATGGTGGCACAAAACCTTTCTACCATCTGCCTGCCACTGATCCCTGAGTTCCACAACCGCAGTATTTCCCTTTCCTGTTAGCCTTGATGTAGGTAAAATGGACCAGTCGCAAGTGTTTCAGAAGCTCTTTGTGGTACAGTCCTCGAGGGCTAAAAGCCTCCTCCCCTTGGCTGCCAGTTGCTGTAGTTAGAGCCATTGTGCTGCTTTCAAACCTCCAATCCAGGGACTTGGCAGATACGTCCTTGGCTCAGCTCTGAGACGCACCCCTCCTTCTCCCACCCAGACCCCAATGCCCTTCCCCGGGCTCTGTGTGATTCCAAGCAGGGGTTCGGGAATGGCTGATTACCTCAAAGTGTCTGACCAGCTGTTTGGGCTGGACCTTCAGGTACATCTCGTACCTGCCCTTGTGCCTCTTGAGCAGCTCTTCATAGGTCAGCTCAAAGGTGACCTTGCTGCCTGCCGCCACATTGACAGACACTGTGAATTTCTCCAGTTTTCTCCCAGAGGCCCTGCAGGGCAGAGGTGCAAGATAGTACTTAGCACAAAGCCTTCAGAAGCCCATCCTTCCTGGGCCCTGGGCTCAAGTCTTAGATCTTAGGTTAGAGACCTCCCTATCTATTCAACACCTTGGTTGGGATTTTTCTGGTGATACACACAGTTTGCTATAACAATAATCATGGCTGCTTTCTTCTCTCAAGGCCCAAGATCCACACTTACTTGACCAAACCAGCTGTCTTGCCCTGGGACACAGCCTTTTCATATTGTTTCTGGGCAACTTCCTTCTCCTTGACATTCCCAGGGTAGGTGACACCGTCGATGGTCCTGCAGATAGAGAGTTTAGGGAAAGGGGCTGCCACACCAGACCAGACCCCCTTGCCAGGAGCTTAGCGAGAGCAGCCATGGTGGCACCCACAAGGTGAAGTTGGTGATGAAGGCTGTCTTGGGCAGTTCCACGTCGAAGGAAACCTCCTTGGCTGTGTCTGCACGGTTGACCGCCCTTGTGGTGACGACATTGTGGGCAAAGCGGGAGGTCACCTTGCAGTTGATCTTGGTACTGTAGATCTCAATGCCATCAACCACCTGTGGGAGGGAGAGGTAGGCAAGGCTCTCCGGTGATAATTATCTACACTGTACCCTGGGAAGCCCACTGCTCAGCCTGGCTGCTTCCCCTCCAAATCCTCTCTGCTGGGCCCTGAGGCCCTGGCATGTCCTAGCCCTCTGGGTCATCCCACTGGGAGTCTGGGCGGTGTCCTTTGTCCTACATCCAGCTGGCTACCACAGTGATCGTGCCCTGCTTCCTTAATGCTGCAGTCTGCACACCGCTGCGGCCAGTGAGATCTTGTAAAAGCCCAGCTCTGACCCAGCTCCTCTCCCAAGCAAAGCCCCCCCCCCCAAGGGCTCCCCTCTGCCCTGGCCCTAGGCGTTCCTTGGAGGGTCTTGCTTCCCTGTATGCTGAGCTCCAGCTGTGCCCAGAAGTGCTTCCCCATCGTGGCTCTTCCTACACACTCTTCTCCCCACTCTTTCTTTCTCTTACATTCCCAGTCCACCTCCTATGTCCTTTGGTGTTGACTGGTACTTTTATTCAAGCAGACACCTCCTTCCTGTGTCCCCAGACATCCTCTTTCCAATAGAGGTAATAGATGAAGGGACGCTGGGTTAAGAAAGATTCTAGCTACCTTGTAACAGGGAGCTTCACCACCTGGTCCCAGTCCTCCCTCCAGCCAAGTGCCAACAACTACTTGATCGTATGTGTGAGAGGAAGCTGCTTCCTCCGCTGCTCTCACCAAGCTGGAGGCTGTGGCTGTGGCCCTCTATCCCAAGGGTCCTGTGTCACATGAGGCTCTGCCAAGATGGGGCCATGAGCTATTTTTCAGCTCCGAGGGTGCTGCCATTATGATTCATACCTTAAGCAAGTGAATGACTGCTCCATTCTGGCCCTCCCCACCCCGTCTGTATCCTCCTGGGAGTCCTTACCCCTTCTGGGAGGCTCCGTTTCTGTAAATACAAAGATAGGAAGGTCAAGGCAAGCACAAGGCCACCAATGACCTGGGAGCGGGCTCTGGGCTAGTGCCAGGGCTCAGAGACACAAGAGCCTCCAGGTCATGTGCTACAGAGGGACATTGGAGAAAGGGGTGTATCATCAGGCCACCCATGGGGGAGGCCAGGAGAACTGATCCCAAGCTGTCTGTGCTGCATTTGCCCCCGACTTACGTGGCCTCTCATTCTGCTTTCTCTAGACTCTGGTCCCTTCAGCCATCTTCCCAGAAAACCCACCCACTCATCAGGCTCAACTTAGCATGTTGTAGAGGCCTCTGAACCTGAGACAGGCCTTTGTAGACCTTTACAATTCATCATCCATTTGCCCGGTGGGGAAACTGAGACCTGGGAGTTTGAAGAGCTCTGCTCTGGGTTAGACAATACGCTACTTTATCAGTCCTATTTAGAGCTCAGTTCTCCAGGGTCCAATGTTGACCTAGTATCACAATGTCCAGTCCTCAGCCTCCTCTCCCCTCACTTAGGGGACTTGGTTAGAGTTTTTTGCCCATTTAACCCTCAAAGTCCTGGTATCAGATAGGAAGTTTGACTTACCCCAAGCAGCCGCAGAGGGCTTCTCGGAAAACCAGAGGTCTCCAAGCCAGAGAGCAGAGCCAAGATAAGGCAGGGCCACCACATAGTCACCATTGCTGAGCATACAGGCCTGGCCTGCTTTCCTTTTATACGCCAGCCCAGTGTTTTCCGAGCAAGGTCAATGACCTGCAGCGTGGGGCCAGAGCAGTGGAGGCAGGCATCAGCTCCGGGAACTGGGGGTGGGTGGAGCAGCCACCCAGTGTGACTGTATGAAGAGGGCCCAGTGGGTACAATAAACAGTATTGGGGCTTCACTCCTGATATTCTGGGGTCTGGAGGCCCTCGGGAAAGCAGAAGCTGTGTGAAAGAAGTACCCCCTGTCACCCTGGTGTGGTGATGAAGATGGTATGCGCTGCATTCAGAGCGACTGGCATCTCTCCATCTAGGGCTCAATGCTTTTGTCCTTACCACCCACAGTGCCTCTAGCCTGGGCCTGGATCCCAGCTCCAACCCTCACAAGGCAACCACTCTCCAGCGAGACCCCCCACGGCTGAGCTCTTTCCCCCATTACCTGATCCGTCTGCCAGGGACCCGTGAACTGAGCAGAGCTCCGTAACCTAGCTCCCTCTGGGATCTGACTCCAAGTTGCTTTTCTGGGTTTACTCTCCCTGATGGTGCGCCTGTCTTTCAATGCCTGTGTCATCTCCTCCCTCTGCCAGCCCAAGGGCCTTGGCTTCCTCTTCCTTATTAGATAAAAGGTAGCTTTTAATAATAATTTTAAAAAATCAGCTCTGGTGGTTCTCAGACTATCAAGATCTCGTTAGGAGGCCATTCACAGCATGATAGCTTCTTTCTTTATTTATTTATTTAGTAAGTGTTCTGCCTGCCAGAAGAGGGCACCAGATCTCATTATAGATGGTTGTGAGCCACCATGTGGTTGCTGGGAATTGAACTCAGGACCTCTGGTAGAGCAGCCAGTGCTCTTAACCTCTGAGCCATCTCTCCAGCCCAGCTTATTTCTTTTTTAAAGATAGGTTTTATTTTAATTATGTGTGTGTGTCCACTTGTCTGCGTGGCAGTGTGTGTATGTGAGTGTACTTGCCTGTTCCTGACACGGGTGCTAGGAGACAGACTCAGGTCCTCTGCCAGGGCAGTATAGGTTCTTTATCATCGAGCCATTTCCCCAGTCCCAACAGGCTCTCTGGGAGGGCACCCTGTCACCTTACTCTGGACTTTGTGTGATCACGTCTGACTGTCCCTTCCTGGATAGGACTGGCCCTATTTTGCTCAGTCTTTGCCCTAGGACCCTGCCAGGGTCTTGGCACTTCAGAAAATAACAGTCTCTCTGCATGAGGGCTGAGACCTTCTGAGCCACACCAGGGTCCTGGCAGCTTCTGGGCTCTTCTGGACAGGCGCCATGTGCCCACCATGCCATGACTTCTCTGCATACCCTCCGTGTGCCGAGTGGAGGGGATAGACCCTGTCTACCTGGGCTGAGGCCAGCTACCTTCTGGATGGTGCCAATGCCCTCAGCTGAATGCCCTAGGCACACCTGTCAGATGTGCAGAGAGAGATGGCTGAAAGCAGAGCAGAGAGGTAGAGTGAGCTACAGAATGGCTAAGCCTGAAGATTGGAATGAGGCAGGAGACATGGAGCAGTAACGGTAGAGCAAGTCAGCACAAATGGGGGCCGTGACAAATGGGGCTGCTGCTGAGACCCATCTGGGCAGCACCCGCCTGTCCTTAAAAACACCAGCAGCTGAGGTGAAGGGAGGATCCTTCAAAACCAGGCCTCTTTCTTAGTGCTGGGATGCCCCACTCATGGGGCCATTTTCAGCACCTGCCTCTAGGGGCTGCGGTTGAAACAGGCCTGTTCCTCAGAGACTTCTTCTCGGCATCCACAGCTACCAATGGAGCCTTTCCCTGCCTCTTTCATCTGAACCACTGCCTCCTTCCTAGACACTTTGGAGTTTGGGGAGATTGACAACTCAAAATAGAAATTTTATGGCTGCTTAAGAAGGGTAGCCAAGAATTTGAAGAAAACTAGAATCATGAAAAATTAGAATTATAAAGACTCCATTAGATCTCTAGGCTTGTCCCTGGTCCATTCCTCAGGAGGGGGCGATGAGCAGGCTGACACAGCCAGTTGACAGTCCTCCTTTCCCAAAATGCTTTTGGAGGTAAATTGATCTCACTGTTCCGCAGTGAGTTGGAAGACTTACTGTTGAAGGACTCTGTGTTCCCCAACCTGGGGTAGCCTTTGAACTCAGCATGTACAATGGTTAATATTGTGAACTTGACAAGATCTAGGTTCACTGAAGAGACAAGCCCCTTGGGTTCCTTGACAAGGACTGTCTAGCCAGATTAAGTCAGTTGGACAGGGAAGCCTCACACCAGATGCCGGTGTGCCATTCCATGGACTGAGGTCCTGGGCTGACTCAAAAGGAAATGAGCTGAGCACAGGAGCTCACTGCTTGCTGCTTCCTGACTCGGGATGCAATGTCACCATCCACCTCCTATTCCTGCCATCACACTTTCCCTGACACTGGACTGTTTCACTTTAAACTGCAAGCTAAAGCAAACCCTTTGTGCTTTTGTCAGAGTATTTTTATCACAGAAACTGCTATGTGACAGGCTTTTCCTAAGAAGATACAACACACACACACACACAAATGCAAACGCAGGTGCACACACACAATCTACTCACTCCACATAGATAGGCCATGACAAACCAAAGAAAGGAGACCACCTAAGGCCGACTTGGTGAGGCAATGAGTTTTATTGGGGCTACTTATAGGAGTATGAGAGATGGGTTATTTATATGAGCGGAAAGTACTCAAAGACAGCTGCATCAGCAAAGCAGCTTTGGTGGCAGCTCACAGAAGCTAGAAACCTAAAACACAGCCTGTAGGAAGCTCAACAGGTTGAAGAGTGTCCTTTCCCAGTGGCTCAGCTGGTGTGAGCCTCTTCTGGGAAGTTCAGCTTGTCTCTGCTTCTTTCAGGCTGTTTGTCTTGTCTAAGAGTGCCTCTAAGTAGTCTTTACTGTTCATATATTATGGTATTTTGAATGAGAATGACCCCATAGGCTGATGTATTTGAATGCTTAATCTCAGAGAAACTGTTTGAGAAGGATTAGAAGGTGTGGCTGTGTTCGAGGCGGTGTGTCTGTAGGGTGGGCTTTGGTGTTTTAACAGCTCACATCAGGCCCCGTGTCTCACCTCTCCCTCTCTCTGCCTGCTGCCCATGGGTCAGGATGTAAAGCTCTCAGGTAGTGCTCCAGCGCCATGCCCGATTATTTCCATCTGCTATGATCACTAACTAACCCTCTAAACCTGTAAGAAAGTCTCCATTTAAATGCTTTCTTTTATAAGAGTTGCCTTGGTGTCTCTTTGCAGAAATAGAACAGTAGCTAAGACATATACTTTTGAAAAGGGAGAGCCCTAGAAAATCTGATCAGTTTCAGGGACCTCCTGAAGCTTTTTTGAGTTGTCTCAATGAGCTTCCTGGCAGAATGAAGTGTTTCAATTTGAGAGGATTTGTTATACAACCTTCAACGATGTGGGACTGTTTTTGCAGGCATAAAAGCTCAGGGACTGAGGGAGCTCCTGAGGCGAGTGTGGAGACCCTGCAAGGAGGCCCTGAGGAACCAGTCTGAAGGTCTAAGGAAGAAGCCTCAGTTGCAAGGGATATGGAGGTGCCAAAACTGAGAGATGTCTACTAAGGAAATCTGCATTCATGGAGCAAGTCTGACTCAAGAGAGAGGCTATGCTGCAACACATAGAGCTGGAGAGACATGGCTACCTAGACCCTTTAGCACCCAGATGATTCCATCTTGATGCCCAGGTGCTGAACATGTAGCTCCAGGATTTGGTGTTTTCCCTGCTGAGTTTCAGTCTTTGGCCCAGTCATTCCTGGCGATTACCAAATTCTCCCTCTTTGGAATGGGAGTGTCAATGAATACTAGAAGTATATGGCTCATTTTTATTTTATAATTCAAGGTTAAGAGATTGCTTTGAGTCTCAGAATAGACTTTGGACTTTTAAATTGTTTCACAATTGAAGGCTGTGGAGACTTTTGAAGTTGCTCTGAGTGCATTTTGCATTTGAGATGGCCATGAGCCTATGAGAGTGGAAGGTTATATCTTAAAAGTCATGTGTTTGGATGCCAGTTTGACAGGGGGTGAACTTGTGACAATTAATTCTGATTGTAAATCTAGAATCACTGATGAGACAAACCTCTAGGAATGCCCATGGTATAATATCTGGATTAGGTTAATCTCTGGGTATGCCTATAAGGAATTATCTATACTAAGTTAATTTAAGTGGGAAGTCCCACTTTAAATTGGGTAGTACTATTTCACGGGCTGGGTTTCTCAACTGAATACAAAGGAAAACATGAGATGAGTCCATCTCATCACTTGGCTTTCTGATTGTGGATGCTGCCTGTTCCTACCACATGCCTTCTCTGACATGATGGATTGTGTTTCTTGGAACTGTAAGCCAAAGCAAATTTTCCTTCCTTAAAATTATTTTGTCACAGTAGTGAGCCCATAATAAAACATTCTATGTTACCCAAGAACAGGCTTTGTCTATTCTGGGCCCTAATGAATTTTGTTTGTCATGGACCTAAGACTGAAGAGAAGGAAACAGAAACTCTCAACTAGAATGGGCAGAGGCCATCTACATTTACATGAAGGGCAAATGCTCTCCCAATGGGGATGCATTGTCCTATGCTCTGTGACATTTCATTTTAACAGAGTCCTAAGACCAACTCAGGGAGAGGAGTCTCAACAGGGCAACTCCAGACACTATGAGGAGACAAAGGGATGCTGTTCTAGGCCCCTGAATCCAAGTTTTGCACAGTGGCTGTCTCTGTCTTCAGAATGTACCAGTCTGGCCCTCACAAGCTGCCATCCCCACAAGGAACTGTGATGAAGGAGAGCGTCCAAGGTGCCTGCTTCTGTAAGATTTCCTTGGGACCCCAAATCCACCTGCAAATAGTCTTTGTGTGTTTATGTGTGCCACGTACCTCATGGCTGCCTGGGATAGTTAAACTGGATATGTGTGATGTGCTTGGTTTCAGACAGCATGGGTTGAGGACCCAGGTCTGCCATTCGTAGGCTGAGGGGACTTTCAACAGGTCACCTAACCTCCGTTTCTCTAGCTGTTAGTGGGTCTGCCCATAGGAAGCAGTTAGTTGTGGTGGGCCTCACTGCCCGAGCATCTCTGGGCCTATTCGGGGGATTCAGAGGTCGTGGGGCCAAGCAGAGACCAGGATGCCGTCAGTGCTGCAGTTGGTGGGCTTTCCTCCCACCCCTGCGTTCTTCGCCCATCTCTGCATCTGATGAGCTATCTGCGTACCTCTTTCCCCAAAGGCAGCAAACTCTCCACTGGGCATAGCCTCTCTCTTTTTTTCACTTTTATTTTATATTAATCACAGGTTATGTACTTTGTATCCCAGCCATAGCCCCCTCCCACATTCTCTCCCTATCTCCCCTTTCCCTCCCTCATCTCCTCCCTGCACCTTTCTAAGTCCACTGATAGGGGAGGACCTCCTCCCCTGCCATCTAACTCTAGCTTATCAGGTCTCTTCGGGAATGGCTACAATGTCCTCTTCTGTGGCCTATCAAGGCTGCTCCTCCCTCGGGGGCCGAGGAGGTCGAAGAGCCAGCCATTGAGTTCATGTCCAAAATAGTTTCTGTTCCCCTTACTAGTATACCCACTTGGGTATTGAGCTACCATTTGCTACATACAAGCAGGGGTTCTAGGTTATAACCATACTTGGTCCTTGGTTGGAGAGACAGTCTCAAAAAAGACCCCTGTGCCCTGATATATTTGGACCTTGTGGAGCTCCTGACCTCTCCAGGTCATACTAACTCCCCCTTCTTTCATATGATTCCCTGCACTCTGCCAAAGGATTGGTTATGTTTCTTAATCTTTGCTTTGATACCCTGCTAGGAAGAGTGTTTTCGAGGCCCTCTGTGGGGCCTCCTCTTGTCCTGCTACTTGTTTACTCCTACATCCAATGTCCGTCCCACTTGACTTTCTAAGTGAGTATTAATCTTCTTACCCCAGGTCCTCTTTCTTGTTTATCTTCTTTAGGTGTATAGATTTCTGTATTTTTATCCTATACACCAAAGACGAAAGGGCCGAGAAAGAAATTAGGGAAACAACACCCTTCACAATAGCCACTAATAACATAAAGTACCTTGGGGTGACTCTAACCAAGCAAGTCAAAGATCTGTTTGAGAAAAACTTCAAGTCTCTGAAAAAAAAATTGAAGAAGATATCAGAAGATGGAAAGATCTCCCGTGCTCATGGATTGGTAGGATTAACATAGTTAAAATGGCTATTCTGCCAAAAAGCAATCTACAGATTCAATGTAATACCCATCAAACTACCAACAAAATTCTTTACAGATTTTGAAAGAAAAATTCTCAACTTCATATGGAGAAACAAAAAACCCAGAATTTCCAAAACGATCCTGTACAACAAGAGATCATCTGGAGGTATCTTCATCCCTGACCTCAAGCTGTACTACAGAGCAATAGTAATAAAAACTGCATGTTATTGGCATAGAAACAGAATAGTGGATCAATGGAACTGAATAGAAGATGGAGAAATAAACCTATACACCTATGGAAACTTGATTTTTTATAAAGAAGCCAAATCCATCCAATGAAAAAAAGACAGCATCTTCAACAAATGGTGCTGGACCAACTGGATGTTTATATGAAGAAAAATGAAAATAGATCCATATTTATCACCCTGCACAAAACTAAAGTCCAAGTGGATCAAAGACCTCAACATAACACCAGACACATTAAATCGGTTAGAAGAAAAAGTGGGAAAGACCCTAGATCTCATTGGCACAGGAGACAACTTCCTGAACAGAACACCAACAGCATGGGCTCTAAGATCAACAATCAATAAATGGGATCTCATGAAACTGAAAAGCATAGTCTCTCTTTAATGAAGCACAGGATGTCCTGACATAAGGGACCAGTATGCTCAGGAAGGTACAGTTAATCTGAAGCTACGTGCTCCTCTCCCCCTTCAGACGTGGCTCCAGGCGAGGACTGATGTGCTAGCTGGAAGGTTCAGAAGAGGTCAGGGACAATGTAATCAGTGTGAACTCCATCAATCAGACCTGCTCCATTGTTGTGGACAAACCAGCAAGACACTTGTGTCCCGTGCCTGGGGTCCTTGCTGTAGTCTTTTTGCAAACCTCTGGAAGCAGACAAGACAGCTGGGGTTCCTCTTTAGACCTGGCAAAGCTGCACCTCCCAGGATGCTCACCTCATCCACATGACACCAGGAGGAAGGGGACTCATGATAGGGAACAAAATGCAGGCAAGAGCAGAAGCACTGGACAGCAACCCACTCACCTGGTAACTGTCAGTCGCCGATTCTTCACTATCATCGTGGCATCTGGCTTTGTAGGGTCAGAGCCTGGGCGGAGGTCAAATACTTCAAAGTCCAGGGGGTGGAAGAATTGCCCTGCAAAGATGCATTGAAGGCCAGGGTTACTGATGAAGAGAGAAGCCTGGGGAGCAAGAGCCTCATAGAGAGCTGGGATAACAGAAATGTCACACAAATCTGGTGACAGATGGCCCACCACTTTTACAGGGTCCCTGGAGGCCTCTGACCTTTCTGTGAGTTGGGTGTTTCTCCCCTTCATTTTCGTTTTGTTTCACCCTGCATTTGATCACCATCTTTAAGAGGGACAAGGCCCCCACTGGACAGCCAGTCTCTGAAGCTCCAAGTCTTAAATGATTAACTTGGAGATTGACCTGTCACTGTACTCTGGCACCCATGAGCACACATTGGCTCAGAGCACCAACACACAGGTCTGCCTGCCTGGTCAGACATACCCAGTAGCCCCTGCGTTCGGGCTGACATCCGGAAGCTATCCAGCACATAGAAACCCAGAAAGTCCTGGTGAACGGCGCTCCCCTTCCACGGTCTGTGCAGGACAATCTCGAAGGTAGCCCCCTCATCCACAGACACCAGCAGGTTCCTCTTCTTGTTGATGGTTACTGTCACCCTTCAGGGCCAGGCAAAACAGGATTTAGCTGCCTTCATCCTCTGGGACTCAGATATTACAACCCTCCCCAGTGGTCCTCACTCTGAGAGGTCTGTGTGCTGTTTGTGCTTCTCCCATATGTCTCTGTCCTGTATGGTTTAAAGTGTACCAGACCCTGTGCCAAGTCCTCTATGTAAACTCAATCACTCACTTTCACTCTGACCCCGTGAAAGGACCAAGGTTCAGAGGGATTAAGTAACTTCCTAACATCCCGTAGCTAGTAATCACTGGGTGTCTCAGTCTCGCTCCCAAGAATCCCACTCATTGCCTGAACCTTCCATACGCTCTCAGGACACCTCTTCCTGGGGCTTGAGGAGTTGGTTGAAATAAATGGATGAGTAAAGGAAGGAACAGACATGAAAGGTACCAACAAAAGGAAGATCAGAGGACTCAGATTCGGTGCAGTAAGCAAGCAGCAGGGCTTCGGAGTAGCCTTTGTGCTAGCTTGGGACCAGTTTGCTTGATTAAGATGGGAGTGGAATTCAAGGCTCCAGTCCCAAAGCTCATGCCCAGGACCAAGAAAACTAGACAATGGGATGGGCCAAGTCTGGCCATCTGCATAGGCCCTTTGGGCATCAGTTGGTGACACTGCATGGAAGATGTGGCCTCTGAAGACCCATGCAGCAGAGTTGGCAGAGCTTTGGACCTTGACCCACGTTGCAGCGTGTCTCCTTCTTCCTGCCCAAGCCAAGCCTAGTTACCCATCCTTCTGCAGCATGGCCTGGTCCTTCCAGGAGAACACGGGCCCGCCAGAGCTGGGGTTTAGTGTGATGTTCTGAGGGGTCACTTCCAGCTGAAAGTCTGATGCAGGGTTTGAAATCCCCAGTCTCCCAAAGTATGTGCTCTCGTGCTGCCCAGGGCTGCTGGCCTTGTTTCCAACGAGCTGCCCGTTCACAGAGAAGCCTGCAGTGGGGTGAGGAGCCGTTCAGTCATGCCACATTTCCTTCCCAGGAGGTCCCCCCCCCCACGCCACAGGCTATGTCACGTTCAGGACTGGTCCTGCTCCCAAGACCACCTGTGACTCCTCCCTGCCTCCCTCCCACCCCACACTGTACCTACTAGATACCATACATTTAACTTTCTCTTCTGGGCTCTGTCCCCCTGAGGACAGAGGTGGGCATCTTCCTTCTCACACAGGGTTAGACTCACAAGAGGCCTAGAAAGGCATTTGCTAGACCCCGAACTGTCCCATCTTCACTGACCCTAAGTTGAGTCTCATGCTCCAAAATCGACAGTCTAAGAAAGTGATCTCCTAGCCAGGCATGATGGCACATGCCTTTAATCCCAGCACCCTGGGAAGCAGAAACAGGTGGATCACTCTGAGTTCAAGCCCAGCCTGGTCTACAAAGTGAGTCCAGGACAGCCAAGGCTGTCTCAAAAAGAAAGAAAGAAAGAAAGAAAGAAAGAAAGAAAGAAAGAAAGAAAGAAAGAAAGAAAGAAAGAAAGAAAGGAAGGAAGGAAGGAAGGAAGGAAGAAAGAAAGAAAGAAAGAAAGAAAGAAAGAAAGAAAGAAAGAAAGAAAGAAAGAAAGAAAGTCTTGTCCTTACTGCATCTCAGCCCCTAGTCAGTGCTCAACAGACATGCAGTCGGCTGACTGGGTGAGGAGAGGGATGAGGGAGTTGGGAAAGCCTTCCCTACTATAACCCTGCAAGAGAAGTGCTTTAGGGCTGTGTGCAGGCATGTTCGTGAGAAGGAGCAGGAACTGTGTTATGTTCAGGCCCTGATATGAGGCAGAAATGAGGGCTCCTTTTAATAAACAAATGCTCAAGGATAGCAAGAGAGCAAGATGTGAGCGTTATACTAAGTGTGAGTGTAACAGCAGAGTCTGGTGCTTTGTATTTGATTGTCAACTAATTTGCTCCCCAAGCTCTGCTTGCTGTCTTTTATGACCAGTCGCCCCAAAATGATGTTTGTAACCTTGCCTAAAAACTTGTCCCTGTTTGACCAATAAAAAGCTGGCACACGTGGGCAGGGCAAATGGGGTAGGTGTGGCTAAGGTTCATGGGCTTTGTGGACAGGAGAGGATCTTGGGAAGGAGAGAGTAGAGGAAGAGGAAGAAGGAAGAAGAATGTGGCCATGGGTTAGCTTGAGAGAAGCACATGCTGGCACGGATGGAGGAAGCGGCCCAGATGGGAGAATAAGCGAGTATTTATGGAATTATGGGTGGGAGGTAGCCTGGGATGGGGCTGGGAGGTAAAGATAATTTAGAGGCTTCTAAATTATCTACCCTGCCCCTGGGAAAAGAAGGCTATTCTAAAATCTAGTAGGTGTCTATGTCTTTCATTGATTGTGATAGCAGGTTAGATATACTACTGTAATAATTATATTATTAGTCCAATATCTTTAATATTTAGCAACAAATTGGTACCATTAAAATAGCAGCAACATACGAGGCTTCTCTAGCTATAGGTCACATACTCATAACGTTAGTCAAGGAGGTGGAGTAAGCGGAAGGCAAGAGGCGCCTGTCCAGTGGACAGTAAGCAAGGCAGTAAGCAGTGAGGCCACCCCAATAGTTTCTGTTTAACTAGGGAAGGTACAGCAGCACGGGCTCTTGCCAACCTGGCAGAGGGCACATTCCCCGCCATACCTGTGTTGGGGTCCTGCACCAGGCTCAGGATCATACCAGGTTCCTCATTGATGTTGAAGCACAGGCTATCCTCTTTTTGGGGCACATGGATGATGAAGTGGGGATCGGTGTCCACTAGGAACACAACATGTAGTCCATTGCACTGTGTGTTGTTCTGTTGGATTAGGGGAATCCTTGAGACTTCCTCAAGACCTACCTCCTGTCACGCGGTTTGGCAACTTCGCCCCTATTGGGCTGTGGAGCGTGGGGGAAGGCTGCGTGGCTGATAGCACGAATGCTGTAGGTGAGAAGAATGGTACTGAGAAAAGGCACGGCCCCCCAGAGCTGTGCAGACACCGCTTTTCATGCAGCCGGCCTGAGGCTGCAGATCGTGGGGGCACTAAAGCGTCACACCCTCCATGCCTCTCAGGGGATGGGTACAAAAGTTTGGTGCTATGAGATGACTTGGGTCAGTGATAACCAGGGTTTGGTCAGAGCTAAGGGCTCCGTTGGAGGGCCAACAGGATAAGCAGTAGGAAGGGAGTCCCCAACATGGCTGCTACTCACTTCTTCTGGGTCCCACCATCTCTGCAGAGGACAAGGAAAACAGTGTTACTCTGACACGCAACCCCACCCCCAGATCATGCAGCTCACTCCACAAGTGTGCCTCAAGCCGAGAGATGATGTCACCTTCCAGCCACTTGAAGCCAGGGGCTAACCCAACAGGCGGAAAGCTCACCTAAGGGCTGAGCATCTGAAAGAAAGGGAAATGCAAAGAATTAACGCCAGGGGGATTTTTGCAATATGACCTTGCTGACTGCAGATTTTCTATGCCTGTACCCTCTGGGGGCTTGTCAATGGTGGGCTCCAGCCCATCCTGGTCCGTCAGGCCTCTAATAGTCATGGAAGTCAATGGTGTTACGAACTGATAGTCCAGTGACATCTTCAAGATCTGGGATGACAGGTTGGCTCTCTCCTCCCCTTCCGTCTTCATCCTTTGTGTGAGACACAAGCTTGACTCAAAGTCCTCTAGGCATGCATTCTCTCAGCTTCCTGCTCTTTGTTCTCTCACTCATTCATCAAACAGTTGAACACTGATGGCACCCTCCCCGCACAATGGCTGTGGCCTCGGGGACCTCTCAAATGGCAGGGCCGAGGCATGTGCCTGAGAGATACTCAGGGCACTTACCTGCTATGAGATCTTGGTAACCTGCCTGTCTGAACTTTGCCCTCCCAGTAAGAAGAGGTGATAAAGAAGCTGCCCACAGATGGTGAAGAATAATGAGTATGTCTAAACACAGAGGCCCCATAGCAAGTGGCGGCCTTCTCTGAGGGAGCTCAGTGAGGCAAATGGGCTGTCCTCTTTCAGAATCCCCACCCACATGGAAGACCCACACTGTAGGCTCTGAGCAAAGCAGGGGGGAAAGCACACTTGCTTCCCTCTCAACGCGCAGGCTCAGAACAGCCATTCTCTGTCTATGAGGAACAGGGACTCCAGCGTGAACTGCAGCTGTGGGGGCCTACCGCTTAGCCAGCAGCTCCTGGATTGTGAGGTAGGCCCAGAGCCGCTCCACATGATTCTCCAGCATGTGGCCGCGCTCTTGGAGCAGTTTCTTCATCTCGTCCTCATCCACTAGGCAGGTTGCCTTGAATTCTTGCCTCTCCTGAGAATTAAAAGAGGAGCAAGGCCATAAGCCATGACAGGACAAGCCCTGGATGGTGTCTGAGGCTGTGCCATCACCCTTATCTACTCTCTGCATCTTCATTCTCAGTATCATCACTGCTCTGGAGCCTGCTGTCAATCATTCATTCTACAGATGCTGGCTAACCACCTCTTGTGAACCAGACTTGGTCTAGGCCTAAGATTCAGTGGGACAGGAGTCCCAGGCTTGTCCTCATGGAGCTGCTCTATCTGGCAGAGGCTACCAAACACCTGCTGTTTCTGCTGTTCTCTTCTTCCAAGCGTCACAGAGTTCCAGCTGAGCTGCCCTGGTCAGCTTGCCATAGCATAGGCCTGTGGCACAGTTCCCAGCTGCAAGAACACCGTCTCTCCCAATGTGTGCTTTGTACCAAGGCCTGCATCTGGCTTCTGTATGGATTATTCCATTTATTACCCCAACACATACACACACTCTCAAGGGCAGTGCTATCTCTGTGGTGTAGGAAAAGTACCACCCAGAGAGCCTGACAGAACAGGCTAGATTCTAGCTACCTCTCTTCCCTCCAGCCTGAGCCCTAAACTGTCAACCTCACTGTGACCTGGAGGATGAGCCAGGTCTCTGATCCCTGGAACCTTCCATACACGTACATGTAGTCACATTCACTACACCATGATGCTGGGCCTGGCACACAGGGGGTGTCCAGGAACGAAACCTTGTGAAAGGCAGAGGAAGGCCTCCATTCTCTCCTGCCTGGGGTTGTGGTGGGGGGAGACGATGTTAGGAGTATTGAGTGATCCTTATAGGCCAAGAGATTACAACTAATTAATGCCATGTTGGTTCCATCCCAGCCTGTCCAGTCGTCAGGCCTGGATATATTTGTCCTCCCCAGGGAGTAGGACACTACTGTGGGGAACCAGAGGCTCTTGGGATGGTCAGGATGATGGGACAGACCATGTGAGTTTGGAGTGTCTAGGCACTGGCTAGTTTCTACAACCCCCATCCCCACAGCCCACCATTTACCCCACGAGCCCGAACATCAGCCTTAAAGGTGCTCAGTTTGTGGTCAGCAATGCGTCCAGCCACTACGATCTCTGAGCCATCGTAGTACTGTTTATGCCGGTGCTGTGTTAGAGCCGAGACCGCATCCTGGGGATACTGCAGCTCCACATCTGTCAGCAGGGGGTTGGCCACTTGATTGTAGAAACCCTGCAGGGGTAGGGAGTGTCATCTCAAACAGAGCACCCAGGAACCTGAGCGGAAGTCTGCTCACAAAGTGAATGTTGGTATCCCGCTTTAGAGAAGGAGTCTAGGCTCAAAGAGGTTAAGTAGCTGCTTAGGGTCATGTAGTTGATTTCAACTCTGGATATCTGTCTTCTCTAGGCTGATAGGCAAATGACCACCAAAGCCCCATGGGATGCTGCTGATGGTGTGGGAGGGATTGAGGACACCTGTAGCTGTTGGGTGGCATCATGGTCCTCATAAATTCTCTGGGCCCATCCATTGTTCTCCATGGACATGACCTCCAGGAAGCTGAAGTCCAGGTCGTGGCCAAAGCCGAGGTTGTAGAGTGGGAATCTTCCCCGGATAGCGTTCCGCACATTCTTGAGGATCTGGGAACGGTCTGTCTCTCCTGCAGCCACACATCCAGGCAGTGTTGGAAGGGCTCTAGAAGCCTTTGGAGAACACTTCCTGGGACCCAAGGTTCCCATCCTAGATCAACTCCAGGCCCCCTTAACAACTGGGGTTATCGCAGGGCAACGGCTGGAAACAGCTCACTGAAGGCCCTGCCCAGACATGTGGACCGTCACAGGCAGATCTGATTCTGCTCCACACTCTCCCAAGGTTCCTTGCCATGGCCTGTGAGGCCCTGCCAGCCCTTTCCCTCCCATGTGGCATTGTTCTGCACATATCCTCTCTACTGGGCAGGCCCGCCACGATCCCTTCCTGCTGCCTTCGCTGCCTTCCAGCTCAGGGTTTACTTCTAGGAGGCCTTCCCAGACCTCGAGGGGCACCGGGCCAGGTGCCCCTTGTCAGACGTGCTGCAGTGCTGCTCTCCTAGCTTCTGTGGTAGAGATTCTCTACACCACGGTCAGCTTTCAGGCAGCTAAACACACGTCATTCTCTGGGTATCTCTTTTCAGCCCCTTGTCCTGGGCTTGGCACGAGGTAGGTACTGAACAAGTGGCTTATTAACTCACAAAGCCTGCCCACCCTTCAGGCCCCTAAGCATCCTAGCTTCATACAGAAGCGCTTGCTGTTACCAGCTCACAGGACAGGGGCGCACCTCGGAGCTCCCACAGACTTTGTGGTCTGAACAGTTTTCAGACCAGCACTTGCCTTTCCGCCCCAGTGCCCCAGCAGATGGATTTCCGGTACCAGCTTGGTCATGTCTGGGAGTGAGGAAATCACCTCCCAGGGCAGCCCCTGTGTTGCTCACCCTCTGTGGGCTCTCCGTCTGTCAGCATGATAAGAATTGAGGCCGGGCTGCTGACTTCTGGCTGGCTTCCTTGTACTTTGTTTAAGATCTCAATTCCTCGGAGCAAGCCTCCATTCAGGTTTGTTGCTATCAAGGAGAAAAATCAACGTAATATAATATAAGATAAAATATGATAATTATATTATAAGGAACCAGTGTCCATCCATGTTCCAAGGAAACGGAAGTTATGCCAGGGTGTTCTGAGGCCCCTTCTCTTACCTCCGGCCAGTGAAAATCGTCGCACAAAGGCTTGAGCTGCTTGCAGATTGGCCTTAGACGCGGGTACTAATGAGCCCTTCCATGATTGCACTTGAGACCCAAAGAGGACCAGGTCAAAGTTGTCCACAGGCTTCATGTCTCCCAGGATCTTAAGGAGTGCTTCCTTGGTCTGCAAGGACAGGAAATCAGAGGAGGCGCATACCTCCTGGATAGCTGAAGGAGAGCTCTTTCCTGGAACCCAAGTAGCGACTGTGGAAATCCACAGTGGACAAGCAGAGATGAGAGTCAGACAACCCCCGAGAAAGCAGCATCCTGTTGGGACTTGGAGTATATGAGGGGACACAGAGAAGGCGAAAAGCCCAAGCACAGGGAGAAGAAATGACTAGAAGTTTGGGTGTATCTAGGATAATTAAAGAGATGCGCCCCCCCCCCCATCTCCTACCAGAGCTGTTCCTCTAGAACCTGACTTGAGCGGCCATGGCTTCACTGGCCATTGGATAGAGCACAGACAGCTCTAAGGTGCCAGGCCATAGATCATTTATCATTCCCAGCATTTTCAGGGCACAGGCTTTGTCTGCTGAGCATTTCTCCATGAGAAACTCCATGACCCGTGGATACCATTATCCTCTGCTTCAAAACTGAGGAGAAAAGCTGTGCTCGCCTGCAGTGGCCCAGTGAGAAAACTGGCTGATTCGAGAGTAGGGGTTTTCAGCTGCATCCCCGGGTGCCTGCTCATCTGTACAAGTCCCAAGACGCTGTGTAGCCAAACCTACATGGGGTGGGGGCGAGCCAGAGAAGCTCCTGCTGCATGAGCTGCTCAAGGCCGCCATTTACCTGCCTCACTTTCTGGCCTTCCATAGAGCCACTGATGTCAATCACAAAAACCAGGTTCTTGCTCATGTTGGTCAGGTTTTTTGGGGCGAAGAAATGTGTAAAGTAATTGTTGGCCACCTGGAACAGAAACAAGCTGGAGAAGCCTCTCTCCCTAGTGCCTTTCCCTGCCCTCTAAGGCTTGTGCCGGGAGCCTTGGGCTTACCAGGAGGTCACAGAGCTTGTCTCGATTGACGTCGTAGGTCACCTTGAAGACTCCGTTCAGCAAGGATGTAGAGCATGTGGGGCAGGACTGTTGCTGGCTCACAGTGGGGCGAAAGAGCACGTGACCCTGAAAGCAAAGGTGTGAGGCACCAGGGGTCTGCAGAGCTGCAAGGAGGATGTTTGCAAAACAACGTAAGGTCTGTGTATACTTGTTTGCATGGTGTGTGTGTGTACACCTGGATGTGTTTACCTAGGCGTGGAAATGAGCCCACTGGGCCATTCATCTAGGTTTTGAGCATGTAAACTTGTCTGTGGTAAGCGAAAAGACCTGTTCCTTTGTGTTTATGCTTCTGAATTATTGTGGTTTCTGTAATAACCACCAGCATTTAGGGTATAAGACAGGAGAGAAAAGTAGCAGTAGGATAGTGTAAAAAGACATCCGTCATCTCAAACTGGAGTTACGGCTAAGAGCCGTTACAATAGCGATGCCTTTGACCCCATGATCCCAGCATTCAAGTGGCTGATCTCCAGTTCAAGGCTAGTCTGGCTGCATAGTGGCCCAGTGGATACTGTCTTTAAAAACAGAAAGTAGGACTACAATATTATACATGAAAAAAAAAATCCTCACTCAATTGGTTGGCAAAAAGCAGCGAGCAGAGGGAAGGGTCGGTGTCACCATGCACAGAAGCTAACGGTGATTCACCACTTTTTCTACTTCTGTACTTTCCACATTTTCTTTAAAGGATTTTTAAGGTTAACTAGCTTGTTATAATAAGATTCGTTCATCTTTTAAAACAGAAAGACTTGACAATGACTATTAGTCATAAGATTCATCCCTGACCTTCTCAAAAACAAGCATGCGTACTAACATTTGGAGGTGTCTGGCTTTTAAATGGTTTTCTGTGTTTAGGGAGTGGCTAGTCAGACAAGACACTTGCTGAAAAGCTTGAATGCTGATTTTGAGCCTCAGAACCCACTGGTAAGTGGAAGAAGAGACCTGACTCTGCAGAGCTGTTCTTGTACCTCCAAATACATACTGTGACATGTTTGCACACACAAAGGTAATTATTAATAAGAATGTTAGATAATGAAAATAAAAGGCATCCTGATGAATTGTAAAAGACACTCTTTTCAGTGACTCATGGAGTCACTGTGCAAAGGATGTGAGGCCTTAGTTAAGGCCAGCTGGGAAGCAGGGTGTTTATTAGA
>CM053753.1:19462358-19553568 GCA_028658305.1 Pachyuromys duprasi | reverse complement strand
CCTGGAAGAACCCACAGGAGCCCACCCTGAGGAGTCAATCTCATCTCTTATGTTTTCAGGCCTGGGGTAATGGAGAGGGCTGAACCAGTGCTGGGAGCTAGAGTGGGGGGTGGGGTTAGAGAGACAGACAGAGACACACACAGAGAAAGACAGAGACAGAGACACACAGAGAGAAAGACAGACAGAGAGGCAGAGATGGAGAGAGAGGGAGAGAGAGACAGACAGAGACACACACACAGAGAAAGACAGAGACAGAGAGAGACACAGACACACACACATACACACACACACACACACACAGAGAGAGAGAGAGAGAGAGAGAGAGAGAGAGAGAGAGAGAGAGAGAGAGAGAGAGGAGAGAGAGAGATCCTGCCCAGGGACCTGAAAACTACCTCAAAATGATGCACCAGCTGCTTAGGCTTGACTTTGATGACAATGTCATATTGCATGAGTCTTCGCTTTAGCACCTCCTCATAGGTGAGCTGAAATGTGGCCTTGCTCCGGGCTCCAATGGTGATGTGGATGGTGAACTGCTCCATATTTCTGCCTGAGGCTCTGGACATGTGATGACAGTATGCAGACAAAGGGTGACATGTGCATCTTTGACACCTACAGCATGTTCCTCAGAACCGGCTTCACCTATTTTCATGCTGTCCCCAAGATTACCTCAACTGGATAGTCTAGGCCAAAGCTCAAGGATGACGCCTCCTTCTCCACAAGACAGATAAAGACCAAGTGTACCCGGCCTTGCCATAGATGCCAGCTTAGATGGGTTTATTCAGGCTTCCATCCTCCTGAAGATGGCCCTGGCTCCATGCCGGCTGGGCAGAAGGGACAGCCTGGAGGCCTGGCTACCAAAGCCTGGCACTTACCTGACAAGGCCAGCATTCTCCCCTAAGATGGCCGCTTTCCGATACTGCTTCCATGCGCTCACTTTGTCCTTTATGTCCCCAACATACGCGCTCCTATCTGCTGTGCTGCATGAAGGGGAAGAGTCCTCAGTGGTGGTGGCCCTCCTTCACCTAGGTGGCCCTGCCTAGCTTGTCCTTTGCATTGAGTGTGCTGAGCCTAAGACCCTGTCCACATAACTCCTTGCAAAGGGGGTCTCTACTGTCTGATGCTTTTATTATCTACTGCTCAGAGGGCCCATGGGAAATCCTTGGTGTCAGAGGCTACATGACATGCTGGCTTTCCTCTAAGTCAAAGTTTTGAAAACAAGCAGCCAGAGGCCCAACTTTTCTGTGTAAGTGGGGAGCTGAGTACTCTTATGGATCTCTTTCCTCCTGTCCCTGTAAGCTGGGGCTGGCCATGACCAGAACTGAGGTCTGGCCACTCTGGACTCAGGCTGAACGGGGGAATAGACAGAACTGGAGTGCAGTGTAGGAGTAATTCAGGGTATGCACACACATGGCGAAGTCACTGATGAAGGCTGTCTTGGGGATTTCCACATCAAAGGCCACCTCCCTGGCTTCGTCAGCACTGTTGACCACTTGGCTGGTGATGACATAGTGGGCGAAGCGAGAGGTGACTTTACAGTTGACTTTCAAGCTCCTGATGGACACACCATCAACTGTCTGGAGTTAAAAAGAAAAAGAATAGAAAGAACAAAACTGGGGGATCCTTCCCACTGCAGAGCAAGGTGCCCAGATTCCAGAAGAGTATATCAGACCTCCCAAGAAGACTCCTGTCTTCACTGGAGACATGAGGTGAGGTGTGGACAATGTCACATTTCAAGTGATGGGAGCCCCTGCCTATGGCACCAACAGAAGTACACAGGGCTGGGAGAAAGCCAACCTGCAGTAAGGACCCCATCTCAGAACCCTTTATCAAGACTTTCACTCACTGTGTCCACGGCCTGTCGCTTCTGCAAAACAAAATCGGGGCTGAGTGTGAGTGGTGACTCTCTAAAGGGTGGAAATGAGGTCTGCGTTTGCCACTCTCCCGCCGCTCTCCGGCCGCCTGGAGGCTGCCTCTTCAGGCAGCAATGATCGGGTAGGCAGGAGCGGCCCAGGTCCCTGATGCAGGGTCTCCTGCAGCTCCAGGGGGCCCCGCAGCACAGCTGCCTGTCTCTGCTGAAGGGTTTAGTCACATACCTCGCTGCCCCTGGGTCTGCCTGTGGCCAAGCCCAAAGCAGGCACGGCCCGTAGAGCGAGGAGGGACACCAGGCACACGCACAGGAGCACCCGAAGCCCTACGGCACCGTCCATGGTCTCCGGGCTCTCGCTTCCCTGTCACTTTCCTCAGACCATTGGTGGATTCTGTGCTGCACAAACATAGATTAAACATTAGACAAGGCGGAGGCAAATAGCAGGATTTAGGGAATCAAAACTTAGCAGTGAGCTAGGTTTGTAGCTCATTGGTAGATAGCTTGTTTAGCATGCTCAAAGCTCTGGTTTTAATTCCCAGCACAAATGTGTGTGTGTATATATATGACAAAGAAAAATAAATGTGCTAAGTGAAGTTGATGAAAATGAATTTCAGGGTCAGGGAGATGGCTCAGCAGGTAAAGGAACTTACCATCAAGCAAGTCTGATGATCTGAGTTTGAACCCTAGAACCCACATGGTTGGAGGAAAGAACTAAGTCCCTCAAGCTGTCCTCTGACCTGTGCAAGTGTGTTGTGGCAGGTGTGCACGCGCACACACACACACACACAGAAACATACTGAATGGCAGCTGGGCTTGGTGGTGCATACCTATAGCTCTACCAGTAGGGAGGAGGGGTCATGGGGAAACCAGCCTGTGCTATATAAGATCTTGAATTTAAATGGGGGCAGGGGAAGGTGCTGAGAGGTGGATCCTCAGTGCAGAGTGTTTGCTGCCTTTCCAGAGGACTAGCCCCTGGCTGGACGGTTTTCAGTCCCCTGTACATCTCTAGGCATAGGGGGTTGCCACCTTCTGGTTTCTGTGGATACTGGGCACATGTACAGGTTCATACATATAAGGAAAACAAGTAACTTTTACAATATGGCACTGAAGTCAGGTGGCAGCGGTGCATACCTGTATCCCCAGCACTTGGGGAGGCAGAGGCAGGCAGATCTCTGCGAGTTCAAGGTCAGCCTGGTCTCAACAAAGTGAGCCCAGGACAGCCAAGGCTACACAGAGAAACCCTGTCTTGAAAAAACAAAAAAATTAAAAAAAATATGGCACTGAATGCTTTCTTCTTGAGGGGCAGGCCACTCATGGTTGTGGGAAGTCCCTGCCAGAGTCCAGATTGCTCCTGTGTTATGTAACTGTGCTCAGTCAGGAAGGATGGTGGATCCCTCAAATGCTTCACCTCCTGGCGCTAGCACCAAGGGGCACCAATTTCATACAGTTGACATTTGGCCAAAGGTCACAGGTGAAATAGGATTTCTAAGCTTAATGAAACTTTTTGTCCAAAATTCTTCAATGACTTTTCAGTCACGCTTTGGCCACAGGTAAGGTCGGCATTTTAGAAAATGCCTTGACACCTAGTTACACGTTTGGTTCTGATGGTGCCCATGCTAGTAATAGTTCTGTGCAGGAAGCTCGGAGGAGGCACAGGGGTTGATCCATGCTCCAGGCTTATTGCACCATCTTTCTGGACCTTCTTGCCAGATTTGGAAAGAAAAACAGAAATTGGCTTTGTCTGCTCCCATCAGGCCAGGGTGCTGTTCAGGGAAGATACAAATGGCAGCATCTTTTCACAATCAAGGCCTCTGGAAGCCTGAGGCAGTTCTTCTTTATTGTCCCAATTTTATTCACTTGAACTTGGATCTCAGGTTCTAAAGTTTGTCAGGTAATGATAGGCTTACCCCTGAGATACAAAGCAGGGAAGGCAGAGTGAAGGTCCCAGAGGGGAGAGTCCCTGGCTTGTCTAACAGGTTGCTCAGCTTTTATGCACAATCCTTCCCTGTCCAGCTTTTAAGCCACAATACACTGGGCAGCTGTGGTCATTTGGTTAGGTCACTCTACGACCTGGGGTGGGATGTGACCCTGATGAAATGAAGGGGACCTCACAGATTTGTTTGCTTATCCTGGACTTTGTCTCACAGGGGCAGCTTCTGGGAAAAGGGTATTGTCCTTAGGCCAGGTGACCTTCTGACCTGTTTTATGCCTTTGTGGAAGATCAGATAGGTCAACAAGCTGCTGTAAATTTGAGGGTCTGTTTATTCCTTTACCAGCACAAAAAGAGCCTGTGGTGGGCTGGGAACAATGCTAGGAGTTGGGAAACTACCATGATGAAACTTGGGTGCTCTGATGTGCTCAGAGAGCTGATGCCGTGGGAAAGAGGAGTGAAACAAACCAATGAAAGCAGTGGCTCTTGGGAGGAGGGAGGAGGCTGAAGAGGCCCGAAGATCTGTGACATTGGGAAGGGTGGAGCTCATCTCCACGGGAGTCAGAAGGTGTCTGGGATAAGAGTGGCATTTGGGAAGGTGAAGATGGGAGAGGGAGACCGAAGGGACTTTGGCAAGTGGTCTAGAACCAGCTGAAACAGGTATGCTCTAGTTTCAGTCTGTTGCCATTACATACACCATGGCGAAAAGCAGCTTAGGGGGCGGGAGGGTTTATTCCAGCTTATAGGTTACAAACCATCATTGAGGAAAGTCAGGGCAGGAACTTGAAGCAGAAACCATGAGTGAACGCTGCTTGAGGGCTCACTCAACTTATACACACTCAGTTGATTTTCTTTTATGGCCCAAGATCACCTGCCCAAGGAAGGGTGCCTCTCACAGTGGGCTGGGCCTGCTACATCAATTAATGGTCAAGACAATATCCTACAGACACATCCGCAAGTCAATCTGCTCTGGGCAATCCATCAATGAGACTCCCTTCCCAGGTGACTCTAGGCTGGGTCAAGTTGACAGTTCAAGTTAACTAAGGCAAAGCATCTGAAGACTCCTAGCTTTTGGGGTAGAAAACATCGAAGTGTCCAGTACTGGAATATTGAGAGCTAGGTACTATAGTATATACCGGCAGTCCCAGCTACAGAAGCAGGGGGATCAGTTGAACTCAAGGGTTTAGGGAAGCTTCTGAAGACTTGGCCATTGAGAGATGGGACCATGTTTATTTGGCTACATTAGTAGTAAACTAGATGTTTTCTCAGACGGTGCAAACACTGAGTCTTGGAGAGAATCGAAACAAAACTAAACTCCCCCCCCCCCCAAACCTAGATGACCACAATGGTTTGTAGCCCGCCCGGGAGTCGCAATATGTGAGCAGTGTAACTGTGGTACTAGAAGTTCCCTGGATGAAGTGAAGTGGCTGCTGTGGACGTGTGAGGACCTGACTTTGATTCCCAGAACTCACATGAAAGCACTGCAGCACATGTATGCAGCCCTAGTGCTAGGGGTATGGAGCCAGAGGCGGGTCCCCAGAGCTCACTGGCCACTCAGCCAAACTGTGAGCTCTGAGCTCTGTAAGAAACACTGTTAAGGGTCTGGAGAGATGGTTCAACGGTTAAGAGCACTGGCTATGCTTCCAGAGGACCTGGATTCAATTCCCAGCACCCACATGGCAGCTCACAACTGTCTGTAACTCCAGTTCCAGAGGGTTCTAGTTCCATCAGCCACATACACACAGGCAAAATACCAATGCACATGAAATGAAAAATATTTGATATAAAAAAGAGACACTGTTAAAAAAATAATGAATTTGATTCCTCACCTCCCCATGCATACACACACACACACACACACACACACACACAAATAATAGTAGTAATAATAAAAGCTGTCTAAAAAGTTCTTAATAATAAAAAAGCTAATCATAATAAAAGCTGCTTCCTTAAGGTGGCAGTGAAAGAAAGGTTGGAAACACACTGTTCTATATCTTACTTAACAGCTTAAAAAAAAAAAACTGGCCAGGTGTTATGGCGTACACTTTTAACCTCAGCACTTGGGGTACAGAAGTAGGCAGATTTCTGTAAGTTTAAGGCCAGCCTAGTCTTCATTGTGAGGTCCAGGATAGCCAGAAGATCCTGAGACCCTATTTCAAAAACAAACAAAACAAAGCCCAACAAAAATAAATAAGTAAAAAACACTTAAAAGTAACTTTTTTTATTGTGGCAAAGTATGCAAACATAAAGTTTACCTTTATTCTTTCTTTTCTTTTCTTTCTTTTCAAAATCTCTTTATATAGCCCAAGCTGGACTTGAACTGGAAACCCCCCTGCCTCTGCTTCCTGAGTGCTGAGAATGTGCCACATACTCAGCTACTTTTATTTTGTATTTATTAATTGAGTGTGTGTAGGTCAGAGGACAATTTGTGTGAGCTAATTCTCTCCTTCTATCACACAGGTCCTGGCGGTGGAACTTAAGTCAGCAGGACGGTTATCCGCCTTTACTTGCTGAGCTATGTCATTGGCCAGTGTTGTTATTTTTACCGTTTTTCTGTTTATTCTCTCTGTGTACGTGTGTGCACATGTACATGTCCTGGTGTGCAAGTGAAGGTCAGAGGACAGCTTTCAGGAATCAGTTCTCTCCTTTCATTTGGGGACCCCAGAATCAGTCTCAGTTCATCAGGCTTGGCATCAAATGACACCTGATTTACATTGTTGTGCAACCTCCAGACACTTTTAGGCTTCCCCAGGTGAAGCTCTGCACCCACTAAACATTAACTCCTGGCTTCCACCAACACCAGCATTTTCCCTCCTGTCTCTGAATTTCCCTTCTCTGGACAACTTGTGTCAGTGAAAGCATACAATATTAGTCCTTTGTGACTACTTTAATTCATTTACATAATGCCCTCAAAGTATTTCCATGCTATTGTATGTCAGAATTTTCTTCTTTTTATATCACTTTATAATGTGTGCACACACGCACACCATATATGATATTATCTACTCACCCAACGATGGGAACTAAGGTTGTTCTCATCCTTTGTACTTGTGAATGTTGATGTGATCACAGGTGTTCAAATATCTGTTTGAGTCCCTGCTTTGTTTTTTGTTTTCTTTTTGGTGTATTTATCTAGAGGTAAAAGGATGCAATCCAGGCTGATTGCATATTTTTTTGAGGAGCCATGATACCAATTTCCATAAAAGTTGAGACATTTTTCACGCTCACCAGCAATACATAGGGTTCTAATTTCTCCATATCCTTTGGTCTGTCTCTTAATATATTTGAGTAACTGCATCTGTCAAAATGATCTGACTACACACTTAAGATTGGTACATTTCTTGGGAATGCCAATTTCTTTTCCAGAAGAAAGCCAAACAAAGGGAACCATAAGTAAATATTGAATTCTAGTTAGTGATGTTGCTAAAGATAAACAAAGGCAAACATTAGTTAGAGCAGAGAGGACGGATTGCTATTTAGTAACTATTGGCGATAACAGGAAAAGCTGAGCTTCATTTCAACAGTGCAGAGTACCTGGACCTTTTAAAAAGAGAATGAGAGCTGGGCACGGTGGTACACACCTTAAATTCCACACTCAGGAGAGAGACACAGGCTGATCTTTGTGAGTTCTAAGGGTAACCTGGGTTACATAATGAGACCTTGTCTAAAACACACAGACGCACAACAACAACAAAATGGACAATGAAGGGGAAACAGGATTGAGCAAAGGGGCTCCTTAGAAAATTGAAAAATTCCAAGGTTTTGGGAGCACGATGCTGTTACATGC
The DNA here is from genome assembly GCA_028658305.1 of Pachyuromys duprasi. NCBI lineage: Eukaryota > Metazoa > Chordata > Mammalia > Rodentia > Muridae > Pachyuromys > Pachyuromys duprasi. The sequence continues at coordinate 19,545,984 of CM053753.1, read as the reverse complement.
CTATAACACTCAAGAGTAGAATTTCAAGTTGGGATACATAGGCGGATCTTACCTCAACAAAAATAGTAACATAATAACAATATTAATAAAGTTGGTCATTGTAAAAGCCATTAAGCCAGGTGATTTGCTGGCTGGCAGTTAGAGAAGGTGGGATTCTATCTTCCCACACAAACAGGGAAACAGATTACTAAATTTTGTCATGATTACATTTCAAAGGAAGGGCTTTCACTCCTGGAGAAAAAAAAAAAAACTTTCCTGACTTGTAGAAGATACATGTTTATATATCTCAACGGGACAGAGGACTAATTAGTAATTGTAAGCCTTCTTTTCACAGCCTTGTACTTTCTCGGGAGTTAAACGGGAGTGAGTGAGTGAGTGTGTGTGTGTGTGTGTGTGTGTGTGTGTGTGTGTGTGTGTGTAGGACAGTGATTTTGCGATCATTCTTTGAGAGAGCTTTTCAAGTTTCAACAAAGCAGGCTGAAACTTTTAGGGATGAAGTATACTAATGTCTTCAAGGTATTTTGCAGTGTGCATCAAAAAGGCAGGCGGAATGCCGGCATGAGGCAAAACAAATACAGCAAACATTATCGGTGAAATTTAGAGTCCGCCACTCTTTGACTAGAATGTGAGCCAAGCACACAGTTAATATTTGTAGAACGAATAACCCATACTCGTAACGCGCTTAGAACCAGTAAGGACTTATTGAACAACTGCAGAACTAAAACTCAAGAACTGAAACTCTCTGGCCTCCCAGGAGCAAAGCTCTCCGGCCGGTCTTCGGAGGTTGCGGAGCCGCTCTGGCCGCTCCAGTGACAGCTCAATGGTAGGTCATCCCGAGGCTGAGGAGCCGCTCTGGCTGCGGCTAGTCGACTCTATGGTAGGTCATCCCGAGGCTGAGGAGCCGCTCTGGCCGCGGTTAGTCGACTCTATGGTGGGTCTTTCGACTATGAGCATGCGCAGGACTATCCCGCCTGTATCGCTATGGTAGCGGCGTCCTGGTGGGCCGGGCCTCAAAGCTCCTAGCCCGGTTGGGCCTGGTTTATGGAGGAGTTTATCTCCTGTGGGGCATGAGCGGGGCCTCCTGGTGCCATCCGTGCCGTTGCCGCAGCTTCCTGACTGTGGGACCCCTCCGGGAACATGCCCCAGGCTGCCTACTGCTACGTGCGGGTCGTGGGCAGGGGTAGTTACGGAGAGGTGACGCTCGTGAAGCATCGGCGGGACGGCAAGCAGGTCGGGGATTGGGACCTGGCCAGGGGTGATGGAAGGGGTGCGCCGAGGGCATCCTCAGATGTGCTAGGCCAGGAATAGTGGGCTCATGTCAGATACGAGGTCAGCTTCCCAACTCCCTCCATAATCGGAGTCCCCAACTTTGTCTATTCTAGAATATTAACCAGTGTACTTTATCTGCAAACCTCCTGTCACCTGAACATTTCTTGAGAGCAGGGGTACCACCTGGCAAAACCCTTATCTTGTACAGCTTACTTTACTTAAAAAACTTAGCTCATCATCTTCTCGCCAGCACTTCTCATGGGCCTTATTTCAGTGAGTAGCTTGACCAGCCATGCAGTTTCTAAGCTGGACTTGTGACAGTTATCTTTTTAAGTCCCCCAACGCTCATTATATTCCTGCCACTAGACCAAACCGGCATCTCCATCTCTATTGGTACTACCGCGATACAGGACACCATTCTTTCTAGCTAAATGCTCACTCCTCCCAACTAGTGTCTGTCACCTGTTTTCTTTTCCCTAACTCCTCACTTCCCCTGCAGTGATCTTTCTAAAGCTCAAATGTGACGTTACTCCTTTGTGGAAAGTACTTTATGCCATCACCCAAAGGCTATCGACCCAGTTCTTCAGTATGCTTTGCAATCAGGGTGGCCATAATGGGGGTGCATAAATGGGACAATTACGAAACTTAAAGGTGGCACCTCGTAGTTCTACCAAACCAGTGGCCACAAGATAAGAGAGCCCGCACCCACCAAGGATGGGCCCCACTGTCCTGTTAGTCTTTGTGTCATATGCTAGATTCTCTGCCTACAACACAAGCTTTCACATAAGAGAATTCAATAGACACCCCTGGAATTCTGGGATATGTGTGCTAAGAGTGAGAGTTTAGCTACACTAATAACCCTTCATTTTGAGTGGTAGTTGTACTTCAAGAAACACATAAATGTGTTTACATTTATAATAGTGAATACGTTATCTTTGAGATGATTGAGGGCAGTTTATTAGATTGTAAAGAATTTTATTTTTAGTGGGAATAATGTCTTATGTGGAGAAGCATGATGCTTTAACTTTACACAGATATCTAATGTGTCTCATACACCTGTTCAGCCTGCAGATATATATTTAAGTTATAATGCTTGTTTGTACAGAGAATTTTGAGGTTAAGGAGTATCTCTTTTTACTTGGTCTAATAGTGTGTTAATGTTGGATTCTTTTTTTTTTTTTTTAGTCATTTTTTTGAGATAGCATATCACTATGTTGTCCAGATTGGGTTTCAAAATTCTGGGCCTAAGTAACACTTCTGCCTTATCCTTTAAAGTAGCTGTGATTGCAGAGTCAAAGAAATTATAAAATGCTGAGGGAAAGAGTAGTTTGTTTGTGACCTGGACTGGGCATAAGTGACTTATGACTAGGTAGTAGAGTACCTATCCAGCATGTGCAAGGCCCTGGGTTTAATGCCAACACAGAAAAAAAAAAAGTGTAATTGTCAATGGCAAATACTTTCCCATTTTTATGCTTTTTTTGTTTTGTTTTGTTTTCCCAGGGTTTCTCTGTATAGCCCTGGCTATTCTGGAACTCACTCTGTAGACCAGAGTGGCCTTGAACTCACAGAGATCTGCCTGCCTCTGCCTCCAGAGTGCTGGTATTAAAGGCATGCAACACCACCACCCAGCCAATTCTTTGTTTTATGATCCTCCTGCTGCCTCCTCTTCAAAGTATCCTACCAGCAATTTTATGTGTAAAACAAGTCAATAGGTTATCTGACAGGCTCCAGAAGGCTGGTTTGGTTTCTGAGGACTGGGCATTCATGAGAACTCTTAGCTGCTTCTGAACCTAGAAAACTCTATTTTCTTGCACCTTTTACAAGTATGCATTCTCTTTGTTAGTATGTCATCAAAAAACTGAACCTCCGAAATGCCTCTAGCCGAGAGCGTCGAGCTGCTGAGCAGGAGGCTCAGCTCTTGTCTCAGCTGAAGCACCCCAACATCGTCACCTACAAAGAGTCTTGGGAGGGAGGAGATGGTCTGCTGTACATCGTCATGGGCTTCTGTGAAGGAGGTGATCTGTACCGGAAGCTCAAGGAGCAGAAAGGGCAGCTTCTGCCTGAGAGCCAGGTGGTGGAGTGGTTTGTGCAGATTGCCATGGCTTTGCAGGTACTGTCACACTCACAGCCTCCTACGGCTTCCGGCAGGAGGACAGCAGGTGTATTTTCCTGGGTCAGGGATGGCGGGATCGGCTGGTGACCCATGGGCTGTGAACGATTTCACTAATCTAGAAAAAGTCAGAAGTAGAATTTACTAAATATACTGAGATGTGAGGGGCATAGGAGATGAGGGAGGGTAGGATTGGGAAGGGAGGGGGGAGGGGGCTACAGCTGGGATACAAAGGGAATAAACTGTAATTAATAAAATAAAATTTACATAAAACTATACTGAGATGTAGCCATAGCAGGTGAGAGGGGAGAGAGAAAGGTTTCTGAATGAGTGGTGTCTATGTTAAAGTAGACATAGATTTCATATGGAATTATGGAAGATACCAATCCTTTGTGCATTTAGTATTTCTAGCAAAATCAGTTTAAAGCGCTTTGGAGTGACAAAGAACAAGGATGACTATGTTCTAATCAGTTGGTCATCTGTGTCACATTGAAAGACAGGGTTGGGTTGTCATGTTGCTATGACAGAGTGCATGAAAATCAGAGCAGATCTGTGTCTTAGTGTACACATCCCCTGGAGTGAGGCTGGTTTTGAAGTATAGCTTAGGCACTAGGCTTATTTGGCCAGAATGGATTGGCCTTGTGTAAATTCTCACATGTTCTCTTTAGGCATAAGTGATGCTGTTATGCTTTAGAATGTTACCTAGGATTTATTTCATAGCTCAGGGAGCAGTGGCCTTGCATGAGTTGTTCTACCTTCAGTGAGAGTTTGTAAAGTTTTGTTTTGTTCTTGAGTCAAGGGCATTCTTTAGATTGGCCTAGAACTCATCATGTAGCTCAGGATCTTCTCAGACTCTCAGCACTCCTCCTGTGTCAGCCTTCAGTTACTGGACTTAGTAGACCTAAGCTACCATGCTTGGCTTATAAGCATATGTTCTAACTAGGTCCAGATATTGTTTAAAAATGATACAGTTTTCAAGACATCAGGAAATAATTGCAGAAGGTTCCAGGGACTTAATTTTCTGTGTGTGCATACATGTCATGTGTATGCACATATGTGTGTATATGTGTGGAAGCCAGAGGTGATGTTGGATGTCTTCCTCTATCGCTCTGCACCTTATTTATTTACTTATTTTAGAGTAGATCTCTTACTGAGTGTAAAACCTACTTCTTTGACAGTGAGCCCCACTCTTCGCCTCCCCATTGCTAGGAGCGCGCCAGCACGCCTGGCAGTTTTTAAAGAGTGCGGTAGATCTAAACTCAGTTTCTCATGTTTGTGTGACAAGCTCTTTGCCCACTGAGCCATTTCCCCAGCCCCGGGGAACTTACTTTTCTTACTTTGAAAGTTGTAAATTAGTTTTTTACTTAGAGCTTATAGAACAGTAATGTTTTGGTTGCCAGATAAGTAAGGCTCTTTAACCCATGTAATTACTAATGATATATATAAACTAGAAATAAGTAAATAAGTTAGTATGCTTATATATAATGAAAAAATGTTTTTTCTTCTCAGTATTTACATGAGAAACACATCCTTCATCGCGATCTGAAGACTCAAAATGTCTTCTTAACAAGGACAAATATCATCAAAGTGGGTGACCTAGGGATTGCCCGGGTGTTAGAGGATCACGGCGACATGGCGAGCACCCTCATTGGCACACCCTATTACATGAGCCCTGAGCTGTTCTCCAACAAACCCTACAACTATAAGGTAGGACGCATACAACTGTAGAGGTGTGTGCTGGCTCTCCCTGTCTCTGGGGAATAGCTGACTCTCAGAGCGCATGTGAGTAGTTAAATCAGAGTTAGCTATGAATCAGTTGGAAGGAAATGTCTACTTTGTTTTGAGAGGGGAAAATGTAATAAGATTTTTCAGCATTTAACCATTCACTGCTTTTCTTTTGTAGTCTGATGTTTGGGCTCTGGGATGCTGTGTGTATGAAATGGCCACCCTGAAGCACGCTTTTAATGCAAAAGACATGAATTCTTTAGTTTATCGGATTATTGAAGGAAAGGTAAAAAAACAATTTAGAACTAATTGCACAAGGTCTATATAATAGAACTTTGTAAATATCTATTGTCAAAATCATTGATTTTTTTTTTCCCAGTGCTGGGCTCAAGCCCAGGGCAAATGCAGAGCAAGCACTCTGTCACTGAGCTACATCCCCAGCCCTTACCAATATTTTGATTAATTGACTTATATTCATTGATATTACTTAGGAATTTGTTGATAGTTAGGAATATAAGATCTCGCGGAAAAGGTTGCAGTTGAGAAGATACTGTTTTTTTTTTTTTCTTAATATTCAAATGTAAAAGTAGCTGATTGGATTCAAAGAGCTGGCAGTTGAAAGCTTCTCCCTGTGACTGCAGGAAGGACAGGTGCTCTGAGAGGCTACCAGTGCTGGAATAGCCCAGGGTTGAGGGAGCCCTGTTTACAATGACTCCATGCTGTTAGGATGTGCCCTTTGGTACTTGTCATAATTGCATGTAACTGATTAAGAACTGCAGAAGGACTTATATCTGATGTGGACACCAGAAATACTAACTTCATGTTATTTCCCTGAGGCCGGTTGCCCTTGGCAGTGATTTAAAGATTATCCCAAGACTCAATGAAAACTTTTTTTTTAAAATACACAAGTAAAAATTTCAATTATAGGGCTGAAGAGGAGCCTCATTGTTTAGAGCGCCACTGCTCACCCACACAGCAGCTGCCTGTCACTCCAGTCCCGAGGGTGTCTGATGCCTTCTTTCAGCCTTTGCTGGCTTAGTGGTCATGGTGCATTTCATGCATGTAGGCAAAACACCCTTACCCATAAAATAAAAATAAAACGTCTCTGAAATTTGTTTCCAATTATACTATCTAAATAATTAAGAAAAAAAGAATAATATTTTTTAATTTTCATATTCCTGATAACTACTGCTAACAATTGATCCCAAGGCCTCTCTTTTCTTCCTTTGAAACGGACGTAACTCTGGGTGTGTATGTACTTACATGCAAGTACCTTTTTTGTTTGTTTGTTTTGTTTTTTCAAGACATGATTTCTCCTGGATTTGCTTTGTAGACCAGGCTGGCCTCAAACTTGCAGAGGCCCTCCTGCCTCAGCCTCCCTGGCAAGTAGTTTTTAAAAAGAAACAAATGGAGTCTTATTGTACACAGCGGTACCAGCTTAACTCTTTAAGCTTAATTGTCAGTACTTGTCTAGTGTGTATAGGAAGAATGCAGCACAACTTATTCATTAGTCCTCTGTATGAGGACTGCACATTCTGGAATATAAATCTTATTTGTGCTCTTGGGCCAATGGGATAACTCAATGGGTAAAGATGCTTGTGGCAGAAGCCTGACAACCTGAGCTTAATCTCAGAACCCACGGTGGGAGGAGAGACCCACTCCCAAAAGTTGTCCTCTGGCTTGAATGCACACATGCTCACATGCTAATAGTAATATTTACGAAAAAAGAAAAAGTGTTAATAATTTCAAATATTATAATGATTTGATATATTGAGAAGTCTATGCCAGCTTTTACTTTGTTTCATAATGTCATTAATCATCATTACAGTGCTGTTATCCTTTGCAGTTGCCGCCAATGCCAAAAGCTTATAGCCCCGAGCTGGCAGAGCTGGTCAGCACAATGCTGAGCAGAAGGCCTGAAGAGAGACCGTCTGTGCGGAGCGTCCTGAGGCAGCCTTACATAAAACACCAAATCTCCTTATTTTTGGAGGCCACAAAGGCGTAAGATACTTCTCTTACAGAAAGCTGGGCTAAACACAGGCGTAAAAGAGGGTAGCTTCTAAATTTTCATATGTAAAAATTTATGATAAGATGTTTGTTACATAATTAGAATATGTAAGGAGATAAAATTCTGCCCTCTTGGTGTTTTTTGGCGTGGGCCTCAAAATTTAACTTGCATAGGAAAGTAACAAAATTTATCTAATAAAAGTTTTATGTTTCTCAAGTAGAATAAAGTTTTATAATTTGAAGATCCCAAAGCAGTAATGCATCTATTATAGGCTAACAAGAAAGGGAATTGTGAAAAAAACCTACGTGGAGTGGGTAAAGGAAAATCAGAATTATTTTACTAAGAACTACAGATTTTACACCTCAGCTTTCCATTCTTTATTTTCTTTTTATTTCTTACTGTTTATTGTTTCGGGTGTGTTGTTCAAGCTAGGGCTTCTCAGTGTAGCAAGGTGTGCGCCACAACTGCCCAGCTCTCTCTCCAGCTCTCTCTCTCTCTCTCTTTTTAATTTTATTTATGTGTATGTGAATTCCTATTTAGGCCAGAAAAAAGCATCAAATCTTTTGGAACTGCAGTTAATAGGTGGTTATGAGCCATCTGATAGAAGTGCTAGGAATTGAACTTAAGTTCTCCAGAAATGCAGAAAGATTCCTGCTGACCCATCTCTTCAGTCCCCTGTACCTGCTATTTTTTTTTCAGTTATTAGCTCAAAATAATTGTTATGCAAAAGTGCATTTTCCCCCCTTGAGATCGGGTTTCTCTGTATAGCCCTGGCTGTTCTCAGAATTCACTTTGTAGACCAGGCTGGCCTCAGACCTATAGAGATCTGCCGGCCTCTGCTTCCCGAGTGCTGGGATTAGAGAAGTGTGCTACCATGCTGGTACATTTTTAGGGTAGCATATTCTGGCACCTTTCACACACGTGTTCATCAGATCTAGTGGTACAGGCCTATAATCCCAGCTACTCAAGATCACAGACACAAAGCCTGCCCAAGTTAGAGAGTGATCCAGCCAGGGCAACTTAGTGAGACCGTATCCCCAAATTAAAAATGGGCTGGACGTTTAGCTCAGTAGTGGGGTGCTTGCCTCATGTGTGCAAGGCCCCAATTAAATCCCAGTATCACAGAAACAGAACACAGAAAATATTAAACTTTACATAATTGTGGAAATGAAAACCCTAGAGGACCATTTAAAGGGGATGGTGAGGTAGCTTAACAGGTAAAGATGCTTGCCACCAATCCTGAGCACCTGAGCTTGATACCCAGGATCCACAGCGGGAAAGAGAGCCATGTCCTACAAGTTGTCCTCTGACCGCCATACATGTGCACACACATACATGAGTAAATTAATTTATTAACCATTTAGAGAGCTGCTATTAATTATTCACCTTGTAAGAAAATGGTCCTGCATGAAAATGGTAAGCAAATTTCTAAGTGCTCAAAGGTTTTCTCTTCATTCATAGAACTTTTCAAGACAAAGGAATCCCTTTCTTTGACCATAGGTCTTACTTTTAGCAAACTGATACATCAGTATCTAAGACTTAGTATTGGAGTTGGGTGAAATGGCTCACACCTGTAATCCAGTGCTCGGGAAGGCAGAGGCACTCTGTGAGTCAAGGCCAGCCTGGTCTACAAAGTGAGTCCAGGACAGGCAAGGCTACATAGAGAAACCCTGTTTCAAAAAATACCAAAAACCAGACAAACAAAAGTGAAAACTTAGGGTTGGGTAAGACCATCAGTATCTTACTAGCTTCACTTCTGCTGTGGCTGTGTAAGTTTGGGAGGAGAGGAGGCGATGTTAAGCATGCCCAGGAGATGGACGTCTTTTCCATTTTGAGACAAGGTCTTAGTGTGTAGCCTAGAACTTGGACTCTTGGTATCCTGTATCAGTGTCCCAAGTGATGAGATAATAGACATGTATCAGCACTGCAGTTCAGGTCTGCCTTTTTGTTCACATCACTTCTAATTGGCTCTCTCTTACGCTGACCTTCATGCTCTCCTTTAATGTCCCAGAGGCTCAGCTGGCTCTTAGAAAGAGCATGCTAAAAAGTTTGGGTATTATTCCTATACACATTTACTTTGCAAATCAGAGAATATAAACCAATTATTTTTACTCTTTAAGTCTGTAAAAATAATAGTGATATTACTATAAACACGTGAAACTTAAAAGATGAAGCATCCTGGTGCTTCCATGTGGGAGCTATTTTCTCACAGAAGTTTTTAGAATTTTGTATTTATAGAAGAGTTATAAAGACAGTACAGAGTTCCTGTATGCCCCTCATCTAGTTCCTCCTATCATTAGCATCTTAGATTATTATCATGGGCATTTATCAAAATTAAGAAATCAGTATTGTTGAGATGACCTTGAGATGTCTTAGCAAGTAAAGGTGCTTGCTGCTAAGCCTGTTGATCTGAGTTCAATTCCTGGGACCCACATGGTAGGAGAATCAACTCTTACAAGTTGTCTTCTGATCGTGTGTGTGTGTGTGTGTGTGTGTGTTTGCCTTTAATCCCAGAATTCAGGTTGAAGAGGCAGGCAGATCTCTGCAAGTTCCAGGTCAGCTTGGTCTATATAGGAAGTTCCAGGCCATCTAGACCCTGTTTCAAAACAAAACAGAAATCCGAGAGACCAACCAACACTGGTTCATTACTATTGACTAACCTCAGACTTTCATTGGCTTTTGCAAGTTTTTCTGTTAATGTTTCCACTTAATATACCAGGAGTCCGTCCAAGATACAATACTCATTTAGTTCTCAAGTCTCCTTAACCTCCTCTGGGTCTCAGAGAGTTCCTTCCTTTTTTCCTTCCTTTCATCCTTCCTTTTTTCTTTATTCTTCTCTCATATATTATATTTCCACCACAGTTTCCTCTACCACCTCTCCTTCCAGTTTCCCCTCTACCCCCTGTCCTGAATTTCCATTGTTTTCACTTTCCCTTCAGAAAAGAACAGGCCTCCCAGGGATATCAACTGAACATGGCTTAACAAGTGACAAGACTGGGCACAAACCTTCATATCAAGTCTGGATGAGGCAACCCAGTAGGAGGAAAAGGGTCCCAAGAACAGGTGAAAGAGTCAGAGATATCCCAGACTCCCACTGTTAGAGTCCCAAAAGAACACCAAGCTACAGTAGTATAGCACATGTGCAGAGGACCTAGCTCAACAGGTTCCCTGATTGTCACTTGAGTTTCTGTGAGCCCCTATGAGACCTGCTTAGTTGATTCTGTGGGCCATGTGGTGTCCTTGACCCCTCTGGCTCCTATATTCCTTCCTCCTTGCTTTCTTGTTTTTTTATAATCTTGATTATCATGAAGACAGATGTTTTTTTAAATGCCTTTTAGGTTTTGACAAGACTAATCTCTGTAAACTGATGCAATTCATGAGGGATGTATTGTAGACACACATTGCAAATATTCTTTCAAACCATCAAGCATCACTGTGTTGATAATGGTACTTTGTTTTCTTCCCTAAAGAAAAACTTCCAAAAACAATATTAAAAATTGTGACTCCAGAGCCAAGCCTGTTGCTGCTGTAGTTTCCAGAAAGGAAGAATCAAATCATGAAGTGACACATTCCCAGCCACGCTCTTCGGAGGGCTCCACCGCACATGTCATGGTATGCTTCCTGTGGTGGTGCTTTAGGAGTTAATGAGAAACAGGTCATTTAAGTGAGCAGTTTTATGTGGAAATGACTGTGCTTTTCTAGAGAGTCACTATGCAGTTCCAACTTTAAAGAAAGCATACTGGTGAAGGTCAATCTTTCTCTCACTTTATCTACAGTAGGATGCCAAACTAGTCACAAAGTCAGTACAATAACTTTTTCAATTTTTTAAGATAAATTTTTTGTTTGTTTTTCAAGACAGGGTTTTTCTCTGTAGCCTTGGCTGTTGTGGTCTCACTTTATAGACCAGGCTGGCCTTGAACTCACAGAGACCCACCTGTCTTTCCTTCCAGAGTTGCTGGGATTACAGCCATGTCACCACACCTGACTTTAAGATAAAATTTACATAATCAATATTTTAAAATATTTTATTTGTGTGTGTGTATGTGTGTGTGTATGTGTGTCTGTCTGTCTGTCTGTTTGAGTTTATTCTCCCATGTGTGGGAAGTGTGACAGCTTTGTTTAGGGAGGCCTTGAGAAGGCATTGGGCTCTTCAGAGCTAAAGTTGCAAGCATGTTTTGATGCCTGGCTTAGTATGTGAGTGTTGGAATCTAGACCTTCGTCCTCACGGTTGATTGCACAACAGGTATTCTTTTTTTTTTTTTATGAATAAATCTCCTTTTTTATTTTTATTTTTTCATCTATGTTTTTTTTTTATTTCTTTTTATTTTTTGTTATCAGTCACAGGTTAGGTACTTTGCATCCCATGCGCAGCCCGCCCACTCCCTCCCACCCTCCCCAACCCTCCCTCATTTCCTCCCCGCCCACTCCAAGTCCACTAACAGGGGAGGACCTCCTCCCCTTCCATCCAACCCCAGCTCATCCTGTCTCCTCAGGGCTGGCTGCAATGTCCTCCACTGGGATCCAGCCAGTGACAACAGGTATTCTTAACAGCTGAGCCATCTCCAGCCCCACATAAGCTCAGGTAGTGTGGACTACCATGTGCATTTAGCACACTCACAATGTGCAGCTCTCACTTCTTTTCTGGTTCCAAAACGTTTTCATCAGCCCAAAGGAAACTCTTTACATTAAGCTGTTACTCCTCATATCCTCCTCCACCTTGCTCCATTCTTTCTGTCTCTGTGGATTTTCTCTCTTGAATATTTTGTGTAAATGGAATCATATAGCATGTGTCCTTTTATGTGTGAGTTACTATGTTTTTAAGGTTTATCCATGCAGCATATACCAATACCTCAGTTCTTTTAGGTCTGACTAATAAACCACATTGGTTTATGCATTCATCCATTGGAATACACGTGGGTTCTCTTCACCTCTTAGGTCTTGTTGTGAACATTTAGGAACCAGGGCTTGAGCACCCGTTTTCAGTTTTTTGGCTGTCTACCTGTGTGTAAAAGCTAGGTCAATAATGCTATGTTTCACCTCGTTTCCTGTAGCAACAATATCAGTCTGTATTTTTAATTTCTTCATGTCCTCACAGACAATTGTTATTTCCTGTATTATTGGTTTTATTTTTATTAGTAAATATGGTAATATCAGCGTATACCTGATGGTCGTGGCACACGCCATTAATCTCAGCACTTGGGAGGCAGAGGCAGGTGGAACTCTGAGTGCAAAGCCAGCCTGGTCTACAGAGTGAGCTCCATTTACAGCCAAGGCTATGTAGAGACTCTCAAGAAAACCAAAACCCAAAAAACCAAAACCAAAACAACAACCAAAAACCCAAACCAAAAAAAAAAAAAGAAAACAAACACAGACTATCGTGTTCAGTTCCAGTAAAAGAAAATGGACTAACATAAATTGTCGTCAGTCTGTTTTTGTCAGTAATCATGTAGTCATATGGTGAGGGTTTATTTTTGACTTTCTTTTCTATTCCATTGGTCAATATATCTGTCTTAGTTTCAGTGCCACATTGTTTTAATGTTTTTATTTTTATAGTGAGTTTTGAAGTTAGGATTGTGGGTCCTTCTCAAACTTTGTTCTTCAAGATTGTCTTGAGATCTCAAGATTCCTTGTAAGTTCTAGGATGAGGTTTTCTGTTTCAATGAAAAATGTTGTTGGATTTTGCTAGGTATTTATTGAATCTATAGATTCCTCCAGGTTTTGTTAAAATATTAATAAATCCGCGAACAGACAGTATTTTTTCCATTTCTTTATCTTTGCTTTCTTCTAGTAATATTTTTTAGTCTTTGGTATCCAAGTCTTACCTCTTAGGTATTTCCTTATTTTTGGTGTAATTATAATCAGAATTTTTTTATAGTTTCCTTTTCAGATAGTTCAGTATATAGATGGGCAGCTGCTATTGTGTGTTGAGCTTTGTTTGTTAAAATTTTGTTAAATTCATTTATTACTTCACTAGATAGGAGTATGTGTGTGTAGTCTTTAGGGCATTTGCCTACAGACAGGTCATTTTATTCCCTCCTTTAATCCAGACATTTCATTTCTTTCCTCTTGCCTAATTCCTCTGCTACAACACCCAGCATTGTGGTGTGTGGGAGTGAGGAGAGCAGGCAGCTTCACTTTGCTTTTGGAGTTTTGTCACTAAGTACAATGTTCAGTTTGCATTTTCCACACGTGGCTTTGCTTTCTTAGGGTAGTCTCCTCTAGTCCTAGTTTGTTTTTCCAAATCATGCAAGGGTATTGACTTTTTTTGAGGAGGGTATTGACTTTTGCCAGAGGATATTTTTTAATCTGTTGAGAGTATCATGTGCTTTTTTCTTCATTCCCTTCATGTAGTGTATGGACTTCTACTTTGGTGTGTTGAACATTTATTTTAGACACTGATCCTACATTGTCACATTTTAAATGACATCCCCACAAACCAGTGCTAGGGTTTTAACCCATAACCCTGTGCGTGGTAAGCAGGGGCTCTATCACAGAATTGTGAGGAGAGAGGGAGAATTTTCAGAGTGGGTTTCTCTTTGCACTCTGCAGTTTCCAGGGTATCAAACTCAGGTCATCAGGCTTGGCATTAAGTGCTCTTGCCTACCGAGCTATCATGACACTCTGTACTTCAATAACTCTTAAGCATATTGTCCAGTGTCTTAGATTATATTCACAGTGTTGTGATACAGCTGTCATCACTATCCTCAAAAGTTCCGTCATCACATGGAACTGAAACTCATTACTTACTAAGTTATAGTTCCCTATACCCCCACCTCCAGGGACTAGAAACATCTATTTTCTGTATCTCTGAATTTTCCTGCTTTAGACATTTTATATAAATAAAATCATATATATGATTATATATTTTAGAATGTAGGTATGTTATATATGTGTGTGTGTGTTAGAATGCCATCCCCTTCTTTAAAAACAGTTTTTGTGTGAGTATATATGCCATGTGTGGGTGCTCCCAGGGGCCATCTTTTATTTTTATGTATATGAGTACTCTATCTGCATGTACACATGCATACCAGAAGAGGGCATCAGATCATATTACAGATGGTTGTGAGCCACCGTGTGGTTGCTGGGAACTGAATACAGGACCAATGGAAGAGGTTCTTAATTAGTGAGCCATCTCTCCAGCCCCCAGGTGTTGAGTTTCTTAAATAACGTTTTAAAAAGATTTATTTATTTAGGTGTACGAGTGCTCCGTTTTCACGCACACCAGAAGAGGGCAGCACATTCCAGTATAGATGGTTGTGAGCCACCATGTGGATGCTGGGAATTGAACTCAGGACCTCTGGAAAAGCAGCCAGTGCTCTTAACCGCTAAGCCATCTCTCCAGCCCAACACAGAAGCCATCTGATGCACTTACATTTTATCCATTGATTTACCATTGTTCCTTCCTTCTTTTTTTTTTTTTTTTTTTTCAGACAAGGTCTCAGTTATTTAGCTCTGGATGTCTGGAACTCAGTATATAGACCAAGCTGTCCTCAAACTCATTGAGATCTGCCTGCCTCTGCCTCCTGAGTACTGGCATTACAGGCTTATGCCACCACACCCAGCTTGCTTTCTATGTTTTAACTTTTTAAGGGAGATGCTGTTTCATTTTGAGTTTATTTTTGTGTATGGTATGAGATACTGTAATAACTTCAGAACATCTTTTTACCCAGGTTGAAGATAAATGTTTGTCTCAAGAGAAACCAGTGACCATTGGACACTTGAGATTACCTGCTAGTCTCCATGGCCACACTGGCAAACAAGACATGAGCAATACAGCAGAGTCATTGGCCACAGTCAGTAGGGTAAATATCGATATCTTACCTGCAGAAAGGAGGGACTCAGCAAACAATGGCATTGTTCAAGAGAACCAACCAAGACACTCGGATACCCGTGATGAAATAGACAGTCAATGCAGTGTTTCCCATGAGGAGAGGCTGCAGGGTAATGCCAAGTCCGGTGATCAGCCTGAAAATCTTCCCAGAGGGCCCTCTGATGATGTGGATGGGGAAGGGAATGAACCATTGAAGCCATTGCATCCCCCAAATAAAGACCAAAAGCCAGAAGACCAGGTGAGTGGAACACAGAAGAAATGGTTTCCCCAAAGAAATATGGGAAATATGGTTACAAAGGTGTAGGTATGGGGCTGGAGAGATGGCTCATTGGTTAAGAGTACTTGTTGCTCTTGCAGAGGACCTGGGTTTGGTTCCTACCATCCTCATGGTGGCTCACAACCATCCAGAGCTCCAGTTCCAGGAGATCCTCCATGGGCACTAGGCACACATGTGGTACACATACATATAGACAAAATATTCATACCTATAAATAAATAAATCTTAATTTTTTAATTATTAAAAAACCTCAAAGATGTAGGTATGCCCTACCTATGTTAGGGAAATCAGTTATTTGTTGTGCAAATTTAAAGTAGAAGAATATTTTCATCACCTAAGAAAACAACAACAAACCAAGCAAACCATGTGCAGTCACAGTTACTCCCCATTCTTCCTCATTCTCAGCCCATGGCAACTTTTGCCCATGGATTTGCCAATTCTGAGCATCTTGTGTAAGTAGATTATATGATTCATGACCTGTCTGCTTTCTTTTACTTTATATAATGTTTTATGTTTCCAAAGTTTATCCATGGCATCCATGTACTAGTATGCTTTTTATTGTCAAGTATATGCCTTTGTAGGTAATGCTTTGAATTTTTGGTGTGTGTGTATGCACGTGTGGCATTGGGATTGAACTCAGGGCTTTACACATGCTAGGTGAGGCAGGTTCTCTATTGCTGAGTTAAATCTCTAATCCTGCTATGAATATTTGTGTATATGGTCCTTTTTAAATTTTTGTTTGCATATTTTTTTAGATTTATTTATTTATTATTTATACAGCATTCTGCCTACATATGTGCCTGAGCACCAGAAGAGGGCACCAGACCTCACTATAGATGGTTCTGAGTCACAGTGTGGTTGCTGGGCCTTGAACTCAGTACCTTTGGAAGAACAGCCAGTGCTCTTAACCTCTGAGCCATCTCTCCAGCCCTTGTTGCTTATTTTTATGTGTGCGGGCAGTTTGCTTACATGTGTGTGCAATGCCCAAAGAGGCAAGAAAAGGGTGTTGGATCCTCTAGGATTAGAGTTACAGATAATTGTGAGCCCCCAGGGGGTTGCTGGGACTCAAACCCAGGTCCTCTGGAAGAGCAGCCAGTGCTCTTTATCCCTGAGTCATCTCTAGCTCTGTGCATTTTTTTAAAAAATTCATTTATTTTGTGTGCATATATGCATATGTCTATGGAACATGTGATCACTGTGGTCTGGAAGTAATGATCAGAGGACAACTTATAAGAGTTGGATTCTCCTCCCCCAGCTGGGTTCTGGGGATTGAACTCAGGTTGTCAGGCTTGGCGGCAAGTGCCTTTACTCACTGAGCCATCTTTACCAGCTATGTAACTGTGTGTGTGTGTGTGTGTGTGTGTGTGTGTAGCATGGACACCATGGTGTGGGTGTGGACGCCAGAGGACAACTTTGTGAAGTTGATTTTCTCTGACTTTTGTGTGGGTTCAAGGGATCAAAATTGGGTTTTTTTTGCTTTGATGGCAGAGCTTTTATCCACCGAGCCTTCTTGATGAACATATGTTCAATGAAAAATTTTAATGTTTATTTTGAGTGTTTGGGTGTTCTGTTTGCATGTATGTCTATGTACCACTTTTGTGTCTGTTCCCTATAGAGGCCAGAAGAGGGCATCAGATCCCCTGGAGCTGGAGTTATTGTTTGTTGTGGGCTACCATGTGGGTGCTGGGAGTTGAACCTGGGTCCTCTGGAAGAGCAGCCAGTGCTTTTTTTTTAATTTTAATTTTTGGTTATTTTTCAAGACAGGCTTTCTTTGTGTAGCGCCGGCTGTCCTGAAACTCACTCTGTAGACCACGCTGACCTTGAACTCAGAGATTCACCTGCCTCTGCCTCCCCAGTGCTGGGATTAAAGGCTTGTACCACTACTGCCTGGCTGCAGCCAGTGCTCTTAATCACTGAACCATCTCATCTGTCTAGTACCCATACCATGTTTCACTTTTTGAGAGACTACAATCAATATTATTTTCTAAAGTAACTGTAGTCATTGCTTCGCAGTAGTGATACATGAGGGTCCTACTTTCTCTGGAATTTTTGTCAGGACTTGTTATTGTCTACCTTTTTTTAAAATACTGTAATCAAACACAGTGCTTCATACATGCTAAGCAAGTGCTCTACCACTGTTCTGCATCCCCATCCTATTGTCCCGCATTGTGATTCTAGCTATTGGCCCAAAGGGTCTGCGGTAGAGTCAGATTTTTTCTTTTAGATTTTGTTTTTGTTATTTTAAAATTATGTGTGTCTGTGTATGGGAATGTGCACATGAGGGCACATGTCCTGTGAGGCCAGATATCAGGTCTTCTGGAGCTGGAGTTACAGGTGGTGGTGAGCCCCCCTGACGTGGGTGCTGGGAACTGAATTCAGGTCTTCTGGAAGAGCAGTACATGCTCCTCACCACTGGTCTATTTCTCAGACCCTTACTGTGGTTTTGACTTGCGTCCTCCTAGACACTTGCCTTGTCCATTCATGGACTGAGGATTTTTTTATACATGCGCTCGTCATTCTGTACTTCCTTGGGCAAGTTCTTGAATGTTCATTTTTATTTTATGTGTGTGAGTGTTTGCCTACATGTATATGTGGGTACCATATGCATTCCTGCTACCCATAGAAGCAAAAAGAGGATGTTGGATCGTCTGGAAGCAGAGTTACAGACAGTTGTGAGTTACCATGTGGTTGCAGGAAACTGAACTTGATCCTCTACTAGAACAAAAACGCTCTTAGCTGCTGCGCTGTCTCTCTAGCCCCTTGCTGCCTTTCTTTCTTTCTTTCAGATTTATTTATTCATGTAAATGCTCTGGCTGCATGTACATCTGAACATTAGTAGAGGGCATCAGATTCCCATTATAGATGGTTGTGAGTCACCAGGTAGGTTCTGGGAATTGAACTCAGGACCTTTGGAAGAGCACCCAGTGCTCTTAACCACTGAATCATCTCTCCACCTCCAAAAGAAGAATTTTTTTTTCTGAGACAGGGTTTCTCTCTGTAGCCTTGGCAGTTCTGGAACTTGCTCTGTAGACCAGGCTGGCCTTGAACTAACAGAGATCCACCTGCCTCTGCCTCCCTGAGTACCGGGATTAAAGATGTGTGCCACCACTGCCTGTTGTTGCCAAGTTTTAATTGGTTTATATCTCTTTTTGTTACCAAATTATAAGTGTTCTTTATTTTAGAGGCAAGAAAGTAGAAATCAGAGCATTTGTTAATTAGTGTTATCATTTCCTGTAAATATAGCATTCATTTTGAGAAAGAGAATACTTCCTTCTCACTTTCATTTTACATTTAAAATTGGTTTTTTAATTTATGTGATGCGTACATGTTTAGCCTTCATGGATGCCTGCATACCAGGTGTGTGCCTAATGCCCATAGAGACCAGAAGAGGGCATTGGATCTCTTGGAAATGGAGTTATAGATGATTGTAAGCTGCCATGTGGGCGCCTGGAATTGAACCCAGGTTCTCTGGAAGAGCAGCCTGTGTTATTAGCTGCTGAGCCATCTCTCTAGCCCTTCCTTTTGCAATTTCAAAAGTGTGGAGCATTTGGCATTTGAAGTTCAAAGACTGTTGTGTTACTCTGTGCATTTCTTTTGTAGTTGATTCTTTCATTTTATTGTTTTTAAGGATCAAGTTACTGGTGGATGTATTATAGAAAAACAGAACAGCATCCACCCAAGACTACAGCCACAGAGCTCCATGTCTGAACCTTCTGTGTCCCGACAGCGAAGGCAGAAAAAAAGAGAACAAACTGACAATGGTCCGACAAAGAGCCAGGTCAGCAATCTCTGTGCAGTGAGTCATTGTGCTGCTTGGGCGACAGACACTAGAATGCTCAACTTTTGTTTAGAAGGGTTAGCAGTTGCCAAAAAGTGCAGAAGAAACGCAAAGAGTGGATCAAGAAGCTGATGAAGGATAAAATGCTCAACACTAGCTTTCAAATATCAGTGAGTTGGAAATATAGCAGAAATGAGTGGATCATTTGAAAATTAAAGGAACAGGCTATTAGGTTCCTTTGTGCTATGTTGCTAAACACTGTATATATATATATATATATATATATACTGTATATATATATATACATATATATATATATGTGTGTGTATATACATACACACACACAGTGGTGGCACAAACCTGTGACCCCAAATTTATATATATATATAACATTATATATAACATATGTGTATAGTATATAAAATGTATAATATATAATATATTGAATATTTTATATATAATGTGCATTATATATATATAAAACTTTTTCCTATGTAGTGCTGGAAAATGAACCCAGGTATAAAAGGAACTTTTATTTGCCTGGTTCAATTGTTGTCTCAGAGCTTACTCTGTTAACCTAGGCCTAGTCCGGGAAGCTTCTAGCCTCCTTACAATCTATCCTAGGCCTACAATGTTTTCAGCCTCTGAGACTTACTGCTTAATAAGCTCATCCTTTCTTGTTCTTTCTGACCTCTGGGCTGGCTGGTTTAACTCAGCTATTTTGGCTCAAACTTCTCTCCCAGCTGACTGATTCAGTTTGGCTTCTCTCTTGGCCTCTGAATTGCTCTACTTGGCCTCATACTAACTCAAGCAATCCGCTCTAATCTCCTGGTTCCTTCTCATTCTCTGTCTCATTTGGTCTTCACCTGAGTTCTCTTTCTCTGCAACCTCTCTTTCTATTACTGTTCTGGTAAAATTGCCTCCTCCCTCCCTGCATTTCCCCTTAAGTAGCTTCCCTTTCTTCTCTCTTCTAGTGAGAGTTGGGAGTATTCTATTCTATCAATTTTTTCTCTGATGCATCATTTTCTCTATCACTCAATTAGACATCATTTTCAAACATGGATGCTTCCTTCTATAAACTTTACTTTCATTGTTTGGGATTAAAGGCTTGTACCACCATGCCTGGACCTAAGCTTTTCTTTAGCTGAAACTTGCTCTATACCAGGCTGGCCCTGAACACAGATACGCTTGCCTCTGTCTCCTGGATTAAAGGCATGTTGTATTCTATCCAGAGCACACAGACCTAGAAGGTCTTTAAATGTGATCTCTTGCCAGAGCAGCCATAGTCTGAATTAAAATTTCTCCACACCGAGGGTCTTATGTAAGCTATATGAGCACTCTTACCATCAAGGTGCAATCCTAGCTTTCAGTGCCTCCCTTATTAAAATATCTTCCCTAAAATTCTTAGGTAGTCATTCACTTTTGGCAGGGTCTCCGTAGCACAGGCAGGTCTTGAAACTGTGACTTTCTTGCCTCAGTCTTCCAAGTAGCTAGGATTATGGGGTGCATAATCAGGCCTGGATTTTAAGAAATGTTAATGTAGCTCAGTTGGTAGAGTGCTTGCCTGGCATGTATGAAGTCCTGGGTTCAGTTCCCTAGCACCAAGTAAACTAGGCATGGTGGCACAAACCTGTGACCCCAAAATTTAGGATGTATAACTATGAAAATCAGAAATGCATGCTCATCCTTGCCTACATATGGTCGATTTGTGGGTAGCCTGGGGGACATAAGGCCTTCTTTTGTAAAAAAAAAAAAAATATATATATATATATATATATATATATATATATATGTATATATTTTTTAAGTTGGGCGATAGTGGCACAGGCCTTTAATCCCAGCACTCAGGAAGCAGAGGCAGGTGGATCTTTGTAAGTTTGAGGCCAGAGCAAGTTCCAGGACAGCCAGAGCTACACATAGAAACCCAGCCTTGAAAAACAAAACAAAAATATTTTAATGCTTTAAATAAAAATGTTAAGGACAAATCTCTGGTGAATGCATGTGGTACTTGGCAGTGGGAAGTTTTAGAGATGGCTATGTATGAAGCTCATAATCTCCCCCTCTTTACATTACTCAAGTTCCAAGAACCACCCCCTCAGCTTTTACCTTCTCACCCTGCTGTTGGAAAAGTGGATGTCACATCAACACAGCAAAATAATGAAAGCCAAAGTAGACCTGTGGCCGGCTCTGTAAACAGTTCAACATCATCATCAAAGGTTGTATGAATGTGTGCTGGGTTTAACAATGCTTCTTATAAAGATTTGGACTATAAAATCTATGTAGATTGTAGGGGTTCATATTAAAACATAGCGGCCCCACTTTACCAATTCTAGAAGAGACATTTGTGCTTTCACAGCGTTAGCTTTGATTGAAATGATGTAGCCTGCAGCCCCAAAGATAGCCACTGTGGTTGCTTCTGAGTATTAGAAGTATCAAAGCATCTTCTTGCTCTTCTACAAATGAGAATCTTCCAGAAGCCAGGGCGGTGATCATTCCTTAATAGCTGTGACCCTCATGTGTACCAAATTCCATGTGCAAAGTGGTTTCCACTCCTTGAGAGACCAGTGGGAGGCCTTTAGCACTACTGGATGGTATGTTATGCATTGCTACAGGAATAGTGAATAGAAAGAGGAATAACTCCATGATTTGTTTCAAAGGATCGGCCATTATCAGCCAGAGAGAGAAGACGACTGAAGCAGTCACAGGAAGCGCTGCTTCCCTCAGGTGAGCTTTATCTAGAGTGCTGTTGAGAGCTGGAAGGAGCGTTGGCTCTGGTTGTTAGGCGTACAAGCGTTGAAGCAGCAATAATCCATTTGGGCAAAGGATTTGGAAGAGTTTTTGAAATTTCTTAGATAAGCCTTATAAAATATTATAGTGCTGGCTCTGACTGTGTCAGAGAAAGAGGATTAAAATGACAGCCAGAGACTGGAAGGATGCTCTGCAGTTAATGGTACTTGTTGCTCTTGCAGAGGACCAAGGTTCAGATCTGAATACCTACATGGTAGCTCGCAACCATCTTTAACTTTAGTTCCAGGGGATCCAACACCCTCTTCTGACCACTGTGTGCTAATTACATATGTAGTACACATATAGACATCTAAGCAAAGCACACATACACATAAAATAAAAAATTTAAATCTAAAGATCTTAAACGAGTAAATAAATAAATTTAAAAGGAAGAGAGAGTCAGAGAGCCGGGGGCTTTGAAATGTTAGGTTGGAAATCAGGTTAGTGTTTAACTTGTTTTCTCATCCAGACCCTGTTGGTCAGAGAGCCTCCCCAGGCTAAGGAGTGTAGGGTTTTTCTTTTGTTTTTAGGACAAGATCTCTCTATGTAAGCCTTATCTGGCCTTGAACTTATTATGTAGTGGCTGGTCTTGAACTCAGAGGTCCCTCTGTCACTGCCTCCTGAGTGCTGGAATTAAAGGTTTGTGCCACCTGGCTCTATGGACAATTATATGTTTTTAGATTTATTTTATGTGTATGTTTTACTTGCATATATGTATGTAAGTCACATGCATACCTAGTGCCCACAGAGGTCAGAAGTAATCGTTGGCTTATGTGAAACTAGAGTTACATGGATGGTTGTGAGCTGCCATGTCTGTGTGCCAACAGAACTCAACCTTCTGCAAGAGCATCAAGTACTCCTAACAGCTGAGCCATCTTTTCAGTCCCTCTGGGGCAGGGGATGGGGGGGGTCTTTCTTACTACTGTCATCTAAAAATTGTGTTACCAGTTTTTGTTTATAAAGGTGACTGTGTTTCCAGCATGGTGGGAAATGTGTTAACGGTAGTGTTTTGTTTTATGTTTTTAGTCATCCCAAAGGTAGGTTATTACTCTGTAGTTCCAGAGGGTTAAGTGACTTGCCCAAGGTCCAAAGCTAGTAAACTCAGAACTATCTTTAGGTTAAAGTGACAGATACTAGAACGATGATGAATATGCTGTTTGGGTTACTCTAGCTTACTCTTTCTATGGTATCTTCTGTACTGTGTACAAAGTCTCCCTTAGTTGAGTCCAGCTTACTACATACAGCTACTGGGGTGTTCATATTTTCAGGCCCTTCAGTTCGGAGAACTCCAAGTGCAGTAGAGTCAGTGAAACCCCAGGAAGAAGAGAAACCCATCCCTGCCCGACGAGTCTCTTCTGACTGCAACATCACTCAGGTGCATCCCACACTCATGAGGGAAAAGGTAGATGTGTCTGTTACTGGGAAATCTAATACAGTAAGCTTCACAGAAGTCGGCATCATTTATTTAGGGGCCTTGTGGACCAAGTTACTCCTTTTAGGAGACAGGGTCTCAGTAGCCCAGGCTGGCCTGGAACTCACCATGTAGCTGAGGATGGCCTCCTAATCTTCCTGCCTCCACTAGGTGTTGAGCGTATAGGCATACACTGATAAGATCTCGCTGTAGATCCTAGGATGGCCTTGAACTTTTGATTTTCCTCTTTCAGTGTCTGGCTTACTCAGTGTTCTATGCTGTGAAGAGACACCACGATCACCGTAACTCTTAGAAAGGAGAGCATTTAGCTGGGCAGAGGTAGTACACACCTTTAATCCCAGAACTCCAGAGGCAGAGGCAAGAGGATCACTGAGTTTGAGGCCACCCTGCTCTACAGAGTGAATTCCAGGATAGCCAATACACAGAGAAACACTGTCTCGAAAAACCAAAATAAAAATAAAAATAAAAAAGTAAAACAATGACAAAAATTCATTAATTAAAAAAAAAACCATTTATCTGGGGCTTGCCTGCAGTCTCAGAGTTTTAGAGCTTAGGACCTCTGGAAGAGCAACAGGTGCTCTTAGCCACGGAGCCATGTCTCCAGCCCTTGTCCACTTTTCTGTATCAATAAATACCCCATCTGTTTGGCCACATTTAAAAAATTATTTATTTACTTTTATTTCTATGTACATTGGTGTTCTGCCTGCTTGTATGTGTTTGTGAGGGTGTTAGATCTCTTGAAACTGGAGTTAGAGACAGTTGTGAGCTGCCATGTGGGTACTGGGAATTGAACCCAGGTCCTTTGGAAGAACAGTCAGTGCTCTTAACCACTGAGCCATCTCTCCAGCCCCCATGTCTGGCCAGATTTTTAATTCCTTTGTTAATCATTAATGTTTAGTTTCCTGTTTGTGTCAAGTTATTAAGGTGTTTGAGATAGAATCTTCTCAGATTTACTCTATAGATCCTAGGCCAGCTTGGAACTTAATGAAATTCTCCTGCAGGAGTTTCCTGAGTCCTGGGATTAGATATGAACCACCACACCTGCCTGTGTTGATTACAATATCATTTAGTTGCTACACTGATTGACATGTGCCCTTTCTGAAGCTGTAAGGTTCAAGTGAGTTATATTAGGTAACCTGTAAAGAACTTTAATAATCTTACATAGAAGCAAGTCGAAATTGCCTGGATTGATGTGCATGGTTTCATTCAAAATGCCAGTGTTCCTTCTGGAGTAAGCCCTCTTGCTGAGAATTGAGTCACCAGAGCAGCCATCCATTCTTCTCTGCAAAGGAAATGTCTTGAAGGCTGAGACTGTGGTGGTGCAAAGCTTCACCCTGATGTTCCTCAGTCTTAAATTATGAACTTCATGGGTGAATGGTGACATCATTTGAATAAGTTAACTTTTCTGTTAGTTTCTCTTTTTTAATTGCATTCAAGGTACATTGTTATTGCACTTAAGACTTTTTGAGTTTTACATTCTGGGTTTGTTGTTCTTTCCAAACACTAATAGGAAAAGAGACTGATACATGGTCTGATTGAGGATGAGTTAAGTTCTTCTACAAGCTCAACTGATAAATCAGATGGGGATTCCAGGGAAGGGTAAGTTCTTGGTTTCTGTCTCAGTTCTGTTTGAACTGACTCTAGATAGTGTAGATAGAACCTGTGGTTCTCATTATAATATTACAAATGTTTTGTAGTACATGCTAGATTAAAAATATATCTTGTAGGAGGGACTGGAGAGATGGCTCAGTGATTAAGAAGGTTGGCTGCTCGTCCTGAGGACCTGGCTTCACTTGCCAGACCCACGGCACACACCATCTGTAACTCCAGTTTGAGGGGATCCGACACCATCTTCTGGCCTCCATGGGCACTGCATGCATGTGATACACATACATGCAGGCAGATCACGTACACACAGAAAATAATTTTTAAAATTTAAAAAGTATTTATCTTCAATGAATAATGTAATTTTCACTCAGAATTCTTAGCCTGTATTCTTGGACCTACAAATTTGTAGTTTTAATCAGTGTTGGATGTTATTTTCCTTATATCTTTTTGACATTTCTTCCTCCCTTGCCTTTCCTGGGATTCTTTGTTTTTTGAGACAGGCTCTTACCCCTCCCTAGGATTCCAAGTATACCTGTATTAGATTGCTTAGCATGTACACAACCTCTGTGATGTTCTGATTATTCTTCCACTTTTTTCTTTTTCCATAGATTATACAGTAAACTGACCTGTTCTCAGTGTCTAGTCCATTAGCCCTGTTTAACACTTTGTGTTCTCTAAAAGTTTGACATAGGCCTATTGTATATTTTCCATACTGCTCCCTTAGTATGTTCATTTTTTCCCCATTGTAGCCATATGAAATGTATTTATGATACCTACCTTAATGACCTCACATACTCATTCTATTGCTTGTGTCACTTCTGGGTTGTTTTTTTCTTTCACAAGGGTGAAATTTTTCATTTTTTCTCCTGTTTTCAGTTTTTAAAAAAAGATTTATTTATAATTATTATTTATACAGTAGTCTACCTACGTGTGTACTTACATTCCAGAAGAGGCACCACATCCCATTATAGATGGTGGGAACCACCATGTGGTTGTTGGGAGTTGAACTCAGGACCTTTGGAAGAACAGCCAGTGCTTTAACTTCTGACCCACCCCTCCAGCTCTATCTTTTTAGTTTTGAGTGGAGTGTACCTTGTGAATTTTAACTCTCTGAAAATGGTATCTCTGTGTTTCTTTGATTATTCTTTTAAAACTTTTTTCCCCCCAAGACAGGGTTTCTCTGTGTAGCCTTGGCTGTCCTGGACTTACTTTGTAGACTAGGCTGGGCTGGAACTCACGGAGATCCACCTGCCTCTGCCTCCCACGGTGCTGGGATTACAGCCGTGCACCATCATGTCTGGCTTCTTTGACTATCCTTGACTTTTATATTTTTGTAAAATTAAGTCACTTGGAACTGGCTATGTAGAATTTGTATGCAAAGTTGGCTTGCTTCTTTTTGGCCCTCTCCTTTCCAAGATCCCTCTTGCCTTCTGCTAGCAAAGTCTGTTGAACTTTAGCCCTTGTTTCTGCCTGAAGTTTTCTTTCTGTATATTGAGTTGCTAAATACTGGATTCCTTTCCAAAATCAGGTATCAATTTTCTTCATTCTTCATTGTCTTTCTGTAGTTGATTTTTGCATTTCACAAGTATATTAGAGTTTCCTGCTGGGCATTTGCATACAGATCCCCTTAATGGTCATTTCACTTTTAACTTTTATGTGAAGTCAATAAAAGTCAATACTAAGGAGATTTCCCCCCCCCCCCTCAGGAAAAGCCATACAAATGAAATGAGTGACTTGGTACAGTTGATGACTCAGACTCTTAAGCTGGATTCTAAAGAGAGCTGTGAGGATCTCCAGGTACTAAATCCAGTATCAGAATTCAGACTTCATCGGAGGTACCGAGACACACTGGTACTTCACGGCAAGGTTGCAGAAGAGGCGGAACTCCACTGTAAAGAGCTGCCTTCAGGTGATTCTTCCACAGTCACAAATGAAGTTAGTGGAAAACAAGGCTTATACGTGCAAGTTGTTTTAAACTTCTCATTTGGATGTCTACATTAAAGGTGTATCTTACGCAGTCAATAGATGTAACCCAAAAGTTTCATGAAAATGTATGTCTTTACATTTTGGTTTTATGAGGCAGTGTCTCAGTTGACTTCAAACTTGCTCAAGTTGACCTCAAACTTACTCTGTAGCTGAGGACAGCTTTGAACCCCTGATTCTCTGGCCTTAGCCTCTTAAGTGGTAGAATTCTAGGCATTTGCTACCATTTGTGGATGTGGATATGTGCACTTGAGTGCAGTGCCCATGGAGATTAGAAGCACTGGATTCCCTGGAGCTGGAGTTAGAGACCGGATGTGAGTGCTGGGATTGAATTCAGGTCCTCTAGGAGAACAAGGACTCTTAACCACTGAGCCATCTCTCTAGTCCCTTGAAATTTGATTTTTTAATTAAATTTTTACTTTTTTATATTAATTACAGTTTATTCACTTTGTATCCCAGCTCTAGCCCCCTCCTTTACTCCCTCTGAAACCCTCTTTCCCTCCCTCATCTCCTCCCTGGCCCCTCTAGAAATTTGATTTTTTAAAAAAGAAATAATTCAGTAAGCCTTATATCATTACATGAAATATTTGAAGTTGTTTTTGGTATTTTTTTGTTGTTGTTGTTGTTTATTTTTTGTTTTTTTCCAGATAGGGTTTCTCTGTGTAGCCTTGGCTGTCTTGGTCTCACTTTGTAGACCAGGCTGGCCTCAAACTCACAGTGATCTGCCTGTCTCTGCCTCCTGAGTGCTAGTATTAAAGTCACATACCACTGAGTCTGGCATATCTGAAGTTTTTAATGTCAATTTTCTTCAGATTGGACACTTGTTAATTGTTAGGTTTTTAGATTTTAGAGATGTAGGAATCTTTTTCTTTTTTTTTTCATGAGGGATATAGATTTTATTTTATTTTCCATGAGTAACTTATCATGGAGGTATCCTGGATTTCAAAAAGGTTTATCTGTCTATACAGATTAAAAGTACAAGTAAGGGGCTGGAGAGATGGCTCAGAGGCTAAGAGCACTGCTTGCTCTTTCAGAGGTCCTGAGTTCGATTCCTAGCAGCCACATGGTGGCTCACAACCATCTTAATGAAATCTAGTGCCCTCTTCTGGTGTTCAGGTGTATATGCAGGCAGAATATTATATACATAATTAAATAAATAAATCTTAAAAAAAAAAGTACAAGTAAAATAGAAATGTGAGATGCAGGAATCTTAATGACTAAATTTTAGTCACTAAAATACTAGAGATGTAGCTTACTGGTAGGGCACTTAACCTAACAGATACAAGGCCTTGTGTTCCATCCATTCCTAGCACCCTCCAATATATATATATATATATTTAAAACTAAAATAGGGCAGAGCTGGAGAGATAGCTCTGAGGTTAAGAACACTCGCTGTTGTTCCAAAGAACCTGAGTTCAATTCCCAGCAACTACACGGTGGCTCACAACCATCTACAGTGAGATCTGGTGCCCTCTTCTGGTGGGCAGGTATACATGCAGGCAGAATGCTGTATATAAGTAATAAATACATCTTAAAGAAAAAAAAAGAATGAAAGAGTTTTTTCTTTTCTTTTCTGTTCTGTTCTTTTTTAAAAAGCAAACTATTATAGGACTGGAGAGATGGCAGTAGAGAGCACTGGCTGTTCTTCCAGAGGACCTGGGCTCAGTTTCCAGCATCCGTATGACAGCGCACCATTGTTTGTAACTCTAGTTCCAGGGGAACTGAGGCCCTCTTCTGGCCTCTGTGAGCACTGCAGATGTGGTGCAAAGACATGTAGGCAAATACCTAAACACATAAGAGAAATATAAATATTAAAAAAAAATTAAACTGTATAAATGAGCTAGGCAAGATTGCTCATGTCTGTAATCCCCGTACTTAGCAGGCTGAAGCAGGAGGATCACTTAGAATTTACAGCCTGCCTGGGCCACAGAATAAGATCCTGACTGAAACAGATAAAAATAAGTAACATAAGAAAGAAGACTATTTGAATTGAAGAAGGGGGCCAGTGACTGATGGGAGGGCTGTGGAGGTCATGGGGGTAATTATGATCAAAGTAAGTAATATACCTATATACAAATGTCATAATGAAATACAGTATTGTATGATAACTATTAAAATAAAGAGGAAAAGGTACATTTATTTATTTATTTTTGTACTTTGGGTTTTTTGTTTTGTTTTAGAAACAAGTCTTTCTACACAGACCCAGCTGTCCTGAAACTTCCTCTGTAGTCCAGGCTAGCCTATGGAACTCATAGAGATCCACCTGCCTCTGCCTTCCAAGTGCTGGGATTAAAGGCATGTGCCACCATGCCCAGCTCAGGAAAAGTACGTAAATGAAGTCATTAAGCCAGATTCTTATTAAAGTGAAAATAATTGCTACATGATTTTTACCTATTGTATTGTTCTTGCTGTAGTGGTATTCATTTTCTCTGTTTTTGTTGCTGCATTTTTAGCTATCATACCAGGTTCTGAAAAGATCAGGAGAATAGTTGAAGTCTTGAGAGCTGATGTAATCCAGGGCCTGGGGGTTCAGCTTTTAGAGCAGGTGTATGATCTTTTGGAGGAGGAAGATGAATTGGAGAGAGAGGTAAGTGTCGTTACTGTGTCAAGCTGCTTATATTATAGATTTTAAAGTTACTTTTTAATTATAATTTATGTACCCTGCAACTTCCCTATTTGAAGTATACATTTCATGTTCAGCCATTACCACAGTCAGTGTTTGAACAGTTTCACAGGTCCTCAAAGATACCTTATACCATTAGTAGTGTTCCCCATTGTCTTCTGAGTTCCCACCCAGCCCTAAGCAGCAACAAATAGTTCTCTCTGCATATATTTCCTATTCTGGACAATTTTTACAGATGGAGTCATATACAAGTGATCTTTGTGTTTTGCTCCTCTCTGTGTAATATTTTGAAGAGTCATCCATGTAGTAACATATATCAATACTTCAGTCTTTTTCATGACCAGATATGTTATCCTATGCATTTTGTTTATTCATCAGCTGATGAATATTTATGTGGTTTCCGTTTTTTATGGGCAAGGTTTTACATTGCTTGATCATACAGTAGCTATATTGAAATGTTTGAGTGATTTCCAAACAGTACCCTAAAGTGACTA
Source organism: Pachyuromys duprasi (assembly GCA_028658305.1). Classification (NCBI taxonomy): domain Eukaryota; kingdom Metazoa; phylum Chordata; class Mammalia; order Rodentia; family Muridae; genus Pachyuromys; species Pachyuromys duprasi. The sequence goes on along the minus strand of CM053753.1, from coordinate 19,516,059 downwards.
AACCATTTTATAGTATCATTAGCAGTTTAAGATAAGCCATTCTAATTTCTCCACACTCTTGACAATAATCGTCTTTTTGGTTATAGCCATTCTAGTGGGTATAAGATAGTATTCATTGTAATTTTGACTTAAATTTCCCTGATGACTAATGGTGTTGTCTGTATTTTCATATATTCTTAACCATTTGCATATTTTCCTTGGAGAAATGTTTATTTTAAACTTGGGCTCAGGGCTTAAATTATTGGGTGTTTATGTATTTTAGATTCATGTCTCTTATCAGATATAAGATTTGCAAATGTTTTTCCCAGTGTATAGCAGTGTTTGAGTCGATCCTTACACTATTTTCGAGCCTATACAGAGTTTCTGATGCTTTGTGAGTCAGCCTTGGTAGGTTATTTCTAGGAATTTCTCAGTTTTGACTAGGTTATGAAATTGGTTGCTGTACAATCATTTATAGTTGTTACAGTGTTTATTTCTATAGAATTGAAAGTAATATATCCATTTTAATTTCCGATTTTCATATTCTGAATCTTTCCTCTGTGTAATGTGTTGAAAACACTGTGAATTTTTAGCAGCACTTGCTTGTAGTTCCAGGCACTGGCAGGAGATTGCTTGATTCCAAGTGCTTCAGAACAGCGGGGCAACATAAAGATCTGTCTGAGAAAGAGACAGCGGAGGGTGGCAGGGGTGGTGATGGTCAGGGGCATTTGGCTGGAGGAGGAGAGGGCTGGAGGAGTAGTCTGTGGTTTTCTTGGGATGCTGTGCCCAGTGTGGCACTTCACTTTCTGCTCTGGGGCAAAGGTAACCGAAACCCTATTATTTTAGTGTTGCTACACTGAATCTCCACCCTGTAGACCATGCTGGGAAGAAGAGGATCTTGGCCTTCTTACCTAAACTCTCTTGAGTTTTAGCTTCAGTTTTGCAGTAGGATGATAGATATGTTGATGTCCTGCTTCTCTGAGGAAGACAGCCTTTCACCTGGGAGCAAAAAGCCCTATGTTAGGGTTTGATAGCCATTTTACTGGGGTTCACATACTAAGATTCCCATTGCTCTTTTCAGATTTTCTTACATGTTTTTTTTAAAGCTGTTTATCTTTGACTGTCTGATCTGATCTTGTTTTGCGTGTACGGCTGTTTTACCTACGTGTGTGTCTCTGTGTCACTTCTAGTCCTGAAGCCCTTGGAGGCTGGAGGAGGGCATCAGAGCCCCTGGAACTGGAATTACAAATGGTTGTGTGCCTGCTGGGAATAGAACCTGGGTCTTCTGGAAGAGCAGCTAGTCCTCTTATCCACTGAACCAGTTTATGACATGTTCTTGAATAAAATTTTTATTTTTAATATTTTATTTTTAAAAAAAATTTTTAGAACTGGGTGTTGGTGGCACACACCTTTAATCCCAGCACTTGGGAAGCAGAGGCAGGCAAATCTCTTGAGTTTGAGTACAGCCTGGTCTACAGAGTGAATTTCAGGACTGCCAGGGCTACACAGAGAAACCCTACCTTGAAAAACCAAAAACCAAAAAATAAAATATTTAGATTTCATTTTTACGTGTAAGAATGTTCTGCCTGCATGTCTGTCTGTGCACCACGTGCATGCCTAGTGCCCACTGAGGTCAGAAGAGGGCATTTGATACCCTGGAGCTAGAATTATAGTTATAAGCTGCCATGTAGGTGCTGGAAATTGAACACAGGCCCTCTGCAAGGACAAGTGCTCTTGACTGCTGAGTCATCTCTTCAGCCCTCTATTTTTTTAATTACATTATCATGTGTGCGTGTGAGAATGTACATTCGTGCTTGCACATACCATGGCAAACATGGAGATTAAAGGACAATTTTCGATAATTGGTTCTCCTTTCACTGTGTGGTTTCTGGAGATTGAATGCAATGCAGGTCATCAGGCTTCAGTGGCAAGTGTCTTTTTTCACTGAGCCATCTCACTAGCCCTTGAATAGATATTCAATCATATGTTCTATGTCTGTAGGTCCATTTTTTTTTTTTTCAGTGATGGGGATAGAACCCAGGGCCTTGTGCCTGCTAGGAACGAATTGTCTTTAAGTAGTGTTTGAAAACAATTTTCCCCAGTTCCACAGTTTTTTTTTTTTTTTAATGTTTATAGTGTTCTGCCTGCATGTGTGCCTGCATGCCGAAGAGGGCACCAGATCTCATTATAGATTATGAGCCACCATGTGGTTGCTGGGGATTGACCTTTGGAAGAGCAGCCAGTGTTCTTAACCTCTGAGCCGTTTCTCCAGCCCCAAGTTCCACAGTCTTTAGAGCTCCTTATGCCGCCATGAACAATGCAGATCCAATTGCAGTTACCTTTTATATAACATATTTTTAAAAACTTTACAACAGTCCTTCAGATTGTTTTAATGACTTTGTCTTTTGTTTGTGTATCAAACCAAGGCTTTGTTCATGATATATGTATACTCTACCACTGAACTGCAGCCTAGCCCCATTGACATTTTTGAAGATTATAGGCCATATATTTTACAAAATAGCACGTGGAGCTGGGCAGTGGTGACACACACTTTAATTCTAGGGGGGAAGGGGCAGGTAGATGTCTGTGAATTCAAGGCCAGCCTGGTTTACAGAGCAAGTTCCAGAACAGCCAGGACTACACAGAAAAACCCTGTCTCAAACAACAAAAACAAACAATAAAATAAAATAGGGGGCTGGAGAGATGGCTCAGCAGTTAAGAACATTGTCTGCTCTTCCAGAGTTCCTGAGTTCAATTCCCAGCAACCTCATGTTGGCTAACAACATGTACAGTAATACAGTGATCTGATGCCCTCTTCTGGCGTGCAGGTATACATGCAGATAGAGCACTCATATACAGTAATAAAGAAATAAGAAATTTAAAAAAAGAAAATATAAAATAGTACTTGGTTTAAGTATTTGTTTCCTTTCTCTTCTGTTTTAGACAGGGCCTCATGTATTCTGTGCTTCCCTCAGATTTGCTATGTAGCTGAAGATGACTTTGAACTTCTGATCCTCCTGCTTCCACACCCCAAGCATTAAGATTAGAGGCATATGCTGCCAAACCCAGTTTATGTGGTGCTGCAGGCCAGACCCAGTGCTCCCTGTACGCTAGACAGGCGCTTACTAAGTCACATCCTAGCCACTGTGCCTCTATTTTCTCATGAATAGTTGCACATTGCGGTTTTGAGCCAGAGCCTCCTTTGTAACATAGACTGGCCTCAGCTTGGTGTTCCTCGTGCCTGTGCCTCCTGGTGCTGCTGTGGGAGGCGTGTGCTACAGTTCTTAGCTACGCTATCCTTTCATTGTTTCTTTGATTTGTTTTTTAAGCCGAAGTCTCATGTAGCCTAGGCTGGTCTCAAATTCACTAAGTAGACTGGCCTTGAATGTGTAAACCTCCTGCCTGCACCTTCAGGTTGCATATTTTTACTAGAATACCATCAAAGTGATGCCTTCAGTGAATTATATCAGAATATATATCATACCCATCTAGCACACTAGGTGTTGTTCTAATTTTAAGCATTCATTTCAGCAGATAGATGGTATGCACATGCCCTTTTTGGCTTACTAGTCAGGTTTTGTAAGCCCTATTCAACCTTTTTTATTTTGAGACTGACTGGGTCTCACTAAGTTATTTAGCTTGGCTTCAAACTGACTCAGGAGAACTTGAGGTTCTCCTTCAGCTGGGATTCATGTCTGGCTTTGAAGTCAGCAGGAAAAGTTGCCATGTAGAGGTAGAAGGCTCCATGGAGTTGTCCTCGGACCTCCACATGTGCACTATAGCATGCTTGAACACACAGATTGTACACAGATCACATGCAATAATTTTATGTAAACAGAATTGTTAGTATTTCCTTATATGGTTGCCTCCATATAAGATAAATTCAGGAGTATAATGAAAACGAAGCTGTTTTTAATGTATAATTCAGCAGAAAGGGACAAAGCATAAAGAAACTTAGATATGACTGGCATGCTGAGTTGGCACAAAACAGTGCTTTTTCAAAGTTTCCAAACCAAGACATACCCGTCCTCTTGCCCCAGCCCACCCCAGAGTCTCCATCTTACTTGATTACTCCTTCTCTGGGGCTCAAGCCTGCCCCTCTCTGATAGGGACTCAGTCATGCAGCCAGCTGTCTGCAGCCTGCCCGGAGCTGTGGGACAAGCAGGCCTCAGCTGACAACTTGGGGCTAGAGGCCCCTGCTCCTCGTAAACATTGAGCTCTGAAGACAATTCACATTGGAAATGGGCCAAATAGCTTATCTCTTACAGTGTGATGCTTGGGAAAACCAAGCACTGTTTTTGAAGATTACAGGAGTTGTGTTTGTATTGTGTACTGATTGTCTTACCTGTTTCTCACACAGGCACGATTGCAGGAGTGCATGGGGGACAAGTACACAGCTTACAGCATGAAAGCTCGCCAGCTAAAATTTTTTGAAGAAAATGTGAATTTTTGAGATTTGTTCTAATGTGCTGCCAGAACTAAAAATCTATTTTCAAAGGTTATTAATCCTTTTTTTTAAAAGAAGAAGAAGGAGAAGGAGAAGGAGAAGAAGAAGAAGAAGAAGAAGAAGAAGAAGAAGAAGAAGAAGAAGAAAGAGGGGATAGGGATTTGGCTCAGTGGTAGAGAACTTGCCTAGAAAGCACAAGGCCCTGGGTTCGGTCTCAGCTCTGGAAAAAAAAAAAAGAAAAAAAAAATAACTGTTTCAGTTATTCAGAGTCCATCCTTTGATATTTCTTTGGGATCTTCTTATTATAAAAAAATTGACAGAGTAGACTAATGTGAAACAAGTTTGCAAAAGAAAAAAAAAACTTTGACTATCATATGTTTATAAAGAAAAATGTTTTATGTTTGTTAGTTTACTGAGCCTTAAACCAACTTTATATCTAATTTATTTTTTAAAAGATATTAACTAGCTTGAAACAGGGCCAGAAACATTGGCTTATATTGTACTACAGTGATACAAACAACAAGAGAAACAAATGTCTCATGGTAATGCTTGCTCCTGTTAATAACCTTAGAAGTTGTTATTTATTCTTTAATATAAATTCACTATTCTGGGAATAGATTTAAAAGACATGAAGTTCTATGTTGCATTTGAACAACTTTATTTTTTTTTACACATAATGAATTTTGATTTACTCTGAACCTTAGTAAGACTGTCTTTAGACTCTTAAGAAATCTTGTTCAGTCTAAAGTATAGCTTTGTGAGTCATTATGACTTGATATATTTCTTTTCCATCACTTAAAACATCTCTTAAACGTGAATTCCTCTTTCAATTAAGCAGTATCTGAGGAAAGTCCAGATCCTTAGTTCTATTGGATATTTGTAATGTTTGTGTGTACAATGAAGTATCACCTGAGTTTCCATATTTTAAGTATAGAACTGTGAGGCTGGGTGCAGTGGCGTATACGTGTAATCCTAGCACCTCGGTCATAATTGTATATCACATGTTGTGTTAATAAGTAATGTCCATCCAGCGGGTTTTTTTATAACTAAGTCTTTAGTAAGTTTTCACTTTTTAAGATGAATTTTGTGGGATTTGTTTAAGTGTATGTAAGTGCATCATGTGTGTGTAGGTGCCTGAACAGGTCAGAAGAAGGGGTCAGATTCCCTGGCCCTGGCTTGCAGGTGGTGTGAGCCACCTGATGTGGGGGCTGGGAACTGAATCCAGGTCTTCTGCAAAGGCAGCAAGTGCTCAGAACTGTGAGCAACTTCTGCAGCCCTATCACCTTTGTTTTGAAAGGACTGAAAATTACTTCAGATATTTTATTGTTTTCTGAGACAGGGCCTTACTATGTAGCTCTTGCTGTCCTAGAACTCACTATGTTGTCCAGGCTAGAGATGTGCCTGCCTCTGCCTCCTGAGTGCTGGGACTAAAGGTGTATGCCACCATGTTGTCATGTAATCTTTTTCTGTTTACCCTCCTTCCTGCCTTTGTCTGCCTAGTACATCTTTGTTCCTGTTTTCATCTTTTGTATTTCAAGACCATAAAATAACTTGACTTTAATTTCTTCTTACGCGCACTGGTGTTTTGTCTGCACGCATGTCTGTGTTAAGTGTGCTGGATCCCTGTAACTGGAGTTACAGACAGTTGTGAACTGCAGTGTGGGTGTTGGGAATTGAACCTGGGTCCTCTCGAAGAGCAGAAGCAGGTGCTCTTAACTGCTGAGTCATCTGTCCAGCCCCCTTGATTTTTTTAAAATTTTTGATATTAGTTTATTCACTTTGTATCCCAGCTGTAGCCCCCTCCCTCATTCCCAACCAATTCCACCCTCCCTCCTTCATCTCCCAAGCCCCTCTCCCAGTCCACTGATAGGGGAGGTCCTCCTCTCCTTCCATCTAACCCTAGCTTATCAGGTCTCATCAGAACTGGCTGCATTGTCCTCCTCTGTGGCCTGGCCTGGCCTGGATGCTCCCCCCACAGGGGAAGGTCCCTCTTGTTTTTTTAACTCTACCTGGAAGTTTCTAACTTCTGAATCACACTTATGATATTTAACAATATGCTTTATCTTAGTTTTTCTTTAAAAGAATCTTTTCTGGAAAAAAAAAAGATTCTTTTCTGGGTTTATTGAATTAGTTTTTAATGATGTTTTCTTAAACTCACTATATGGGAAGCCCTGAGAAATATGTTACCTTTAATAATTCTTCCACACACCAGTCCTAACATGAGACCTTCTCAGTCACTTGGAAATATTAAAAGGAGTATCAGGCTTTATAGTTATGACTTTGGTCCTCCTCAAGAACATGTCTTCCACATACATGTTCTTGTTTCGGGGGTGCCAAAGTGCTGATCTCCACAGACCCACCAAAAATTCTCAGAGTTGTCTGCGATCATTAACAACTTACCGTCTATCTTCTCCCTCCCTCCAAGCGTCCCTTCACTCCCCCACCTCAGGCCCTCTCCCTCCCTGAGTTGTCCAGGTTGGCCACAGCGGGCCTGGCTCTCTCACAATTGGATGGAGGTGGCATGAGGAGTCTGGGTAGGGCTAGGCTCTCAGTCCTGCCCACCTGGTTGGAGTCTGGGGGCTCTAAGCCTGAGACGACCTCCTCTCCAGCCAACTAGAATTAAATACAAATTAAAAATGCACCTTCTGGGGGCTTGTGAAATGAATGGTTTTGCAGGCAAAAGCTTTCACCACCTAACAACCTCAGTTCAATCCCTGGACCCACACAGAAGGACTCCCATATCTGGTACATAACAAATAAATAAATGTTAACAGGACATTAAAAAACCAAAAACGTTAGAGACACTCGGGGGCTGTTAACATGGCTCAGCCAGTAAAAGCACCTGGAGACCCAAGCCCCGCTTCCAGGACCTACACTGTATGAGGAGGTGACCAACTCCTGCAGATTGTCCTCTGGCTGCAACATGTACACCCACACAATAAAGAATTTTTTTAAAAGTGAGGGATTTTTAAAAATCTACTAGAACTTGCAGTGACAGAACAAGAGGATGCTTGCATTTTCTAAACATAAACATCTAATTCTGGCTTTTTACTAAAAGTTTTGCAAAATAGCCAACAGAAGATCCATCAGACAGAATAACACCATAAATTATAACTGAAACCATTTAGGCTAGGTGTGGTGGGGGCATGCCTTTAAGTCCAGTACTCTGGAGGCAAAGGCAGGTGGAACTTTGTGATTTCAAAGGCCAGCCTAGTGTACATAGAAAGTTCCTGGACATCTGGTTATGTACAAAGACCCTGTCTACAAACAAACAAACAAAAACCTCACCATTAAAACAGTTCAATGACTCATAATGGATTATGACACTTTGTTATCAATAGGACTATGAAGCCAGGTATGGCAGCATATGCCTGTAATCCCAGCACTTGGGGAGGCTGAAGCAGGAGGATTTTAGCTTGGCGGTAGCCTTGTCTATATAGTGATAACCTATTGCAAAAATATTTTAAAAAGAAAAACAAATGTACCACCAGGTATGAGGTGTTTATTCATTATGTATACCTGAAAGAAGCATTGCATACTTGTATTTCCTGTTCTCCACAACACGATTATGAAAAGATGGGATAAAATAGTTATAAATTAAAATACAATTGGATTAGAAATGAAATGAGGACAACGAGATGTCTGCACAGCAGTGCTGTAAGAACACAGGTGGTTTAAGCTCATGTTTTGGTTGTGAAAGCAACTTAGTTCATCTTACAGGAAACAAAAGCAGGTGGTGAGTCGTGTGAGCCCCAATCAATTGTTTTTAGCATGCCTCTTAAGTTTTCTGTCCCCTGATTTCTTGTCTTCTGTGCCTAAGTCTTGAACAGGTAACCACTTCAGGGGATGTCGGCGATAGATAGGCCATGGAGGAAGTGTCAGCTAGATCAGAACAGAGAAAAGGCAGTGTTTATTTCCATTTAAGGTTTAAAAGATCATTATGTATAATATCTGGTCCCCAAATAAATACCATGCTAAAGATTAACAAACTGACCAGACAAGATATGTCAGGTGGTGAGAACAAGCCTTACGTGTTGTACAGTTTCTGTTTACACACAGAGTTTTAAGAACTAAATAACAGGAAGCAGAAACATTAATGGGAAAGAAGAGCTGCTTCTGCTTCTCATTACTAGGTCCAACCAAGTTTGCCTGACTCAGAAAATGTACGTTGCTGCCAAGTACTCAAACACCCACAAATGTCTTACCAAACACGAGAAGGCAAATCCAGCCATAACTATGTAGACAGTCCACCCAAACTGTTCAGCCACGTACCCGTAGATAAACCCAACTATCTGAAAAGAAGCAAAGCATATTAAATGCAGTCAAACCAAGGGAGACAGGATTAAGAGCTTAAAGGTAAAAGCAATACTTACTGCAGAAAAAAGAATAATTCCCTGAAACATCTGTTCAGCTAGCTTCTGCCCCTTGTAATCCTAGGGACAAAAGAAAATGGGAGAGTTGGTCCCACTACCAAAGGACTGAAATTCTTGCAGGGAACTCTGTTTTGACACGGCATCATTCAACACCATGAATTTCCCAAAAGGAGCCGAGTAAAGTAGCAAAAATTGTACTTTCCGGGGAAACTTGGGCATCTTAACGGAGCCTGGGTTAAGGGGACGAGAAGAAGGGGAAAGTAACAGCAATCTTAGGGGTGGCGAGCCACGCAGCACCAATCGGTGCTCCAGGGGAGTGCTTAGAAGCCGCTAGGCTCCAAAGCGGGGTGTGGGGACCTGGGACGCGCGCCCTCACCATCTGGGTGGGCAGCGAACTCAGATGTTCCAGCATGATTGACGGAGAAGACGGATCCGGACAGCAAAACGAGCGTAGCCGATTCCTAAGGCGTGAGGCTTGAGGGGTGCGACACCGAACGAAGCCTGGCCGACTAGCCGAGCCCCTCAGTCCGACGGCCGTGGCCCCGGAAGCGGATGTCTCGGACACGCACGGACAATCTCTGGCCCCGCCCCGCGCCATCGCTGAGGGAGGTGCGCCTCCCAAGTTCCCTGGAACCCGGCTCACTGCTCACGAGGGCTGGGGCCGCGACCTGGCCGGGGCATCGTGCACCGGTCAGCGCTCCTGGCTGCCCGGGGCCGCTATTGCGGCGGGAATCGCTTGCGGGCTGCGCCTCCCCGGCTTAACGGCCTCCGGCGCGCGCCGCGTCTCCATAGCGACGGCCTGCTCTCAGGGAGGACCCCGGTGGCGGGGCTGCCCAGTCGCGCCTGCTGCACGCGGCTCTCTGGGAGCGGGAGCCGCGGTCAGACTAGGGGTTGTGGCACAGCGTGGCTTCTGCAGGGCTTGCTCGCCAGCGGGCCGGGGCTGGAGCGCGGCGGACGCGGGCGCCCCGGCGGCGGGCCCGGGCTGGGGGCCTGCGGGGCGAGCGCTGAGCTGGCGGGGCGGGCCGGGGCGCGAACGGCGGCCCCTCCTCCCAGCGCAGGTAAAGGCGGCTGCGCTGAGCTTCCGAGGGCGGCGATTCGTCTGACGCGGCTCTAACCTGGCGTGTCAGTGCGTGGCGGGACCCCGGGAGCGCCGCGGCACCTCCCTACGCGTAAGGAGGCCATTAATGACTACTAGAGTTAGGGAAGATAACCGAGCCACGTCCTCCAGGGAAAGGAGATTGTCTCGAGGCCTTGGCCGCCCCACGCCTCATGGATTGAGCTCCCGTGCTCTTATCTAGGGGCTCCCAAATTCGGCCCAACTTCTTCATTGCTGGTTTTTATGGCTTTCGTACTCCATGACCAGGGCCTCCTGGTAAAGACCAGCTAAGGGTTTCCGTTAGCCCTGTCTTTCAAGGGTGGTGTATGTTTCAGAAGCATGAGCCTCCCCTCGTTAGTGAGCTAGATGGGGTGCCGTATTCAAACAGAGTATCCTGGGGATCCGGCCCTCTGGGGCCATCTGTCTCTCTGGACTCTATGTTGTGCATGGCACAGTCGGGCACAGACGGTGAGATGCTAGGCACTCCAGACCTGGAGGTGAGTGGCTGCTGCTGGCATTTACACTTTTTGGACCGGGGCACAGCTGTGTCTTAGAACTTGGAATGTGTCAAGGAAGATGGCCACATCGCTGTCGGGGAGAGGCGCCTAGGTGATGGAGCCCGAGGAGGTGCAACGTGGGGTTTGGGGGCTTCCTGACATGAAAGTCAATGTAGGACCTAGCCAGCAAAGTGAGTGGAGGAAATGTTCGGGTCTTCTTGTGCTTTGCCACCCTTCAGAAAAATACAGACGGCTTTGACACTTCTGACCTTAGAGATTGCGTCCTCTTCTTGATTGGAGAATTGTACTACTCCTTGATTAGCAAGACCGTTCCACAATATCACCTGCCTGTTGCTCTTTTGGTGGGGATGGTCTTCGGTGTCAGGGATACAGCAGGAGAGTTACATTTTCATTTAAGTCCCTGTTTCTGTAGAACTTAACAGTCACTGAATACAGGCTCATATACATGATCATTTCATAACTGAGAGGAAAGAGTGAGGTTGTTGGCGTAAAGAGAGGACAGGAAGACGATGTTGGTTGCTGATCCTCACAAGAGCAGTTTGAAATTACGAATAGATAGATGCCTAAGAATAGAGGAAGCAAAGACAGAAACGGGTATTTCAAATCTTTTCAATCCTTTAGTGGAAGGGAGGCAGGCGTGGACCTGCGTTCAGCGCACTGGGAGTGGAGAGGGACGGGCGTCTTCTCCACCTCCACTCCCTATCCTGCCACCTTTAGTTAGTTGGAAGACACTAGAACTTGCTAGCACGTTGAGGGGTGTGATCCACCAGGAGTGGGAAGAAGTTGATGCTTCCTACAAGAGAGCAGTTGTAGGAAAGGCTACAGAGCCCCAGTGGGATAGCCTTTCATGGATATATATGTTCCATATTGTAATAGGAGGGAAAAAAACCATAGTTGTTGAGAATGGATATAAATACAGGTATCTGACTTTTTTTTTTTTTAAGTAGAGATGGTGGGTAAAGTACTACCACACAAGTGTGAGGACCTCAGTTCAAATCCCCAGTACCTATGTAAATTCAGGGTGGATGGGACGGCCCACCTATAATCCCAGCATTTAGGAGGTGGAGATGAGATCCTGAGAACAAGCTGACTAAGACTGGCAAGTTGTGGATTCAATTGAGACCCTGTAAGGTGAAAGAAATGTGATCAAAGAAAACACCTGACATCAGTTTCTGACTTCTGCCACATACATACACTTGCATCCACACATGCAAGCACACATACATGATACATGCATGCATACCATATACACATAACAAGTGAAAAAGAAAGAATTAAAAGGCTGAAATTCTAGCACTGGGGCAACAGGATCAAAAGTTCAGGGTCAGCCTGGGTTATATAGTGAGACCCTCTCTCAAAAATAACAATAAATAGCATAATTTTTTCTTAAGAATTTTTTTTTTTAGGTTCTTTTATATTAGTGATATCTGTCCTGGGCTTTGTTTGTGTCTGTATGTTTTGGGGAATTTGTATACAAATGGTTTGAGAATCTAAAGGTTTTATAATTTCTTAGTAAAAGAACCATGAATTTCATAGTAAGAGTGGACTGTTGCTGATCACACTGTACACAATTGTGGTCTGACCAAAAATGTTGCTATTACATACCCACAGTGTATATGAAAATTTCAGAGTTCTAAACAGACCAAGGAATCCTCATTACTAGGAAAGATAACATGATTGGACTTACACTGAAAGCTGATGTTTTTCATGGAGGTAACTGGAAGACTATCAGCAAGTGCTTTCTGCCATATATCTACTTAAGTACATCAAGAACTTGCTTGGAGTGTGTTTCCTGTGTCCTGCTAACTGGAGCAGCTCAAATACATATGACTTCCAGTCTGTATACGGTGCTATATAACTGACTATTGCTGGAAGCTGACTAGATAAAGCATTGCCTTTTGTACCAGCAACTAGCTGGGATTTATTGGAATGGGATTGTTTTATGCAATCTTGGTGGAATTTAACTCAGAGCAGATGTAAAGCTTTATTGAGTAGCTCCCAATCCACCAGCTAATATAGATGAGACTGCCTATGATGTGATAAAGACAAATAACATAGGGTATATAACTTGTTTGTGCATTCCTATGTGTGTATAAGAACACATTGGGAGGCTAACGGTCATCCTTATGTGATATTCCTCAAAATGGCCATCCACCAGGGATCTTCCTATCTCCATCTCAGTGATGGGATATCGGTCTACTGCCACACCCTTTTTTATGTAGGTTCTGGGACTCTTAACGTGGGTCCTTATGTTTGATTTATACAGCAAGCACCTTATGGACTGTATTATTTGTACAGTATTCTGCCTGCATGTATGCCTGTAGGACAGAAGAGTACACCAGCTTCATTATAGATGGTTGTGAGCTATCATGTGGTTGCTGGGAATTGAATTCAGGACCTTTGGAAGGACAGCCAGTGCTCTTAACCTCTGGGTCATCTCTCCAGCCCAACTTTTAAACTTTTTATTGTGAGCTGAGCACTGGTGGCCCACGCCTTTAGTCCCAGCACTCAGAAAGCAGAGGCAGGTCGATCTCTGAGTTTGAGGCCAGCCTAGGCTACAGAATGAGTTCCAGGACAGCTGACTACACAAAGAAACCCTGTCTCCAAAAAAAAAAAAAAATTGTGTGTGAGTGTGGGTGCCATGGTGTGCATGTGGAAGTCAGAGGACAACTTTCAGAAGTCAGAATCAGTTCTCACTATGGTTTCTGGGGACAGAACTGTGGTCATCAGGCTTGTCCTACAAACACTTTTACTTACCCATCTTGCCAGTCTATAATTTGTTTTCAGTTCATTGGTATAATGTGTTTTGTACGTACTGTGCTAAAAAGAAGTGTATCCGCATGTTTTAGATTGTTTGAATTGCACTGCCTCAGCTTCGTAGTAGGACCCGTGGTCCATTTTAAAACAGGTATCCCTGCTTTTTCAAAGACCTTGGGAAATTAAATGTCCAATGTACACACAGTGTAGATTAACTTTTTTAGCAGTATGGTATGGCTGAAAGTGCTTTGTAAAACAAATATCCCTAAGTGAAGTTTACCAAAGGATTAGAAGGCTTAAACCTAGAGTCCCAGTTTCCTGGTTACATAAAATGTGTCTTTAAGGAAATATTTTTAAGAGAAACCCAGTTTTGAAAAACAAAACAACAACAAACAGTTAAATTGATTTAGTTCCAGAAATACATATTCCACAATCTTGTTTCCATTGAATTGTTTGTTTTGAGAAAGTAAAGTTGTCAAATGAACAGAGGGGCCCTAGAGAGCGCCAATGTTGCATACCACTTTCTTAATACTTGGTCATTTCATCAACTGAGATGAGTCTAGGGTAGCTCTGTGTTTGTGTGTTGCATGTGCAGGTGTGCAGAGCCTAGTGGGGGTCCTCCAGTGCCCTGCCCTATCCCTCTCTGCTTTAATCCCTCAAGATAGGGCTTTTCACTGACTCTGGAGCGAGGCTGGTGGTCAGCAAGCCCTAGTGATCCTCCCACAGCACTGAGGTAGCAGGTGCTTTTGATGTGGTTCTGGAGATACAAACACAGCTCCTTCTGCTTACCCAGTCAGCAGGCTTACACACTGAGCCATGTCCTCAGCCTGGGTTAGTTTTTTTAAAGCAGATTTTTATGTATATATACACATGCCTACTTTTCTGTGTGTGTACCACGTGCATACAGTGCCTGCAGAGTCTAGAAGAAGGTGTTGAATCTCCCGGAACTGGAGTTAAAAGCAATTGTGATGCAGGAACTGAACCTGGGTCTCCTGCAAGAGCAGCAAATGCTCTTAACTGCTAAGCTGTTTCTTCAGTTACGAAGGCAAATGTGTGTGTGTATGCGTACATGTGTGTGTGCACTCACTTGTGGTTCTGTTTGCCATGTATTTGCCTATGGAGGCCAGAGAGGGCATCAGCATCCCTGGGCCTGGAGTTACAGGTAATTTTGAGTTGCCTGGCATGGGTGCTCAGAAACTTGGGTCCTCTGGCGGAGCCATATGCACTGTTAACCATTTTCTTCATCTCCCTTAAAGCATACTTTTTGAGAATAACACTAAATCTTCAGGTTACTTTGTCAGAGGCACCACAGTCCATGCCCAATTTAACTAGGTTTTTTGTTTTTGTTTGTTTGACTTTTCCAGACAGGGTTTCTCTGTGTAGCCCTGGCTATCCTGGAACTCACTCTGTATACCAGGCTGGCCTCAAACTCAGTGGTCTGCCTGCCTCTGCCTCCTGAGTGCTGGGATTAAAGGCAGGTGCCACCATGTCCAGCTTAACTAGGTGCTTTAAACAGAACTAATTCTGAAATGGCTCTCTAGTTGGTAGACTTCAGATAGATTTTTTTTCTTTTCATCTTGTGGCTAAAGCTATGTGTTTGTCCATATCATATGAAAGTACAGTATTATGATCATCATAAAATTTTCAGTCCCCAAACTGGGTGCTTGGAAGTTATTAATTTAAAATAACTATCTGGCAGAGTATCATATATACCTCTTGTTTTTATCTGAGTAAGAGTGTGTAAGCATTTTGATGCCCATTCTCATGTACTCACTTTCTTTTGGACTTTTATTTTATAGGGTTAATATCTAATGTTTGTGTAAGACAGAAGAAAAAAATGTCATTCCGAAAAGGTATGCTTGCTCTCTCTCTTCAAGTTGCATTGTTTTTATGCCTACCAAAGCCAAAATATGTAATGCAGGTTTCTCTCTGTTTCAGTAAACATTGTCATCTGGGTCCTGGCTGCTGTTCTCTTCGTACTGGTTTTGCACCATAACTTCCTCAGCTTGAGCAGTTTGCTAAGGAATGAAGTTTCAGGTATGGAAGCCTTTACTTTCACTGTACTACTGTTTTTTGTTAAGGACCTGGAGGTCTCTGTGCTCCACATCCTAAGCTTTATCATTTTGTTAATGAAAAGAAAACTTGCTTCTTGGCTTTACAAAGACTCTGATGTAGCCAGGCACTGGTGGCACACACCTTTAATCCCACCACTTGGGAGGCAGAGGCAGGTGGATCTCAGCGAGTTTGAGGCCAGTGTGGTCTACAGAGTGAGTACCAGGACAGCCCAAGCTATACACAGAGATACCCTGTCTGGAAAAACAAAAACAAAACAAAACAAAAGACTGTGAGGCAGTGTAAAGAGAGAGGCAAAAAGAGATCAGTCTGACCTCAGCAGGTAGGACTGTTTATTTCAAACAGCGAAGGACAGACACAGTGGGAAAGGGGTATCTGCGCAAAGGAGGAAGGGAATACTTGGAGTTAATATAAGAGGCTTTGGGAATGGGAAGTTGAATGCAATTTCAGGAGCTATGTGCAGGCTCTACTCCTGGAGTTGATTGTCCAAACAAGTCTGTTTTTATCTTTAGAAGCTGCCTTGCTCAGGCTATCTGGAGAAGGTGGATAATGAATTTGGCAATGGCAGTGAAGGGGGAGGGGTTACAACTTCGACATAGGGACCCAAGAATTCAGCAAGTTCCGTAGTCAGGGACTGGCAGAGTTCAAAGTTTATTCTGACAAAAGGCATGCTGGGTACTCACCAGTTTCTTCTTTGTAGTGAAACTTTTAGCTAAGGACTTGATCTGAGAGAATCCTTTTTATCAAGTCAGAGGCCTTAAGGAGTGTTTGTTGGCCTCCATCTGCTCGCATTTTCATCCAGTCAGAGCTTTAGAAGATGGGTACAAGCAAATGTGCTAGTATTTGATGCCTTTTTCACCACACAATGTCAATTTGGCAACTTTCTTTTATCCTTACTGTCTTTGAACTTAGCAATCACGTCTGTAGGACTTTTGCAATAAAACAAATCATAGCCGGGCGTGGTGGCATACACCTGTAATCCCAGCACTGGGGAGGCAAAGACAGGCAGAGGATCTCTGTGAGTTCAAGGCCAGCCTGGTCTACAAAGGGAGTCCAGGCCAGTCAAGCCTACACAGAGAAGCCCTTTCTCAAAAAAATAAAACAAAACAACAAAAACAAAATAAAAGTTTTATCAGCTGATCAAAAAATCATTTTATTGTCATTGTGTTGTAATTATGTAGTTGTTCATCTGATACTCTTCTGATAATGAGGGTATTGGAGACTCAGGGTGTTTTTAGATAGCTTGATGTCTTGAGACTGGGTCTTATGGTTCAGGCAGGCTTCATACTCACTTTATAATTTAGTCTGTCTTTGAATTCCTGATCCTCATGCCTTAGCCTCCATAGTTATGAGATTGTAGGTGTGAACCATAATGTCCCTGTGTTAAAAAAAATAATTTTTGAGGCTAGATGTGGTGACCCCCCCCCCCAAAAAAAATCCTAGCAATTGGGAAGCTGAGGTAAGGCAAGAGAATCATGAATTTGACGCCAGTACAGGCTATAGCACGACGGTGTTTAAAAAATATTCTTTCTCCCTCCCCTTCCCCTCTAATGGGCAGCAGTCCAGCAGTGTGCATCATTGCACACCACACCCAGCCGTCATATATACTACATATGTAAAATAAGATTGGGGAAAAAGTTCAAACCATCTCAACATACTAAGTTGAGGTCAATGTGAGCTACAGAAAATTCTCTTTCTTAAAAGGGAAATAAAGCTAATTCTAGCACCTGGAGGCTAAGATGGAATTATTTAGTAAGTATTAATTGAAGAAGTTATTTAATTGACCCAAGAAACTACTATAAAAAATTTGAACAACAGCACTTGGGGAGGCAAAGGCAGGCAGATCTCTGAGTTTGAGGCCAACCTGGTCTATGTATCATGTTCCAGGCCAGCCAGGACTACATAGTAAAACCCTGTTTCAAAGATTAAAACAAGCAAAAACCCCAAACAAGAACAAAAATTCATGAGATTGTTTGTGTCCTGGTATTTTGTGTGTTCTTTCAGATTCAGGAATTCTGGGGCTTCAGCCCATAGACTTTGTGGCAAGTGTTCATCAACATCCAGTAAACGGGAGACAAGAGGAGATTCCTGTGGTTATTGCTGCCTCTGAAGACAGGCTGGGTGGCACCATTGCAGCCGTAAATAGCATTCATCATAACACTCGCTCCAATGTGATTTTTTACATTGTTACGCTCAACAATACAGGAGACCATCTCCGGTGAGCACTGCTTTCCCAGTGATCAGCCTCTTTCTACCTGTTGCTCTTCATAGGCCCACTGCTAAGCCAGGAACCATTTTACAATAGATTATGATATGATATTTTCCTGTTTTAACTCCCTACCCCCACCCACAGTCTTAGTTAGGATTTTATTGCTGTAAAGAGACAGCATGCCCATGGCAACTCTTATAAAGGAAAACATTTAATTGGGTGAGGCTGGCTTCCAGTTCAGAGGTTTAGTCCATTTTCATTATGGTAGGAAACAGGCAGCATATAGAAAGACACAGTGCTGGATAAAGAGTTGAAAGTTCTGTCTCTTGATCTGCAGCAGGAGACTGTGCCACACTGGGCGGAACTTGAGCATAGGAGATATCAAAGCCCACCCCTGTAGTGACAAGCTTCCTCCAGCAAGGCCACACCTCCTAATAGTGTCACTCCCTATGGGCCAAGAATTTATACACGAGTGTATTGGGGGCACACCTGTTCAAACTACCACCCATCCATACATAAATACGCAGCACAAATATTTTTCCATATGATTGTGTCATGTCTTTGTGGCAGGAGAAATGATAATTTATGTCAGGAAGTAAACCAGCTGTTGTTGTTGTTGCACTGCAGCAGATCTAATGTTTAACAGCCTGACTTTCTGAGTAAGAGAAGCAATACATTGATTTACTAGTCATAGCTTCTTACAGATACACATGCACCAAACACTGGGCTCAATTCCATCATCACAGAAACTGGGCATGGTGGCTCTTTCCTGTCATCCCAGCATTCAGGAGGATCAGAAGTTACAACGGCATCCTTGACTACAAAGTGAGTCTAAGGACAGCCTGGGCTGTATGAGACTGCCTTAAAAAAATTAAAAACAAAAACCTACGGAGCCTGAAGGGATGCTCAGAGGTTAAGAGCACTGGCTGTTCTTCCAAAGGTTCAATTACCAGCAACTACATGGTGGCTCACAACCATCTACAATGAGATCTGGTGCCCTTTTCAGGCATGCAGGCACATGCAGTCCGAATACTATGTAAATAATAAGCCTTAAAAAAAAATTTTAAAAACTTCATTTTATTCTGAAAAGCAGCTTGTCTGACAGATTTTTCAGAGTTCTAAATGTTTCTGTCCTTATGGCTTTCTCCATCATTTACACTCAGGAAAATTGTTCTCATTCTTAAAAAACTCAGAACCTAGCCAAGATACAGAAAAAAATACATAGTGCTTTTGCAGGTAACATGGGGCTGTTCTCACAGTCAGTACCTCAGTCAGGTGGGTGAGTTTTTTAGATTCATCACAGTAAATAATCATTTTTTAGCTGACAGATTCACTACTAGTTTTATTGGTAACTAGCTTTTACTACCATTATAATTTGACTTATTATTTGGAAGGCTAAAAATTCTATGGTCCATCTGGGCATGGTGGTTTTACCCACGTAATCCCAGCATGTAGATGGCTGAGGGAGACCAGTGATCTCAGGTTACTCTGGGCAGTGTATAAGACAGTGCCTCAAGAAAATAAAAGGAAGCAGTCCATGTTTGGCTGAGTGTTCTCAAGTCTAGTTTCTATAGTAGATTATGGAAGAGATTCTCCTGTAGATTCTTGGTTCAAAAGGAACTTTGGTGGGAATGCCTTCATCTTAAGTGAGGAACCCCTAGTCTTAGAGAAATAAAGAACTTGAAACATCCGTTTAGTTCCTGGGGTTTCTCTTACACTGCATTATGCCACTGTTAGAAAAGCATAGAAAGATACGGTTACATCTTTTAGAAACCTGACTAAAACTGAAATGTGTTTTTCTTCATCAGGTCCTGGCTTAAGAGTGATTCCCTGAAAAGCATCAGGTACAAAATTGTAAATTTTGACACGAAACTTTTGGAAGGGAAAGTAAAGGAGGATCCTGACCAGGGGGAGTCCATGAAACCAGTGAGTTCCATGTGTCTGTTTCTACTGGGGAATGTATTTGGTTAGAACACCTGGATAACTCGGTACAGTGCAAGTAGTTCCCCAGGGGCCAAACCTAGGTGGCTTCAAGAGTCCGTTGACTATCTTTTACAAGGTTTCTGAGAACATTCTAATAGCTTCTACAAATAAAAGTTCAGCTAGTTTATCCTATGCTCATGTTTCTTTTTCAGTTAACCTTTGCAAGGTTCTACTTGCCAATTCTGGTTCCCAGTGCAAAGAAGGCCATATACATGGATGATGATGTCATTGTACAAGGTATCCAAGAATTCTGTGCTGTAAGGGTTATCCTGTGATTGTCTACTGTAAGAGGCCACCATTAGAAATGGAAGACAACTGCAACTTCATTTTATCCATTTCAGGTGATATTCTTGCCTTATACAACACACCACTGAAGCCAGGACATGCTGCTGCATTTTCAGAAGATTGCGATTCAGCCTCTACTAAAGTTGTCATTCGTGGAGCAGGGAACCAGGTAAATTACCAGCAACTACAAACCTTACTCCCTGTAAAAGCTTAGTGAGAAGTAGCAAACTCAGGACTCCATTTTTCATTAACCAGTTATTTCACTCCAGATCTCACACCTACTTTTCTGTAGATTCATTTATGGACTTTGCAACCAAATTCTCCTTAAATGTTCTGCTTACTAAGACAAACTCTAGATCCCAACTTATTTCTGTGGGACCTTTTATTGCATTTGCTAATTACTTGGGAAGTTTTCTTAGTTCAACTACTGACTTGACTTGCTATAGAAATGTGTATTGAAGCAGAAGATATCTCACTTGTGTTTTTAGTACAATTATATTGGCTATCTTGACTACAAAAAGGAGAGAATTCGTAAGCTTTCCATGAAAGCCAGCACCTGCTCCTTTAATCCTGGAGTTTTTGTTGCAAATTTGACTGAATGGAAAAGACAGAATGTAACCAACCAGCTGGAAAAATGGATGAAACTCAATGTAGAGTAAGTATATAACTGGCTTAGTTATTAAAAAACAACAAAAAAAGTCTCTAGTTTTACAAGTCAGAACTCTTCACTAACATTCTTTATATTTTCATCAAGAGAGGGACTATACAGTAGAACGCTGGCTGGGAGCATCACCACACCTCCTCTGCTTATTGTATTTTACCAGCAGCATTCTACCATTGACCCTATGTGGAATGTCCGTCACCTTGGTAAGTATAAAGTATTTACCAAGCTGGGTGTGGTGGTTCATACTGGTAATCCTAGCACTTGGGATACTACAGCAGCAGGAATACCCTGAGTTTTGAGGTTAGCCAGAGCTACCTAGCAGACTGGTCCTACATCAAAACAAAAAAAAAGTAGTCACTGATTTATGCTAATCCTCAGTAGTTCCCTTTAGGGTCCTGCAGCTTATCATGGCATTGCTTTCTTACTGATAAAAAAAAAAAATCATTTGGCACTTTATCTCTGTTAAGGTTCCAGTGCTGGAAAACGGTATTCACCCCAGTTTGTAAAGGCTGCCAAGTTACTTCATTGGAATGGTCACTACAAGCCTTGGGGAAGAGCTGCTTCTTATGCTGATGTTTGGGAAAAATGGTATATTCCAGACCCAACAGGCAAATTCAGTTTAATCCGAAGACATATGGACACCTCAAATATAAAGTGAACTACAACTTAAGCTAAATGCATCACTCAGGAAATCCTGGAAGACACAGTATGTGGGAAGTTGTAAGGTTTGAGTCTCTCTGTAGCAACCACAGAAAAGGCAATTTCAGCTGGGTAGAGATCACAAATTGCTTCTGTGGCAGTCAGCTTCCCAGATGTCTACAAATGTCTCCATCTGCCTTACCAAATGTTTGCTTACTATACTGCTGACCCAAAGGATGAACTGATGAAGACAGCATTAACTAGTTCATCTAGTAGCTGCTGTAGCTGGGAAGTGCTGTTTGGTTTTAATTTTTCAACCTGTGGCCTGGTTTGTAAATAAAATTTACATTTTCCAATAGACTTGTTTCTAGAGAATTAATTCTTTCCCCCATATTAAAACACAAACATTGCTATTCTTCTGGAGTTCAGTTTCTAACACATTAGGTCACAACTATATTGTAGTTCCAGGGTACCTAATGTTCTGGAGCCTCTGCCCCACATTCATTTTATAATATATGTTTTTGACACAGGCTGAGGCTATCCTGGACCTGCCTGTGTTTTCCCTTCCCAAGTACGGGGATTAAAGATGTGCACCACTCACATGGATGTAAATATATCTTAAGCACAAATTCATTTAAGTGCTTTGTATTTTGTCTTTAATATATAACATAATACATATTTACAAGATTTATAACTTATGCCATACCAATCTAGAACACTTCACAGCATAACACCTGTATAAGCTATACATAATCTGTGCTAAAGTCATAGGCATCATCCTCTTCACTCATTTTATCCAAAGTAAATGATGTGTCAGACGGCTCACCTGTATTAGAGAAAAAAGAAAGTGAAATTTTACACAAGAAAATAAAAAAGCAATTGAGCTTAAACTACTTTATTATCCTTTTCCCAGACTCACTTGCTATTGATTCCCCAGGTAACACCTCTTTGTTCTCTCGTACAGGGGCCACATCTGAGATCTCTGCCTGTGAACCAAGAAAAGTAGTATGATATTAAAGGCCTATGACTTTCCATTAATCCTAAGGTGGTAGGTAGATCAATCTTGGGATGGCACTCGTAATTAGAGATTCATAAAGTGCAAGCGGCCTATCTTTGACCCTCTCATTCTTTCGATACCATAGTGCTAGAAGACTGACTTAAGCTTTAACTCAATAAACAACTTACACTCATTTCATCAACATTTTCTTGATCATCACCATCCTGTTTGTGTTCTCTTCTTGGCAATTCTTCGGGTATGTCCCTTTCTTCTATTATTCCATTTGTTAGGCCCGAAGACCGGAAAAGGATTCTATTAGTTAAATGTGGGCCCTTGAGGGCTAGAAGAAAGAAAACTCATGTTAAAAGGTAAGAGCTCTAGCATTCTGTTAAAAATAACATCAGAGTAACAGGAAAACACAATTTCACCTTGTATGCTGTCTGTGTTATTCTTTTCTAGTTCTTCTAGATTAAAGCCCCTCTTCATGTTTGCTGCAATGTTTTCATCAAAATGTGGAGGATTCCAGGATGTAGGGGGATAGCAGTAGTAACCTAATGAGGCACTGGCATTAAAAACAAGATGTCAAACACAGGCCAATCCCTTTATTCCAAGTTGTCTTCCAAAAAACGCCAGTACAAAGAATTACTTACCCTGTCCACTCAGACCATAGCAGCTTAGCAGCACTTTCTACATTTGGGCTTCCACCTTTTTGGTGCAGACCTCTTCTCTGAGCAAGCTTAGTAAAAAAATCCAGGGAATCCTTATAGCCGGGGACAGTGTACTTTAACACCACCTTAAAAACATAGCATGAACTGTCACTAATCTGTAGATAAAAGAAGAGTGGGAAGGAGCTCAAGGGTAATTCTTTTACCTGTTGACTATCAGCCTGGGACAGAATAGCACTGGCAGCCTCCAGTGGTCTTAGTACTTCAATACTTGCTGGACTTCGTAGAGCAAGTGCCGTAGACGAATTACATGGTGAAATAATGAAGCATGGACTATCGATAACTGTGATCTGCTTATCTAAAGGGACAATCTGCATGCTCCTGAAAGAAAACAATGCAATTAATAGGGACACTGGTCAGAGGGCAAGACAAAAAAACATGAAGCTCAGGGTTGGATTGAACAAACTCAGCACAGCAGTCAGATCCAATTTATCATCACTGCTTCATGTTTATATGAAAACCTAAAACACGAGCCATTCTAAAATAAGCACTGTATGTTTCAGTACCATACATCCAAACTCAGTTATTTCCCTATTCTTCCAAGATCAGGTCCAAACACTACTTTCTCTGAGGCAGCTTTCCAACTCAACTGTAGGTAGCTGGGCCTTTCCAATTGATTCTCTTAGCCCAGCACCACATGTTCCTTTTGCTGATGTCTTTCAGATTGTCGACAGTTCCATTTACCTTGTAAGTCCCATGGAAACTCCAACATTGCAAATCCGTTCTCGTTTTAAGCTATTAATGATGCTGCTTTTCCCCACATTTGGGAAACCTACAAATAAATGTAAAATCAGATTATAAAGCACATTCCAGTAGTTGCCTTGTCACAGGAGGCAGGCATTCTCCCACTAAGATGCTTAGATGCCCAAGTATTTTGGTGAGCTGAGTCCATCTTTGAGAACAAACCTATTCCCACTTCACAGCTTGAAGTCCACATCTAAGTACTATAGACTTAAGTGGTAGAGTGCGGAATGAAACTTACCAACTACTCCAACCCGAATATCTTTTCCACATGACTGCTGAAAACCTACAAGAAGCTTCCAAAGGGCTTCCTTGCCACAGCAGATTTTACTTTGGAATGGAAGAGCTTTCTTTTTCTTCTTCACCTTTAGATGTTAAAAAAAAATTAAAATGCAGTAGTTTTAGTAAGTCTGGTAAATATCACCAGGTAGAATCCAAGAAGTCTGGCACCAGAGTCCAGCTCTTAGAAAACCCACTGGCCTCTACTGCCTTTCAGATGATCTTTAGATGAAATCAGAGTTGGATCTTATTGTTTTTCACTCTAATCAACATTCTGTGTACTCATCATATTTCAATCATCAGATATCTGA
This sequence comes from Pachyuromys duprasi, assembly GCA_028658305.1. NCBI lineage: Eukaryota > Metazoa > Chordata > Mammalia > Rodentia > Muridae > Pachyuromys > Pachyuromys duprasi. The sequence goes on along the minus strand of CM053753.1, from coordinate 19,491,983 downwards.
AGAAAACCCTATTTCCCACTATTAACAATATAGGGTACCTTGAGTATCTTTGCTCTGCCCTTGATGTCTGTCGAGGCTTTGAACACCACTGTTGGCAGTTCTTTACTCAAATAACTTAGCCAGGTCTCCAAATTCTCCTTTGGTACTAGATCTGATATGAATTGGGAAAAAAAAAGTCAATTCAGACTTTTTATTTTAAAGTTTCTTTACCTATTTATTTACTGCCTTGTTTTGCCTGGTTGAATGTCTGTGTGAGGGTGTTAGATCCTGTGAGCTGCTGGAAATTGAACCCAGGTCTTCTGGAAGAGCAGTCTCATATTAACTTGCATTTCCCCAATCTTTCAAAAGGAATTAAGAGAATGTAAACTTCTTATGCTGATCACATCTTGAGACTGCCTCCATGGTCTCATGTATCCCAGGCTGGAATTGAGAATGAGCTTTAACCCCTATGTGACGGGATCACTGAGGCACACTACCACGCTTGGTTTTATACGGTGTAGGGGAACAAACAGCATTTTCTGAGTAGCATGTAGGCACTGTACCAACTGAGGTACTTTTGAATCTCTAATCTCTCCAGTATTGCTCACTCAATCTAAGAACTAAGTCAATTTATGTCTCTTTTTCCAGAGTTTACCATATCCTAAGAGGTACCAGTTTTCTAAGCTTAACTGATTTTAGGTCACGCTCTTATTTTTCTTTCTCGCTATAAAATACCGTCCCCATCCCTCATATTTGTAGACGCTTGAATACTACTACTGGCAATTTTTATTAAAATTTAGCTAGTTCTCCAAATTCTCCTTTGGTACAAATGCTTATTCAACAAATCTTCTGGGTTCTCTTCCTGCTGCTCAAACACACCCAGATACAATCATGTCATTCACATATTTTGTCCCATATAGTAGCTTATCCTGTACCCCAGTTTAGAATTACTGTGTGGGAGTGTATTGGCACACTGTAATCAGTTTCTAGAGGAAATATAGTGGTTATAGAAACTCTTAAAATCAAAGGGGGCTAAATTCTGAGTAACTAGCAGAACAGAAAAATCGAGGTGAATAATTACTTGCAGAACCCCACCCCCAGCTTCTTGGCAACCAGAACACACATGAATTTGTTGAGGTCAGAGTTGGATCTTATCAGTCTTCAGTGAGAATCAAGACTGTTCAGATATTTTCCTCATACCTCACAAGTATACACAAAAGACAAAGGGGATCCTTTTTACTCACCTGATTTATTTAACACAAGTACCAGCTTTTTATGTCCACTTTGGACAACAGCTTCTTCTACTTGAGGACACCTGCAACCAAGAGGATCTCTGGCATCCAAAACCTCTAACACAACATCTGAGGCTTCAATAACCTGTCAGATAATAAATCATCACTATTCCTTGTAGAACACCACCGATCAACTCTAGCCATGAGCACAGAAGACAAAAATCTCATGTCTCCATTCTACTATAAAGAATGCTGACATGTTCATTATTTTATACGCAAAGTCAAACAAATAACTTCTGTCCAGCAGCCTGATAAAACATGGGCCTCCAAACTGGAAATAACCCAATTACATCAGAACATATGATCTACCCAAGTGAGACGTGTTTACTGGGCTTCTTGACCTTGACTTCAACAATTTTTAAGAATTCTCACTTTACAAAGCAGTTGTCAAGAAGGCTTAAGTTTTCAATATCTCATTACCATTTTTGACACTGACCTATACTAAGATACCTTTTTAAGCTCCTGACAACGTAACTTCTTCGGATTCTGCTTGCTTGATTTAGCTTTCTTACTTTGGGGTTCTTCCAATTCCTAAAAGACAAAATTAGGGAAAAAGATGTTAAATTAGGAACAGCAGAAGTTACCCGTATATATTAACACTTTCCACAGATAACTACAGACAATATTTTTAATAGATGAGACAGTCTTCATTTTACTACTTTCAAGAGGCCCACTAAATTTTCCCATCACTTTTACTTCAGGGCTGAAATGAACTAAGTTAAACCCTACCTTTTGAGGTTCTGTATTAGATTGCTCATCACCAGGGTTAACGTCAAGTTTTCTTTTCCTTTCTTGCTCTTTTTGCCTATCAAGCTTCTGCTGCTGCTTTAGTTCCTCAAGCTGTGTCAGAGCCGTGAAAGAAATGAATGAGCCGGTAACTGGTGGTATTACGTCACTTTGGAAATCACATATACTCATACCACATTCTACTGGAACTTCCAGCCACCAAAATTTACCTGCTGTTTCCTTAACTCAGCTTCACGGAGAAGAGCCTCTTTAAAAGGAGCACTATTTGGAACTCCTGGATCTTTCTTAGGCTTCCTGTGACCCCGTTTTTTAGCTTCCTTCCTTAATTTTCGATGATGTTCCCGTACCTATTGAAAGCAACACTATGAGAAGGTTCGGAAGGTGCTTGCCTATGAGGCTATAGGTTCAACCCTCAGTACTGCACAAACAAACAGGGAAGTCTCACTCTACATTTAAAATTTAGGCAATAAGCCAGTCTAGCCACAATTTATAATGCATGTCAAGCACCCTAAAAAACTGGAACTTCAATTGTTAACTATATGCAGAATTAAAATGTATGCATAAAACAGAAAAATGTGGCACAGAAGTACTTGGTTCTTTCCAGACAGGGTTTCTTTGTGTAGCCTTGTTTGTCCTGGACTCACTTTGTAGACCAGGCTGGCCTTGAACTCAGATTCACTGGTCCTCTAGTGTTGGGATTATAGGCGGGCACCATTACAAGGAGCTCAGAAGCTCTTTGTAAAGATTATGTCAGAGTGAGCCAAATTTAGACTTTCTCTTACTCCGCACTTTTCCACAGTTGTAGCTTGTCTAACTCCTAAATAGAATCTTCTCCACAGTGGAAAGGATACAAAAAAATCATGTTGTCAATCTGTTGGTATAGGCCTCTCAGGAACACTTACCTTTTTTTGGATTTTATAACGCTTATGGCAGGTCATACGTTTACTTGCTTTCTTTAACTCTGCCAAACAAAACAAAAGAATAAGACTGTAGACATGAGCAGTACACCTAGTTTTGTTTTAAACTTCTTGAAATTACGTGTATGGATGTTTTGCCTATTCTTGCCAGCGCACCAAGCACGGGTATGCAGTGCTTTTGCAGAGGAAGCCATAAGAGTGCCTCACAACCCTCTCCCACCCACTAGGAGCTACCACGTGGATGCTGGGACTTCCAAAAATGTTTCATTTACTTATTTTGTGTAGGTCTGAGAACAATTTCCATAAGTCAGTTGTCTCCATAATCTGGGTTTGAATTGTTTAAAGTTAGCCTTAGTGGCAAGCTCCTTACTAGGTTAGACATATTCCTGGCCCTCAAGACAGTTTCATTTAGCCTGCAAAATTAAGGCTAACCTGGTTTACCATAAATCTTGCCCAACTTGCCCTGCAAAATTATGCGGGTTAGTTAAAAGTAAATACAATCCCAGTCAATTTGATTCGGTAGATCCAGAGTGCAACCAGATTCTAAAAGAAGGCACCACACACACACACATACAAATCAGTAAGAGGCAGTTGGTTTCATTTTTTTTTTTAATTTTTGAGGCAGGGTCTCAGTTCACAGCCCAGGCTGTGTATTTTCGATCCTTCTCCACTTATTCTTTAGCATACAGGGTTACGGGAGCGTCCCACCAAGGCCGTGACTTTGAATAGTTCTTACACAAAAGGAAAACGCCGGACGTTAACCACAGAAATCCGGCCGTGTTGTCACCTTAAGGGCCTAGCTTTCCTCCTACAACAAACCGAAGTCGGGCCTGGCCCTTCCAGGCCTCAGTTCTACGCGGAACTGAGCAATGGCCTGCAGATAATTTTCGGCCTAAAGACAGAAAGAGGTACCCGCCCGGTTCTCTGATTACTAAGGACAGGGTCTCCCAAGCCCACCCCCCGACCCCACTCACTCGGCCTCTTCATCCTGCCCGCGGATGCTTCAGAAGCAGAGAAGACCTCAGCCACAACCTGCTTTCTCCGACGCCACGTGCGAACTGGAACTGCAGGCCAACGTCACGCGCTCAACCTACTGCCGTAAAGCGTGCAGGTGCCGTGCCGCGTGCGCGCGCACGCGCTGTCGCACACAGTCGGGATCGCTTGGCGGCGACGGGTTGGGTTTACGGCAGCACTGGGAGGGGTGAGGGCGGTAAGGGCGGCGGGTGCCGGAGAGACGGCAGCGGCCGCGGTCAGAGGAGCAATAGCAGCCGTGGCGGCCACGGGGCGGGGCGCGGCGGTCGGGGACCGCGGCCGGGGCTGCAGGCGGCGGAGCGGTGGGGTAAGGCCGGGCCCGGGGCGGGCGGGGCCGCTCCCCCTCGGCCAGCTGCCGGGCCTTTGTGTCGGCCCTGGCGGGCGGCCGGGCGGGCGGCCGGGCGAGCGGGAGCCTCGGCGGAGGCCCCGCCCCGCAGTGCGGACGCGCTGGTCGGGCTGGGCGCGGGGCGGGGCGCAGCGGCGGGCCTCGGAACAGGCCGAGCAGCCCGGCCGCACCTGCCGGCCCGGACAAAGGCCCGCCAGGGCCCGGAAGCTCCCCGCGCTGCTCTTTCCCGCCCGTCGCGGGCGGCTTCCAAGCTGTCAACGTTTCCTTAGCCCCCAGAACCAGTGACAGGTCGGGCAGACTCTTCTTTTTCCTCCGCCTCTCAAGGCCTCCTTTTTTTTTTTTTGTGTCTTGTGCGTTCGCCAAAAACTCAGCCTAATGAGTTTTTGTTTTTTTCTCTTTCCGTGTGATTGCCCAATACCGTACCTTTTTGTCAGTGAGACATATTTATTTACAGGTTAGGTACTTAAGCTTCTCATCTGCAACGTCACGACGAATCGGGTTTTTATTTTTTAATCGTATTTTCTGGTTTTAAGTCTTTTCTCCCTCAAAGTTTTTTACTCTCTGAAGAAGTGAGTCTTGTTATTTTAAGAAAATTTGATTTGAAAAAGGGGACAAAAATACAAAAATCCTGGAAAACAAATGACAAATATACTATAGAATGGATGTGGAAATTCTAGGAATAACCATAGAAGCATATGTTGTTATCAGCTGTCTTAACCCAAACTTTTCAAAAATGACTTTAGGAGTCAGGCACAGTAGAATACACCTGTTGTTTCAGCCCTTGGGTGGTCGAGGCGGGAGGATTGTAAGTTACAGTCTAGCTTTGGTTACATAGTGGAATTGTTTTCCTAGTAAAACAAAAAAGTGGTTGTGTCTTTCTTCCCTCATTTAGTAGTATTTTTCCCAAATACAATTCAGAAGCATGTTGAACTCCATATAAATATTGAATATAGCTTTTGCTTTAGTAGTTTTTAAGATCCAATATGAAAGACTAGAAAGTATCCCCTTTTATCTTTGATTTGGTCGTACTTTGTTGTTGTTAATTTCCCTCAAGATTATGCCTCAGTCTCCTAAATGCTGGATTTACAAGCATGGGCAACTAATGGAGGGTGGGGTCAGTGAGGATAGTATCCTTTGAAGAAATGTTTGGGATGAAAACAGGAACAAATGTGTATGTGCAAATACACCAGTGGGAATGTAATAATCTTTAGGGAGTAAAACATAGCTCAAGTAACAGTGCTTTACCAAAATCCTTAAGATAAGTAAATTATATATTTGTATCATAGAAAATCAGTAAGATATCATGAGAAATGCTGACAGTCTTCTCTAAGTTAAAACACAGTTGCAAATGTTTTTTTTTTAATTTTAATCACTTTGTTTATAGAAAAGATAGTTGGGTTGAAATGTAGTTCAGTTGGTTGAGTCTTGTCTGGCATCTGCATAAAGCAGTGGGCTCAGTTCCTCAGTATAACACTGGGCATGGTAGCATATGTTATCCCAGCAGGAAGCCCAGAAGTTCAGGTCCTGAGTTCAAGACTGTTTGTGACTATGAAACCCAGTTGGGAAGAGAAAAGAAAGAAAGAGAAAACCCAACAAAAGACAACAACTGAGGCATGGAGAGATATTAAAGACTCTGACTTTGATATGGGTGGTTTCCTGTGGGAAGTATGATTGATTGTTTTTGTTTTTTGGTCTTTGAGCCACCTTTTTTTACCAAGATTTTTCTGTTTTTGTGTTATAATACTAAATCTTACTAAAACACAGAATGTTCAAAGTTAGTGTTGTCAGATATTTGACTATACTGATTACTTGCACAGTTTCACATTTTTAAGTACTCTTTTAAGAAACTTATTTTGTGTCTGTATGCATATGTTTGTAGAGGCTAGAATTGTCTTCCGCTATTTTTCTTGTATTTTTTTTCTATTTTTTATTAAGATCTATTTTGCCTTTTTAAAGATCTGTTCGTTTTTATTTTATCTTTTGGAGGATGTTTTGCCTCTGGGTATGGCTGTGCACCATGTATATGTCTGGTGCCGGAAGAAACCAGAAGAGGGGCCTCTGGAACTGGAGATGGTTATGGCTGCCATCTGGGTGCTAGAAATCTAATCCAAGTCCTCTAGAGGAGTAACCAGCGCTCTTAACCTTTAAGCCATCTCTCCAGGGCTACCATATTTTTTAAGGCAAGGTCTCTTATTAGACCTGGAGCAAGGCTTGCTGCCAGCAAGCCCCACTGGTCTTGTCTTTCCTTCTCCTCTGTACCCTCAGTTCTGGGGTCATAGGTCCCAAGAGCTATGCCTACCTTTAGATCTGGGTGCTGGTGATCCGAACTCAAGGTCCTCATGCTTGCATGGCAGGCACTTTGACTTTGCTATCTCTCCAGACCTCTAAAGTATTTATTGTCCACTGGAAGTGTCCACATTCATTGTAAGACTCTTGGACTTTTGACTGTAAATAAAGCTAGTCTGGCATCTGAAATTAAACCCCAGAATCATGTGTTTTCTGCTTATGAATAAAGGACTAATGAAGTGATGCTTAGAGACCATTTTTAAATGACACAAATTTTTCTTAAACATCTCAGACACATTTTCAGTACATGTATTTTATATCCAGCGCTAATTTATAGGATGGGCTTCAAAAATAAAGAGGACCCAGTTATTGTACCTACAGAACTTAAGAATTTTGCTTTGAAATTTCAAAGTAATTTAGTGTGTGTCATTTCTTCACTGTCAAAAGGGTGTAGGTACACTTTACTGTTTTCGTGTTGTTTCTTATTTTGAGTGACATTGAACTTGTAATACTTACGTCTCCACCTCCTTAGTGCTAGTATTACATGTGTGCACCACCATGTCCAGTTCCATGAGCTGCTGGTGATTAAACCTAGGCCCTTCTACCTGCTAGGCAACAACTCTCCCAACTTAGCTGTTTACCAGCCCTTGCTTTCCTTTAAAGAGGAAGAAGATCTGAGAAGTTGTCATTTGGGTAGCACCAAACAGATACACTGGAACCCCTGAGTGTAAATCCATTGTTTTGTTCACGTTACATGTTAAAGCTTACACCTTGGATAAGAAAAATTAAACAATCATCTTTTCCTTGCATCTTTTTCTTAATCTTTTGAAAGTGTATTAATGATCAAAGGATTTTGGCTATTGTATTGTCTAAAACTACAGTATACTCAATACTAATAACAACAGTTTTTGTCATTTGCTTTCCAGTGCACTATAAAAAGGCAGTAATTTTGAACTGCCAAAATAACTGAAGACTTTTTAAAGCCCTTAAATGCTGTGTCTTTCCATTGCAGATAGAACTTTGGAAAAAAATGTTTTTCTATGATTCTTGGGTGGAGGGGAGGAAGAATTTTGTAGAGTTTGCTCTCATGAGCCGTTCTTGGTTTGTTCCAGCTTGCCAACACTTGGTGTCACATGTGAGCCTCCCACATGTGTTCACTCTCCATTCCAGCTCTGTGATTGAACTCTGCTCTTATTGACTAGGGGGCACTTGGGCAGGCATGCTTCATTCCTGGAATTGACAGTCATTTCATGTGAGTAAAGGTGAAACTCAGTGAGACATTTCTAAGAATGTGAAGCATTTGGTTTTTAAATGGAAGAAATGTCAGGTGCACCTGATAACTGACTGATACGCCTGTTTCTCTTTCCTTAGCAATTCCATTTGAATGTTATGTTTTCTGACTGTACTCATTTATTCTCCTGTTTCCCTTTTCTCTGCCTTGTTCTTCTCTTTCAGTTCTGAATAAACTAATTGAGTAAACACTTATAAAGTCCTACCTTCTCTCACTGGCTTCAGTTGGCCTTCAGACATAATGAGGAGATTGGCTTTTCGAGGCGCTGGTTGTGCTCTGGTAAAGCTGGTAAATTACTGATCATCTTCACCCTTTCCTATTTCTGTTGTTCTTTACCTTTTCCCTTCAGCATTCTCCTGTGTTTATCAGTATTTCCAAGGAGTAGTCCTGAATTTCATTGACTTGTGGAACTGTGGCCAGTTAGCAGTCTTTTATAACGTAAACAACAACAGAACCTGGTTGTTTTTGGCCAAAATTTGTAGAGGCTTTTAACTACTTTTAGTCCATTTCAAACTAATATACTTGGTAATCAACCAAAACCTTAAGGAAGGAACATGATTACTGTAGGTTCTGTTTTAAACAGCGTATGGACTTTAATTCAAAGCAAGAGATAGGGCACTGCTCTTATTTCTTAATTGCCCAGTGGATTTTGTTTTGTCTTGTTCTTGCTTTCTCTTCCTGGAGATTCCCAATTTTTCTGTCTGTAATACTGGTAACCACTGTTCTGCTGTTCCTGTTTATTTAGCTGCTAGTGTTTGAATTCCTGAAATCAAGTGTTGAGTGAAACTGACTCCGTTGTTACTTTTAGCTTTAGAAAAGTCATTTGAAATTACAGTGCACTATTTGATACTGTTGTTAAATTATAGAAGCATTGTAGGGCTTCCTTGGTCTATACCCTTAACCTGTAGTAAGTTATTCCAGTGTTACATTTCTTACATTGTAGCCAAATATGTACGTTGTGAAGTTATGTTAAAATAGTTTATTTTTCATTTTTCAATATTTTTTAAGACTGTTCTAGCCCTGGCTGGGCTAGAACTCAGTATGTAGACCAGGCTGGCCTTGAGCCTCCAGAGATTGCATGCCTGTGCCTTGCTTCTCAAGTGCTGAAATTAAAGGCATGCTCCATCATGCCTATCAAAGAATGGCCTCCTATATCTCAGTGGCTAAAGTACTTGCAGTGAAGCATGAGGACCTGAGTTTTAATCCTCAGCGCCCACTTGAAAGCCGTGTGTGGGTGGTGGTGTTTGTAGCTCCACTGCCCTCACTGGACAGGCAGAGGCAGGTAGGTCTCAGGCACTCACTGACTGAGCATTCTCTAGCTTTAGTGAACAACCCTTTGTCAAAAATAGCTGGAAAATGCTAAAGGAAAACATCCCAACATCAGCCTGTAGCCCACACGTACATGTGCATACACACACACTCACAGAAAGTTTCTTTGGATTAGACATATGGCTCAGTGTTAGAGTGCTTTCCTATCATATATAAGCCCCTTCATTCAGTCCCTAGTACTACAAACAACAATAAGAAATTCCAAAGCCAGCAAACAAACAAAAATATCAGCCTAAACAAAACCAAGAACAAATGTTTATGTGCTTCCAAATGTCTCCACAGTACCAAAGAGCCCACAAAAATAGCACATTCTTCCAGATCATTTGTAAGATTTACAACTATTATCAAAATCTGTGTGTATAGTGCACATCTCTGACTGAAATGAAAGACTTCATTAAAAAGTTAAAAGCACAGGTTACTATTTCTCCCCAGATATAGCAAAAGTTACATTATTTCACAGAGATATTATTATGAATTCTGTTTTAAGTAAAGAATTCATTTTCAGGGTGTTAATTTTACTTTTACATTGGTGATAAGTTTATTGCTCCATCCCCTTTGCCTTAGATACGGCTTCTTAGTTTTGTTTTTCTACACTGTGGCCCAGGGAGGTAATGGTTTTAATTTTAAGACATACAGGAAAGCAGATGAGGCTGCTAACCCATTGTACTGACCTAGAGCCTTTTCCACTCATGCTTATCTGGTTGCTTCCGGGTCTTAGAGATCAGTGCTTCCAGCACACTGTTAGACACAAGGAGGACTGGAAAGATGGCTGCTCTTCCAGAGGACTTGGGTTCATTTTCCAGCACCTGCTAGGCAGCTCACAACCATTTGTACCTCCAATTGCAGGGATCTGATGCGCTCTTCTGGCCTCTTTCAGCATCAGGCATATGTGTAAGATACTTATGTAGGCAAAACACTTACACACTTAAAAATTAAATTTAAAAAATGATTACACATGGACTGGGAAGCCACATTCCAGGATAGATCTGGAACAAGAAGTCTTTTGAGTAGTTTAGAATTATTGACACACAAATGTGTATACTGCTGCCAAATTTGCCCTATTAGTGTTTGATAGTGTAGCATTCTGATAAGTAAAAGGGTAAAATTGAAGTCCAGGACTTAAATTAGCAAAAGAACCTAGAGCTAGTTCAGTTCCTCTGGAACAGACTATCTTAATGAACCAGAAGTTTGGTGGTATTGCCCAGATGAGAGTTTACATTATCGAAGATTAAATATAAGAATGTGGCTAATTATTTCTTGTAGAAGAAGCTGGATTCCATGGGTTCTAAGAGAAGAAGAGCTACCTCCCCTTCTAGCAGTGTCAGTGGAGACTTTGATGACGGGCACCATTCTGTGCCCACACCGGGCCCAAGCAGGAAAAGGAGAAGGCTATCCAATCTTCCAACGGTAGATCCTGTGAGTAACTAAGGCTTCATGGTTTCTGCCTGTTTTCCTGTGGCTTGCCTACTCTTCCTTCTTTGAAGCAGTTGATCAGCTATATGGCCTTCTTTTCCCTCTGGTTTGATAGGGTTATTTCTCTTATGAAAAGTATATTTAGCCACACGTCTTAACAGTAATAGTATAATTTAATATTTTGAAGTGAAAAATATCAGTGTGTCATGTTACATTTTCATTTGACAAAAAAGTGTGTACCTGTCATGTGATTGAAATATGGTTATATGTGAGGCTAGCTCCATTTTCACATGGAACTTAGATTCTAGTGTAGAATATAAACAAATGAATAAATAATAATAAAGTATTGTTCCTAATAGGAAGTTCTAAGATAAAAAGTTTGTGATTTGGAGAAAGGAGAGTTAGTGAGTTAGTGAGTTAGTTCATAGGTTAATGTGCTTGCTGCCAGTCCCAACTTGACTTGGATCCCTGGAACCCACATGGTGAAAAGAGAAGACTTGACCTTTCAAATTGCCCTCTGGCCTTTACAGGCTGGCCATGGCATAGATAACACACATACACAGTGTACGCACACACACATTAATTAATAAAAATAATTCTAAAACATGAGCTGGATAGATGACTTAGCATTTCAGAGCATTTGTTGCTCTTGCAAAGGACCCAGGTTTGATTCCCAGTACCCAATATTATGGCTCATAACTATCCATAAGTCCAACTCTAGTGTCGTCTTCTGATATCTTCAAACACCAGGCTTTCATATACTCTGCTTATGTGGAAGCAAAACACTTGTACATATCATGTAGTAAAAAGATTCACTTATGAAAGATTTCAGTCTTGTAAGGGTTAGCTCATGGATGGGTTAACTGTATTACATATACAGAGAAATGGTCAAGAGGAGAAGACTGGTGAGCTCTATGCAGCCAAAGTGTATAAGACTTTTGTAGGCCATGTTTGGAGTTTAAATTTTAAATTGTCTACATAGTAAAAAGCTTCTTTCAGTGATATTTATTTATTTATTCATGATGTTTGGCTTTTTTGTTTGTTTGTTTGTTTTGGTTTTTTTCGAGACAGGGTTTCTCTGTGTAACAGAGCCCTTCTGGACCCATTTTGTAGACCAGACTGGACTCACCTCAGCCTCCCAAATGCTGGGATTAAAGACATACGTCACTGTGCCCAGCCAGTGTTCATCTTTTTGTTTGTTTTTTGTTTTTTTTAAGACAGGGTATTTCTGTATAGCCTTGGTTGTCCTGGATTCACTTTGTATTCCAGGCTAGCCTCGAACTTACAAAGATCTGCCTGCCTCTGCTGCCCTTAGTGCTGGGTTTACAGGAGTGTGCCACTCTGCCTGCCTCATGGTGTTTGTTTTTTAGACAAGGTCTTGCTTTGTAGTCTATGCTGGCCGTGAGTGCACAATCTTCCTGCCTTAGACTTTCAGGTGCTAGAACTAAAGTCGTGTGTCTCTATGTTAAGCTTAGATGGCGTTTGGGGGGTTTTGGTTTTTGTTTTATCAAGACAGTGTTTCTCTGTGTATAATTGGCTGCCCTGGAACTTGCTCTGTAGACCATGTTGGTCTTGAACTCATGGAGATCCACCTGCCTGTGCCTCCTGAGTGCTGGGATTAAAGGTGTGTGTCATCACGCACAGCTAGCTACTTTAAAATTTTTTAAAATTATTTTATGAATATGCATTTTTTTGCCTTTGTGTACATAAAGACAGTGTTTTGGCAGTATCCTTGGAGACTAGAAGACGGTGTCAGAGCCCCTGGATTTTGAGTTGTAGACAGTTAAGATTTTTAAGTTATAATATTTTAAACAGAAGAATTATATGAGCCAATGAACTGATATAGTTTAAAAGAAAGTCAGAGTCAGACATGCTAGTGTATATCTGTGATTTTGGTACCAGAAAATGAAGGTGGGAGACACAGATCTAATAAAAGTTACAAAAACTTAAGAGAATTTTCTGTTTGTTTAGTTATATATTTGTTTTGGTGTTTCGAAACAGGGTCTTACTATAAAGCCCTGGCTGGTCTGCAGCTCACTATGTAGACCAGGTTGGCCTTAAATTATAGCTACTTCCTGCTTCTGCCTCCCAAACATTATTTTATTTTAAAAGACTGTCCGTTCAGCATTTTTCAGACTTGAGATCCCAATGGGTAATTTGGGGTTTTCTTTTTTCTTCTTTATTTTCCTTTTATGGAGATGTTTTTAAAGAATTATTGATAATCCTTAGTCCTTCATTGGATGTTGTTGACTTTCTAATGATTTTTTTTTCTTTTCCTCTGTGTAGATTGCTGTGTGCCATGAACTTTATAACACCATCCGAGACTATAAGGATGAGCAGGGCAGACTCCTCTGTGAGCTGTTTATTAGGGCACCAAAGCGGAGGTGAGCTGGGAACAGTCATATATAGTAGGAGGGTTTGACACATGATCTAAAGTTAAAGTGTTTGGTAATTGAGTTTTCTTTCATAAGGAATGGTTGGCATCTGGGATTCAATTTTAGTCTTTTTTTTTTTTTTTCTGATCTTAATTTCAGTCTTATTCATCAAGTTATTTACTTATTTGTGTGTGAGGGTGGGTGCTACGTGTGCTCGATTATGCTACATGATGCATATGGAGAAGTTGCAGGAATTGATTTTCATAATTTTTAGTGTATGTTAGGTGCAGAGATATTTACAAGTATATTCATTTATAAGCATATCTATACTCCCTGACTATTTCCACAGAGACAGCATAAAATCAGCAACATCCCAGAAGAAATGAGCACATACAGCACTCAATCTTGTTTTTTTCAGTACTACTTACCATTAAAACTTATCTGAATTTCTTAAAGAAATGCCTAATTTTCAGAGCAGGGACAGGGATGATACTAGAGAATTGTATGGTGCCAGGAAATAAACAAGTACATGGAAAGTGATGAGAGCATGTTAGAAGAACATAGAAAATAGATACTGTCAGCTGGCCGACATACTATCAGTGATGGTTCTTATATTCCTATCATTCAGGAGACTAAGGCAAGTGGTTCATGATTGTGAGGCCTGCCTGAGCTACATATAAAGTTCTAGGTCAGTTTGGATTATATAGTGAGACCCTGTCTCAAAACCTGAAAAATGAAAAGAAAAATCGTTTTTGCTGCCCTAAAAGGATACCCACTGGCCAGACATTGAAGCAGTTTAATAACAACATACACCGTGTGGGGGAGGCATTGAGGAGCAGGTGGATCTCTGTGAATTCAAGACCAGCCTGACCTATGTAGTGAGATTCAGGACAGCCAGGGCTAAAGAGTTGAGACACTATCTCAAAAATGAGAATTACTGGGCGTGGTGGCCCATGCCTGTAATCCCAGTACTTGGGGAGGCAGAAGCAGGCAGAACTCTATGAGTTCGAGGCCACCCTGTTCTACAAAGCAAGTCCAGGGTAGTCATGGCTACATAGAGAAACCCTGTGTTGAAAAAAAAAATTGTTATAATGGCCTTTAACCTATTTAGTAACGTAGGAACTCAGGATTCCATATGAAAATAGTAAATGAATAAATTGAAAGTATGATTAGGCATGGGCTTTCTGAATGTTTCTCCCCATAAAGTTCAAATGAAGCAGTAGAGAAACTTGGCAGACACTGCCATGATCAAATGATCAATAAATAATGATCAAATTAATTACTTTATCAGATTAATAGAACAAGATAAAACCATGTGCCATCTGGTAAGATAGAGTGAGATACTGCCATATCATCTCTGCCAAATTCTGTCCTGTAAAGAATAAGGTTAAATGTTCAACAAGAAACCAGAAGAAACACTCCAATTGAGTAACTAGCGTGTAATCTTTAAAAATATATGAAAATAAAGGAGGGGCTGAATATTATTTAGAATGAAGGGAACTAAGAAAATAAAATTAAAGCAAAATTCTGTACTTGATTTATTTTTTCATTGTGAAAAACAAAATTGGAGTAGCTGGCAGATACACATAGGGTGAGCAGAGAAGATGGCTCCATAGCCAGGTTTGTTTCCTGGTTTTGAATAGTGTTTCTCTGGTTATTGGAAGTCAGTGTTCATTTGTCAGAGCTTACTCAACTGTTTTGGAAAACAAGTTAATTTATTTTGGGCACATTCAAGGACACATGTCTGGAAATAACAACTTAGAGAGGTTGGTTCTTCCACAGTTTAGGTTGTGGGGAGTGAACTCAGATTATCAGGCTTAGAAGTGTGCACCCTTACCTGTTGAACATTTTGCTGATTTATGTTCTCAGAATTTTTATGACAGTGTTAAACATTTTTTAAAGCAAGTATACGTACTGGAAGAATGACTGTAAGGTGTTTGTCAAGTTCTCAAAAGAGATTAAACCATTAATGACTATAACCATTACATTCTTTGAATGTATTAACTTTTGTTGTATATCTAAAAGATATAATAACCCTATTGGGAAATTGAGAAAGTAAACATTCATGTCATTCTTCGGTTTGCTTGTTTTACGAAATGCCTTTAGAAAAGAGTTAGAAAGAATAAGCATCCATGAACCCCAAGAATTTATCTTGAGACTTAAAAATGCTAATAATTACCTCTAAAATTCCTTTGTGTCCCTCTTTGTTTCTCCTTTTCAAAGTATAACTGCTGTGGCTGTTGTGATTTTTTTCTGTCTTTTTCCCCCTATGGTGGTATTGAGCATTGAACCAGGGCCATGCTCATTCTGGGCAAGCATCCTGACATGGAGTTAAATCTCTAGCCCCACTACCTGAATTTTGTGATTATTGCTTTTACGCAATCATGTTTAGACGTAGCTTTAGATCTTTTACATTTGGTAAGCATCTTCCGCCTTTGTAACTTTATCAGTTGATTATGAAGCAGTATAAATAATAGTACATGGCAAGAAAGGACTCAGTGGTTACTAACTGGGGAAAGATAACCCATTCAGTAATTTTTTGTTTTTGTTTTTGTTTTTTTTTTCAAAACTGGGTAGCTTCAGCTGCCCTGGAACTCACTTTGCAGACCAGGCTTACCTCAAACTCATAGAGATCGCCCGCCTCTGCCTCCTAAATGCTGGAATTAAAAGTGCGTGCCTATGCTCAGCTCATTGTGTAATTTTTGAAAAGAGCTTTGAATTTGTTTTGACCATTTTGGAAACCAGGAAATGTTAAGTTGTTTTTATAGAAGATATTATTCGCATAATTTTAGTTCTAGTACCATTAATCAAGCTCATCATTGATATTTAGTTTCTTTTATGCATCATTAATACATATTTTGAAGAGTATACATCTACACCTTGCTTTTGGTATTTCCTTTTTAGCTCTGGTAATGAGGTAGAGTCTCTTGGGGAATTTCTACTTAGATTTGTTACTTTGTGTTGGATATTACACAAATAGATTTGAAATAAAATTTTTCTGTATGCTTTGGATTAATGTCATTAAAAGATATTTAAATTATAACAGAAATCAGCCAGACTATTATGAAGTGGTTTCTCAGCCCATTGACTTGATGAAAATCCAACAGAAGCTTAAAATGGAAGAGTATGATGATGTTAATCTACTGACTGCTGACTTCCAGCTGCTTTTTAACAATGCAAAGGCCTATTATAAGGTAAGAGAGCAAACTTGGTAAGTATCTAATTTTATAATTTCTTTTTTAATATTTAGTATTTTAAATTTTTATTTTTTTAAATTTGGGAATACTATATAGGTATTGCTGGGTTCCAGCCCCAGATGAGGTCAGGGCCTGAACAAGGGTGGCTATGGGTGGTGAGGGAGGAGTGAGTCAGGCACAGGATTTAGGAAGAATTTTACAACCTGACCAACTGGCAGTCTGGGTGCTTCTTTATGTACACAGAATTTAGTAGGGATAGTTTCATGTTGTTCCAAAACATAAATCATATAATCTTTGTCCCTGGAGGTGTGTTTTAACTTCTGCCTGGTCATAAGTTTACTCATCATTGATAAACCATGACAGGACAGAATTATCTTTTATAGTCATTTTCCCCTCATCCGTCCCACAATCCAACTTTGAACAATATTGCAGTTTCAAGGGCATATTTTGCCAAAGCATGACAGCCCGTTCTCAGGCTGGTAGCTCTAGTGGTTTCAAGGGCGCTAGACAGAAAGAAAACATCCTAGCCAGCCTGGGTAGATTGTCATGTTTCAAACATGTATAATCAGCTTTTAAATAGTCAGAGTGCTAATTGTTCTTATTCCCAAGAAAAAGTTTTAGGCCAAAGTTGCTGCAGTTATTATTCAATTTCTACTGTAATACAGTATTTATATTTTATATATTTGTCGAATATATTTACACATCTAGTCATGGTATTTTTTGTTCCTTGGCCCTGTATGAGTTCACTTTCTCTAAGAAGGGAGGTCTTAGTACTTTTATCATTTATCTACGCCATGCTTTGTCCATCAGTATAAGAAAGAGGCTTTCCTTTTTCTTTTTTTTTTTTTCGAGACAGGGTTTCCCTGTGTAGCCTTGGCTCTCCTGTACATACTTTGGCTTTGTAGATCAGGCTGGTCTCGAACTCTGGGATTACAGGCATGCACCACCACACCCAGCAAGAAATAGGCTTTTAATTTGATCTGCTGCCAACTTCTCTAGCCCACCGAATATTGTTTGCATTTTTAAATTTACTTTGCTCTGATTATCTTGTTCCTGAGTAAGTGCAGGAGCAGATGTGCCAAGAGTATCTTAGAGTCAGAGACTCATAAGGAGGTCTCTGGCATCTTATTTGAGTCACAACCTGCAGGGCGTAACGAAGACCTTCAAATAGGCCAGATAAGGCTATCTCCCTAAAAGCAGGAGGGGTAGTATGGTCAGGACATTCCTGGGGAAGCTTAGAAGCAGTAGTCTAAGAGAAGGCATAAATAAATCATAAGAAAATTCCATCAATCCAATATCCCAAGTTGTACAAATAATAAAAGCTCCCCCAATCGTATGACATGTAGAGATCAAGGCCAAAAGAGTGGGAGACTGCACCACAGTGATTGCATCACGCAGCTCAGCCTTGCTGGAGCCTTGTCAAGCAGCTGTGCTGGCTTAATGACTTTCTCAGTTCCCATTAGATGTGGCTGTGTCAAGGTATAGGCTGACCTGGAGCTTCTGATCCTCTTGCCTCCATCTTCAAAGTACTAGGATTATAGGTATATTCATCATGCCTAGTAATTTGTAAAAAATATATATATGTAGTGTTTATATATATATATATATATATAGTTACATATAACTATATGTATATGTGTATATATATGTACTGTGTGTGTATGTGTATTTCTGTACAAATTTTTTGCCCATATGCATTAAGTATATGCAGTGTCTATAGAGGCCAGAAGAGAGCATCAGGCCCTCTAAAACAGATGGTTGTGAGCTATTGTATTAGTGCTAAGAAGCAAACCCTTGTCCTTTGTAAGAGCTCTTAACTTTTGAGTTATCTTTCTAGCTCCCCAGGTAACTTTTTAATATTTAGCAATTGTTGAGGTAGGTAGTAGTTTCTCTCTTATTTTTGTAATTTTGTAATAAGTAGTAGTTTTTCTCTTATTTTGTAAACTACTACTTTGCTTGTGTAGTTGGTTGTGAGGATTTTTTTGTTTTGTTCTGTTGTTGAGTCAGGGTATCAATATGTAACCATGGCTGGTTGGTCTGAAACCTGCATTGCAAACATTGGCTTTCATTTCTTTTATTAATACAGAGACAACATATGTGTGAATTTTTTTTCAGCATTTTTGTTTTTCTTTCATAACTGCTCAGATATTTTGCCCATTTTTCTCTTATTGTTTTGGTATATTTATATATATTTATTTTTTATTTATTACAGTTTATTCACTTTGTATCTCAGCTGTAGCCCTCTCCCTTGTCTCCTAATCCCATCCTCCCTGTTCTCCCAGGCCCCTCCCCAAGTCCTACTGATAGGGGAGGTCCTCCTCCCCTTCCATCTGACCCTAGTCTATCAGATCCCATTAGCCTATCAGGCTGCGTTGTCTTCCTCCTTGACCTTGTAAGCCTGCCCCCTGCCTCAGGTGGAGGTGATCAAAGAACTAGCCACTGAGTTCATGTCAGAGACAGCCCCTGTTACCATTACTAGGGAACTTACTTGGAGACTGAGCTGCCATGGGCTACATGTGTGCAGGGGTTCTAGGTTATCTCCATGCATGGTCTTTGGTTGAACATCAGTCTCAGAAAAGACCCCTAGGCTTTTCAAAGGTCTTAGAAAAGACCTCTGAGCTCCTCGTGGAGCTCCTGTCTCCTTCAGGTCCTTCTCTCCCTTTTTTCCCTGTACTTTGCCCAGAGTTTGTCCATGAGTCTCAGCATCAGCTTCGATACCCTGCTGGGTAGAGTCTTTCATAGGTCCTCTGTGGTAGGCTCCTGTCCTGTTCCCTGTTTTTCCCCTCTTCCGTGTTTTCCCCTCTTCTGATGTCTATCCCGCTGGCCTTTCTGAATGAAGATTGAGCATCTTACCCAGGGTCCTCCTTCTTGCTTAGCTTCTTTAGGTGTACAGATTTTATTATATTTATCCTTTATTATATATCCACTTATGAGTGAGTATATGGCATATTTATATTATGAAAATTAAAAATATTTTGAATGCTAAACCTTTTAAAATTACATGTTTCAACTATCTCCTTAGATATTTGAACTTTAAAAGAATTTTTTTTTTTTTCTCCCCAGAGCTGAGGACTGAACCCAGGGCCTTGTGCATGCTAGGCAAGTGCTGTACCACTGAGCTAAATCCCCAGCTCCTCAAAATATTTTTAAAATGTGTTTTAAATGCTGGTGATTGAATTCTCCCAAAACAGATAATCTTCTATTGAACAACACCCAAGCCTCCAATTCCTGTAGTCTATTTGATGAACATGTTTTTATTTTCATGTAATAAAATATATCAATCTTGCAAGGCATGGTGGCACACACATTTAATGTCAATGCTCAGAAGGCAAAGGCATGTGCCCAGGTCAGCCCAATCTATATAGAGTTCCAGGTCAGCCACAGAGTAAGACCTTGTCTTAAAAACAAACAACAATAACAAAAACCTATTTTTTTTTTAGTTTACATTTTTGTGTCTTGGTTTAGTAATTCCTTTTGCTTAAATTTTATAAAAATACTTTTGCATTTCTTCAAAGCTTTATAGAAGTAAAACATGGTGGAACGCACTTACAGTTTTTTAATTTTTAGAAGTGTATGTGTTTTATGTGTATGTGTTTGCCTGCATGTAGGTCTGTGCCATTGTTGCCTGTGGAGGACAGAAAATTAATTTGATTTTTCTGGAACTGAAATTATAGACAGTTGGGAGCTGCCATGTTGGTATATGATGTGTGTGTTGGGAACCAAACTCAGGTCACCTGTGAGAGCAGTAGATGCTTTTAACCTCTGAGCCATCTCTCTAGGCCCCATAACCTGTCTTTTAACTAGAGTATTTCAACTCTCGGATTTTTAAGTTAGTTGTGCTATGTAGCTCAGAATGGCACTAAGACTGTAGGTGTGTATCATCATACTTTACCCATTTAGTTTCAGTAATTAACGTTGTGTTTGAATGTATTCCTACCATCAAATTTCTAGTTTTAATTTTCTTGCTTTTTAATGTTTTGTGACTTTTCCTGTTCTATTTAGTTTTGGCATCTTCCCTCTAAGATTAGTATTTGTAAAGTCTTAGTCACAGATTTCCTTTTTTTTTTTTTTTTTTAAAACCAGGTGGTGCTAGTACACACCTTTATTCCCAATGCTCAGGAGACAGAAGCAGGTGAATATGAGTTTAGGACACCCAGGGCTACACTGAGAAACCCTGTCCTGAAGAAAGAGAGAAAGAGAGAGAGATGTGCTGGGATTGAACCTCATGGTTTTATATATGACAAGCAAATATTGTACCACAGATATATCCCCGGCCTTCAGAGATCTTAAGATTAAAAAAAAAAGAAATCTTAAGATTAGTAGTTAATTTGTCAAACTGAGAAGCCAATTAGCATATAACTACTACTTGCAAACAGTACAAAGACCATGTAATAATTATGCTCTGAGTATCTCTCCTTAATCATGCTGCATAGTACTTCTTTTGTGGCAGAACTTAAATTCTATAAATATTATTTTACATAATTTTGTTTGTTGGTTTTTTGTTTTGTTTTTTCAAGATAGGGTTTCTCTGTGTAGCCCTTGCTGTCCTGGAACTCACTCTGTAAACTGGGCTGGCCTCGAACTCAGAGATTCGACTGCCCCTCGAGTGCTGGGATCAAAGGCGTGTGCCACCACCTCTCAGTTTATGTAATTTTTTTCTTTCTAGTCACAGATTTGCAACTTTGTATTTTTGAGACTGTGCCTCTATTTAGCCCTGACTTTCCTGGTATTCGTTATGTCGCCTGTGCTGGCTTCATACCCATGGCAGTCCTTTTACCTCAGCTTTATAAGTACTGGGGTTTCAGGTTCATGCCACGGTACCCAACTTTTTACTATTTTTTTTTTCCTCATTGCTTTAAGAACTTACCTCAAGAGCTACAGTTTTAAGTAGCTCAGGGCTACAGCCCTTGCTTAACATGTGCAAAGCCTTATGGTAGATCCTTAGGACCCAAAGTCAAAAAGTTAGCTATAAAGTCATCTGTTGTTACAATTGCGGTTTCTTTAGAGGTCATCTGTTCTCTGGTTTTCTTTTCTTTTTGGTTTTATTATGGCACATCTACCTTTTTCTATCTTTTTACTTGTGAGCTTTGCTTTTTAAACCTTGCATTGATATTTTTTCTCAAGTTTTCACCTTAGTATTTTCATACATTTCTTATACCGCATCTCTCTTCTTCTAGAACTTAAATTGACTATTGTCTTAGTTAGGGTTTCCATTACTATGAAGAGACACTGTAACCACAGCAACTCTCATAAAGGAAAACATTTAACTGGGGCTGGCTTACAATTGAGAAGCAGTGTGTAGGCATGGTGCTAGAAAGGTAGCTAGCTGAAAGTTCTTCATCTGGATCTGCTGGCTTCAGAGAGAGAGGTACTAGGCCACACCTCCCAATAGTGTCACTGCCTATGAGCCTGTAGGGCCATTTTCATTCACCTTGCCATGGCTGTTTCATTATTCTCCTTCCATCATTTCTTTGAAACCTTTCTGTTACTGGTTTCTGTGCATTTAGATATTGTTATTTAGGTGGTTAATTGCTGTTAGTCTGTTGTAAAAAAGAAGTAATTCCAGTAATTATTTCTGCTTTTATAACAGGACTTTATATTCACTTTCTTATATTATTAATAATTAACTTTAAGTTAGCAAGTAATTTGTCTTCTGCCTCAAGTGTTCCTGTAAATGTATTTCAGAATATCTTTTAAATGTACATTCAGTTTTTTAAGGAAATATAAGTCCTGTGTATCTCCTAATCATAAAAAATTGGAAATATTTGTAATAATTGCATTTTCAAATTCACCTTTTAAAATGCCAGTCTCTGTTGAACAGGATAATTTAAAACTAGGAATTGACTTACCAATAACAGTTATGTTTCTTTTTCTTCTGTTTGCTAATATGTAGCCAGATTCCCCTGAATATAAAGCTGCTTGTAAACTCTGGGATTTGTACCTTCGAACAAGAAATGAGTTTGTTCAAAAAGGAGAAGCAGATGATGAAGATGATGATGAAGACGGACAAGACAGTCAAGGAACAGTGACTGAAGGCGTAAGTATGAGCACGTAGCCGTATGGACTGCTTGGGATGGAGGAGAAAACTGTACTTTGATTTTTCTGGGCTGTTGTGGGGATTTGTTGTATTGGTAATTGAGGGGTAAGTGAACATTCAGCTAGAGAACCTCACTGTAGTTTCATGTAATCTTAAACATCCTGGACAGTGTTACTCAGTGCTACCTAGGGGTGTTTTCATGAGTTCTTTTTATATTAATGCATATCTTCTGCTCAATTTTAAAAATGATATTATCAAGGGCTAGATCAGTGTAATATTCTAGATTAATAATGTATAAGGGTAGGCAATGTTGTGATTAAAATTTGGGAGAGGCAGTTAAAGCACCTTAGTTAGGAATACTTTATTTTCTTAAGGTGGAGGACATTTAGCACTAGAGAGGAAAAACAAAAGGGCAGGCAAGCTGAAAATCTTTACAGCTACTGGGAAGAGGGAGGTAGAGATGAAAGAAAGCCATTCATTTTGCAGTGGAGGTTGACAAGCAGCTGCATGTCAGGAGGGGAGGGGACTTCAGAGAAGAGTGAGAAAGCCCAAAATGTCCAGGAAAGCATGCTCAGTCTTTTGACCAGTATCTGGAAAAGAAGGTAGGGGAGAAAAAGGTAAAATTGAAGAAAAATTATTATACTCGCCAGGTATTTTATTAATATCTTTAAAGGAAGTAGACAGGTTTAATAGTGCTGCCAGGATAAAAACTTTCTGTAAGCAACTGTCAGGAATACTTTAATAGACTAGACTAGGTATTTACTGCTTGATCTTAGGAAGTGCCAAATGTTTTCTGAAGTCTGGGATTTTTGCAGTTGCTCTTGTCTGTGCTTTATTTAGTGACTTTATTATTAGTGAATTTATTTAGTGTTATTTAGCATGCATTGGTATTTCACCTGCATGTGTGTTTGTGTGAGGGTAGGAGATTCCTAGAAATGGAGCTACAGACAGTTGTGAGCTGCCATGAGGGTGCTAGGAATTGAACGTGGGTCCTCTGGAAGAGCAGCCAATGTTCTTAACTGCTGAGCTGTCTCTCCAGCCAACTAGAAATAAAGGTAAAAAAGAAAAGAAAAAGACGTGCGTGGGTGTTTTACCTACACGTGTGTCAGTTGTGTGCCTGCTGCACAAGGAGGCAAGTAAAGGAGCAGTGAGTAGCGGGATGCTGCTTGCCGAGCCCCCAGCCTTTCTATAGCTCTCACCAAAAGTAACATTTAGGACTTGGGCTTCAAAATTTTTTTATCTCTCCTACTTTTATATATGTAAATCATGTATTTTGGTTTGTTTTATTTTGATTCCCCATTATCTTCTTTCATTTCTCAGCCTTTCCTGTTGAAACTCTTCCTAATGAAGGTCTTGCCTATCTTTATTCATTTTTTTCATTTGCGTAATTGATGAGAAATGAAGACATTCATATTTGTCTTCTGAGCTTCTTTTGTAGATGTAAGGTTTTTGTGAAAGGGGAAGACATTTTCAAGCTTCCAGTTTTTAAAGATAAAATTGTTATATTTTATTTTGCTTTGCTACAAATTTTAATTATATAGATTATTTGCCTTTATTGTACTTTCTATGTATATATGAGATGGGTTGTAAAAACCTCTAAGAGACATTATCATTTGATTTAAATTATATTCTTGTTTAGCCTGACTTCTTTTTTAAACAAAATTTTTCTTATTTTATTAGCATTAATTGTATAAAATAATGGGTTTCATTATGACATTTTATATGTTTGCATAGTATACTTTGCTTATCTTCAGTCCCCAGTTACCATATTTTGCCCCCCTTCCACCATACTCCTCTCCTCTACCACAAATCTTCAAGTCCAGTTTATGCTGTCCTCAGGGTCAAACTTAGGGCTTCATGCATTCTAGGCAGACAAACTACCAACTGAACAATATCTCTAGTCTTAAAACTTTAACTTTTAAATCAAGAGTGATTTTTTTTTAAAGCATATCTCAATTGCTGGAATAGATTCTATAAATGTATTCATGTTCCCTGATTCTTTTTTGTTTCTTTGGTTTTTGTTTTGTTTTTTTGAGACAGGGTTTCTCTGTGTAGCCTTGGTTGTCCTAGACTCACTTTGTAATAAGACCAGGCTGGCCTTGAACTCACAGCGAACCACCTCCCTCTGCCTCCTGGAGTGCTGGGATTACAAGTGTGTGCCACCAGGCCCAACTGTACCCTGATTCTTATGCTACCTGCAAAATTTTTGTAGAGTAATGGGCAGGAAAGAAGTTTGGACCTTAAAACTTGAGATTACATTAAAAATAAGTATGAAAATGCCAGAGCATGTATAATTTAAGGCCTAAATAACCATTGATTTATATTTTTTTTTTGCCACAAAGGTGGGTTGAATTTGAAGTACTATTTACTATAAATTTTGACTAAAGACAATCCTGTATTCTCACTGTAGAAATGTACTTCTCTGGTTCAGTACTGTTTGGGTACATAATTTCTTGTATTGGAACAGTGACTTAACTAGGTGCAACTAAATGCATTTTGCTCAGTCAGAAGAACAGAAATGTTGTAATGAGTGTACTTAATCTCTATTTAGTTTTTACTTAACTTGAGGTGCTATGAAGAACTGATATAGCTAAGTATTATAGGGCATGTTCAGTGGCTCAGGTCCCAAAAGGATATAGACTTCCACATTGACATTTATGGTACTTTTCTTTTTCTTAATTTTCATTTTAAAATTAAGATTCAATATAGGACCTGATTTAAGGGACCTAATTATGGAAATATTGCAAGGAGCTTCAATAATTTCATGTATTCCTCCTCAGTTACAAACAAGGTACTTTTAAAACTTGAACTTAGGATAAATATTGTAACTTGATAGTTGCACTTTTGAATTAACTTTGTAATCTTAAAAACTAATATTTGGCACTTAATTATCGACTTGTTTCTCTTCCTTTGGCTTCTTGCATGCTAGTCTTCTCCAAGTTACCTGAAGGAGATCCTAGAGCAACTTCTTGAAGCCATAGTTGTAGCCACCAATCCTTCAGGACGACTCATCAGTGAACTTTTTCAGAAACTGCCTTCCAAAGTGGTAAGTGACAAATGAATTAAAATATTTAATTTTAAGTACTTTAAGAATTTTATTAGTTATTAGTAAGAGTAAAAGACAGTGCTAGAGGTAGCTAAGTGATATTCTTCCTGGCATCAGCAGAAAGGACGTAGTCTTTTATTTTATTTGACTAGAAGATGGCTTTTTTTCTTAATATGGGTGTGTTTGTTTGTCTGTCTGTATGTGTGTGTGCCATATGTGTACCTGCTGCCCATAAAGTTAGGAGAGGAAGTTAGGTCTCCTAAATTGGAGTTAGAGATAGGAATCGGACCTGGGAGCTCTGCAATAGCATCAAGTGCTTTTAATTGCTGAGTCAGCTGTCCAGCTCCCAAAGGCTGGCTTTTTAGAAAGATTATTAATTGTATGTGTGTGTCCATATTGGGGCAGGGTAGTTTTCCTCGAGTTGGTCACAAACTCATAGGCTATTTTTGGTTTTGTTACTGTGGTACATATATGTGTAATTGACCATATTAGATTTATTTTTTTGTTTATTTATTTTCGGTATTTTGAGGTACGGTCTCACTGTACAATCTAGGCTGTCCACAACAAATCCTCCTGCTTCTGCTTCTGAGTACTGGAATTGCAGATCTTCTTTGACCGTTATTTTCCCCGTTTTTAAATGTGCAATTCTGTGACATTTAAATACATTCTCATTACTATGCAACTGTCTGATCATTCACCTTCTAGGATGTTTTTTTTTAAAAATTGAAACTCTATACCATCAAGTATCAAGCCCACTTTTCCCCCTTTCCTTGCCCCTGGAAACACTATTCTACATCAGTCTCTTGGTTTTTCATAACTCTTGAGAGTTTTCTATAAGAGAAACCAGATTGAGAATACAGCTTAGTGGTAGACTGTTTGCTTAGTGTGTTCAAGGTTCTACATCCAGTCCCTAGCACCACCACCAAATATAGAAGAGGAATAGCCATGTAGCATTTGTCCCTCTGAGACTGCTTATGACTTATGACTTCACTTACCATAATGGCTTAAGAATTAAGCTGTGTTGTCATATATATTAAGACTTCCTTTTTTTCCCACAAAAATTATTTTTTAAAGGTTTTATTTTTAAGTTATTTTGTATATGTGTAGACTTGTCCTCTTAAGAGGGTGTCAGATCCTCTAGAACTGGAGTTGCAGTCATACATGAGCTGTCATGTAGGTTTGCAAGAGCAGTTGGTGGTTTTAACCACTGAACCATTATTCCTGCCAGAAGTACCTTTAAAAAAATTAATTTTGTCAGTGACTTATGGGAAAAGCTGCATGCCAATCACTGTAGTAAAAGTTTTGGTTTCTTTAAAAATTCAGTTATGTATGTAGGTTTTTTTGTTTTAATCCCAAGTGTGGGATATGAGACTGCCTTAGTATGTCCACAGCTGATAATTGCCTCGTGCAGATGGGAGAGGGGTGTCGTCTTTGCCAGCTGTAACAGCCTGGTGAGCTGGAGAGGGAGCATGGTCTTTGCTGGAGTAAATGGCGTTCTGAGGACTCCGAGAATATAAACACAAAAGCCCAGAGAGAGAGAATGAGGGTTTCTAGGAGATAGATGGATGAGGAAGAAGGCTGTTTGTTCATCCTGCTATGTTTGCTGTTGTAGACTGCTAGATAATCTTTACAAATGAGACGGGTATTTTCCCAAAGAACCTGATGATCCTAACCAGCAGAAACAAAGTCAAATAGATCTACATCCCCTTTCCCTTCTAGCCTTCTTTCTCTCGTACATAGGGTTGGAGGTTGGAAGGGTGGTAGAGGCTTTAGGAACCCCACATAAAGTAGAGTTTTAAAAGTGGCTACAGCTCACTCATCAGTTTCCAGATATAATAATAGCTACTTGTGATAAGCCAAATTCCAGTTGTAAGGCTCAGTACAACATGGATCCCTGTCATTTGGAAATTCAGGGAAAAGAAATGATGTAGATACAGAAATAAATGATGGGGCTAGAGAGAGGGCTCAGCAGTGAAAAGCACTGAATGCTAGAGAACCTGGATTCTAATCCCAGTATCCAAGTGGTGGCTCACAACTATTTGTAACTCCAGTTCCAGTGGATCCAGTGCCCTCTTCTGGCCTCCTCAGACATTGCATGTGTGTGATGTAGAAATACATACAGGCAAATGCTCATACACATAAAAAACTCTTTAAAATTTTTAGTAGAATAAAAAGCAATAAACTATCCCTGAAAAAGAAAAAAAATTCACATTCTTTTTGCTTCTAATATAGCAATATGCTTTAGCTGTGGATTTCATATAGTTTCTCAATTTGTTGGTTGAAGAACAGACTTACCTTCTCAGTAACTGGGTATTTTAGCTTATTGAAATACTTGCCTTTGTCTTCCAGCAATATCCAGACTATTATGCAATCATTAAGGAGCCTATAGATCTCAAGACCATTGCCCAGAGGATACAGGTAGGAAGGTGAACACCTGTAATCATGTGCGTTAGAGCAGATTGGCGTGTGTACTTTCTTAGGAATTTTTAGAAATAAAGTAGTAGATATTTCTTTTCTTTTTAGTGTGTTATTGTATTTTAGGACAAGAGTATGTCTTAAATTTAAGGTCCTAGATTCAATTCAATCTCTTGCCAATAAATGAGTGAATGACAAATATGAAAATAGCTAAATAAGTGGGACTGGCTATAGACGTTTCTGATTATGAAGGGCCACTGCCAACAAAAGCTTTGTCATCTTTACCCACCTTAAGTAGTGTTAGGATACCTTAGAGTGAAAGCTGGTTAGAATATTTGAACAAAAATAGGTACTTGTCTATGTGCCTTTTCATTCCCAAGGAAAATACTGCCTGGAAAATAGGCAGGGCTCAGAATTGTGATGAAAGAGTTAAGATTGTGTACAACCCTCTCTTTGGTAATGCTACCCTTTTTGTTGTTTGGTACCAGGGGCCCTGGTTGCTTTCTGGCCTTCTCCTAGATTCCTCCTTTCCAGAAATAGGGATGAATCCTGCTATCTTTGACTTTAGTCACTCAAAATCTAAATTGTGAATTAGCTTTCCCATAATTATTTTCCTTTGCCTTGCTACGAAGCTGTTGGCAAAGCAATCATCTGCCAGTGTTCAATCCCATAGCCCCACATGCCACATCTGAGTTGCATGTTCACATCTTGGCTTGCCCACCAGCTCTCGTCCTGTGACTGGCTGTGCCAGTTCCGCCTTTTCCCTGACTATGGAGCCTCTGCTATAGAGTTTTACTCCTCATCCTCTACTGCACCTAATGTTATTCCCCATTCTTTACAGCCCACCTTTTTATTTCTTTGTGCCAGCCATGCGTCATATGTACCTTTCACCTGTGTGTATGTCCCTTTCTTTTGTAAAACTGAAACAACGTTTGCGTATGTTTACATTATTTTGTACTGAATGAACTTTAAAGTGTAATAGCTCAGGCATATAGTAGAAATGACCTCAGACCTCAGTGGTCTGGTAAATAGAGGAACTGTTACATTACACTATTAAGTTTACTTTAATGAATGAATATTTATATAGGACTTAAGTGTTTGGCACATAGTAAACTGTTTTGCTAAATAAAAATTACCTAACTTGATTTTTTGCTAATTGTTTTTTGTTTTTACTAAAGTAATACAGATTTTGTTTTGTTACGTATCACCAAATGTACTTGTAAATAGGTACTAGTAACAATCTATAAAAGGGAAAATAACTCTAGGTGTTGCTCACCAGTATACTTCCCAGTGATATTTTTTGGATTATAGTGACAACTTAAAATGCTTAGTTTTTTTTTTTTTCTTTAAAGTTATATTGACTAACTCACTGTTATTTTATTGTTTGTTTTGTTGTTGTTATTTACTATAGAATGGAAGCTACAAAAGTATTCACGCAATGGCCAAAGATATAGATCTTCTAGCAAAAAATGCCAAAACATATAACGAGCCTGGTTCTCAAGTATTTAAAGTAAGGTTTCTGTTGTTGCTATTTTCATTGATGATAATAGTCAGTAACTTAGAGCCAGTGTTTATTATAATCATAAATTCTATCCATTTGAAATATAGAACTTAGTGATTTAGTATTTACAGAGTTGTATAGCCATTACACCAGTCAATTATCAGTCACTTTTCATTTTACCACAACTTCCCAAGCCCTAGAAACCTTCCGTCTACTTTTCTGTCTCTATACATTTGTCTGCTCTGGAAATTTCGTATAAAAGGCATCATATAACATGGATTCCATTTTGACTTTTTTGTTGTTGTTGTTTAGCATATTGTTTTAAGATTTGTTTGTACCTAGTCTTTTCCTTTTTTTTTTAAATTCTCATTAATACTGTATTTTAAACATGGCACCATGTGTTTGTTTTATTTTAAATCGGT